>JALAZF010000796.1:0-1200000 GCA_022829125.1 Lathyrus tuberosus
CGAATTCCGGTAGTCAACTGCGGCAGTGTGAGGTTACCGGTGTGGTGGGTTCTGTTAGCTACAACTTCTCAGATCCAATCTTTTCTTGGCTGAATCTCTAACTAATGTTGGTTTAAACTCCTATTCCTAGGGATAGGGACCACTTTGGTTGAGGTTTGGATGAGATCTGTTACTGGCGAGTATGGGGAGGGGGAGAGGATGGTCAAAAAGAAGAAGGTGTTATCGCCCCTTGTTCGTACTCTGGAGATGGAAAGAGGAACGGAAAATGGTAGCACCTCAAGGAGTGTAAACAGCAGTCAAATCGAAGGTAATGAAGAGGACAAGGAAGAACAATGGAACCTAGAAATACCAGAAACTGTATCGAAGGAGACACCAACCAAGGTGAACATGGAAGAACAACCCAAAAAACTTTGGGTGGATGTTATTAGTAGCAATATAATGGCGTCAAACGGTATGGCGATTGAATTCATGGCACCCTGTAGGGTAGGAGGGGAAATTGAAGTTGAAATCGAGGAATCAGATGAAGAATCAGAAGTGAAATTCTGGGAGTCTGCCTTGATAATGTACGCGATATGAAGAGATTTAAGCATGAATGCAGTCAAAAACTTCATGAGTAAGTTACGGAACTTCGTTAAATTGCCGAATCTGTTTTATCATGAGGTGGGGTATTTTCTGTTGAAATTCCACTCGTTCAGGTAACGTGATATGGTTCAAATGAGAGGTCCCTTCACTATCCAAAATGTCCCAATGGTTTTGAAAGAATGGAGTCCAGATTTTAACTTTAAGAGGGATATGTTAAGAACTTTACCAATTTTGGGTGAAACTTCCACAACTCCCTCTACATTTATGGGGCCCAAAAAGTCTTGGTAAGATTGGGAGTGCTCTTGGAAATCATCTCTTCACGGATGAATGCACAGCTAATAAACTAAGAGTCTCCTATGTAAGAATTCTAGTTGAAGTTGATGTTACATAGAAATTAAGGAATCCATAGCTATAAAAGACAGTAAAGGGAGGAAAATTGATCAGGTGGTTGAGTATGAATGGAAGCCCAAGTTTTGAGAGAGATGCCAAAAAGTGGGACATTCTTGCTCTACATGAGAAGCCAAATTTTGCTAAACAATGGGAAGCCTAAAGTGGTTGAAGTGAAGGAAGTGACTCAAAAAATGGAAATACCCCAGGGTGTTCAGGAACCAGAAGTAGAAGGTGTGCAAACAGAAAACAAAGATACAGCTAGTTCTTCATGGACTCAGATTTCTGCCAGCAGGAAAAGCAAAGGTAAGGCAATCATTAATGAAGCTGATAAGATAACTGACTGTCACAATGAATTTGAAACACTTGGGATTTGGGATGATCCAAGTGTTCAAGAAGGGATTCCATGATAATATCGTGGAATGTTAGAGGAATAAATAATGCAGGAAAAGTAGGGAAGTTATAGCTAGAATTCATAATCTAAATCTTGCATTAGCTCTACTTGTGGAAACTAGAGTGAAACATCATAAGGCTTTAACCATTAGAAATAAAATGGGAACTAATTGGAGATTTATAAACAATTATGAAAGTCATAATAATGGTAGAATTTGGGTGATGTGGGATGAGTCTAAGCTGATTGTGAAAAAATGTAATAGCTCTGACCAGTATATTCACTTTGAATTGATATACAAATTGAATAATAAGAAGGTTTGGTGTACTGATATCTATGGATCAAATAGATTAGACAAAGAAGGAATCTCTGGAAGAATATAGAAGGGCTATCTACCAATGGGGAGTGGTTTCTAATTGGTGATTTTAATAATGTTTGTAGTGCCCTTGACAGAACTGGAGGTAGAGAGCTAGTGGAGAGGGAATTCATTGATCTCACTACAATGTAGACAATTAATTTTTTAACTAGTAGAAGACCCGTGTGTCCGCACGGGTAAGTCTCAACGTATAAATTAGTCGACGATAAACATTTCATTTCAAAATAAAATTATAACAAATACGAAATTTCGAATTGAAATGCAGACAATGTAATAAATATAACAGTATCAAAATTGAAATGCAGACAATGTAATATAGAATCAATGATTTTCCTGTCGAAAACAATTTTATAACAATTCAACTTATTGGCAGTAAATAAAAATTATGTCTGAGTTGCTTAAGATATACTCTAAATGTTCCTTTACACATGCATATGTCGAAATATAGAAACATACATCACCACGCTTAAGCACCACCATTTATCAGAAGGTATAATGTTCCACTACAAAATACAAAATGCATGAAAATCTATAATTTGTTTAGTAAGACAACCTAACAAAAGGAACATAGCATAATTTAGTGCATGAAAACCATAAGTAAGCATATTACTAAATCATTTTTCATATTTCAATTAAGGTTGTAATGGATTTTGTACAACTCAGAAAAGAAAATCTCATTTTTAGAATGTAATGTTGTTTTCCGTTTTCCTTGACCAATCAGAGTGTTTTGTAGACATAAGAAATTACTTATTATGTTATATATATATAGTGTTCCAAATGTTATTGAAAGTTAAATGCATGATATTACATACAAGAGTGGCAATATACAAAATATGAACATGTGGAATGGAAATTACATTCTATATGCAATCTGTAAATGTATACATTATGTCTTACAAAAGTGAAATGAAAAATTTAAAATTGTTCTTGAGATGAAACCAAGTATAAGAATTTAAAAACAATGTCAATTATTATTAAATCCCAGAGATCACAACTAAGACTGGAAACTTAATGCTACAAGGAATTTCGAACACACAAAATAAAAGTGTAGTGGTGAACCTGTAATGTTGAGTTTTGATTAAGATTGTCATCCATTTTTTTCAATTTATGAAAAGAACCTAAAAAATGAAGACAATAACATGATTAGAAAATGCTAACATTATTAGATATTAAGGATAAGAAAGAATAACCTATTGTTTAATCCATAAACTGCAATGACATGAAAACTAAAAACTTACAATTGAAAATTTTTTTGTAAGTTGCTGGTTTGACTTGTGTGTGCGTCAAAAATAGGTGATAAGTCAAACGCAGAGCATTAAAAATGTTTTTTAGCAGACAAAAAGTGCATAAATGATTAGCCTTAAACAAAGTCCTTTGTAATGTAATGGGCTGCAATTTAAAATGAACTAAACAACAAAAGACGAAGTTGAGATGGAACAACAAATTAGTAAATTGATTACTGCATAGTGACATGACAGCATGTTGTCATTTATCAATACCAAGATATTTTATACTACTTACATTCAACATTTTTCATGAATTCAGGTACTTGTACAACTTTACTCAAATTTGTGGATGAAAAGTTAAATGGTTAGAGAAACTGCATTATAAACCAATATTATATTAGATTATCTGCCAACACTTTCACATACACAGTATTCAATGCACAGGGAACCTCAAAAGTGACATGGAGCAGCTAGCGAAAAATGATTATAGGTGATACTATGTGGTTAGTAGCAGCAAGCTACCCAAACCATGGGTCTGAAATGATGTGCAGCAGAGTCATAAACACACATTCCAATGAATAATATAATAAAGTTGAATGGAAGTGAAAAACTTGGTTAGTGTTTTTGATAAGAATAAATATAAAACAATGTTAAAATTTTATTTGAGTGTGTTAATTTTGTTATGTTGCAAACGATTCTTCTGTGAATATGTTATTTTCCAAGTTAAAACTATGACACTACTTGGCTTGTTTAGACTTGGTGCTAGTTACTGTTATCATGTTTCAGAAATACGGATTCTCAATGTAACAAAACATTATGAGCTGAATTTTTCGTGTTGTTCCTACTTGGGTATAATTGATATTATTGAAGCAGTTTGGGACAGCAATGATAGGATATGGCTAAGTTTTGTTCCTACTCGTGTTTGTACAATTTTGATTAAACATAATTATACAGCAGATAGTTGTAGTAAAATTTATGCATAACATTAAATCTGTAGTATAATAACAGAACCCATTAGCATTTCCAGTATAATAGTGGAAGAAGTGGATCATTAATAGTCAAGATTATAAAGCAGGAATTCCATAAAGTAGGATTATATCATTATATCAGTACAACAAAAAGAAGTTTGGCAGACTTAGGTTTGATAGTTGTCTTCAAGTGTTTTAAAAACCAAAGATTCAATTAATCCATCATTACACAAAATAATAGGATATGCCAAAAAACGAAGACGCATATCATTACTACTAAGCTTGATTTCTTCATTTTGCCTTCGAATGCCTAGCAATCTTGGGCCTGGATGACTTTGTTACTGATAGCTTAGGCGTCACGAAATCTGAAGAGGCTAGCTCCTCATTTGAATCAGTTGGAGACAACAGCTTAGACGGGGGTATTATTGAAGCTACGGCCAGGGCTCCAGTTCTGGGCTAGTAGATACACTATTCCGAACTTTATAATGAAATTGGTACGATTAGGTAGATTTCTTTAACAAATGTATCAATATAAACGAAGAAATACGTACAGACGGATTAGAGGACTGAGTCAAGACTGCATTGTAAGGTATGTCTTGTGTCACAACAATTGCCTTTCCCTTGTTATTTGGATTTGCAGTGAGGATTTTGGTATCATTCTATAAGCAAATGAAGAAGATTACCATTAAAAAAAGGGTTGTGACAGACTTTAACAATGAAAGTATAATATTTTTTGGAATGCCAAAAAACATACCACAGTTGGAGCTAATGGCTTGTCTATGAGGTTGTCAAGATGTGTCGGGTAGATCTTAGGGTGATCCTCATTCATCTAAAAAAATGTAATTGAATGGAATTGATATGGCATAGAAATGGTTGAAAAGAAGGAATTCATAACGCATTCAAAGATGATGACATTCAATGTAATAGTAGATTGAAAATCCAAAACAGCCGTAAACATAAAGTCATGAAGCAGATAATATAAAACATTAGCTTAAAGTGTAACAAAATTCTCACATACTGTATATATAGACATTTGATATTTACATATTGTATATTTAGACATTTGATCCCTATAAAAACACTAAACCAAATATAAAGTTAGACATTTATATGACAGTGTTGAGATAGAAACACGAACCGTTTTCATAATCTGTCGTAAACCATGTAATAAGGTTGACGCACGCCTTTCGTCCGCCCCCTGCAACCCGAGTCTTCATTACTTGATGGAGTACACCAATAACATCTGCAAAATATGTGATTGTATGGTAAAATCATTGATAATGAAAATATTGTGATGAATACAATACACAATAAGGTTGATTCATTTACTGTATAACCGATTTGCTTCGAAATCTCTGTGCAAGAAATCGACAATGGGTTGGAACTGGTGCATTGGTATTTCTGGCATGTCCAACATGGTTACGGTGGTTCTGCCATGAAGGAATAACTTCAAGGGGTGTCACAGACTTTAAAAGCTAGATCATTGACAAGAGAGTCACCATTGTAAACCATATATGTTTGGTGTTCTTGTAAGGTTTGTTTCCATATATCGAAATCTCGGCTCCGAGTGACAACATGGATTTTGTCCCCCTGTTAATGAATAAAAAACTTAGATTTACTATTAAGTGCATAGTTATTTCAATAACATTGGGCCAGCAATAAAGCATACATTGGAATCTTAAAGAACACATTCAAAGTGTTGTTGTCCATTCCGCTTCTTAATAATCCAAAGATCAACCACGCGAAATGGCGATTTTCCAAACATTGTTATCTGAAAATCACATAACACAAAACAAAAGTCAATATGTAAATCAATAATGATGTTTCTATATTTCACACAAATATAATCTGTGCCATGCTCAGGAAAAACTTGGCCAGCATCATTTTTAATAGATATATGTACTTTGAAATGAGAAACATAAAGTTACTTTACATCATGCTTCAGCAAACAGTGCTAACAAAAAGTATGCATCATATCTAAGAGTATAAAAAGAAAAATCATACTAACAGTATAAAGTTATTCTCACTAAACATCAAGCTTTCTATAAAGTTAAAACCAAATCAACTGCAACAAACAATGCTGAAAGACATCACACTAACAGGTCTGTTTTGAAGGATGTTAGCAGAAAGATTGTAGCTTTCACACAAAAGCCATCTGTCTGATGCTTAACAAAGACAACTCCTAAAGAAACAATGTTAAATGTTTTATGTACATACAAATGACAAAAAAAGCTAATAACATTAAAATTCTAAAAGTACATTAAGAATAGAAAACATTGAAACACATGAATGCCACAATGCTGCATAACTTATCAATACTAAGCATATTACTAAGATACACAACATTTCAGAGATGTGCATTGAACAGCAAAAACGATAATGAAAAACAAGATTTTTTAGTACACAACAAAAAATGAAGGGAACAATGCATAAATCAAGATTCTTTAAAGATTTTTTAGTACACAACAAGATTTTCAAGCGACTGGTGATGCTGATGACCTGGTTTCATTCTTCAATGTTGAGCCTGGATTTATCAACGAATTGGTCTCACTACCGATTAAGTAAATCTGCAAAATATGGGGTAAACTCCAAACCTGTAAACAAATTAAAATAGTTGAAATCAAACATGTTCATAATTTTAATATTGGAAGAGGAAAACTGAGTCTTAAGGGAAAGAAAAAAGATGTAAGGTTTTTGAAAAAATGCATTTCAGTAGTGAATCATGAAATTTTTACAAAAAAAACAGGTTTCAAAACTGAGAAAAGAAACATGATTCAGAAGTGTACCAACAAACCTTGTCTACATATCAACCATGTTGAAGAGAAAAAGATGGAAAAAAAGGAAATGAAAACAGATTTACACAACATGAAAACTGGGTAGAAGAATAATCCAATTTAATTCTGATAGGGACAAAAATATGATCAAGAATAATCCAATTCTGATAGGGACAAAAAATCATACTAAGAAAAAATATTAGTTCTATCAATCGATGAAAACAAAAAGTAAAATTTTGGATAGCAGAAAGTTCACATATTGATTCCTTAGTAGTCAATGGTGAATTTATGCCTTCATACCTGTTGAATGTCTTCTTCAGTGATTCTTCCATCAGCATCTTTATCAACCTTAAATTCCAAATTAATACACTTCAGTACATGTCAAAGAATGTTCTATGCCTATAATCAAAACTCTAGTAAGAAATCTAGTCCCAAAAATCTTTCAAATTAATTTATTCTTATGGATATTTCTCCTCCCAGACATAGCAACAAATAGATCATCTGCAAAAGCACAAATAGGTTACCCGTATAAAGCAGATTGCAAGATCAGCATTGTATAACATTTTGAAATATATAAAAAGTGAAAACTTATCGTCTGTTTTATTTGAAAGAAAAAAGATGACATTTTTAGGAAACAAGACTCAAATAAAATGCTTGATTCAAATCGGAAAATCACAACAGTAATACATGATGCGAAATATCACACCACAACCACAAACCGTCGGAAACCACTTCAAACACTCACCATTAACCACTTATTTCGCCGGAACATTACAAACAACAACAAAACCACGGCCACCATGAACCCTGGAAACCCCACACCTTGCAACTGTGAAGCAACACACAACCATCATTCAAACCTCTGCTCACTTCTCTGATCTGACCAACAACTTTAATAAAAACATCGACACCACACCAAGCAGCTCACGGCCATGAGTGAGGAAGAACAAAGAGAGGAATAGGGAGAAAGAGGAAGAAAGAGAATGAGAGGGAGAAAGAGGAATCAGATTAGGATTAACAGAGAGAGAAAGAGGGTAGACGAGAGACGGAGAGAGAGATAGAAAAGGTGAGAATGAAAGGGATGTGGAAGATAGGTGGAAGAGAGAATGGTTTAAGTTCTGAAATTTACCCGGTTAATAGGGTGATTGAAATTGAAAATTGAAATGAATTTCCCAAAAGCATGAGCCATTTGGCATAATGTGATAATTCTATTGGTTAGTTATTTTTTGGTTAGTAAATTACCAAAAGGGGCATTTGTAAGTGTAAATAAATTTTTATTAAAGGGTAGATTAGGGTGTTAATATGTATATTCTATTAATAGTTAGGTAGTTGATGTCTATTAAACTTTTTTTTTTCAATTTCTTCCGTGAATAAAGATAAATATATAAGTGATGAGATTTCTATTTTCTAAAGCTTCAAAATTTAAAATTCTAAAGTTTAATTTCTATTTTAAAGTTTTATTAATTTTTTAAAATAAAAAATTATTACTATAAAACTGGGTCGATTAATTTTTTTTTAAATGGAATAAACATGAATTCCTCTAGTTCACATAAACTCTTGATTCTTCGATTTTAACTGATTCATAACAAATTTCTATCAATTTAATTACAGAATCGATCTTGGACTAATAGTCCCTTTATTTCTCAATTTGATTGGTTAATACGGCCATTCCAACCCAAAATTTTAGGGAATTTCTTAATGCATCCCATATGTTTCTTATCCACCACGTGAAAATACTAAAATGCTCCCAGATTCCAGAGATACATCTCTGAACGCACCTAATTCTGACTTAACATAAAAATATTTCGGAGATGCAACTTCAGACATATTTTGGAGATGCATCTCCAGAACGTTTTGGAGCTTAAATCGCGCCATAACCCTTCTCCTTCCTCATTTCTGATATTTCTCAAACACTCTTCAAAGTCTCTCAAAAATTTTTCATCACCAAGTCCAAAATCAAGCAACCAAGGCCAAAGGAACTACAATAAACATCAAAAACATCATCCAACATTGAAGCAAAGTGAAAAAATTGCAAGTTTTTTGATGTTTTGAATAGTTTTTTAGTTTTGTGTAAATAAGTAGAAATTGATGATTAAGGTAAGAAACGAGTAAAAATTGGGTGATTGATAGTTTAGACATAGTGTAAAACATGATAGTTGGTTGAAAATGATTATCAATGCAATATTTTTTTTGTGTTTCCATGTCTGCATTTTCGCCATTGACACACCTGCTGAGTTGCAGAAAATTCCGAATATGCATCTCCAGAATTTTTCAATGTTTTAGTTTCTTACCAACCAGAGATGCATCTCCGGAATTTTTTCAGTATTTTTTAATTATTTTATGCTTGTGGTGCTGCTTGCTTGAACTAACTGTCTGCTTTACTTTAACTTACAGGCATAATGGCTGATAGACAAGATAGATTGAGGCATGGGAGGGTTGCACATCATGCATCAGTGTGCCAGGAGAAGAGTCAGCAGGTTACGGAGGCTCCTGGTCCTTCTGTCCATGCAGAGCCATCTACTTCTAAGGCATGTGATTCTCCTCATGCTTCTTCATCTACTTCTTCCTGTAGGAGACGGGTTTCACATACTGATGCATCACTCCTTCCATCCTCTTGCGAGCGCCAGGTTTCACCTATTCAGGCGCCTGAGGTACCCGAGTCACTAGTGGTATCGGAAGCACCAATGCCACCTCCTACTGTTGATATTGTAGATGCTTCTGAGCTAGTGCCACCTCGTACTGCTGATCCTGTTGAGCCAGTGCCACCTCCGGAGGGTGAGGCTGCTGCGGATGTTGATCCAGAGGCATGTGGAGGAGGCCCTGTAGATTTTTCACCACTGCCTCTGTACCTAGATCATACTGCCATACATATATTGGACGGAGAGGTAGTATTAGTTGAATTTATTCTTTTTTATTTTTTGTTTATTTAAATTGACAAGTTTTTTACATTGATTTTTATTATTTTCAGGAACGTGATCCGCTGAAGATTATTAACCACGGGCAGAATATTGCTGCCTTGCCTCAACCGAATGAGGAGTGTTTCAGGAAGCTTTGTCCTTATCTGGCCTGAAGGACTTGTGCATGACCGGTTATATTACGGGAAACCACAGGATGCTTAATGCATTCGTGGAGAGATGAGACTCAGAGACCTCGTCATTTCATCTCCCACTTGGTGAAATGTCTATCACACTCGACAATGTCTCGTATTTGCTACATCTTCTGATCAGGGGGAGACTTCTAGATTATGGGAGGATTACCAAATACGAGGCACTCGAGTTGATGGTAGACTATATAGGGACTGACCCATCAGAGGCGAAGAAGGAGTTGGATAGAAACAAGGGGCTCATACTAGGTTTGAATACCTGAAAAAGGTATATACAGATGAGCTCCAGAGAGCACATCAGGATAGAAGTGATGATGATCATGTGGCTATGAGGGCATACATGCTATATTTGGTTGGCACTGTGATTTTTTTGGACAAGAGTGCCACTTATACAAATATCGTCTACCTACGGTACTTTGAGGATTTCGAGCGGATCCATGAATAGAATTTTGGGGACGCTTATTTGGTTTACATGTACTCGAAGTTATCAGAGGGCTGAGGTGGAAGACGAAGCAGGTCACAAGCAACATCACACTACTGATGGTAATATTTATTGGGTTTTTTTTAATGTTTCTATGTCATTTTCATTTAATCTTTGCAATGCCAGTACTGATCATTCGTGTGTTCCAAATTTTTCAGGTTTGGATCCTCTAACACTTCCCGCGCATCTTCGGCTAGGCGAGTGTGCCGAATTAAACTAAAGATATGTCACGTGCTATTGCTTTTGCCCCGCTTAGAAGGAACCAGGCGACTGAGTCGTTCAGAGTGTATCTTGATCGTTTGGACATGCACTTTAATAGTTATGTCGATCATTATAAGACGCGCTCATTTGATGAGATAGTGTTATACTCTGGATGGTTGGCTTGCAGATCACGTTTGACTGCTCCTCATCTGCCTGAGCGCGTCATGCGGCAGTTCGGCTACACTCACACCATTCCCAGACACCATGTTGTCTCTGCTCCTTCTAGTTTGACACGTAGTCAGATGGATGACATGTTTGAGGATTGTGAGAGTCATCTGGTGCCGGAGGAGGCACGAAGTACCATAGTCGTGAGCGACTAGAGCTATGTTGACGGGTATATCAGATGACTTTTCAGGGTGTCACATCCGTACATGGTTCATGTTGTTCCAAGAGATCCGTCGAGTCCAACTCATTAGGAGATACTAGAGAATGAACATACACAATTAGATCATGCTAAGGATTTCTTGCCTAGATGTCGTCGCATAGTGGATATTGTGTAGGCAGACATTGACAAAGGTATCTTCCCTGATGGGTCTAATGTAAGGCAGGTCCTAGATGCCATCATGACGGAGGCACGAGGGGCATTGTTGTATTAGAGACAACGCCAGAGGGCGGGGGGATTGATGGGCGAGGAGCCCGAGGAGGCAGATGAGCCAGAGGAGGCAAAAGAGGCAGATGAGGTGTGATCTGACATACACAGTAGTGCATTAGTATATAGTAGTTGTATTATGGATTATATTTTATTTTCAAATCATGCTACTTTATCGTTGTTCTCGACTTTTTTGACATTTATTGGTCTTTTATTTATATATGATATTTTTGGACCATCTAGATTTAGGTACGTCATTTTTGGATTTATGGTTTAAATCTCGTCACATAACATGGTACATAACACTTATAAATCTTCATCTGAACACACATAAACAAAACATAACATGAAACATTTTGTTCTTATACGTTGCGAAAATGCATATTCGGTACAATAAACTTGTATAATGATTTTTAAGTGTGATGCATGGTATGTGTTTTAAATTGTTACGAAGATGTATCTCCGAAATATTTTAACGTTCAATTAGAATTTGGAGCGTCCGGAGATACATCTCCAAAATTTAAAAATATTTTTATATTTTAGTGTGGGGTGTAAATAAGATGCATTAAAAAATTCCCAATTTTTAAAACTTGAGTTTTAAGTAACAAAATGATCATTTACTTGTCATTGCACCCAAACAACCAATGGTAAATTTAGTGTTCTTATTACATCTTTTACAATGATGTAAAATTTTAATTATTTTTCGGAAACATAAAAACAAAATAGGCAACTAGTGGTCCCCTTGTTCCTTATCTTGTTTCCTCTTTAATTTCTTTCTCGTTTATATATCATGCTACTTACAAATCCAGAATTGCTTTCCTGAGTGGTGCGACTGTGTGAATTGCATTAATTTCACCCCAATCACGTGTCCAAATTGAATTATTGGATTGCTCTATTTATAATTCAAAAACCAATCTAAAGAAACCTATCCTCTTCCTGCAAAACTTAATGCTGCCAACATGTGTGGATTCTCGCATACAGTCTTTGCATTATTGTGGCTAAAAGTAATTTTAAATTTCTCTAACAACTCTCAAACAGTCTCCAGTAAAACTGTTCTAGAGAGTCCATTCACATATGTAATTTAAAGTTGTTTACACGGCTTAGTTTAATCATTGTATTGCAATAAAAGTTAAAGTCCTAAAAGCAATTTTGAAAAATTATGATTAATGCTCTTTTAAATTTTAAAAAATTGTAACTATAAAAAATAATTATATATAGAGAGGGATATTCCAACATCTAAATCAATAAAATGTAAGAAAAGCAACGATGTCGGGTATGGTTAGGGATGTCAAAATGGGTCGTAGTTCGCTGGGCTAACCGTCTACGTACTTGCTAAGAAATTAAGGATTGGATTGAGATTTTGTGTCCTCCTACTCGTTCAGTCAGTCTCGTCTTACACTCGCTAAAAAAGAGGCGGTTGTCACGCCAGCCTAATTATCAAGCATTTAAAATATTTATTTTGGTTGGTTGAAGGTTAATAGTTTTGAAATTCTTGTTGATGGTTCTATTTTAGGTGGAATTTTTTAATGGTTTTAGACTTTAGTTGTGATTTTAGTTAATTCTAGTAATTCCGATTCATGATGGTTTTATTTTATACATTTTAAGTAAAATTTGTTAAAAAAATACTTTATAAAAAATTGTTAAAAAAATACGTGAAATATCATATTGAAATATAAATAAAAGAGTCTATTAATCTATTAAAAAAATAAAAATAAATAAATAAATAATATGTAGGTGGGCTCGCCGCTCGCTAACCTATCACCTTAACGGGATAAATTAGATTTTAAGCCAAATTTATCATCCTACCTTTTTAGCGAATTTAAGACAGGGCGGTCCGTTTTGCCATTCCTAATTATGGTGATCACATATCTACGATCAGTGTGTAAATCTTTATATATGGGAATAGTTAGAATTGCCTCTTATTTCCCGACGTGTGGCGCAGAGGTCCACTTGATTAAATCTAATGATGGACGATCATCAGACAGTAAATATTTGAATGTTCGCATCTTTATTAAGGTCACACTTGTTCTTTGGCAACTCTTTTATGATTATGCTTCTCTATCTTTTGGTTATATGTAGAGTTGTTAAAATGAGTTAGTTCACATGGGCCGGACTGCCAAACCCAAAAAATAATAAGGGTATGGGGATAAATGTAGGGGTATGGGGTATAGTTTCAGAACCTATATTTTTCAGAAAACTTTACCCCATACCCCTACATTTATCCCCATACCCCTACAAATTTTCAAAAATTCCAATTTTATCCTTTTTGTAAGTATTCGACGAGAACTAGAGAACACAAGGTAAGGATTTTCAGAATGTGTTTTTTTCAAACCGGAAAACTTTAAATGATGAAATCCGGTTAATAACTTTTTCTGAACCGGAGAACACAACATCAAGTTTTCCAATTTGCCTTTTGTAGGCCAGGATTAAAACCGGATAACTTGTCTCCAAGTTATCCGGTTGGTATACTTTTCAACACTGATAAGTGCAAAATGTACCTATTTTTGTATATAAGTTTTGTTGCACTTATAGTTACTTTGTGTTAAAATTGGTTGAATAAACCCCACTTTACGTGTAAATTCGTTTACTTTAAGTTTTCGTGTGTATATTGCGTTTTCTTGTATATATTGTTGAGTTTAATTGATTTCCATTCATTTTTGTAGGTACTCAAGTATTGAGATTTTGCCATTGTTTTGAAGAGAATTGAATAAGCTTTCCAGCGCTTCCGATCGTGCGTAAATCGGAGCTACGGTGCAGAAGTTGTGGTCAAATAAGGGGCTGATTTGCTGTCATGTTCGCTTAGCGAGTGTGACAGCGAATGTTTGCTTAGCGAAGGCTGGCAAAGGTCCCAGCGAAGAAGTCCAGAAAGAGGCAGAGGAGAAAGAGACCTAAGTTCGCTTCGCGAACTTCCTAACGAGCATTCACTAGGCGAATAAAACGTTCGCTTAGCGAACTTCTGAAGAAAGCAAGAGGCGGTTTAACTTTTTGAAGGCACTTAAGTGCCATTTTTGTGCATTCGCCTAGCGAATGGAATGGTTCGCCTATCGAACCTGCGAAAATCTGATTTGTTTATAATTGAATTCTCTAACTTTTTAGGCGATGGTTTTGGGGATTCTTGCTCCAATTCCATCAAACTTCATTTTTCATAGGATTAGCTTAGAAAACAACTGTGGAGCATGCATAGGATGAGCCGGGGTGGATTGATCGTCGACCGACTCTGACAATCCGCGAGATGTTTGGTTTATTTCTCTTTTTCTTTGTGTTTTCTTCATTTGTTGGGTTGTGTATATGTATTTGTTCTGAACTCATGTATATTTGTCGCCCATGGCGTTGTATAAAACTTGCTTTACAAATCTCTATTGGTGATTTTCTTTGATTTTTGCTTTATGCGCGGGGTTTGGGTTGCGTTAGACATAACCCTCACAAACTTTGATTAGGGATGATTATCTATTAGTTTCTGGACTCTAGAGATAGATTTAAGAGCTAACAATCTTCAATAGGCGTCGAAGCTTAATGTCTTCCGTGTTTCGAGGCATCGTGCGCGAGAGTGTCGACGAGAGTAGCACGGTTGCTCTCTCAGCTTTGCGTTAGACATAACCTTTATTGTGAGCAATGCTGGGTGATATTGAGGAGTATTGTAGGTGGAGTATGACTGGTCGGTAAGTTTAAGTTTGTGAGGAGTGATTTATATGCATTGTCGGACGAGTTTTTCTCTCTGAAGAATGATTTCTTTTTGTGTTAATGTTTACTTTTCTGTTTTTATGTTTTAAACCATTTAAAACCAAACTCATTAACGCGAGAGATTGTCGAACGAAATTCTTTCCCTCGAACCGATCTCTGTGGACACGACATAAATCCCGGAGGGAATTTTTTCTGAAAATAAATATTTTTGCTGCTTGCCCTATTCTGCAACCCAACAAAATGGCGCCGTTGTCGGGGATCGGTTTTGATATTGAATCGCATTGCGATAGTTTATTTGTTTTTGAGTTTTGTATATATCGTATATATTGTCTATTTCCATTATGCTTGTTCAAGTGTTGTATACATTTTGTTCCCGTAACGTTTGTTTAAGTGTTTGGTTATGACACTTGCTTTTGGTTTGCGCGGTGAGACATTACTATGGCATGAAGGAAGGAAGTTACTAGCTAAGCATTGTAAAGGCGTCGAGCTTACGACGTAAAACAAGCATGGTGTATTCTTTTCTTTTGTTGTTGTTTAGTTTAGGTAGTGTGGTGAGTATTCATTAAACAAGTTGTACTCAGATTTTTCGTAAATTCTCAAATCTTCACTTTACAACTTGTTTAATGAATTTTCTTCCGGTTTTTCAGTTTGTGTATATTAATCGGTTTCGTGTTGTTCCAAGTTTGATCGTTTCAACTTGCAGATGTTTGGTAATGATCTTGTTAAGTTTTGTACACGTCCGAGGTATGTAGTTATCGCTTTCAATACTTTAGCATATTCATGATACTTAGGCTTTTTACAAACTTTCATGCCATTCATTCTTTTGTATACTTGTTCTATTGTGAATCACTTTAGTTCCCAACCTTTTTGTGAGGAAGCCTTATATTGTTCATATATGCACGGAGTACCAACATTCTTGTTCTAACTGGATTTTATTATGTTGAATCTTTGATTTATGTTGTGTATATGAATGCATGAAAAGGATCAAGGCATTTTGTTTCATTTTGAGCACAACTACCTAGCCGAATAGTCAATTCACCTTGTGAGTGTGTGAGAATTCGTAACCCCTTTGAGCTTTTTGATCCATGTTTATATTTGAACTTAAGGCTTATTTATGAGTATTTAGTTCACTTATTTTTGAATGGATTTTGTTTTTTCTTGGACCTCAATTTTGTGTTGTTGTATGGATTTTTTCCTTGCCTTAGAAAGTAGGGAGTATTCACATGATGGTGCGGTTGAACTCAAGTTGGGGAGAGGATGATTGTATACTCATTGGTTGGATTCTATGAGGATTGAAAAATAAAAGAAAAAAGAGAAAAATATGACAAAGAAAAGAAAAGAAAAAATTGAAAAAGAAAGAAAAAAGAAAAATCCTTGAAAAAGGAAACAAAAAGAGTTTCAATAATTGTGCTGAATAAGTATTGTGTGTTGTGTAGCACTTGGGATTTTGGAAGAAGTTTGATTGAAATTTTGTGTTTGAGTCTTTGTGAGTTGATCACTCCCTTAGGTTTAGGCAAGTTTTTGTTTCAATTACCTTTAGAAATTGCCCCTTGTTTGTTTACCTGACCACGTTACAACCTTGAAAGTCCTTGTGATTATTGCCTTTGTATTTTCAATGGGAATTTGTGGATGTATGCATAATTTAGTCTTTTGTTTGCATGAGTGTTGTGTGAGTGTAAAGTACCTTATTTTGTGTTTTTCATCTACCGATGATTGTTTTTACTAGGTGTGATTCACTTTGGAACTTGTGTTGTTTTAGAATGTTTGACATGATTTTTGTATTTTGCGTTTGTTTCGTGACTATGTTGTCGTCGTAGCCAGCGGTAAGTATTTACTTTTTGTGTGTACCGTTTTCATTTGAACCATTCTTTCGTTTTCGTTTTTCAAAACCTGTTGATTCGTCATTCTTTGGATATTGCTTGTGCATTTTCAAGTTTGTTTGATTCTTGTTTGAGGACAAACAATTATGTAAGTTGGGGAGAGTTTGATAAGTGCAAAATGTACCTATTTTTGTATATAAGTTTTGTTGCACTTATCATTACTTTGTGTTAAAATTGGTTAAATAATCCCCACTTTATGTGTAAATACGTTTACTTTACGTTTTCGTGTGTATATTGCGTTTTCTTGTATATATTGTTGAGTTTAATTGCTTTCCATTCATTTTTGTAGGTATTCAAGTATTGAGATTTTGCCATTGTTTTGAAGAGAATTGAATAAGCTTTCCAACGCTTCTGATCTTGCGTAAATCGTAGCTACGGTGTAGAAGTTATGGTCAAATAAGGGGCTGATTTGCTGTCATGTTCGCTTAGCGAGTACGACAGCGAATGTTCGCTTAGCAAAGGCTGGCGAAGGTCCCAACGAAGGAGTCCAGATAGAGGCAGAGGAGAAAGAGACCTAAGTTTGCTTCGCGAACTTCCTAGCGAGCATTCTCTAGGAAAATAAAACGTTCGCTTAGCGAACTTCTGAAGAAAGCAAGAGGCAGTTTAACTTTTTGTAGGCACTTAAGTGCCATTTTTGTGCATTCGCCTAGCGAATGGAATGGTTCGCCTAGTGAACCAGCAAAAATTTGATTTGTTTATAATTGAATTCTGTAACTTTTTAGGCGATGATTTTGGGGATTCTTGCTCCAATTCCATCAAACTTCATTTTTCATAGGATTAGCTTAGAAAACAACTATGGAGCATGCATACGGATGAACCGGGGTGGATTGATCGTCGACCGGCTCTGACAATCCGCGAGATGTTTGGTTCATTTCTCTTTTTCTTTGTGTTTTCTTCATTTGTTGGGTTGTGTATATGTATTTGTTTTGAACTCATGTATATTTGTCGCCCATGGCGTTGCATAAAACTTGCTTTACAAATCTCTATTGGTGATTGTCTCTGATTTTTGCTTTATGCGCGGGGTTTGGGTTGCGTTAGACATAACCCTCGCAAACTTCGATTAGGGATGATTATCTGTTAGTTTTTGGACTCTAGAGATTGATTTAAGAGTTAACAATCTTCAATATGCGTCGAAGCTTAATGCCTTCCGTGTTTCGAGGCGTCGTGCGCGAGAGTGTCGACGAGAGTAGCACGATTTCTCTGTCAGCTTTGCGTTAGACATAACCTTTGTTGTGAGCGATGTTGGGTGATATTGAGGATTATTGTAGGTGGAGTATAACTGGTCGGTAAGTTTAAGTTTGTGAGGAGTGATTTATATGCATTGTTGGACGAGTTTTTCTCTCTGAAGAATGATTTCTTTTTGTTTTAATGTTTACTTTTCTGTTTTTATGTTTTAAACCATTTAAAACCAAACTCATTAACGCGAGAGATTGTAGAACGACATTCTTTCCCTCGAACCGATCTCTGTGGACACGACATAAATCCCGGAGGGAATTCTTTCTGAAAATAAATATTTTTGCTGTTTGCCCTATTCTGCAACCCAACAAACACCAGATTACTTGTTGTTAAGTTATCCGGTTTGAGTTTTTTTGTCAACCGGATAACTTGGTCCATAGTTATCCGGAGCGATTTTTTTTTTTATTTTTTTTTTAATTTATGTTTGTTTAGGAGACATGGACATTCCTTTGATGATATGAATTAAAGACCAGACAAGTGTAGATACAACGGAGATATTTGCGACTATAGAAAAATTTTCTACAAGAGAAGAGGCGACTAGGTGGATTAAAGAGGTTGGACTGAGGAATAGACACAATGTTATAATAAACCGTTCGGAAACCAATACTGGCAAGAGAGGAAGAAGTGACAAAATTATATTTGGCTGTGATAGAGGTGGAAAATACAAAGAAGGGGATAGCGAAACACAAAGTGCTACCAAAAAATGTAACTGTCCTTTCAAAGTAAAATCAACACCTTCAAAAGATGGTTCTGGTTGGAAAATTGATGTAAAATGTGGAGTTCACAACCATTGCTTACCTGATAGATTTGAAGGTCATGCGTTTATAAGTCGACTCAATGATGATGAACAACAACATATTGTTGATTTGTCAAAACGTCATGTTCCTCCAAAACATATATTGTTACCATTGAAAGAACGAGATCCGGAGAATGTGACTCGAATAACCCAAATATATAAACATAAGAGTAAGATTCAAAAAACATCAAGGGACCTAGAACGGAAATGCAACAGTTGTTTAAGTTGATAGAGGAATCTGATTATGTTTATTAGAGTAGGAAAAAAGATGAGTCAAAAGTTGTGAGAGATATCTTCTTGCCCCATCCAGACTCTGTGAAGTTGTTGAATATGTTTCCTATTGTGTTGATTATGGATAGTACTTACAAAACCAATAAGTATAGGCAACCTTTGTTTGAAATATTTGGTGTGACATCAACTGAGTTAACATTTACTGTTGCATTTGCCTATATGGAATCTAAGCAAACAGACTCTTTGTGTTGGGTACTAGAAATTGAAACAGTTATTCACTAAACAAGGGTTATGGCCACAAGTAATTTTAACTGATTTAGATCTTGCTTTGATGAAAGCAATTGAAACAGTATTTCCTGCGACAGCTAATTTGCTTTGCCGATTTCACATAAACAAGAATGTGAAAGCGAAGTGCAAGGAGTATGTTGTGAATTATATGCGAAAACCGATAGAGGAGCTTTGGTACGAACTTGTAAAAGCTAGTGATGAGGTGGAATACCATCAAAAGTTGAAATTGCTGGAGCATGCCTGTTTGGAATATGGACCTTTTCTGGATTATGTGAAAGACACATGGTTGACACCTCATAGGCATAGATTTGTTTAAGCTTGGATCAATAAAGTGTTTCATTTAGGAAACATCACGACTAACAAGTAATGTGTTTGTTTTATAGCCATAGTTTGTTTATTGTAATATTAATGATACTTATACTGAACTTTTTTTTGTTAGGGTCGAATCTGCGCATTGGAAGCTGACTAACAATGCTGGGAGGCTATGAATGGCAACATCAAGGTTCAAGTGGACAATATTAGAGCTTCATTTTAGAAGAGTTTTTATGAGGTTGAGCATGCACACACTAGTCCATATTATTGAATTTGCGTGGATCAGTATCTAGAGCTGCTTTGCGGCACATTGCTGAAGAGTGGCATAGGGTTGACATGATGGGTTCAAACACCCAGATGTGCAGGTGTTTTCGTAGAACAGTATACGGGTTACCTTGTGTCTATGAGTTAGGGAGATACACATTGAGTGGTGAACCAATACCAATTAACGCTATTCATATCCATTGGAGGAAACTTAGTATGGAAGGTGAACAAGAGGTAGATACAGAGGATGGAGCCGAGGTGGACATGACAAATGCGATTGAAGCACTGTGGAAGAGGTTTCATTCATTAAATGTTGCAGGAAAGAGAGCACTAAAAAGCAGGGTGTGTGAAATTGCTTACCCCACTACAACAAAGATGGTACCACCACCTGAAAAAATAAAGACCAAAGGAGGAGTGAAGAGAAAATAGAAGAAACTTGTTGGGTATGATGTTTATCGTGATCCTTCATATCATGAGTATGTTGATCAAGAACACATCAATTCCCAAAATTCTTTAAAGCGGCCTTGTTCACAGTTATCCCAGACCTCAAAGAAAAACCCATCTCATAGGTGTGATGACATGGCTTCTTAAATTATTTTGATGACGACAACAATGCTCATTCAATATGCTTGCTCTAACGGAATTGGATTAAAGACATTTAAGCTACATTGAAGCTTGAACAAGATTGCTCATTATTTCAAGTCTTGAAGATCTCTCAAGGATTGATCAAAGGTATAAACAATTACCTTTTAGTAATGTGCATACAAGTGTTCAAACTAGTCATTATTCATGCCATGATCAATAGGAAAAAGTTTGAGCATCAAAACACTTTCACAATTCTGTTTTTAAATTGCTTTTTTCAAAACTGGGCTCAAGTAACCAGTTACCTACCAAGTGATAACCGGTTACCCTTTACAAAATTTTAAAAATAAAATAGATGTTGCTTCAAGTAACCGGTTACCCACCATGTGATAACCGGTTACCACTGTTGCCAGAAACGAAAATTTGCAACTTTTCAGAAAAATATTTTCTGTTATTTTCATTTTGAAGCATGGCATCCTTTGGCAATTTGCATCCATTTGAGGAGGTGTTTATGTGTTATATAAACTCTCATTTTTCAGAATTTCAATTCACCTCCTTGCAAAAAATTTCAAACAATCATTCATTTACAAAATCTTTCATTTTATCAAAGTGTTCTTCAAAAACTTTCTAAGAGTGAAACTTCTGCATTAAATCTTCACATATACTGCATATGTTTCATTCCAATTGTGTTGAACACTTGTATAACATTATTAGAGTGATTGCTACAAAAGGAGAAGAATCTTTTGATTGATTCAAGTTCAGAATCCAACTTTCATCACTTACTACAAAATTCAGAATTATATTTCTTTGTCACATATTGTTTTTAGGATTGTTAAAAAATAAGATTGTGAAGTTGTAATCCTTGTTATCCGGATTGTGGATACAAGAGGTCCTTTGTAAGAGGATTGTTCTCAATAGGACTTAGTGGAAAAATCCAAGAGGATTGTTCTTGGTGGTTGATAGTTAGTGACTTGTATAGAAAGACTAGGAAGAGTCTTGTCTTGTCCAAAACTATAGTGAAATCTCTTTCAAGTTGAAAGGGGACTGGAGTACTCTCGACCTGTTAGGGGAACCAGTATACTTCCTGGTGTTCTTTTCTTTCCGCATTTACCGCATTTCATCACTTAGAAATCTTTAGGAAAGAAAAATTCAAAAACCGTCAAAAATCCAAATAATCGTCTATGTACCTAATTCACCCCCCCCTTCTCTTAGGCACACTTATAACTTACATTTGGCATCAGAGCAAGTTAGGTAACCTGTTCCTACAAGATCCAAAATGGCTTTCGTAAGCACAAACCCGGTTTTCAAAGACGGTGGAAGTAGTAACAAGCCCCCACTTTTCTCTGGAGAGTATTTTGATTTTTGGAAGATTCGTATGAAGGCACATCTTGAAGCACAAGGAGAAGGTATATGGGAAGCCATTGAGAATGGTCCGCATAATCCTGTTAATATGGCCAATGGTGTTGGTACTCGCAAAATTAAAAAGTACATATGATGAAGAAGACAAGAGAAAAATTCTAAATGAAAAGAAAGCTATTAATCTTCTTCAAGGTGCTTTAAGTATTGATGAGTTCTTTCGTGTTTGTCAATGTAAATCGGCTAAAGAAATATGGGATACGTTGGTAGAAACACATGAAGGTACGGCTGAAGTAAAAAGATCCAGACTAAACACTTTAAGTCAAGAGTATGAAATGTTCCGAATGCAGCCCGGAGAATCCATTGTCGCGTTACAAAAGAGATTTGTTCATTTGACTAATCACTTAATGGCACTTGGTAAAACATTCTCAAATGATGAATTAAATCTTAAAATTCTAAGATCATTAACTAGAGATTTGCAACCAAAAGTAACGGCAATATCGGAAAAGAAAAGCCTCTCTACGATGACTTCTGCATCACTATTTGGTAAACTCCAAGAACATGAATTAGAACTTGGACAACTTGAAAAACATGAACCCCAAGACAAGAAATCCAAGGGTATTGCTTTAAAAGTAGATGTAAAAAGTAAACAAAATGATGATTCATCGGAGGAAGAAGAAAATTTCATGCTGCTAGTAAAAAGACTCGGTAAATTTTTTGGTAACAAAGACAAGTCTTTTTATGCTAAAAGAAAGAAACACTTCAAGAAAAAGGAGGCTGCCACTTCGTCTCAAGATATAACATGTTTTGAATGTGGAAACCAAGGTCACATAAAGCCTGAATGTCCACAACTTGCAAAGAAAGGAAGTTTCAAAGGCAAGAAGGATTCAAAAAATAAAAAGGCATACATTGCATGGGAAGACAACGAAATTAGTTCATCATCCGACTCGGAGAGTGATGAAAGCGCAAAACTAGCACTTATGGCTACACACAACTCCGAAGATGAAAATGACGAGGTTAGTACTAAATTTTCTTTTTATGATAATGATGCACAAGAAGCTATAAATGAACTCTTAAATGAACGTAAGGTCTTGTGTAAAACAATTTCTTCACAAAAGAAACAAATAACATCTTTAGAAGAAAAAGTCGATGTTATGGAAAAAGAGTCAAAAGATGAAAAACAAAAGAAAACTAGTGAAGAAAAACAAGAGTTGGCATGTAAAACTTGTGAATCACTTTCTTTCCAAATTGTTCAATTGAAAAGAGTCCTAGAAAGATATGAGAAAGGACAAATTGGATTAGAAGCGGTCCTTAGTCAACAAAGATATTCAAATGATAAAAGTGGACTTGGTTACTCAAAATTTTCTAAACCAAGTACTAATAAAACAATCTTTGTTAAGGCTAGTGACCAAACTTCTAAAGAGAAAGTGAACGAACCAAGGAATGTGCATCCTTATCCTAAAAAGAAAAGAACTTCTTCAAAGAAAAAGTTTCCTACAAATAAATCCTATGTTCCTAGATATAAAAGCAATTTTTTTCCTACTTGTTTTTATTGTGGAATTATTGGCCATACACCTAATTCTTGCTATGTAAGAAACTTTAGTGTTGCAAGTGGGCATTATGTGTGGGTAAAGAAAGGTACTAATTATGTAGGACCCAAGGCTATTTGGGTACCTAACAAAACTTAATTTGTTTTGTAGGTTTGCTTGAAGACCACTTCAAATCTGTGGTATCTTAATAGTGGTTGTTCGAAGCATATGACTGGAGACATAAACAAATTTTCAAGTCTAGTGCTTAAGGCCAAGGGTTATGTTACTTATGGAGATAACAATAAAGGAAAGATTTTTGGCGTAGGCAATGTTGGTGCACCACCTTTCACATCAATTGAAGATGTGCTTTATGTTGAAAGCTTAAAGCATAACCTTATTAGAATAAGTCAACTTTGTGACAAAGGATTCAAAATCAAGTTCACTAAAGATGAATGCTTGATAGAAGATGAAGTCACTAATGAGGTAATGCTTAAAGGTAAGAGAATTAACAATATTGTTATGATTTCCCTTGATGACACTTCTTTGAAGGTTAAATGTCTTAAGCCAAACAACAATGATTCATGGTGTAGCGCGAATTTTTGCGTGGTTTCGAAGCACTATCGCTTTGGGGTACTACAGCTCGATTCATTTTTTATCCTATTGAAGCTGATGAAGGAAGGGAAATAGATGTCTCCAATTAACCCTGCTTGCAAACTGAGTTTGAACAGATGACTGTTGGTTTATAGATGCTACAAAGATTATGGGTCTCTATTAGGTTATTTTGTTAAAATAGTGCCTGGGCGATTGGTGGGAGTTTAGGACTGAGGCTTTTCGATCAATATGCGAGGGTACAGGATTTGGGTTTTGGATTAGTGTGCTCGCTAAGATTTTTCTTTCAATCTTATGCCTACGTATTCCCATTTACCGAAACAGGGAAATCAAAGCGATCGTAGTTCCTCCTATTCTATGGGAGGAAATGGTGTTTTGGTGTCTTGTTCAAAGCCCAAGACGTGAAGCTGAAGGTGGTTTGTATCTTGTTCAAAGCCCAAGATGTGAAGCTGAAGGGTCTATTTGTATCTTGTTCAAAGCCCAAGATGTGAAGCTAAAAGGGGGCGACTTTAGAGAGAATTTGTCATCTCTAAAGAGGTCTGTTTGTCACAATTGTTAGGTGACTGGCTATAAAGGAGGATTACTTTAACCGGGATATGTGATTCCTAGCAATGCCATAATTTCCTTTATAGGGGTTTTAACCTGAAGGAGAAGACTTTAACTCAGTGTAGAGCAATGCTATCTTTCCTTAGGAATTTCTCATGCTAAAAGAGGGACAGTGGCATGGATGTAGATGATCCAGAGGCTTGCCGCTTACAACAATTAGATGAAGGGAAAGGAGTTGTTGATGTTTATATACTATGAACGTGGCACATCTTTGATGCTAAAAGGTTGATTGGTTCAACCGGGGTTTCCTTATACAAAGCCTAAGAGGAGGCGATCGACCTAACAAGAGGGTGATTTTTGTGTGTCTCGTACGCAGCCCGAGAGAGAGGCTAAAAGGGTTGACCCTACAGGAGAATCTTTTATATGTGTCTTGCACGAACCCCAAGACGGAGGCTAAAGGTTGGACTCAGCAAGAGAGTCTTTTATACTCAACAAGAGAGTGTTTTTGTATCTCGTACAAAGCCCGAGATGGAGGCTAAAAGAGATGACTCAACAAGGGAATATTTTATACTCAACAAGAGAGTGATTTTGTATCTCGTATGAAGCCCGAGATGGAGGCTAAAAGTTGACTCAACAAGAGAGTCTGAAAAGGTTAACTCCGCTGGGGAGAATCATTGTACAAAGCCCAAGAGGAGGCTAGGGTTACTATTTCAGTTGAGTGACAGGTCCAGTATGCTGATTTAAAGAGAAAATCAGTTCTTATATGAGTATTGTTTGCACTCAAGGATTTGATTCGAGGATCAGGGTTATTTCCTGTTATTTAAGGAAATGGGAAATCCAAAGGGTATTGAGACTTTCTGAATCTACGGGTTTCCTGTCCTAGTTTTGAAAGGAGCTTGAGAATGTCTTAGAGACTCAAGGGAATTAGACTGTCCAAGTCCAGAGTTTCATCTTGTGTACTACGTTTAAGAAATTGCAGTAGCAAGATCTAGACTTTTTGAAAGACTGTTCTATTAAGATGACTAATTTCTGTTCCTATACCTCTAGGAGGTCGTCGGGACAATTTGTACGAAGCCCAAGAGGAGGCTGGAAACTTTTAAGAAGCCGAGGGACAATTTGTACGAAGCCCAAGAGGAGGCTATCATTCCCGGAGGAAGAAATCATTTATACGAAGCCTAAGAGGAGGTTGTGAATACTTCTAAGAAGCCGATGGGTCCTTGTACAACGCCTAAGAGGAGGCGAGGATGCTTTTAAGAAGCCTGTGGGTCCCCAAACCCCGAGAAATTCAAGACAGACTATTCACAGAGAATAGATCAAGCCAGGAAAGTTCGAGAATTTGGAAGAAACTCAAGAGATGCCATTCACGGAGAAAAGATCATCTCTGGGGAATAAAGTTTCTTTAACGATTTCTAAAGGTGACAGTCTATGAAATGGTTCACCGAGAATGTTGCCTTTGACGTCTCCATATTGTTTAACCCTACGAGGAGGGAAGACTGTATCTGGTAATCCTATGGGGATCTAGTTTTGTCCATTCTAAGAGTAATCAACAGGGCTTAGTGCTAGACGTAATTGCCGGGGAAACTCAAAATATCTATACTATTATTACACAGTCGATATGAGTTTATGAAATAAGACTTACAGTGAAACAGCCCCACAATACAGTTATATGTATATGAAAGCGGATAAAGAAAACATATAACCACTTACTCGGTTGTAGAGCTTCCATGCTGTTTGGTTAGTTGTTCAACAAAGAAAAATTGAAAACAACAGTATATTCAAAATTAAAGGATAAAGTATTTTGAAAAGAGGTTGGGGATTACATCTCAAGGAGAGGCCCAAGGTTTATCAGTGATCGCACTGTCGTTTTGTACAGAGGGACTTATACAAGTGACTGAGGCCCAAAAGGTTTTCTGTACAAAGGGATGGGTCTTACACTCTCTCAAGAGGCCCAAAAGGTTTAAAGAAAAAGAGTGGGGCTTATAACACGAGGGAAGGCCTAGATGATTTTTCGTTTGAAATGGCGATCGCGCCGAGATTTTTGAAAACGCAGTGGGTCTTATACAATGCCTGAGGCCCAAAATGGTTTGGTTTTCAAAGGGGGTTGGGTCTTACACTCTAATAGAGGCCCAAAAGTTTTGAATGGGTCTTATAGCTCGAGGAGAGGCCCAGGTTTGTTTTTCAACGGACGATGATCGCGTCGAACTTTTCTTTTAACGCAGAGGGACTTATACAATATCTGAGGCCCAAAATTATTTTGGTTAAAAGGGGATTGGGTCTTACACACTAATAGAGGCCCATGAGTGTTTGAAAATGATTTGTAAGGCTTAAATTAATCAAAACCCTAATTTGTTTCCAAAATGTATTTTAATTGAATAAAAAATTCAATTAAAATGATCAAAATTGTTTAACATGTGGAAAACAAACTGTGATCTTGAATTAATGTTTCAAAAATCATGTTTTGACCTACAAAATGATTAGAAGTAATTAAAATTTGCAAAATCAAGAAGGAAAAAATATTTTAAATGTCAAAAACAATTAAAATATTAATTCTTTGCAAAAATATCAATTATATGAAATAAATAATATTTTTGGGAGTTTTTGGTAAAATAAAATATTTTAACATTTTTGTGAATTATAAAAAAAAAGAATCAACTCAAAATCACTAAAACTCAGAGAGAAATTAATTTTTGAATCAATTAAATAAAATCACAAAATTCAAATATTTGAATTTTCAAAAAAGGGCGCCAAGAACACCCAAGAACACGCGCTTGTTCTGAGTTTTACCCAGATTTGCATTTTCTCTCCAATCTCACTGAATACTTGATGGAATCATGCAAACCACATATCAATCTGCTTGTTTCAACCTCACGATCATGTCTATGGTCTTTAATTTCATTTATTTTTAACATGGAATAAGAAATCAAGACAAAACCTCAAGAACCCTAAAATTTGCATGAAGGCTGAGAATTTTGATACACGATTCAAACAAAGCAATTAATTGAGGGGAAACATTATATGCATGATTATGAACATTTGGCAAAAGTATTGTGCGAGGAAATATGCATAGATTAAGAGATTACCAAGTTTAGGCTTACTTGAAGGTCGTGACAGCAAGTGCAATGTGATTTTTGAGTTGGAGGTGTTACAGATGAGTTGTGATGATCTGAACAGCTTCCTTACACCCTATGGAGTGTGTTTGAATGCTTGGACTTGACTGGAAATGGCTGGATCACTTCATGGCATCTCAGCTGCAACTTGGTTAAAACCTTGAGCAACTGGCTGGTGATTCTGAGAAATCAGTGTTCCAGATGTTGTTTAAGTGTTTAGATCACTTCTATATGATGTTTATGAGGTGTGTGTGTGATTGGTTTGATTGGAATTTCTCTCAAACTCAAAACCCGATGGTGACTTGCCTTTGAAGGCAAAATTGGAAGTGAGAAGGTGATTTTGAGGAAAGCATCTGTTTGATGGCTTTGGTGTACTCAAACTGATCACAAATGAGCCCTATTTATAGTAGAGCAAGTTTGTTTTACAAGCAATAGTGAATGGAAACTGCAGCAGAGGTTTGACCAATGTTAGCAAATGAAAATCCAAGTCTCCTCTAGCCATTGACTAGAGGTTAGAGCACAGAGCTTTGGTTCCCTACTTGTTGGAGGAATCTTGACTGAATTCAGTTGCAAATGTGTCAGTCCATGCCACCTCTAAGCATCTATTAAATGCTCCAATCCAAAATTGGAGTCTTGTCCCTCTTTTAGGTAATTCTAGGTTTGGCATGCTACTTCTTGTTCCAAGGACTTTGGAGGCTTGGCTCAGTGATTGTCCCCTTTAGATTTGATCCTCAGATGTGTCCAAGATGATGACAAGGCTTGAAATTGGCTGATTTTGGCAAATCGACCAAAAATGCAAAATTCTTCCTTGCCTTGGCAGTTTTCAGCAAGGCATTTTGCCAATACCCTAACTCTTAGCTCAAGTTGAATTTGGTGATGTTCTTGGCCATTTTGGAAAGCCCTTATATGATACAACAACTGTTTGATCATATTTGGTTTTGATAATTTTTGGATCCAAGTGAAAAATGTCTCTACATTTGGAAACAAGTGAAGGCAGATTCTGACTTAGTGAAAATTTCACTAAATGTTGGAAAAAAGTGACATTTTCACTTTTTGTGATTTTGATCAATCAATAACTCAAAATCCATGAAGAATTGGAATGAGGTCTAGTTGAAGTTTTTGTAGAGGGCCATGAGATCTACAAATCAAGCTTTGGATGGGGAAAATGGCTTTGTGGTTTAGGAGTTATGATCCTCCAAAGTTGGTACCCTTGCCACTTTGTTCATAACTTAGAAAATTTTCTAAGTTTTTATGGTTACCCCTTTTACAAGTTATCCCACTTTCTTTGATTTTTCTTGATGAATGATGATTCAAATCATACATTAACATCATTTTAGGGTTAAAAATCCATAATTGTGAAAATTTTCAAAATGTCAAACTTGACTTTTGTGCACAGTTGACTTTTTATCCGATGAATTCCAAACTGGGCAATCCTTTAGGAAATCAAGTCCTTGACCTAAATCAAACTTGATGGACATTTTCCAGGGTGTTATAGGGTGTATTGAATCATGTCTTATGGCTTGGGAGCATGTCCTGGTCAAAAGTCAAAGCTACAGTTGACTTTTTCCTCAAAACCCTAACTGTGGTACTGATGAAATTGAGACTTGTTGCTCAAGCTTCTTGGATCAATCCATTGTTTAAAATGGATCAATGTGGTGTATTAGAGACCCTCAAATACTCTCTTGAGGTCTTGGCTCATGATTTGTCCCAAAAGTCAACTTAGGGGAGAATTAGGTCAAGAAACCCTAATTCCTGATTTTTGATGTTGCATCCCCTGAGGTCAAATTGACTTGATACTTGGGTCCATGAGGTTCCATGGAGTATATTAGGTTATGCTTTGAAGCATTGGGTCATGCCCAGAGGGAAATTTCCAACTGGAGGCCCTGGTCGACCAAAACCCTAATTTGGTGACACAGGCGATCTTGAGGCTTGATCCACCTAGAAGGGAGCATCCTTGTGCTTAATCCTTGAAGTGGGAGTCCTCTTGATCCATTGTGGATGTTTGAGAGGTTTAGACAAGTTGAAGATCATGTCATTCCTTGATTGATCCTTTGTCTAAGAACTCTGAGAGGGCTTGAAACCCTAAGTTTGATTGTAGTGGATGTTCACCTATCTTCGGGGAGACTGATGAAGCATAATGATACTCCCATATTGTGATCATGATTTGCACAATGATGGGAATCTTGGTGGTCAAAATTTGGGGTATGACAGATGCCCCTATTTAATCTTCTTGGACCCGAAGGTGTGAATGACGAAGGTGTTCGGGCATTCGGGGTGCAAGAGGATTAAATATCGGAATACCCGAAATTTTGATGGTGGTTATGAATGGTAGCTTACGCATTCATCTTCTTTTGCTAAGCAATGATGCTTAGAAAAGGTAAACTTCCCCTCGATCCTGGTTTTCAGCCAAGGAACTGGTCTTAGTTTCTGAAATAAACTTCCCCTCGATCCTGGTTTCCTACCAAGGAACTGGTCTTAGTTTCTGAAATAAACTTCCCCTCGATCCTGGTTTCCTACCAAGAAACTGGTCTTAGTTTCTGAAATAAACTTCCCCTCGATCCTGGTTTCCTACCAAGGAACTGGTCTAAGTTTCTGATATAAACTTCCACTCGTTCTTGGTTTCCTACCAAGGAACTGGTCTAAGTTTCTGATATAAACTTCCCCTCGTTCTTGGTTTCCTACCAAGGAACTGGTATAAGTTGCTGAAATAAACTTCCCCTCGATCCTGGTTTCCTACCAAGGAACTGGTCTCAGTTTCTGAAATAAACTTCCCCTCGATCCTGGTTTCCCACCAAGGAACTGGTCTTAGTTTCTGAAATAAACTTCCCCTCGATCCTGGTTTCCTACAAAGGAACTGGTTTCAGTTTCTTTTGTCAATTAACCTTATTGACAAGGGACGCTATGTGTAGCGGTTTTCCTCAAACTTCTCGCCGAATTTTCCCGGGGAGATGCCATTTGATGGGAAAAAGAATGACGTCAGATTTGCTGGGGGAACCCAGTCGTCTGAGTTATAGAGGTGTACAAGCTTCTCTGCTGGAGACGCCATTTGTCGGCGGGGGAAAGCGAGTTTCTTGAGAGACTGCTTCCGTTTGGGGTCTTACATCATACTTTTCTTGGGGTCTTCCCGGAGAAATGCCATATGATGGGATCCAATTTTGAGGTGCTGATGACCTTTTCATCAGTGATTTTTTGGAGCAACACTGCGGTATTGCCGAATCTCTGATTAAGAGGCTTTCTCTGGGGATTTTCCTTAATCCGGGAAAGCGAAAATATCATCTTCTGTTAGTTCTTTAATTTTAAGGGTTGGCATTAATTTTGTAAAACAAATAATAACAGCAATATGTTAGATAGGATGTTTTATCTTGCTAAAGAAGAACAGGTTGAGCAAGAAGTCCTAGTGTGCAATGGAACATGTTGAGCTGAAGTAGTTTCAACATCTGGAACAACATGTCGTATCAAGATGTCCCATGCATGACCATTCGACATCGCGCCAGAACTGAAGTGAATCAAAGTTTCTGTTATGTGTTAATAGATGCAGAAGATTCAGGGAGTAATATGCAAATCCTATGTGGCACTGAATTAAAAGGGCTGAAGATTCAAATCTGTAATTAAGAAGATGATTGGAAAATATACACTTTCTAAATATGGAGATATTTTAGGAAGTTATAGATTGAAGTCCTAATTTGTAGCAGAAGTTTCTGCTGACTTGTAGCAGCTCATTTGATGTGTTTTTGTAGGCCCAAATCCAGTTGGGAATAGGTTATATATAGATGCTTTGTAACCTAGTTTTGTAACCGAACCAAAGATGTAAAAGTTCTAGTATTAGGGTTGGTTCCTGTACCACTCGACATGTGAGTTGGACAGTTTGTGAGTGTGATCCACAAAGCTGTTAAGTAAGAGGAGTATTGTTCTTGGAGGAAGCTTGTAAGTAACTCTAAGTTGTGACTTGGAAGGGTGTCTTCCTTGTTGAATTGTTGTATAGGTAAAGAGCCGTTGATGCAGTGGCAGATTGTTGACTGCTAGACATCATTGCGATGATTGGGAGTGAGAAGAGTTTCTCATATCTAGAGAGGATCTAGGTAGAAGGGTCATTGGGTAGTGATTAAGTGATAAGCTGGAAACGAAGAGTTTAGCTTTGAATTGATACTACTGATAGTGGACTTCATCCCTGGCTTGGTAGCCCCCAGAGTAGGTGTGTTAAACCGAACTGGGTTAACAATTATGTGTGTCTTGCTTTTATTTTTCAGTACCGTGTTTATTGTTATATACCTTGCCATTTGTGTTCACGTCAGACCAGATGTCGAATGGCTTGTTATAGGACATCTGAATTCTGCACATGCACCAGAATTTCAATTGGTATCAGAGCAGGTCATTCTGTTCTGTATCTGGATGAGATCCGAGGGAAGATACTTTCTAGTTCATGGTCAAGGTAGAAGGCTTCTGCTGAAAAGTTGTTTGGATTTGGAGAAGTTTATATAGTTGTGAGAATGGTCCCTAGAAGTGGGGGATGGACTGTTCGTGACAGACACGCTTGGTAGTGTGGTTTGATTTATTTTTAAACCTGTGGTATTGGGATGTCACCTGGATTATGATGCTAGGGCTGATATGTGACACCTGAAGGGTTGAGGAGTTTGTGTGTTGATCCACTGCGTTGTAACTGAGAAGGTTGTTCTTCTCTGAATGTATATCCTATGGTGATGAGATGTGTGCAAGACTGCTTTAACTTACTGTATCAACGATACTTGAAGGCTTTTGTTCAAGTCCACTCATAAAGGCATAAATAAGTGAAGTTGTAAGGAAGAGATCTGAGGTAAGAGAGAAGTAATTCACTTTTGCTTCTAAAAGGATCAATTTCCAATCTTTAATCTCTTGGTGAGTTCCTTGAAATGATGTCCTATCTTATGTTAGAACATCACGTCAGAATTGTGAAGAATTCTGTGGTCTAAAGGAATGGATTAACAGATGCTCTGGGTGCTGAACTAATGTGGTTTGATCACATGAGTTTAGAACCTACTCCTGATCTGGAAGAGGAGGCATCTGGGTGGTTTGTCTAAGAAGTTTCTGGCTCTGGAACTTATCTTAGATGTGTGAGTTGGTCAAGGTGTGATCAACATGTTATTTACTCCCGAGGTCAGTTTAATTCTGGTCCTTGCTGCAGGAGTGGAGAACCTGAGATTCAAGAAGTATTTTCGCTAGCAGACTTCTTGGACATGAAGGTCAAAGATCAAAGAGGCATGATTTTTCTGGAAGCATCATCTGAATGATCGTGTGAAGCTAGACTAGTATTGAATGTGTGTGATCCAATCATAATCTGTGCTGTTGTTAAAGGTGAGAATGATAGGGATTGATTACTGTTGGAGAGTTGGATGAGAGAATACTGCTCTCATGCTCTTGTGTTGTGATGGAAATGTGGTGTTTTTCATAGTGCAGCTGGACTCTGTTCATGGTGTCAAGACTGATGTCTTAAACACCTATTGACTTTTGTAGTTGAGATCACAAGCCTCTACCGGTAGTGAAGGCCAAGCTGTAGGTAAATGTGTTTCAGCAGGTGTGGTGAACTAAGTGTGCATGGTATTCTTTGTGCAAAGGAGTACTGGTGGTAATGGATAGTTGGGATCATGTGAGTATTGGTACAAGGGATGATTGTGTTCAACTTGTGAGTTGAACAAATAGTGAACTCTTGAAGACATGAAGATGCGTCTTATGTTTTCCTTTCTTCAAGGTACGAAGAAGCACATGTTATTCTTGATAGGGGGAGAGTGTCAAAAATTCTATGCAGCTGAGCGTGTGATGGGAGTTTGTTATTGGTACTTATCTTGTTTACAGAGATGGTCAGATTTTGGTTTTCTGTTGCTGCATTTTTATGATGTGTTTTGGCCAGAAGCAATTTATGCAGTGGCAATAAAAATTGCTGGGATGTGTTTAGTGTAGATGGGACAAAATTAAAACTGAAATTTATTGCATTGTTGAAAGCATACAAGATTAGTAAAAGCAACAAACAAAGGGTCTATAGGTTATCCCAACCCCCCGAATCAAGAAAAGTCTCCCAATCTTCATCCCATTCATCTTCAGAAGCTTGAAGTTACACTTGGCTTTTCTTGGTGGCTTTCATCCTTGTCTCTGATTCCCTTCTTGTTCTTGTAGCTCCTGAAGTTGTCCCAGTTGTGGACAATGTTTGGTCCTTCAGCCTCTGTGGATATGGTTTCTTGACTTCTTGCATGTTACTCCTTTTTGCATCCTTGTTAGATTGACTCATGGTTCTATCTGTGATGTGCGGTTAGGAGCAAGGAGGCCTGGTTCTTATACTGCATAAAGAGTCCTTGTTTGTGTCGCCTGACCAGTCAAAGTGGTCTTTGGCTTGGGAACTTATTTTCTTGGAAACCTATTTTTTTGTCACATTGGATGCCAGAACTTCGTGTTTGGTGCCTTGGTAGGTTAAGAGGTTGTCCTATTATAACTAAAAGGATGAGCCTAGGTCTTGTCTAGTTGTCTGTTGTGATTCCTTTGAGTTTGCTTTCGGTATAGCTGCTAGTGCTGGTTGTGATCAGGTGGTTGTGACTACCTAAATAAAATATAGAAGGTGTGCTCTTTTGTCTGATGTTGATGTTCTACATACTGTTACAACATCATTGTTTGTTGTGTACCATGCTTGTGGAGTTGGAAGAAGCAGCATTATTGTCCGAAGTGGCAGTTCTGACATAATGTGGATTAGAATGGGCAGATTCTGATCTTGATGGTAAGTAGTTCTGGCCATACATGACTACTTTCATGATGAAGACTCTACTAGGTTGCTACGAATGTAAGGACAGAAGGTTGTTGTCAGTGGTGTAATCTGATTAGGATGGCTGAAGATAAGGAGATTTCTTCTAATACAAGTAAAAGGTAGTGGCAGTCCTTATCTTGTGTTACTTGTGTTGCAAGTAATCTAAAGACATTTGAGAAATTTCAAATCAAGTGGGCTTTTGTTTATTGGACTTGGGAGACCATGGTGAGGTCTTGCTCAACATATACCAGATTGTGGCAATATCGTTGTGATATCATAAAGAGCATTGATTGTTAAGGCTGTTGTCTATGGCCTATTGCTGCAAGTGTGTTGTTTTTGTGTAGCCTGTGTGCTGTTCAAGTTTGTGTAGTGTGATGTCAAACCACATGATGGGACATACCCTAGCTGCGTGAAGCTAGTGCTTATGCAGGAGAAGTCTGAAAAGCAGAATTGTTGTATGTGGGAGAGTTCATTTTTTCTCTACTGTTCTGAAGGAATCTGGAAGAGATTGTGGGTTGTGCTGATCGATAGAAGTCATCTCAGAATCCAACGGACAAGAAAATCTGCTTGGAATGTATAAGTTTTTATGGAGTCTTGGGCTGATAATTTTATGAGCAAGCAGGCAAATTGTTTTGGTAAGATGTCAGAACATGGTACAGGACATGTTTCTCTTAAGCCAAACAAGGAATTATTCTGGTTGGTAATGCAAGGATAAGGTGAAACACGTGTCTCTGCCTATGCATGGAACGTTATTGGCTTAATTTATGGTAAAATTCAGTTGAGAAACAATAAAGGCAGTCAAGACAGTTTTGGAAGGAAGACATTGAATTTGAATGGAGTTTTTGGTACCTAAAATAGCGTTTCTTTGACCAAGAACCTTGACATATTCAAAGCTCGTTAATTCCAAAGTTACTGGTCAGCTATTTATAGGGGTGTTCTCTTCTCCTTCAGCCAAGTGAGTGTACGTGTTTCACAAAGTCTTATGGAGTTTGTTTGTATTTGGGTAAGCATCACTTGGGTCTGGTTCTGTGAGAGCCTTCTTTGCCAATTTTTGGCTAAAAAGGGGGAGAAAGGGTGTGTGAAATGGTTTGTGCAGATGCCTTGTCTGGAGTCTGCAGTTCCAATTGTGTGCAGAGATGTCGAAGAGGGTGCTCTTTCCGTGAGTTGGTGTTGAGTCTTTGTGACTTGTGTCCTAAGTTATGAACACAGTTATGACTTGTGTTCTGAGTTACCTGGGTTGATAGATTGCTACGTCTTAAGTTTCATCTTATGCCACAGGTCGACTAGGGGTGTCTGATCAATTAAGGTGTGCAAAAATCTCTTATGCCACCATTGGTCCTTTGTGTCAAGACAGACGTTTCTTTTCTAGAGGAGTCTTCTACAACTAATCCGGGTCTGAGCTGGAAGGAAAAAGAAATGTGTTGTATTAAGGGGGAGTGTCAGATATATTCTTCCTCATGTACACCAGATATCTTCTTCCTCATGTGCACCAAATGACTTCAGGACTTTCTACTTCTTAGGTCCTAATGTGCTGCCTGAAGTTATTGTGCTGTGGTGCTCGAAGGTGATGTTATGGAGCTCATAGATTATGCTTGAAGAATTGTCAAACATGATGTCCTAACATCATTCAAGTATTCCCAAGAAGATGATTCTCCATGATTGTTGTTCTCAGTAGCTACTGATGGCTACTGTTAGTTTCAGTAGTTGCTGATGACTACTGATAGTAGTATAGAGTTGTGATTGCTGCTGTAATCTGAGTTGTAATGTGTATGTATTTGTTTTAGCCAAAATTTTCCAAAGGGGGAGAATGTTAGTTCTTTAATTTTAAGGGTTGGCATTAATTTTGTAAAACAAATAATAACAGCAATATGTTAGATAGGATGTTTTATCTTGCTAAAGAAGAACACGTTGAGCAAGAAGTCCTAGTGTGCAATGGAACATGTTGAGCTGAAGTAGTTTCAACATCTGGAACAACATGTCGTATCAAGATGTCCCATGCAGGACCATTCGACATCGCGCCAGAACTGAAGTGAATCAAAGTTTCTGTTATGTGTTAACAGATGCAGAAGATTCAGGGAGTAATATGCAAATCCTATGTGGCGCTGAATTAAAAGGGCTGAAGATTCAAATCTGTAATTAAGAAGATGATTGGAAAATATACACTTTCTAAATATGGAGATATTTTAGGAAGTTATAGATTGAAGTCCTAATTTGTAACATAAGTTTCTGCTGACTTGTAGTAGCTCATTTGTTGTGTTTTTGTAGGCCCAAATCCAGTTGGGAATAGGTTATATATAGATGCTTTGTAACCTAGTTTTGTAACCAAACCAAAGATGTAAAAGTTCTAGTATTAGGGTTGGTTCCTATACCACTCGACATGTGAGTTGGACAGATTGTGAGTGTGATCCTCGAAGCTGTTAAGTAAGAGGAGTATTGTTCTTGGAGGAAGCTTGTAAGTAACTCTAAGTTGTGACTTGGAAGGGTGTCTTCCTTGTTGAATTGTTGTATAGGTAAAGAGCCGTTGATGCAGTGGCGGATTGTTGACTGCTAGACATCATTGCGATGATTGGGAGTGAGAAGAGTTTCTCATATCTAGAGTGGATCTAGGTAGAAGGGTCATTGGGTAGTGATTAAGTGATAAGCTGGAAACGGAGAGTTTAGCTTTGAATTGATACTACTGATAGTGGACTTCATCCCTGGCTTGGTAGCCCCCAGAGTAGGTGTGTTAAACCGAACTGGGTTAATAATTCTGTGTGTCTTGCTTTTATTTTTTAGTACCGTGTTTATTGTTATATACCTTGCCATTTGTGTTCATATCAGACCAGATGTCGAATGGCTTGTTATAGGACATCTGAATTCTGCACATGCACCAGAATTTCAATTGGTATCAGAGCAGGTCATTCTGTTCTGTATCTGGATGAGATCCGAGGGAAGATATTTTCTGGTTCATGGTCAAGGTAGAAGGCTTCTACTGAAAAGTTGTTAGGACTTAGAGAAGTTCATATAGTTGTGAGAATGGTCCCTAGAAGTGGAGGATGGATTGTTCGTGACAGGCACGCTTGGTAGTGTGGTTTGATTTATTTTCAAACCTGTGGTATTGGGATGTCACCTGGATTATGATGCTAGGGCTGATATGTGACACCTGAAGGGTTGAGGAGTTTATGTGTTGATCCACTGCGTTGTAACTGAGAAGGTTGTTCTTCTCTGAATGTATATCCTATGGTGATGAGATGTGTACAAGACTGCTTCAACTTACTGTGTCAACGATACTTGAAGACTTTTGTTCAAGTCCACTCATAAAGGCATAAATAAGTGAAGTTGTAAGAAAGAGATCTGAGGTAAGAGAGAAGTAATTCACTTTTGAATTGATACTACTGATAGTGGACTTCATCCCTGGCTTGGTAATCCCCATAGTAGGTGTGTTAAACCGAACTGGGTTAACAATTCTATGTGTCTTGCTTTTATTTTTCAGTACCGTGTTTATTGTTATATACCTTGCCATTTGTGTTCATGTCAGACCAGATGTCGAATGGCTTGTTATAGGACATCTGAATTCTGCACATGCACCAGAATTTCATCTTCAATGGCGAAGAGTGACATCGGTTAAAGGTTCTCTGATCTTTCAGAGGTTCAAGTTATCAAAGTGGTTAAGGACCTAACTTTAATCCAGAAATAAACTGGAAGAGAGATTATTCAAATGCAACATTTTCTAATCGAGGAAAGAACTGACAACTCGACTGAGAAAACAGATATCACTAGGGATAAGACCGACTGGAGTGATATTGATGCAATATGAATGAGAATGCAAATAGAATGCATGATGTATGTATGCATATGCTGACAAAACTGACGCGACATACAGACTAAAAGATGAACATGACGGGATACTCGGCCATCGCGGGGCGAAGTCGTACTGTTGATCCAAAAGTAGCAATTCTGCCTTGCTTAGGAGAGACAGTCCCTGCGGGGAATATCGTTGATCGGGCTTAGGAGATAAGAATTCGGCCGAGGGTATCAGATGGGAAAGCCGCATCTGATACAACTGATCCTTCATTCAGGCGCACTGGTTTAGAAGGAGTACTTTGATTCTGCACTTTGAAGCTCGCTTACTTCTGGAGAAGCGGTCGATGTTCTTTCGATGTTTAACAGTCAAAAGAAATTGCCATCTTTATTTTAAAATCAGAAAAGTTTGACAAGTAAATTCATTTTTGTTTTATTTCAAGAATCGTTGATCATGTTAAAATGTAGTTCTATAAAGCTAAAACAAATAAGAATTGCAAGCAAAAGCACAAGGGCTCAAATTTTATTGATAGGATGGAAATCAACCAAGCGTGTGATTCCATAGAGTATTTACAAAGTTAGAAAATGGTAATTTAAGGGAAAAGGGCTACATTGAAACATGACAACCGCTATCCTTCTACCAACTTTGAATTCTGGACATCCTGAGCTTCTGTCGAAGATGGCCTCGATTGGAGTTTTCTGATGGACGACGTAACTGTTGCTGAGGATTTGCCCCTTTGTTGAACATAGTTACTTGCCATTATCCCTAATTTTTGCCTGGACTGTACTTTGAGATTTCCAATCCACCGGAATGATTTTTTTTATCATGTCTCTAATTTTTGCCTGGACCGCCCTTTCGGGTTTTCAATCCACCGAGACGTTTTTTTTAGGCGAAGTATTTCTTGACTACATCAACATTCGTGGGGTAGGCAAATTCCTCTCTGTCCATAGTTGCTAGAATCAAGGCGCCGCCTGAGAAAGCTTTCTTGACCACATAGGGGCCATCATAATTCGGAGTCCACTTGCCCCGAGAATCAGTGAGAAATGATTGTATCTTCTTGAGCACAAGGTCTCCTTTCCTGAAGACGCGAGGTCGAACCTTTTTTGTCAAATGCCCTCTTCATTCTCTGTTGATACAATTGACCGTGGCATAGTGCCGTTATTCTCTCTTCTTCGATCAGATTGAGTTCGTCGTGTCGAATTTGACACCATTAAGCCTCTATAAGCTTAGCTTCCATCAATACCCGGATTGACGGGATCTCTACTTCTATGGGGAGCACTGCTTCCATGCCATATACTAGAGAGAAAGGGGTTGCCCCTGTTGAAGTGCAGACAGATGTGCGAAACCGTGAAGAGCAAAGGGTAGCATCTCGTGCCAGTCTTTGTAGGTTACAACCATCTTTTGAACAATCTTCTTGATGTTCTTGTTAGCCGCTTCTACCGCTCCGTTCATCTTAGGTCGGTAGAGAGATGAGTTATGGTGTCCGATCTTGAACTCTGCGCACAACTCCTTCATCATCTTATTGTTCAAGTTAAATCCATTATCAGTAATGATCTGGCCCGGAACACCAAAACGGCAGATGATATTGTTTTTGATAAATCGGACCACCACTTGTCGGATTACATTAGCGTATGATGCTGCTTCGACCCACTTGGTGAAGTAGTCAATGGCTACCAGGATGAACCGATATCCGTTTGAATCCTTGGGCTCAATCAAGCCAATCATGTCGATTCCCCATATGGAAAAAGGCTATGGGGAAGAGAGAACTTTGAGATGCGTTGGCGATACATGAATTTTGTCAGAGTATATCTGACACTTGTGACACTTCCTCATGTACTTGTAGCAGTCGGATTCCATGGTCAACCAATAGTACCCTGCTCTTAGAATTTTTCTCGCCATTGTATGTCCGTTGGCATGAGTGCCAAAGGATCCTTCGTGAATCTCTTTTATCAACATGTCTGCTTCTGGTCTGTCTACGCATCGGAGCAAGACCATGTCAAAGTTTTTCTTATAAAGTGTATCACCACTCAGGAAGAAGCTGATTGCCAATCTTCTGAGGGTTTTTCTGTCATTTCTGGATACCCCAGGTGGGTACTCCCGTTTCTGAAGGAAGCATTTGATATCGTGATACCAAGGTTTGTCGTCTATGACTACTTCAATCGCAAAGGTGGAAGCGGGCCTTTCAAGGCACATTATGTCGATCTTAGGTATGCCATTCCATTGACCTACACTAATCATGGAAGAGAGAGTGGCTAATGCATCAACCATGTGATTCTCCTCACGAGGGATATGATGAAACTCGATTCAGTTGAAGAAGGGTAAAAACCTTCTTGCATAGTCTTTGTAAGGAATCAATCCTGATTGGTATGTGTTCTAATCTCCTTTGATCTGATTGATAACCAGGGTTGAGTTGCCATATACATCCAAGTTTTTGATCCTTAAATCAATCGCTTCCTCGAGACCCATAATACAAGCTTCGTATTCGGCCTCGTTATTTGTGCACTTGAATGTAAGTCGGGCAGTGAAAGGAATGTGAGTACCCTAAGGTGTTATGATGATTGCCCCAATTCCGTTTCCGTAATGATTGACAGCTCCGTCAAAAATAAGTCCGCATTGGGAATCTGGTTCTGGCCCTTCACTGGGTAGCGGTTCATCGCAATCTTTCATTTTTAGATACATGACATCTTCGTCTGGAAAGTCAAACCCGATTGATTCTTAATCGTCAATCAGTTGATGAGCCAAATGATCGGGTAAAACACTCCCCTTAACGGCTTTCTGAGCGTGGTACTCTATGTCATATTCTGATTGCAACATCTGCCAACGGGCAATCCTTCCCGTGAGAGCAGGTTTTTCGAATACATACTTGATCGGATCCATTTCGGAGATTAACCAAGTAGTGTGACGAATCATGTACAGGCGCAGACATTTGGCTGCCCAAGCCAAAGCGCAGCAAGTTTTCTCGAGCATCGTGTACCAAGTTTCACAGTCGGTGAATTTCTTGCTCAGATAGTAGATGGAAGACTCCTTCCTTTTGGTTTCGTCTTGTTGGTCAAGTACATAGCCCATGGAGTCTTCCAAGACTGTTAAGTAAATGATCAGTGGTCTTCCTTCCACTGGAGGTGATAAAATCGGCAGGTTCGATAGGTATTCCTTGATACTATCGAAGGCGGTTTGGCACTCTTCTGTCCAAATGCAGTCCTGATTCTTTTTGAGTAATTTGAAAATCGGCGCACATGTCGCAGTCATGAGGAATATGAATCTGGAGATGTAGTTCAAATGTCCCAGGAATCCCCTGACTTGTTTTTCAGTTTTCGGAGAAGGCATTTCTTGAATGGCCTTGACCTTGTCAGGATCGACCTCAATTCCTTTATGGCTGACGATGAACCCTAAGAGTTTCCTTGAACGGACACCAAAGGTGCACTTGTTGGGATTTAAGCGGAGTTTGTACTTTCTTAACCGCTCGAATAACTTTGACAGATGGTCACATGCTCCTCTTCTGTTCTAGATTTTGCAATCATATCATCGACATATACCTCAATTTCTTTGCGTATCATGTCATGAAAAAGAGTAGTCATGGCCCTTTGATAAGTTGCCCCAGCGTTCTTCAAACCGAACGGCATTACCTTGTAACAAAAGGTACCCTATGGGGTAATGAACGAAGTTTTCTCCATGTCTTTCGGCGCCATTTTGATCTGATTATAGCCCGAGAATCCATCCATGAAGGAGAAAACTTTGAACTTTACTGTACTGTCTACCAGCATGTCAATGTGCGGCAAGGGAAAGTCGTCCTTTGGACTAGCCTTGTTTAAATCTCTGTAATCGACACACATTCTGACTTTTCCGTCCTTTTTCGGAACGGGTACGATGTTGGCTAACCATTGAGGATATTCTGATGTAGCGAGGAAACCTGCGTCAATCTGTTTCTATATCTCCTCTTTGATTTTGATGGCAATGTCTGGATGAGTCTGTCTCAACCTTTGTTTTACTGGCGGACATTCCGATCTCAATGGTAAATGGTGTTCCACGATGCTGGTATCCAACCCTGGCATATCCTGATAGGACCAAGCGAAAACATCAGGGAATTCTTTGAGAAGCTTTAACAAACCCTCTCTGGCAGTTGGATTGAGCAGTGCCCCAATCCTGATCTCTTTTCTCTCTTTTTCTGAACCTAAGTTTACCATTTCCAACGGCTCTTTGTGAGGTTCAATGGACCTTTCCTCTTGTCTGAGTAATCGGGAGATCTCTTTTGGAATTTCGTTGTCAACTTCTTTTTCAGCCCCAAATACCGGGAACTCAAAGTTGGGAGAAGACATCGGATCGTATGTTTCAACTGGGTTTAAAACAAGCAATCTGCATGACGATATGATTCGTGTTTAGAAGAGATAGAGAAAATGCAAGTGTGTGCAGTGTATTTCTTTTACTGCTTATTTTTATTATTTGAGATGTTTTTTTAGGATTACCATTTTCTGAGAAAAGCAAAAAGAGAAAACAGCAATTAACGCAGAAATTACATAACGACGTTATTTTATTAATGAACAAGTCGATTCTTGAAACTACAGCCCTATAAAACAAAACTCTGTCACTTTGGGCAAAGCGAAGAGGGAAAATTTACAGAAATCGAGCCTTATCAAAACATTCGTTTCACCTGGGCAGGGTGAAAGGCTAAAGATGGCAATTACTTTAACTTATGAACAATCTTCGGAACATCGACAGCAACCCATTGGTGGCGAGCTCCTCGGTGAATCACAAAGTCTGGTACTTTCCTTGATTTGTCTTCAGAAATGAGGCTGATTTCTGGTGGAGCATGATCATTGGAATCTGTCTCCCAGGCAGAATTGTCGTAGGAGGATTCCTCTGTTGCATTTTGCATAGCATTTGTGCTCTTAAGTAGATCTCCCCAACCAGTTGGCTGGATGTCCTCGAACCTGGTACGAGAGCTTTCGGGAGCGGTGTACTTGACGAAGTAGTCGAACTTACCACTCGGTTGTCCCAAGGTGTCCCATACTTCTTTGGAATTGGAGGAGTCGTCTCTCTCGATGACGTTGACCTCGGGAAAAGCATAGTTGATGAACTCTAACCCTGCAAACGTTGCGAATTCATCGTCGTGCGGGGTATTTTCAGGATACCCTGGGTGTTGATCCCATGACATGGTGGGGACACAGGTATTCTGTTCAATGATGCTCAACAAATTTTCATTGTTCGGCTGATTCTCTTGCCCCAAGTCTCCTAGGTAAGGCTGCCACATTGGCAGGCCATCCATCGGGCCATGATAGTTGTGGTCAAAGTTGTCTTTCATCGGAGTGTCTTCCTCTAATGAGTTTGGTGGAGCACAGCATCCTTCGGATCACAATCTCCGTATATCATTTTGACATCTGACCTTGGTATAAATCTCGGACTCTGTGCAGGAAAGTAAAACGGAGTCTGCGTTTCATCCTGAGACATATAACCGTCCTCGTTAAGATAGGACTCTCATTCTTCTTCCATGTCAGAGGAATCATCTTTATTGATGGTATGCACTTCTTGAGGTACTGGGTGAAGGAAACCTCCACTGTGGAAGAAGTCTCGAATGGGATGAAGACTTTCATCGCTGGTAGTAGCTGTCTGGGTACAGGTTACAGAAAAACCAAGACCCTTCTTTGTTTTATTGTCAGTAGGAATGACTAGCTGTCCCCATCCTGTTGTATTGGTACTCTCGACCGCTTTGATAGCGTCTTTGTATGAGGAAATGGAAGTTCCCTCTTCAGATTGATTGTCCTTGCTCACCGACAGTGCTTGGAACTGAGTTCCAATAACCTCCTCGGGTTCTACACAAGTAAATGATGATAAGTTACTCACGAGAAAGGCTTGCTCTCCACAGACCGTGACGAGCTGGTTGTTCTAGACGAACTTTAACTTTTGGTGGAGGGTCGAGGTGACCGCCCCAGCCTGATTTATCCAAGGCCCTCCTAATAAACAACCGTACGTTGCCCGGATATCCATGACATGGAAAGTGACTTGGAAAGTGTGAGGACCAATAGTTATGGGAAGGTCGACTTCGCCGATAACCGTTTTTCTGGACCTGTCGAATGCTTTGACGACGACCTTGCTGGTTCTCATTGGAGGACCTTTGAATGATAATTGCATCAAAGTGAACTTCGGCATGACATTCAAGGCTGACCCTGTGTCTACCAGTACGCTGGCTAAAGCATCGTCCTGGCAGTTGACTGTAATGTTGAGTGCCATGTTATGACGGCGATCTTCTTCAGGTAATTCCTCATCACTAAATCCCAAGTTATTGCAGGAAGTGATGTTAGAGACAATGTTATCGAATTGTCTGATTGTTACATCCTGTTCCACAAAGGCTTGCTCCAAGACTTTCTGTAGAGCCTCCCTGTGTGCTGCTGAACTGAGTAAAAGTGACAGCACAGAGATCTTTGAAGGAGTTTGTAATAGCTGATCAACAATGTTGTATTCACTCCTTTGGATGAGCTTCAGCATCTCATCATTGTTTTTTGAAAGGTCGGGATTACTGGACTGACCGACCAGTGAATTGAGAACTTTTGTCTGAGGTTCCTTTTCTTTGCGGGACTCTCCAACTCCTCTGTTGAAGATTCTACCGCTCCGTGTTACACGACTGATGTCTGCAATATTCACGACGGAGGGTAATGGAATTTCCTTTCCATTTTCAATTATCGTCGCACCGTATTTGTAAGGGATTTCCTTAGTTGATTCATACGGTAGTGGTTCCGATAGATAGATGACTATGGGAGCCTTCTTATCTTTCTGACTGTCGTAAGCAATTTCGATTCGTTCCTGGTTGGGAACTCTCAACTCGTCAAGTAGAGGAATGATGGCACAAACATCCTTGTTCTTTTCATAATCGGATATTACGACAACGTCCTCAATTTGCTCAGTGAGGTAGTCCGGCGCCCAGTTAATTGGTCTGGAACCCGGATATGGCCAGATCTCTCTACGATCTACCTGACCCTGAAGAGCTGCTCGCACAAGGTAGCACCCTTGGTTATCTTTTGAACAGATTCTACAACGTTCGTAGTTGTGTGATGGCACCTGGCGACACCCACTTTGAATGCAATGTAACCTCACTAGGTTAGCTTCCACAGATCGGACATCCTGACTTTGACGCCGAGTAGGGTTCCTGTTATTGATACTAATTTGCTGAGTATATTCATCCATATAGATTGGCATCCACCAGTGATTTAATAAGTGCTGAAGCGCCTCCTGGACAAGGGCACAACCTTGATTGTTTTCGCAACCCGCCTTACAACTTTGATAGTTATGTGAAATCAGGAACCCGAGTCGGATCTGCTCAGCATGTAACTCTACCAGGTTGGTATTCATTAAGCGAATATCAAAGATCTGAACAATGTTGATTTGATAGTGGTTCCTATCATGGTAGTCCTGGATCCATCCAAGATCCATCTGACGCTGGAGGGCCTCTTGTACAAAAGAGCATCCATGTTTGTTTACCGAGCAAGTCAGACAAGAACCGTAATCGTGCCATGGCAGATTATGATACTGGCTTTGCCTTGAGTGCATTTCCACCAAGTTGACATTCATCGTACGGATGTCGTGGTTTTGAATGACGTTGGAATTCGTATAGACCATGTTAACTCCACGAATTCGGTGTTCTTGGATCCATCTGAGATCCATTTGTTCTTGTAGAGCTGATTGCACCACATAACATCCATGATTGCTTTTAGAGCAGATATCACACTGGTGATAACTATGAGGTGGCACGTGGCCATACCCCCTCTGTTTATAATGCTTCTTGACCAGATTGGTCCATAACAAGAGTACATCGTGAATTTGATAGACATTGGTAGACTCTCCCTCTATCGGGTTGACTGCAGCTTTCTCATATTAAGGCAACGGGTTCGTGAGAACATTCGGATTCTTATCTTTGAAAGATAAGACCCCGCTCCTAACAAGCTTTTACACGTCAGACTTGAAGTTGAGACAGTTCTCCATGTTATGCCCTGATCCTCCTTGATGATAAGGGTATGTCTGGTCCACCTTAAACCAAAAAGGTGGATTTTCCGGTACTGCAAGAGGGGATTTAGTTTGGATGTGCCCCTTGGCTAGTAGTAACGGAAATAGTTTTGCATATGATACGGGGATAGGATCAAATCCTGGTGGCCGCGTTGTACGGTTGTTGTTGTATGGAGGGCGAGCCTGCTGAAGAGGTTGTTGTGTCCTTTGCTGAAATTGTTGTTGATTAGGTTGGCTTTGCGCAACTTGAGGTTGATACGTAGGCGCGTGATTGATAGCAGTAGTCACAGCTGCTACTGGTTGATAACGTCGCCTTTGCTTTCCGAGAGAGATATTCCCAATATCCTGCTCTTTTTTCTTAGGGAGAGCACTTCCGTATCATTTTGTACTACTTGATGATCCAGCGTCTTTTACTAGACGTCCTTCTCGAACAGCTTCCTCGAGACGTACCCCCATACCGACCATTTCGGTGAAGTCACTGGGCGCACTGGCAACCATTCTGTCATAGTAAAATGAGCTTAAGCTCTTTAAGAAGATTTTTGTCATCTCTTTTTCCTCAAGAGGTGGACAAATTTGAGCAGCAATTTCACGCCATCTCTGAGCGTATTCCTTAAAGGTTTCTTTGTCCTTTTGCGACATTGATCTGAGCTAATCTCTGTCTGGTGCTATGTCCAGATTGTATTTATATTGTTGGACGAAGGCAGTGCCAAGATCTCTGAATGTGCTGATCGTAGCGCGGTTTAAACCCATGTACCATTTGAGTGCGGCACCGGTTAAACTATCTTGGAAGTAATGAATCAGTAGGTCCTGATTCTCTGTCTGAGCCGACATTCGCCGAGCATACATTACCAAGTGACTCTGAGGGCAAGAGTTTCCCTTGTATTTTTCAAAGTCGGGCACTTGGAACTTGTGCGGAACTTTCACATTAGGGACCAGACAAAGGTCTGCGGCGTCCTTTCCAATTAGATCTTGACCGCGGATGGCTTGCAGTTCCTTTTTCATTTCCAGGAACTATTCCTGGAACTCGTCCATCCTGTCGAACATAGTTTCCTTTCTACCAGAAAGTATCTGTGGAATCTGTCCTTCCCGGACAGTGTGCACCACAGGGGGTGGTACCGTGACTACGGTCGTGAATCTTGACATTTCTCGAAGTTTGTAACCTTCAGGAGTCCTCAATATGCCTCTGGCATCTTCGCTTTCCCGAAGTTTGTAACCTTCAGGCCCAGCGGCTTTTGCTGAAGTTTTCGGATCTCCAGTGATCGGCGGAACATATCCTTCTGGGATATAGTTAACAGGCATGCCCCAGGGACGATCTTTCGGCATTTTGTACCTAGGATCGGACTTTTCCACTATGGGCGTTGAGGTGATCTCCGAGATCACAGTCCTTTGTAGCTGAGCTTCTGCCATGGCTTGCATGTCGTTACGAAGCTTTCTCATATCCTCTCTCAGAGCGTCGATCTCTTCTTTCAACTCTCTGTTCTCTTCATCAAGATCATCCATCTTTTTCTGACGATTGGCCCGAGTATTGTACGAATGAGACAGTTTGACTCTAAAACCGAGACACAAATGTGAGATTCATAGGTAAGAAGAATACGGGACGTGAAAATGATGAATGCAATGATTATATTAAGTGTTTTTTAATTAAAATAAACTTTGACAATTAGATTGCAAATATCAAACAGTGGGGAAACCCCGTTTTATTGAATTCAAAGGATTGCGAAAATAGAAATACAGTAGATTACAAGGTGAGAAAACAGAAACCTAAGCTAAGGGGTCCCGTGTTCTCTCTGAGGAGAAACCGAGTGCTAATTCTGGTGCTTTCCTTTTCTTGGACCAAGGCTCTTGGACCGTTGTCGGGTTGTCATTCCTTTGCCAGGTGAAAGGAGCGAGCAAATTCCTTTGGTCATCCTGATTATCCACAACATGCTGCTCCAGAATTTCAATCAGGGCATCCTTATCCTTCAATAGTTGTTGTATTTTGATACACTCCACATTGAGGGTGCGGTACTTGTTCTTCGAAGACCTCCTCTCCCGCTGAACTTTGTTGAGAGTAACCTGGAGTTTTTCCGTTTCAGTCAAGAAGTACATGACAGACTCCCTTGGAGGAAGAACTTCGTGACGAGGATAAGGCATCTTTAGCTTGAGAGCCCTAGTTTGTACCCAGTGGAGGTAAGGCTCCACCGAGACACAGTCCAGTTTTCCTAGAGACTCTCGTCCTTTCTTATGAACATGTTTCCAAGCGTGCACTATTTCCATCTTTAGTGCTCTGTCATTTTCCCTTTCTTTGAAGAAAAGACCTTCCAGATGAGCATTACGCGGGACATGCCTCATCGGGTATCCAAATTGACGACGAACCAATACCGGATGGTAGTTGATTCCTCCCTTTGTTCCTATGAGGGGTATGTTGGGAAAGTTTCCACAACGGTCAATGATCCTGATTCCCTCATAAATCCTATTCCACCAATCTATGTCAGAGTTGGTAAGAGACATGATTCTCTGCGACCAACGTAAAGTATTCTTTAGATCCCAAAAAGCAGCAGACTTAGGTAAATGGGAGATAAACTATTTGTATAGCAGAGGTACACAACATGTGATCTCCCCTCTGTTGTACAAATTCCCTAAGTGTACAGAATGATATGCGTCCGCGAGCAATGTCGGCACAGGGTTTCCAATGAGAAAAACCTTAATGGAGTTGATATCGACGAAGTTATTGATGTTGGGAAACAGAAATAACCCGTAAGTGAGTAAGACAAAGATGCTTTCAAAAGTAGTCATGTTCCCTATACTAGCGAAGTACAGGGCCTTCTTTGTCAAGAACTGGGTCGGCAAATCTTGTATGCCATCCTTAGTGGTCATGTGAGTCCTGACCTCTGACTCGTCCAAATAAATTGCTCTTGCAATGGTCTGATCCTTTGGAATTTCTTCCAGTCCAGAAAAAGGAGCTCGATCACTGATGTGTAAATCAATCAGACGAGAATATTCTTCCAGCGTTGGTGCTAGTTGATAATCCAGGAATGTGAAACAGTGATAGACCGGATTGTAAAACTGAACGAGTGCATCCATGATTCTTTCAATTACTTGGACCCTTAACAGAGGTAGCAGACCTCCGTACTTGGTTCTGAAAGCTTCAGGGTTAGTGACCATTCTCGCCAAACCTCTCAAATCCTCTAACTTTGGAACCTTGAAAGTGTACTTATGAGTTCTCCTCCTACCGAAATCCATGAGCGCAATCCTTTTCTCTGACATTTGCAATCATTGTCTTAGTTTAATTTGAAAAAAAGGAGAGACTAGAAGAGAAGATTTTTCTTTGATGTAATGTTTTTTAAATGAATGCATGAATGCAGCACACAAAAACATAGAAAAAACATGGGGTCAAAGGGTCGGTGTCATGGAGTCAAGGCTCTACCCATCCCAAAGGTTTATACTAGTGATTTTTGTACCTGTCTCTCAACATCATCAACTCTTGTCGAGAAAAACACCAGCGGGCCGAGAACTGTGCTAGGTGATGTTTTTTTGAAGAGTCCTCAGAAGAGGGTGGTATCGCGTGACAACTATTTCCGATAGCTTCTGCACCACTAAAGGGGTTTTTCCTAGGTGCATACTCAATCTTTCCACATGCGGCATCACACACATTCCCATTAGCAGAAAAATAAACACATATATCAATTAGGAAAAGAAATATATATATTTGTCCTAATGTCCTAGACTTTAAAGAGCTATGAATCCTATGTTCCTGAAAGAAAATGGCTCCCCGACGGAGGCGCCACTCTGTGGTTCCTTCCCAACTTTAAAGGTTTTGACCTAAGATCCTATTGAAGTAAAAAAAAAAGAGTCCTATCCCAGTGAAATCCCCAAGGAAAGAAAGAAAGAAAAGAAAACGGCCCCACGGTGGGTGCCACTTTTCTGTGGCACTTTGTTAAGGTTTCTACCTAAGAGATGGGAAGAGAACAAGATCTTGTTTTCCCTAGTGAAGTCGCCATTTTTCTGTAGCGCGAATTTTTGCGTGGTTACGAAGCACTATCGCTTTGGGGCACTACAGCTCGATTTATTTTTTATCCTATTAAAGCTGATGAAGGAAGGGAAATAGATGTCTCCAATTAACCCTGCTTGCAAACTGAGTTTGAACAGATGACTGTTGGTTTACAGATGCTACAAAGATTATGGGTCTCTCTTTGGTTAATTTGTTAAAATAGTGTCTGGGCAATTGGTGGGAGTTTAGGACTGAGGCTTTTCGATCAATATGCGAGGGTACGGGATTTGGATTTTGGATTAGTGTGCTCGCTAAGCTTTTTCTTTCAATCTTATGCCTACGTATTCCCATTTACCGAAACAGGGAAATCAGAGCGATCGTAGTTCCTCCTATTCTATGGGAGGAAATGGTGTTTTGGTGTCTTGTTCAAAGCCCAAGACGTGAAGCTGAAGGTGGTTTGTATCTTGTTCAAAGCCCAAGATATGAAGCTGAAGGGTCTATTTGTATCTTGTTCAAAGCCCAAGATGTGAAGCTAAAAGAGGGGCGACTTTAGAGAGATTTTGTCATCTCTAAAGAGGTCTGTTTGTCATAATTGTTGGGTAACTGGCTATAAAGGAAGATTACTTTAACCGAGATATGTGATTCCTAGCAATGCCATAATTTCCTTTATAGGGGTTTTAACCTGAAGGAAAAGACTTTAACTCAGTGTAGAGAAATGCTATCTTTCCTTCGGAATTTCTCATGCTAAAATAGGGACAGTGGCATGGATGTAGATGATCCAGAGGCTTGCCACTTACAGCAATTAGATGAAGGGAAAGGAGTTGTTGATGTTTGTATACTGTGAACGAGGCACAACTTTAATGCTAAAAGGTTTATTGGTTCAACCGGGGTTTCCTTATACAAAGCCTAAAGGTTGGACTCAGCAAGAGAGTCTTTTATACTCTACAAGAGAGTGCTTTTGTATCTCGTACAAAGCCCGAGATGGAGGCTAAAAGATATGACTCAACAAGAGAATCTTTTATACTCAACAAGAGAGTGATTTTGTATCTCGTATGAAGCCCGAGATGGAGGCTAAAAGTTGACTCAACAAGAGAGTCTGAAAAGGTTAACTCCGCTGGGGAGAATCATTGTACAAAGCCCAAGAGGAGGCTAGGGTTACTGTTTCAGTTGAGTGACAGGTCCAGTATGCTGATTTAAAGAGAAAATCAGTTCTTATATGAGTACTGTTTGCACTCAAGGATTTGATTCGAGGATCAGGGTTATTTCCTGTTCTTTAAGGAAATGGGAAATCCAAAGGGTATTGAGACTTTCCGAATCTACGGGTTTCCTCTTCTAGTTTTGAAAGGAGCTTGAGAATGTCTTTGAGACTCAAGGGAATGAGACTGTCCAAGTCTAGAGTTTCATCTTTTGTACTACGTTTAAGAAACAGCAGTAGCAAGATCTAGACTTTTTGAAAAACTGTTCTATTAAGATGACTAATTTATGTTCCTATACCTCTAGGAGGTCGTCGGGACAATTTGTACGAAGCCCAAGATGAGGCTGGAAACTTTTAAGAAGCCGAGGGACAATTTGTACGAGGCCCAAGAGGAGGATATCATTCCCGGAGGAAGAAATCATTTATACGAAGCCTAAGAGGAGGCTGTGAATACTTCTAAGAAGCCGACGGGTCCTTGTACAACGCCCAATAGGAGGCGAGGATGCTTTTAAGAAGCCGGTGGGTCCCCAAACCCCGAGAAATCCAAGTTCAAGAATTTGGAAGAAACTCAAGAGATGCCATTCACGGAGAAAAGATTATCTCTGGGGAATAGAGTTTCTTTGACGATTTATAAAGGTGACAGTCTGTGAAATGGTTTACTGAGAATGCTGCCTTTCACGTCTCCATATTGTTTAACCCCAAGAGGAGGGAAGACTGTATCTGGTAATCCTATGGGGATCTAGTTTTGTCTATTCTAAGAGTAATCAACAGGGCTTAGTGCTAGAGGTAATTGTCGGGGAAACTCTAAATATCTATACTATTATTACACAGTCGATATGAGTTTATGAAAGAAGACTTACAGTGAAACAGCCCCACAATACAGTTATATGTATATGAAAGCGGATAAAGAAAGCATATAACCACTTACTTGGTTGTAGAGCTTCCATGTTGTTTGGTTAGTTGTTCAACAAAGAAAGATTGAAAACAACAGTATATTCAAAATTAAAGGATAAAGTATTTTGAAAAGAGGTTGGGGCTTACATCTCAAGGAGATGCCCAAGGTTTATCAGTGATCGCATTGTCGTTTTGTACAGAGGGACTTATACAAGTGACTGAGGCCCAAAAGGTTTTCTGTACAAAGGGATGGGTCTTAGACTCTCTCAAGAGGCCCAAAAGGTTTAAAGAAAAAGAGTGGGGCTTATAACACGAGGGTAGGCCCAGATGATTTTTCGTTTGAAATGGCGATCGCGTCGAGATTTTTAAAAATGCAGTGGGTCTTATACAATGACTGAGACCCAAAATGGTTTGGTTTTCAAAGGGGGTTGGGTCTTACACTCTAATAGAGGCTCAAAAGTTTTGAATGGGTCTTATAGCTCGAGGAGAGGCCCAGGTTTGTTTTTCAACGGACGATGATCGCGTCGAACTTTTCTTTTAACGCAGAGGGACTTATATAATATCTGAGGCCCAAAATTATTTTGGTTAAAAGGGGATTGGGTCTTACACTCTAATTGAGGCCCATGAGTGTTTGAAAATGATTTGTGAGAGTTGAATTAATCAAAACCCTAATTTGTTTCCAAATTGTATTTTAATTGAATAAAAAATTCAATTAAAATTATCAAAATTGTTTAACATGTGGAAAACAAATTGTGATCTTGGATTAATGTTTCAAAAATCATGTTTTGACCTACAAAATGATTAGAAGTCATTAAAATTTGCAAAATCAAGAAGGAAAAAATATTTTAAATGTCAAAAACAATTAAAATATTAATTATTTGCAAAAATATCAATTATATGAAATAAATTATATCAAATATTTGAATTTTCAAAAAAGGGCGCCAAGAACACCCAAGAACACCCGCGTGTTCTGAGTTTTGCCCAGATTTGCATTTTCTCTCCAATCTCACTGAATACTTGATGGAATCATGCAAACCACATATCAATCTGCTCGTTTCAACCTCACGATCATGTCTATGGTCTTTAATTTCATTTATTTTTAACATGGAATAAGAAATCAAGACAAAACCTCAAGAACCCTAAAGTTTGCATGAAGGCTGAGAATTTTGATACACGATTCAAACAAAGCAATTAATTGAGGGGAAACATTCTATGCATGATTATGAACATTTGGGAAAAGTATTGTGCGAGGAAATATGCATAGATTAAGAGATTACCAAGTTTAAGCTTACTTGAAGGTCGTGACAGCAAGTGCAATGTGATTTTTGAGTTGGAGGTGTTACAGATGAGTTGTGATGATCTGAACAGCTTCCCTACACCCTATGGAGTGTGTTTGAATGCTTGGACTTGACTGGAAATGGCTGGATCACTTCATGGTATCTCAGCTGCAACTTGGTTAAAACCTTGAGCAACTGGCTGGTGATTCTGAGAAATCAGTGTTCCAGATGTTGTTTAAGTGTTTGGATCACTTCTATATGATGTTTATGAGGTGTGTGTGTGTGTGATTGGTTTGATTGGAATTGCTCTCAAACTCAAAACCCGATGGTGACTTGCCTTTGAAGGCAAAATTGGAAGTGAGAAGGTGATTTTGAGGAAAGCATCTGTTTGATGGCTTTAGTGTACTCAAACTGATCACAAATGAGCTCTATTTATAGTAGAGCAAGTTTGTTTTGCAAGCAATAGTGAATGGCAACTGCAGTAGAGGTTTGACCAATGTTGCCAAATGAAAATCCAAGTCTCCTCTATCCATTGACTAGAGGTTAGAGCACAGAGCTTTGGTTCCCTACTTGTTGGAGGAATCTTGACTGAATTCAGTTGCAAATGTGTCAGTCCATGCCACCTCTAGGCATCTATTAAATGCTCCAATCCAAAATTGGAGTCTTGTCCCTCTTTTAGGCAATTCTAGGTTTGGCATGCTACTTCTTGTTCCAAGGACTTTGGAGGCTTGGCTCAGTGATTGTCCCCTTTAGATTTGATCCTCATATGTGTCCAAGATGATGATAAGGCTTGAAATTGGATGATTTTGGCAAATCGACTAAAAATGCAAAATTATGCCTTGCCTTGGCAGTTTTCAGCAAGGCATTTTGCCACTACCCTAACTCTTAGCTCAAATTGAATTTGGTGATGTTCTTTGCCATTTTGGAAAGCCCTTATATGATAAAACAACTGTTTGATCATATTTGGTTTTGATACTTTTTGGATACAAGTGAAAAATGTCTCTACATTTGAAAAAAAGTGAAGGCAGATTTTGACTTAGTGAGAATTTCACTAAGTGTTGGAAAAAAGTGACATTTTCACTTTTTGTGATTTTGATCAATCCATAACTCAAAATCCATGAAGAATTGGAATGAGGTCTAGTTGAAGTTTTTGAAGAGGGCCATGAGATCTACAAATCAAGCTTTGGATGGGGAAAAATGGCTTTGTGGTTTAAGAGTTATGATCCTCCAAAGTTGGTACCCTTGCCACTTTGTTCATAACTTAGAAAATTTTCTAAGTTTTTATGGTTACCCCTTTTACAAGTTATCCCACTTTCTTTGATTTTTCTTGATGAATGATGATTCAAATCATACATTAACATCATTTTAGGGTTAAAAATCCATAATTGAGAAAAATCTCAGAAAGTCAAACTTGACTTTTGTGCACAGTTGACTTTTTATCCGATGAATTCCAAACTGTGCAATCCTTTAGGAAATCAAGTCCTTGACCTAAATCAAACTTGATGGACATGTTCCATGGGTGTTATAGGGTGTATTGAATCATGTCTTATGGCTTGGGAGCATGTCCTGGTCAAAAGTCAAAGCTACAGTTGACTTTTTCCTCAAAACCCTAACTGTGGTACTGATGAAATTGAGACTTGTTGCTCAAGCTTCTTGGATTAATCCATTGTTGCAAATGGATCAATGTGGTGTATTAGAGACCCTCAAATCCTCTCTTGAGGTATTGGCTCATGATTTGTCCCAAAAGTCAACTTAGGGGTGAATTAGGTCAAGAAACCCTAATTCCTGATTTTTTATGTATGCATCCCCTGAGGTCAAATTGACTTGATACTTGGGTCCATGAGGTTCCATGAAGTATATTAGGTTATGCTTTTAAGCATTGGGTCATGCCCAGAGTAAATTTTCCAACTGGAGGCCCTGGTCGACCAAAACCCTAATTTGGTGATAGTGGCGATCTTGAGGCTTGATCCACCTAGAAGGGAGCAGCCTTGTGCTTAATCCTTGAAGTGGGAGTCCTCTTGATCCATTGTGGATGTTTGAGAGGTTTAGACAAGTTAAAGATCATGTCATCCCTTGATTGATCATTTGTCTAAGAACTCTGAGAGGGCTTGAATCCCTAAGTTTGATTGTAGTGGATGTTCACCCATCTTCGGGGAGACTGATGAAGCATAATGATACACCCATATTATGATCATGATTTGCACAATGATGGGAATCTTGGTGGTCAAAATTTGGGGTATGACACATGGCTATGGCACAAAAAGATTTCTCACATTCATATGGAGCATTTGAATAAATTAATTAAGCATGATTTAGTTATTGGTTTACCAAAGATAAAATATATCAAAGATAAGTTGTGTGATGCTTATAAAAAAGAGAAACAAACCAAGTCAACTTTCAAATCTAAAGATGTGGTGTCCACTTCAAGGCCACTACAACTGTTGCATATGGACTTATTTGGTCCATCAAGAACAAGAAGCTTCGGAGGTAATGTATATGCTTTAGTTATTGTCGATGATTTTTCTAGATATACTTGGACTTTCTTTTTAGTGCAGAAAAGTGATGCATTCAAGGCATTCAAGAAATATTCTAAGCAAATTCAAAATGAGAAATCACTAACAATTGCCTCCATAAGAAGCGACCATGGTGGAGAATTCCAAAATGCTTCCTTTGAAGAATTTTGTGAAGAACATGGAATTTTTCACAACTTCTCAGCACCAAGGACTCCTCAACAAAATGGAGTGGTAGAGAGAAAGAATAGGTCATTGGTTGAACTTGCAAGAACAATGCTTAGCAACTCAAATCTTCCAAAATATTTTTGGGCGGACGCGGTAAGCACGAAATGTTTTGTAAGTAATCATGTTAACATTATACCTATTCTAAAGAAGACCCCCTATGAACTTTTCAAAGGGAGGAAACCTAACATTGTTTATTTTCACATCTTTGGATGCAAGTGCTTTGTCTTAAACAATGACAAAGACAATCTTGGTAAGTTCGATGAAAAATCGAATGAAGGTATATTTCTTGGTTATTCTCTTTCTAGTAAGGCTTATAGAATTTATAATAAAAGAACTTTAACTATTGAAGAATCTATGCATGTTAAGTTTAATGAATCTAACCCCTCCAAGGAGGATATTGTGTTATGTGATGATGATGATGAAATTGTAGAAGTTCCTCAAGAAGATACTTCAAAAGAGAATCAAGTGGAACATCAAGTAGAACCGATTCAACAAGAGTCAAATGTAAATGATCTACCCAAGGAATGAAGGACTCATAGAGATCATACAATTGACAAAGTTATTGGTGATATTAGTCTAGGTATAGCAACAAGGTTAAATCTTAAAGATGCTTGCTTAAACATGGCGTTTGTCTCACAAATTGAACCTTCCAAAGTTGGTGAAGCCTTAAGTGACGACCATTGGGTTATTGCTATGCAAGAAGAGTTAAACCAATTCAAAAGGAATCAAGTTTGGGAACTTGTTCCTAGACCAAGTGATAAACACATCATTGGTACCAAATGGGTGTTTAAGAACAAGCTTGATGAGAATGGGATAATTATTCGGAACAAGGCAAGATTGGTGGCTCAAGGTTACAATCAAGAGGAAGGCATTGATTTCGAGGAAACATTCGCTCCGGTTGCAAGGTTAGAAGCTATTCGTTTATTACTTGCTTATGCGTGTTCATTAAATTTTCAGTTATACCAAATGGATGTCAAAAGCGCGTTCTTGAATGGCTACATCAATGAAGAAGTCTATGTGAAACAACCCCCGGGCTTTGAAGACTTCAAGAATCCTTCACATGTCTTCAAATTGAAGAAAGCTCTCTATGGCTTAAAGCAAGCACCAAGGGCATGGTATGATCGTCTAAGCAACTTTCTTTGTGAAAAGGGATTTGTAAAAGGCAAAGTTGACAAGGCATTGTTCATTAAGAAAGCAAAAGGTAATACTTTGTTAGTTCAAGTCTATGTCGACGACATCATATTTGGTTCAACGAACAAAGATCTTTGTGAAGAATTCTCATTGATGATGCAAGGAGAGTTTGAGATGTCTATGATGGGTAAGATGAATTAATTTCTTGGACTTCAAATTAAGCAACTAAAGGACGGTATCTTCATCAACCAATCCAAGTATTGCAAAGAATTGTTGAAAAGATTCAACATGGATAGATGCAAGGCTATGGCTACACCAATGGGATCCGGAACCTATGTTGATCAAGATGAATCAGGTGCTTCCATTGATATTACTAAGTATCGAGGTATGATTGGTTCTTTATTATATTTGACGGCAAGCCGTCCTAACATAATGTTTAGTGTGTGTTTATGTGCCCAGTTTCAAGCAAATCCAAAGGAGTCACATCTCACCGCTATGAAAAGAATCATGAAGTATCTCAAGGGAACGATGAACGTTGGTCTATGGTATCCAAAAGGTAGTGTTTATAATTTAATTGGTTATTCTGACGCGGATTATGCAAGATGTAAAACTGATAGAAAAAGTACAAGTGGTACTTGTCACATTTTAGGAAATGCATTAGTGTCTTGGGCATGCAAGAAACAAGCATGTGTCACACTTAGTATGGATGAAGCAGAGTATATTGCAGCAGGTAGTTGTTGTGCACAAATCCTTTGGCTCAAACAACAACTTCTCGATTATGGCCTAGATCTCGGTTGCATCCCTCTACGATGTGACGACACAAGTGCAATTAACATCACAAAGAATCCGGTCATGCATTCAAGGACCAAACACATAGACATTCGACATCACTTCTTTCGTGATCATGTGCTTCATGGAGATGTTAAAGTTACCTTTGTGGATACGCATAATCAACTAGCGGATAATTTTACAAAACCACTCGCAAAAGAACCGTTTTTCAAGATTCGAAGAGAACTTGGCATTTTAGATGAAGGTGATGTATAACTCTTCAATATTTATTCATTATACACTATAATGAAGCCAAGGTACACAAAATTTTAATTTTTTAAATCTTGCAAGCTTTCTTTAAAAGGTGTTTTATGTTGAAAATATGTTATTTCTTGATTTTATACTTGCTTAACCTAATTGTTATGATATGTGATTATGACTCAAAGTTGCATTATTAAGTGTATTAACGTGTCAAAACAATTTTTTTTTTTTAAAAGTACATATTTTTTGAGTTACAAAGCTACTATTTTTCACATTTTGGGTCAAGTAACCGGTTACCCTTTGTATTTTTTGCCCCAGAACGCAACTTTTACACTAAGTAACCGGTTAACGCGTGGTAAGTAACCGGTTACCACTGACATATTTTGGAAAATAACGTTACATTTTAAATTCATGGACAGTGTTTTAAATGTTATTTTGTCTTGTTTGGTTGGTCAAAAGTGCTTATCAGAATATGTTCATTGCATCTAATTTCATAAATAGCATTGGAATTCATTTCATTCACTTATTCTTCAACTCTTTCCAACTTCTTCTCCATAAACTCTATTACTACACTTTAAGAGGATTCAAAACCCACTCAACATTTTACCCTTTATAAACCCACACACTCTAAACTCTCATCTTCATCTTTCACTCTAACCCAAATCCGAAAATCTTCTCACAAACCCTAACTCTCAAGCTCTTGCCATGGCTCCTTCAAGGAAAGATAAGCGTAAGAAGAAAATGGGAGAAAACTCTGAATTTGTTGAAGAACATCACATGCAACATGTCAAACTCAGAAGGATGGATTTTGATGTCAGAACAAGAACCTTGATGCAGGTGAAATATGTCAACTTCTCAGCTTTTCCCAATCACAGTTTCACTTTTGAGGCTTTGCTGGAGAGTTCTGGAGTTAAAAATCTGGTTGCTGAGGTAGGTCCTTACTATCCTAACCTAATTAGAGAATTTTATCATTCTGTTAACTTTGAAAAGGATGAATTGAATGAAGACATATTTACTGCTTTTGTTAAGAACAAGGATATTTCTATGGATCTCGCTGATTTAGGAAAATGTTTGGGTGTACCATCTAAGGGTGAGGAACTGCGTCAGGGTGTTTTACCTAACACTGTGACATGGAAGGGTTTTGACAGCTTAGCATATTTTGTGGAAATTTCCAGAGGTACTCATGCTGATCTTTTAGGTAAACAACCTCCAAATGCCACAAGAGTTATCAAATATGCCAACTTCCTATCTGTCAGTGAACGTATGCTACATTACGTTTTGGCATACATTTTGGTCCCAAAACATTCAAATCATTCTCAAGTGAGTGAGTTGGAAGTTCAACTCATTCGGGCTATGAAATTGGGACTAAAAATTAACTGGGCGTATGTGATCTTTCACCACATGCAACATCAACTTTCTCTCTCCGGCGGTCTACCTTATGCGAGGTTTGTTTCAAAAATTCTGGAATATAACGAGTTGTTGCTTAAAAGGGAACCAATGAATGAAATGACTTCAAGGGTGTGTGAGATAAATGCAACCACGGTTACAACAAACACTGGAATCATTGTTGCTCCAAATGGTGTGTATCGCTACAAGGATGAAGTTGATGCCCCCGTTGTTGCTCCTGAAGGTGGCTACTCAAATGAGTACCTCTATTCCGAAATGCTTAGCATGAAAGCGACCATGATCCATAACCACCGACAAACCACTAGAGGCATAAACTCCCTTAAAAAGTTATTCCGTTCCATGCTCCGTAACCCAGCACGCGTTGAAGAGGAAGAAGGAAGTGAAGACGGTGAAGAGGAAGAAGGAAGTGAAGATGAGGAAATGGAAGAAAATTCCGATAGTGATTAATTTCATGTTTCATTTATGCATCTAGTTTGTTTTTTTTAGGTTTCTAAGAACTAAGTTTTTAGGCATTTTGAGTTATTTCGTTATGTTTCGTACTTTGATGTTATGTTCGTACTTTATTATGATCAAGTTATAATATATTAAGTATTGTTGTTAAGATTTGTGTATTGTTTTATTTGTTTGTGTGGTATGATTTTTTACATATTTATCATGTTCATAAATTATGCTATCTTGTTTCAAAGTCTTTTTCCCTACCTTTTTGGTAATGACAAAGAGGGAGAAGATTGTATTGTGTTGTATGGTTTCTCTAACAAACTTTGCAGATTTTAAAAAGCTTCTAAGAACCTCTAAGAATCATGGATTTAGGGGGATCATTATCTATAAGGGAGGTTTCTTTGGTTAGACAAACAAGATTGGAATGCACTTTCAAAATATTGGTTTGTCATCATCAAAAAGGGGGAGAATGTGAAGACATGGCTTATCAAATTATTTTGATGATGACAACAATGCTCATTCAATATGCCTGCTCTAATGTAATTGGATCAAAGACATTGAAGCTACATTGAAGCTTGAACAAGATTGCTCATTATTTCAAGTCTTGAAGATCTCTCAAGGATTGATCAAAGGTATAAATAATTACCTCTTAGTAATGTGCATACAAGTGTTCAAACTAGTCATTATTCATGCCATGATCAATAAGAAAAAGTTTGAGCGTCAAAACACTTTCACAATTCTGTTTTTAAACTATTTTTTTCAAACCTGGGCTCAAGTAACTGGTTACCTACCAAGTGATAACCGGTTAACCTTTACAAAATTTAAAAAATGAAATAGATGTTGCTTCAAGTAACCGGTTACCCACCACGTGATAACCGGTTACCACTGTTGCCAGAAACAAAAATTTGCAACTTTTCAGAAAAATATTTTCTGCTATTTTCATGTTGAAGCATGGCATCCTTTGGTAATTTGCATCCATTTGAGGAGGTGTTTATGTGTTATATAAACTCTCATTTTTCAGAATTTCAATTCAAATCCTTGGAAAAATTTTCAAACAATCATTCATTTACAAAATCTTTCATTTTATCAAAGTGTTCTTCAAAAACTTTCTAAGAGTGAAACTTCTGCATTAAATCTTCACATATACTGCATCTGTTTCATTCCAATTGTGTTGAACACTTGTATAACATTATTAGAGTGATTACTACAAAAGAAGAAGATCAATCTTTTGATTGATTCAAGTTCAGAATCCAACTTTCATCACTTACTACAAAATTCAGAATTATATTTCTTTGTCACATCTTGTTTTTAGGATTGTTAAAAAATAAGATTGTGAAGTTGTAATCCTTGTTATCCGGATTATGGATACAAGAGGTCCTTTGTAAGAGGATTGTTCTCAATAGGACTTAGTGGAAAAATCCAAGAGGATTATTCTTGGTGGTTGATACTTAGTGACTTGTATAGAAAGACTAGGAAGAGTCTTGTCTTGTCCAAAACTATAGTGAAATCTCTTTCAAGTTGAAAGGGGACTGGAGTACTCTCGACTTGTGAAGGGAACCAGTATACTTCCTAGTGTTCTTTTCTTTCCGCATTTACCGCATTTCATCACTTAGAAATCTTTAGGAAAGAAAAATTCAAAAATCGTAAAAAATCCGGATAATCGTCTAAGTACCTAATTCACCCCTCTCTTAGGCACACTCATAACTTACAATAGGTACATTGTACAATTTACAGAACATATCAGACCATTTATTGATGACATTGTTGATGTAAAGGATGATGGAAATTGTGTGTTTAGAGATATTGCATCTTTGCATGGATATGGTGAGGAAGGGTGGTAAATGGTTCGTCGTGATTTGGATAATGAAATGAGAGGTCCCAGAAAGAGTCTCAATGAGCAGTTATTTGAAATTCGTTATTCAAAAGTGAGAGAATCCTTGTTGATATCATCTTTAGGTTCTCAGCCAGTAGATAAATGGATGACACTACCAGAAATGGGTTATGTGATTGCAAATCGGTATAACATTATTTTTGTCTCACTAAGTGCTCTTAGTTTGAGTTACTTCCATATGACAAATTCACATAATCCTAATGTGTCAATTTACTGCATTGGTTTTGTAAACTCAAATCATTGAATTCAGGTAAATATTATAGTTTTTTATATTACTTAATTATATACGATTTACGTCTTACTTATTAACTTTCTTAATAGGTAAACATGAATGAGGGATTTCCCTTTCCACCAGTCACAACAGATTGGAGGAAACATCGGACATCAGATGCAACATCAAGGATAATTGGATTTGCTGGACGTTTACAACACTGGCAGCAACTTAAGCCTCTGCGCCCAAAACATGTTAATTTATGAGTCATGTTTAACTTCATATTATTTTATACATTTTTATGAGTGACGTTTAACTTCATATTATTTTTTATATTTTTTAACATCATCAATCATAATATAATTCTGAATATTATCACATAAATATAAATCATAAATCTGAATAATACATAAGTCTAAATAATAATACATAAGTAACATAAGTAACCGGTCTGAATAATACATCAAGCATCGTTCTCACTAACATAAGTAACCGGTCCACCCTGAGCTAGACGTAGTGCTCGAAAGATCTCAACATAATCATCATCATCCTCCTCGGCCTCGTGAGGAGCGAGATACCGACGCAGCTCATGTGAAATATGTCGTAACCTCGGATATGTCGGTCCATCATCAAACTCAGGAACTGGAACCTCTCTGACCTCCCCCCGAGGTTGTGGTATCAAACGAGGATGGGAAATTATGTAGTACCAAGCCATGTAATCAGCCACCGTATCATACGGAGTATCTGCAAACTCGGCCTATTGTATCACTTGTGAGACGCTCGCATGGTAAGTAACCCACTCAAAGTCTATATCAAGTGTGTCAATATCAGGTGGATGAGATGGTATGAACTGCCTGTATCCAAACTGACGTAAACATCTATCAGATAGATAAAGAACAGTTGTACCATACCACTTCAAACCACCCATGTACATGTAAATATCAGTAAATGGTATGTACTGTCTGTGATCCTCAAACGGGCGCCAAATGACATCAGTAGGTGTCAATCCATCCAGCACTGCCCTAATCTCATCAACCTTCTGCACCACTTGCTTGTGTTGCCACTTCATCGCCCTGGGAAGTGGACTACCAACACCAGCAATCTTTGAAAATCCTCTCTTCCCAACAGTTGGGAAATACTCATGAATCCAACACTGTGACACATCATGAATATCATCAATTAAAGGTATTTTAAATAATATAATACAAGTCTAAATGAAATTAAAATTAAGCATTTGTACCTGTAGTAGAGAGACATATCCACCAAGCTGTCTGCAACTATAGAACGAAGCATCTTTAAGATATCTATATAGTGTGACAAGTGTAGCAGCCCCCCAACAGTATCTACCACGTCTGTCCAAGTCCTCAAAGAGTGGTAAATACTTTGCCTCTACAAGAGTAAAGGCCTTATCTATAAGAATAATGCAACCTAGTAGCAACAACATATACGCCCTAGCTGCACAATCAAATCTACTCTCAGCTCGCAGACTGACTAATAGCTTCTTCAACCAATCTAGCCTATAGTAAGGACCTATGGTTATACGAATCTCCTCAGCTGCATCCTCCAGTGAAACACCCATCAGACCAATAACATAGGTAATATCATCCGAGTCAGTAAACCCTTGTGCAGGGTTACATAACTCCCTATATGAAGGAGGCAAGAAACATCGTCCAGTGTAATCGTCATCTCGCCAAACGACATATAGAAAGACGATGTCTCAGGATGCCACCTCTCAACAAATGCAGATAACAGGTTCTGCTCTATCCTCGATAAACCGGTATTCTGCAGAGCTGATAGACCAGAACCAGATACCCACCGCTCAATCATAGGTGGGAGATGTGATAGAACCCATCCAATCAGTTTGCTGCCATGTGCAGCAACCTTCAGCTCCTTCTTCAGAACTCTCTCCTGAAAATTAATTCATAGAATATGTCATAATACATAAATAATTAATATTACATTTTATTCACCATAGAAAGGGCATAGATTTACTTACATGGCCATCCCACAGATAACGTGCCACGTGGTTCTGATACCTCACCAAAAGTGACCTATCAGTCGGTCCTCCAAGAAATGGTGGATGTGGTGGAATGTGAGGCACTGCTGGTACAGGTGCCGGATCAGCTATCCGATCTTCATCTCAAGTATAATGTGCTCGAACTACCCATCCATCAGCATATCGTCGATAAATAAATCTGTCGCGTCCTCTAAAACGAGCCACTATAAAAAAATTAAAAAACGAAACAAAACCGGAAAACCCAATACTAAGTTCTCCGGTGAAGTAATTTTAAAAAGCGGATAACAGGACATCAGGTTATCCGGTGTAGGAATTACACAAACCGGATAACACGATGCCAAGTTATCCGAGATGAACAAACAAAAAAAAATAAACTGGTAGTAGCTTACTCTAGTTCTCCGATTTGTAAAATTTTGTGATCTGGATGTAGCTTGTGTGAGTTATCCGGGAGTGAATTTCAGTGCGGTTTTTACCGTTCGTACAAAGACAAAATGAGGAAAAAAGTATTTTTTTTTTGAAATATTGACTATTTATATACGGGTATTTTCGTCCAAAAAATTGATGAGTAGGGGTATGAGGATAAATGTAAGAGTATAGGGCAAAATTTTCTATTTTTCATGGGTTTTTTAGTGCATCCCTAAAAACCCCGCTACCCATTAGAGCTAGCCTACATAGGCCGTGGGTAGCCCATTAGGCCCAGATGCTATAAATTTTAAAAAATTATATTAATATTTATATTGTCTTACTGCAAAATAACACACTGATTTTTCTCACCTCATTAAATTTTATCTCTATTCTATGTAATTTTTGTCTTTTAAATATTATACATTATTATAATCAACATTCTTTTCTCATATTTTATTAGTTTCTCTTACGTTAAATATTCGAATATTATTTTATACAATTTATATTTGTATAGTATTTAAAAACACATTAGTATTTATAAAAGATAATATAATACTTTAAAAATATATTATATTTAAATAATATAACTTTTAATTTTATTTATAAGTGTTATGACATTTTTATTTTTTATTTTTTTATTTAAAAATAATCCGTTTAGAACTGGGTAGTTGAAGCTCATCAAGACTAAGATCAGGTAGTAATTTTTGAATCCTTTTTAAAAATGAGTTTTTTTATCTAACTCTAAAAATCTAAACTCACAAGTACCGACTCGTTTAGGGTCGAATAGTTCATTTTGATAGCTCTAGTCATATGACCGACAAATATAGCACATATAAAAAGAATTTTATTTTATTTTTTTTGTTAGAAAAATAATTTATACAAGTTTTTTTATAAGTATTTTGTGTTATAAACTCCAAATAAATTATTTATTCACATATGTCCTTAATATGGTTTAATTGTTCATTACGTGCATTTAAGTAAACTTGTGAACTTTGAAATAACTATAGGAAAAAGGTGGTCAATATTCTATAGGGTTGCCCTCACCCCACACAAATGATAGCATACATGGGAAGCATTTTAAATTCAATATTTGTGATTGGCAATGTTGAAAAAGGCCTCATCACAAATTATTGAGTAATCTAATGATGTGGTCATTAGACTAGGATAATCATAATTCATATTGATGTAATTTTATTTGATCTTTATCTTTAAATTAATTAGATTTGTTATTTAAAAATAATATGATTTTCATATTTGTTATTTATCTTAGAGTTATCTAGTGTTGAGTAAATAAGTTTCCATCAACACTTGAGTTTTTTTATATTCTATTTATTATGATTTTTTTGTTGACAATATTCATATCCACTCACGAATAAGGAATTTTTTTCTTCTAAAAGCCATCCATTATATAACAAGAGAACACAACAAAAAGCTCCTGTACAAAACAAAACCAACCAAATACAGAAGGAATTCCATAAGCGAGCTAACCAGAGACAACCGCAAGAACACCCCCAAAAAGAAATTCAACACCAATTCTAAATACAAAAATTATTCTCCTAAAGAGAACATATAGAAGGAGAAGAAATTAGAGTTAGGGTAAGAAATTTTTTCAAAATTGGACCATTTCCAAATCAGAAGTTTAATAGACCAGCAAGCGTCTTCGAAATTAAAAAATTCTTCCGAAAAAATTGTATTGTTCCTAACCCTCCAAATTTCTGATTCACAAAGTGATGTAAATTTAGATTTGACGGGTGAATTTTGTTAATGGTTTTTACATGCTCTATCCTTAATTTAATGACAAAGACAAAGGTACTTGTAAACAGCCTCTACGTCAAAATTATTATAATGTGTACTTAAATGTCAAATAGTGATTAACTTTTTATTATAGAGCTCTAATGTGATGAATACTTTTTTAATAATGAAAAAAAAATAACTACACATTTTGAAAAAATCGAATAATTCAATATTAAAAAGTCAAATAATTATAAAATGAATGTACCATTTCTCTCTATCATTATAAACTTTGTTCATCGAGAATATATTCATATATACTAATAGTTATTATTTTTTACGAGGCTTTAAATTAGAACAATTTAGGTGTTAGTTAGTAATTTCGACGCCTGATTTGAATTAGTAAAATAAATAAGAGAAAGAGAATTTATGTGAAGTTATGATGGACTTCAACAGGACATTGTAATTATGGAGGTCTAATCGAAGTTACCCTTGTGCAAGAAGGAAGGGTTGGTTGGACTTAGGAAGATTTCCTAAATTTGAAGATGTAATTTGACGAAGACGCTATTGACGGTGTCTTCGATTTGAAGTTTGAATTTGAATAAAGGAGAGAACTTTATTCTTATCCAGTTTCAAGAGAAGACACGTGGAGCACGTTAAGGAAATGAAGACATGCTGAGCGCCACTTGTCTTAATTTAGGAAAAAGGCTGTTAGAGACAGTTATTTCAATTTAGTATAAATAAGAGGTCTTAGTATTAGGATTTCGTGTGTGGTCAAATTTGTACAAGTCACTCAAATTACTCAAAGTACCCAGTGTGTAGAGAAAAGAGTTATTGAGAAATGTATGTTTGATGAAACACCATTTTCTTACATTTTAATCAAATTTAGTTTATGCTTTTTGCCCATAAATTTATCTTCTTTATTTGAACAAGTTACTTTTAACACATTTTACTGCACTTTCGATTACTTTCCTGCAACGTACTTTCTTTTATATTTTCGAAATAAACTATTTTTAAATCATGAATACTGTCGAAGTGTTAATTGTTTCTCGGACTGTAATTTTAAAAAAATGTTAGCACATGTCCTAGGATTCACTGATGGATCCTGTAAGTTAACTAATATTTGAAGCGGTTGTTTACCAATTTTCATGATAAACAAATTGGCACGCCCAGTGGGACAGTGCTAGTTACATTTTTTAAACAAGTTTTCTTTTGAAAATTTTACTAAGTTCTTCATTTTTGTTGTTTCTCTCTTTCAAAACTTTGTTGTATGTTATTGAGAAGTGGTAAAGTAGCCACCACTAACGAAGATAGACCAAAGAAAAGATACACGAGGGGAATGACAAACGAAATCAGCCAATTAGTTCAAATCCTCAAAATACATCAAATAACAATGGAGAACCTCCCTTAGTGTCTTCGACAGGGGGAACAACGGTTTCAGTACCTATTTCTGAACCGATACCGACCATGGCAAGTTCGACGCCTACGCAGTCGATTTCCCACAGTGAGCCCATTTTAACTTATATTGGGCCACATGGTCCTCCACTAACCCCCTACCAATAGGGAACGCTTCGAATATGCCCTTTATGCCTCCAGACTTCTCTATGCCTTTAAGCAGTCGAGAACAACCTTTTGGAATGCCAACATCCATGATGGCGAACTTACATAACATCGGGTCAACTTTCTCAGAACCCGTAATGAATGTAACTTCGTCGTTACAGGGGTCAGGATCTGGGATTAATAATGTGGGTCGAAATAGCCAACCCTTAGGGATAGATTTTTCCACCCAAATGCCAAGCTTAACCAATAGTTCTGCAGCGGTTATTAGGCAGCAAATGGACGAGAGTTACCACGAAATGGTCCAGATGGTTGCCCAAACAATGGGGACAATTTTTAATCCTCTAAACCAAAATACTACCCAAATCAACCAACAAATGGCCGCGCAAATGACGCGCAATGCGGACTTTTTTGGTGTACCACAACCTTCTCGACACCCAAAGAGGGATTATATGGTGGAAAATCAAGGGTTAGCCTTTGGAGAGGTTGCCATTATTAATCAAGTCCAACAAAACCAAAGGAACACACCCCGAGCGAACGTGGCGAACTAGGGAGAGGTAGTCGAACAGCCTAGAGTCGAACCCCTTAGGAATCAACCATAAATTCCAATAGAGGAGGAACCAAGGGTAGTAATGGTGAATAGAAACCAGAACTCTGACAGTGTTATACAACAAATTTGACGTGATGATATGGCAGCGGATAACAATCTAGCAGCCATGGTCAAAAGGATTATGGCACGAAATGAGGTAAATTTTGGCCTTCGAAGACCAAATTACACATTACCATCATCAGAATACATTTTGCAATCAGATTTACCCAGTAGATTCCCTAAATTCACTAATTTTTCAAGGGATACCAACGAGTCTACTGTCGAACACGTGGCTAGGTACTTAATAGAGGCAGGAGAGATTTCAAACAACGAAAACCTTAGGATTAAACATTTCCCAGACTCTCTCACCAAAAACGCCTTCACGTGGTTCACAACCTTGCCAGCAAATTTGATCCATACTTTGACTCAATTGGAGAGATTGCTCCATGAGCAATTTTACATGGGACAAACCAAGATTAGCCTAAAAGAATTGGCTAGTATCAAACAAAAGTTTACTGAGCCAATAAACGATTATTTGAACAGATTTCGCCTACTCAAAGCCATATGCTTCACACAGGTGCCAGAACATAAGTTGGTCGAAATGGCTGTTGGGAGCCTTCACTACTCCATTAGGAAGAAGTTAGATACGCAGTACTTGAGGGATATGGCTCAATTGGCTGATAGGGTTCGACAGTTAGAACGCCTGAAGGAGGAGAAGGCTAGGGCAAATAAAAATAATAGAAGGGTAACCTACGTTGAATTTAAAGAAGATGACCAAGGAACATATGACGAGCCCTTAATCGTCGACGAAAACGAAATTGACCTTGTTGAACTAAAGCAAGGGCCACATTACTCTTGTAAGTTCTTAGCTCATTCGAATGGAAAAAACCCAGTCGAACTAGAAAAGAACGATAGATTTCCTAAGAAGACTTACACTTTCGATGTCGCAAAATGTGACAAAATCTTTGATTTGTTAGTTAAGGATGGCCAAATGATATTGCCTCCTGGTGCTAAAATGCCTTCTTTAGAGCAAAGAAAAAAGAGAGGTTTTTGTAAGTATCATAATTTCTTGGGTCATAAAACATCTCAATGTTTTCTTTTCAGGGATCTCGTTCAGAATGCAATTAAGGACTGAAGGCTCAAATTTAGAGAGAAATCGAAGGCCCAAATGAAAATCGATTCTGACCCTCTTCAGGTTGCCGATGGTCACTACACGGAGCCATCTGTAATCTACATGGTCGAAGTTACTAAAGACTTCGCCAACGAAGTGGTCATGCATAAGGTTACACAGGACGTCGACAGAGAGTCCGTTGAAAGTTTCATCTGTGAAGTCACTGAAGGATTCACCACATAAACCACTGAGGGTTTCGAGAAAGAAATTGCTGATAGTTTCGCTCATGGAGTCACTGAAGGCTCCAACGAAGGAATCACTTAAGATTTCAACTCGATGATAACAACAAAAGAAACCACTGAGGGTTTTGTGCAAATTGATAATCTGACTGAGGCTACTGAGGACTTAGGGTGAAACTGGAAGAGTTGGACATTGCTGAAAAGGCCAGCATGGATGTGAACATGGTCGAAGTCTCTCAGGAAACTTCGATGGAGGTTGACGAGGACCTTCGATAGGAAGAATATAATAAGTTGGCTTTCCCAAAGTAGGACGAATGTCTTACTGATTTCCTTCACAGATGTCAGAGGAAGAAATCAAAAGTTATGTTATGCCCTCGATGCAGTGCGGTCTTCGACAAGAAGGAAGCTCAGAATCTCGAAGGGGTTCGTATGGCGAAGAATAGAAGAAATTGGAAAGCCTCTTATGGCCGCCAGACTTTCGACAACAGGAGTAACCCTAGGAGAAAAGAGCAGGCAAGGCAAAGGCTCAGTGGCAACAAACCCACTACTTTCAAACCTACAGTGGAGGCTCATAGAGACAAATGGATTAGACTAGTCGAAAATCGAGAGCATGGCCATACAAAATGAAAAAACTTCGAAGTTCAGAGAGGCTCTTCTTTGACGTACCGAAAAGAATTCCAGGTGTCGAAGTGGCTAGCATACCCTTCACAGAACTATAAACAAAAAAATCCAATGTCAAGATCCCAGTGGAGGAGACAACAGAGGTGGAGAAAGGCCTAAAGGGAAGCCATTGAGAAGACGAATCATGAATCCAATAGCAATATACCGGCGAAGAAAGAGGAAAAGAAACTTGTCGAGAGACAATTGTTCTCTCCTCAGAAGGAGGCGCCTTCAAAAAAGTCTGATCATGAAGACGACATAATGACAGACGATTTCAATTCCGGGTCAAAAGCCTCACTAGACATCATGTGCAATATGGTGTCAGTACTTCCTAGATATTACGACCAAGTGATGGAGGTAGAGGAACCAGAAGATGCGATGGAAACAGAGACTACTCGACACAAGCCTGGTTATTACAACATCATGAATAATGGCTGCGTCGAGGAACATAACGCCTTCTTTGAAAGGCCTGGCGAGTCGATGAAGAGCCATTTAAAACCTCTGTTTATCAGGGGGAAAGTTGGAAATGTCGGAATAAGTAAGATCCTGGTCGACGGCGGGGCGGAAGTCAACTTAATGCCACATTATATGCTGAAGATGATTGGAAAAGATGACAGAAATACAACACCTCATAATATGGTTTTGTCGAACTATGAGGGCAAGATAGGAACCACAATGGTAGTTATACAGGTAGACTTGACTGTTGGCACTATATCTAGGCCAACAATGTTTATGGTGATAGCCTCAAAGGCTAATTACAATATATTGCTTGGTAGGGAGTGGACTCAAGACATTGGTGTTGTTCCCTCCTCAATGCACCAAAGGATCACTATTGGGCGTAATGATGGGATTGTCGAAAACATTGAGGCGGACCAGTTATTTTATGGTCAAAGTGAATCAGGTCGACAGAAGGAGCTTTGACCGGAATTTGTCCCATATTGGGCCATGTAATCCTGCGGGATTCGACATGATTCCCACAGATAACGCTTTCTATTTTCTTTATCTACACCCAACTCATGGGTTCCAGTGGGACTGAGAAGTCGTAGGCGAAGAAGACTATGTCTTCAGAACATCCCATATCCAACCAACTGGCTAGGGAAGCGAATTTGGTGATGATGACTGAGTCACTAGCGCTCGAAAGGATTTCAGGTTATATAGCCGAGAACAAACTAAAAGCGGTCTTAGAGACTGAAGTAAAAGTTATGGTTGTCAAAGCTAAGAAAATTGAAGCACATCAAGGAGGTCCAGGTAAGGACTTCGATCCAGAACCACCAGATAAGGTTCAGGATGAGGTGCAGGGCTAGAGGCTTGACGCCATCTATGATGATGAGCCTTTGGGTTCCGAGAAGGATCCGCTAGCGAGAAACATCAAAATGCTGGCACAAGATTCACTTAATGAGATCGACCTGGGAGAGGGGGCAGTGAAGATGCCGACATACATCAGCGCCAACGTCAGCCCATGGCTCAAGGTCGAAGTAATCCAATTACTGAAGGAGTTCAAAGACTACTTTGCATGGGATTACGATGAAATGACTGGTTTGAGCAGAGATCTGGTTAAAATGAAGCTGCTAATAAAGCCTGGGAAGAAGACCGTCAAACACACTCCAAGCCGCTTCGCACCTGAAGTTCTCTCGAAGATAATCAAAAGACTTCTTAGATGTAAATTCATTCGCACGACCAAGTATGTCAAATAGCTTGCCAATATTGTTCCAGTTATTAAGAAAAATGGCAAGTTAAGGGTGTGCATAAATTTTAGAGAGTTAAATTATGCAACCTCGAAAGATGAATATTCAATGCATGTGGCAGAAATATTAGTCGATTCAGCCGCAGGACATGAGTACCTTAGCATGCTCGACGAGTATTCTGGGTACAATCAAATTTTCATTGTTGAAGAAGACGTCCCAAAAACGGCGTTTAGATGCCTTGGAGCCTTAGGCACATGTGAATGGGTTGTAATTCCTTTTGGTTTAAAAAATGTTGGGGCAACATACCAAAGAGAAATGAATTCGATCTTCCATGATTTTATCAAGACTTTTATGCAAATCTATATTGATGATATTGTTTTTAAGTCTATTTCAGGGAAGTGTCACATAGACCATCTTCGACAGTCCTTTGAAAGGATGAGGAGACACGGTTTGAAAATGAACCCTCTCAAATTTTCTTTTTTTGTACAAGCGGGAGATTTCTTAAGCTTCGTGGTCCACAAAAAGGGAATCGAAATAAACCAGAACAAGGCCAAAGCCATAATGGAGGCGAAAGCGCCATCAACCAAGAAGGAGTTGCAGTCACTGCTTGGCAAGATTAATTTCTTAACAAGGTTTATCTTGAACCTTAGTGGCAAGACACAAGCCTTCTCACCTCTGCTTCGACTCAAGAGGGAAAATTTTGAATGGGGGCAAGCTCAACAAAAAGCCTTCGACAAGATCAAGAAATACCTGGTCCACCCTCCAATTCTGATACCCCCTTGTAGGAATAGAAGTATGAGGTTGTATATATCTACATCGGACAAAACTTTAAGGAGCATGTTGGCTCAAGAGAATGAAAATGGCGTCGAAAGAGCCATTTACTACCTTAGTAGGGTCTTGAACGATGAGGAAACTAGGTATAGCTGCAGCGTCGGTTTTTGTGACGCGACCATAACCGCTTTTGGTGCTACTTTCTGATTTCTGTATTTATCCTATGAAGCTTAAAAGGAAGGGGAGGATATTTCAAACTAACCCTACGTACAAATGTTTTCTTTAACAAATGTGAAGAGATCGGGGACCGGGGGTTAGTTATACAAAGGGAAGCTATTAACACCCAGAGTATCTATAGTAATCTATAGGAACCTTTATTTCCATACATTTTACTGTTGTATTGCTTGGTTGCTTAAATCCATTTACTGTGGAATAGGGAAAGTTTCTCCTTTGGGAAAGCGGAGGAAATGTTTTTGTTGTTCTTGGGATTTCTAGTGTATTTGGGAAGGTACTGGACCTAAAGTTTTGATTGGTGCGCTCACTAAGATTTTGCAATCTTATGCCTACGTATTCCCGTAAAAGACGTGGGGAAATTAGAGTGTTCGTAGTTCCTCCTATTCTTTTGGGAGGAGGAATATTTGGTTTCTTGTTCAAATCCCAAGATTGAAGCTAGAAGAGTATTTGTGTCTTGTTCAAAGCCCAAAATTGAATCTAAAAGAGTTTGTGTCTTGTTCAAAGCCCAAGATTGAAGCTAAAAGAGTATTTGTGTCTTGTTCAAAGCCCAAGATTGAAGCTAAAGGAGTATTTATGTCTTGTTCAAAGCCCAAGATTGAAGCTAAATGAGTGTTTGTGTCTTGTTCAAAGCCTAAGATTGAAGCTAAAAGAGTGTTTGTGTCTTGTTCAAAGCCCAAGATTGAAGCTAAAGTAATGTTTTTGTCTTGTTTAAAGCCGAGATTGAAGCTAAAGGAGTATTTGTGTCTTGTTAAAAGCCCAAGATTGAAGCTAAAGGTTTGACTGAGAGATAATTTGTCATCTCTAAAGGGAGAAATCTCACCTATTCATCACAAATATTGGGGAATTGATTATAAAGGAAGTTGCTTTAACTGGGATGTGTGGAATCCATCAATGCCACATCTTCCTTTATAAGTTTTTGCATGCTAAGAGAGGGACACTGTCATAGATGTGTAGAATCCAGAGGCTTGTCAGTTACATCACTCAGATGAAAGAGAAATTTTATCCATAATAAAGGAGGGACTCTAGCTTGGATTTTGAATCAACAAGTGTGCCACTTACATCAATTATCTGGAAAAAGGTTTTGATTATTTGTTTTAAAATGTGATGTACAGAGGAGATATCCTCATACAAAGAGAATTCATGGTCTCATATGTGGGGATGAAAGATTTTGTGCCTTGATCAAAGCCCAAGGTTGAAGCTAAAAAAGGTTGAAAACTTACTCAACTGGGAAGTATTATATTTGTCTTGTACAAAGCCCAAGATTGAGTTTGACTGGGAAAATCATTATATGAAGCCTAAGAGGAGGCTGACTCTTGCTGAGGATTATTTAAATCCAGAAGAAGGTCTACACTGTTTTGAGGAATCCAAAAGGGAAACTAACTCTTGTTGGGGATTGGAGAAGAGTTGATTTATCAGATGCCATGAGGCATTGGTACTTTTTGGGGACTTGTTGGTGACAACCTGACCTGGTTGGGGATTTAAAAGATGAAAACCAAGCTTTTTTTAGGATCAGAAGAGCCTTAGAGAATGATAGGCTAGAATTCCTTAGAGGTTCTGGCTCTCCTAGGGACTGTTGTATTGACAAATATGATTGTGATCTATCCTATACTTTTAGGAAGCCTGAGGGTCCTTGTATGAAGCCCAAGAGGAGGCTAGGTATGCTTCTAGGAAGCCTATGGGTCCTTGTATGAATCCCAATAGGAGGCTAGGGATGGAGACTTTCCAAGTCTAGGAAGAGTTCAAGAAAGGTTTCACTGGGAAATAATCCTTTCTTTGTTGAACTGTTCCAGGGTTAAAGAGATTAAAGAAGAGGTTTCACCGAGAAATAATCCTCTCTTTATATTGAATTGTTTCAAGGTTGATCAAATTGGACAAAGCCCAAGCGGAGGCTATCTTCTGGTGAGATTCATTGTATGATGCCCAAGAGGAGGCTATCTGTATTCCTTTGTACAGGGGGAACTAGTTATTTGAACTAAGTTGTACAGACTGAAAGGATCCTATTTGTTTGAACTAGTCTAAACTGAGGATGATTTAAATGCTAAGAGGAACTTAACAAGATATGCACAAGTGTGTATATATATATATATATATATATATATATATATATATATATATATATATGCAGACATGAGTATATAAACAAGTATTGATTAAACTGAGCAAAATGGTGGGTCTTATTCTCTGGAAAGAGGCCCAAGTGTATTGTGATTGATCAGATGTTTTTCTTCAAGATTGGATTAGGGTTTTGAAGAAATTGAAAAAAGTTTTGATTTTGAAGATGATTTGATCTCAAGTAGGAGAGAAGCAAATGTGTTAGGTCTTAGACTCTAGATAGAGGCCCAGGTGATTATTTGTATCCTATACAAAGCCCGGGATGAATGAGGCTAAAAGATTTTCTATTTACAGAAGGGTGTTGGGTCTTACACTCTATCATAGGCCCAAGATTATTGTTTAAAACAAGATTTACGTACAAAGGGATGGGACTTACACTCCTAACAGAGGCCCAAAGATTGTTGTGGAAACAGTGATCGGACCGTGATTTTGAAAAGTGCAATGGGACTTATACTATAGCAGAGGTTCTTGAAGTGGTTTATTTACAAAGAGGGTTCGGTCTTACACTCTAATAGAGGCCCAAAGATTATTTGAAATTAAGTTTTGAAAGATTAATTCAAAAGTGAAACCCTAATTTTAATTTTTTGCATTTTTAAAAGGAAAAAAACAATTAAAAATGATGAAAAATTTCAAATTAATTCAAAAAGCAAGTTATGAACCACGGTTATGGTTTGGAAAATAAGGTTTTATTCACATGATGATTTAAAATTCATTTGGTTTTGAAAAATCAAGAAAAATAAATTATTTAAAATGTTTAAAACAAAATAAAATAAAACTCTTTAAAATATTTAAAAATATATCAACTAAAATTTTATTTTTTGATTTTTTGTGGAATAAAATATTTAAATATGTGAAGGATTTATGTTTAAAAAATCACTTGAAAATGATTAAAATTGAGAGAGAAATTAATTTTTGAGGATAATTAACAAAATAATTAAAATATTCAAAAAATTCAAATATTTGAAAAAAGGCGCCAACGACTCATTCTTCTTCCTCGCGTCTCCCTCCGTGGCCATTTTGCAAGAGCTCACTTATCTCTCTTATTACGCAATGAAATCAAATGATGTAAACATGGATTTTGTTCGTTTTTTAACAAGGAACATGATGGTGGCAATTAATTTCATTTCTTTTAAGTGTGAAGAGAGTTATCACGCATGAACACAGAAACCCTAGAATTTGCAAAAACTATCATGAAATTCTATACACGATTGGAACATAGCAATTGATTGTGAAGAAACACTCTATGAACTATCAGAAACATGTTGGTAACTTGAAAATAAATTTATGATGCATGGATCATAGAGTTTGAGAGCTTGAGGCTTACCTATTGTAGCGCGGTTTTTGTGGTTTCGAATCACTATCGCTTTGGTACTACAGTTCGATTCATTTTTTATCCTGTTGAGCTGATTAAGGAAGGGAAATAGATGTCTCAAATTAACCCTGCTCGCAAACTGAGGTTAAACAGCCAAAACTGTTGGTTTACAGATGCTATCAAAATAGAGGGTTCGTCTTTTAAGGTTATTTGCTTAAAAACAAGTTCTAGACTAGGGAGTAGATTTCTGTGTTAGGTATGATACTTTTGATGGATGTATGGAGGTACTGGATTTTGGGTTTTTTGTTTAGTATGCTCGCTAAGATTTTTGAAATCTTATGCCTACGTATTCTCGAAACAGGGAAATCAGAGCGATCGTAGTTCCTCCTATTCTATGGGAGGAAAAGGGTTATTTTGGTGTCTTGTTCAAAGCCCAAGATATGAAGCTAAAGGTGGTTTGTATCTTGTTCAAAGCCCAAGATGTGAAGCTAAAGGGTTTAGGATGAGAGAGAATTTGTCATCTCTAAAGAGTAGTTGTTGATGTTTGTATGCTGTGAGCAAGGCACAACTTTGATGTTAAAAGGTTGATTGACTCAACCGGGGCATTGACTCCGTTGGGGAGAATGTATCTTGTATAAGCCCAAGATGGAGGCTGAAAGGGTTTGACTCAACAAGAGAGTACTTTTATCTATCCTGTATAATGCCCAAGACGGAGGCTAAAAAGGTTGACTCAACAAGAGAGTCTTGAACAGGTGATTGACTCAACAAGAGAGTCTTTTATACTCAACAAGAGAGTGTTTTGCTGTCTCGTACGAAGCCCGAGATAGAGGCTAAAAGGAGATTGACTCAACAAGAGAGTCTTTTATACTCAACAAGAGAGTGTTTTAGATGTGTCTTGTATGAAGCCCAAGATGGAGGCTAAAGGTTTACTCAACAAGAGAATCTTTTATACTCAACAAGAGAGTGCTTTATATGTGTCTTGTATGAAGCCCAAGACGGAGGCTAAAAGGAAGACTGACTCAACAAGAGAGTTTGTTTGACTCAACAAGAGAGTCTTTTATACTCAACAAGAGAGTCTTTTGATATGTGTCTTGTATGAAGCCCAAGACGGAGGCTAAAAGTTGACTCAACAAGAGAATCTCTTATACTCAACAAGAGAGTGGGTTTTATATGTCTTGTACCAAGCCCAAGACGGAGGCTAAAAGGGAGACTGACTCAACAAGAGAGTCTGAAAAGGTTAGCTCCGCTGGGGGAGAGTCATTGTGCAAAGCCCAAGAGAAGGCTATCATACTGCTAAGGATTAGATCTATAGGCAGGCCCAAGGGTGGGGAACTCTCATGAGAGAGACCGCGTTTCAGAGTGATCAGTGTTTCTTCTTATGTTTGAAAGGAACTTGAGAATGTATTTGAGACTCAAGGGGGTTTAGACTATCCAAGTCTAGAGTTTTATCTATTGTACAATGCCCAAGAGGAGGAACGGGTATAAACCCTAGAATGGCCAGAGTTTTGACACTGGAGAGACTGCTCTAGCAAAGGATGACTAAGTTCTGTCTTATACCTTTAAGAGGTCGTCAGGGTCCTTGTATTAAGCCCAAGAGAAGGCATGAGAACTTCTAAGAAGCCGAAGGGTCTTTGTACAACGCCCAAGAGGAGGCGGGGATGCTTTTAGGAAGCATGTGGGTCCCCAAACCAAGAGAAGTTCAAGAAATGCAATTCACAGAGAAGAGATCATTCCAGGAAAGTTTGAGAATTTGGAAGAAACTCAAGAGAGCTATTCACGGAGAATAGATCAACTCTGGGGAGTAGAGTTTCTTTGACAATTTCTAAGAGTGACAGTCTTAGAAAAGGTTCAGCGAGAATACTACCTTTCTCTTTGTTCCATAATGTTTAACCCCAAGAGAAGGGAAGACTGTGTCTGGAATCCTATGGGGGATCTAGTTTTGACTGTATTTAAGAGTGACCAACAAGGCTTTACCTAGTGCTAGACCTAGTTTCCAGGGAAAACTCTAAATAACTATAATAGTATTACACAGTTGATATTTGACAAGTTTATAAAAGGATGTGAAAGGAGACTTACAGTGAAACAGCCCCACAATACAGTTATATACATATGAAAGCGGATAAACACTTACCCGTTGTAGAGCTTCCATGCTATTTTGTTAGTTGCTCAACAAAGAAAGTTTTGATAACAACAGATATTTGAATTCAAAAATCAAAGGAGAAAGTGCTTTGAAAAGATTGTTGAGGCTTACAACTCAAGGAGAGGCCCAAGTTTTAACGATGATTGCACCGTTGTTTTGAAAAATGTACAGAGGGACTTATACAATATGTGAGGCCCACAAAGTTTTTATGTACAAGGGGATGGGTCTTACACTCTATTAGAGGCCCAAAGATTATTTTTGTACAAGTGATGGGGCTTACAGCTCAAGGAGAGGCCCAAGTGATTTTAAACTGGCGATCGCGCCGAGATTTTTTATTTAACGCAGAGGGACTTATACAATATATGAGGCCCAAAAAGGTTTTGGTTAAAAGGGGATTGGGCCTTACACTCTATTAGAGGCCCAAAGATTTTGAAAAAGATTTGTGAGGGTGAAAATCAAAGAAACCCTAATTCTGTTTTCCTTTAAAAGTAAATATTTAAAGAAAATCAATAAAAATGATAAAAATACCAAATAAGTTTGAATAAACCACTTGTGATTTTTGTTTAAGGTTTGAAAAATGAGGTTTTAATCACAAGATCATTTAGAACTCATTTGGTTTTGATTTTCAAAATAAATATTCACTTTTAAATGTTTTAAAAATAATTAAAAATGAATTTATTCAAAAAAATACCAATTATATTAAATAAATAATATAAAATTTATTTTTTTGTGGAATAAAATATTTCAACATTTTTGTGGTTTTTTGCAAAAAGAACCAATAAAAAATAATTAAAATTGAGGGAGTTATTAATTTTTCAAATCATTAAAAATAATAAGAAAAATAATAAAATATGAAAAAGTGGTAAAAAAGAGGATCTGGGGCGAGGGGGATTCGAACCCCAGACCTCTTGTGTGCAGTGTACGCGCCTTACCACTGGGGTGGTGATACATCCGTTTATCATACCCCAGCCACAAATATACAAGGCTTGCCTTGTTCTTGGCCTGGCCAAGGCAAGGCAAGACTTTTGGTCAGAAACGTGAAGGCCATAACTTCCTCATTTCTCCATGGATGGAGACAAAATTGATATGCATCTGGCCTAGAATTTCCCAAGGAATCCAATGGTGGTGGTGGTTTTTCCAAAAAATCAATCCTCCTTGAAACCCGATAGTGGTTTTAAAATAGGCTATAATGTGCATTTTCTGAGCTACCTCTTGGTACAAGCATGAATTACATGATAAATTGGTACAAACACAACACATATAACATGTATGAGATGTGCATGATCAGTGGACCTCAAAGCAATACATATTTTAAAGAGTTCAAGTTGAGATGCTTACCTCTTTAGGAGCTTTTTGGGCAATCTGTCAAGTGCCTTGTTCCAGAAATGTATTGATGCTTTGAACACTCTCAAATGATCCCTTAGAAGCTTTTAGGATGATTGGAATCAGCTGGAAACCTCAGGAATGGAAATTGGCCCTTTCTTGCAAAAGGGGCAAAAGTGGCCAAAATAGCAATTCTCTCAAATGGTGTTCCAGATGTGTGGAACCATTTGGGACAGTTCAAGGATGATATTTGGAGTGTGTTTGAGGTTTTATCTGGTTTTGAAAGTGACTGAATCAAGACATGGCTTGAAAAATGCAAAAAGGCCCTATTTTGAGGTTTTGAGAGGGGACTTTGTGATTTTGGTGTTATAGGTCACTTGTGAGAGTTTGGACAGCTTAGATATGACATATTGGATATGTTTGGATCATGAGCTGTGATGAAATTGCTCTCTAACTCAAAAACTCAGAGTTACCTTGCTAAAGAAGGCATTTTTGCATAGAGAAAGAGATTTTGAGGAAAACACGTGTTGTATTGCTTTGGTGTACTTAAACTGAGCACAAATGAGCTCTATTTATAGTAGAGCAAGTTTGTTTTGGCTGCAATAGTGAATGGTAACTACAACAGAGGTTTGTCCAATGGTTGCATTTTAGAATCTCAAGTCTCCTCTAGCCATTGACTAGAGGTTAGGGCACAGGCTGCTGGTTCCCTTGGTTCAGATCTTATCCTTGACTCATTCAGTTGAAAATGGCTCAGTTCATGCCACCTTGGTGCATCCATTGAATGCTCCAAAACAAAATTGGAGTCTTGTCCACTCTTTAGGGTTTTTAGGTTTGGCATGCTATTTTTAGTTCCAAGGACTTGGGTGGCTTATGGATTAGTGTTTGTCCCTCCTTGGTTCCTCCCTGAGGTGTTCAGATGGATAAGCATGCTTGTCATTTGCACAAATTGCTCAAATCGAGCAAAATACACAAATCTTCCTTGTTATTATAGTTGCAGCAAGGCATATTGGCATTGTCATAACTCTTAGCTCAAATCGAATTTCATGGAGTTCTTCGCCATTTTGGAAAGCTCTCATATGATACAACATATGTGTGATCATAGTTTGCCTTGAAACTTTTTGGATCCAAATGAAAAATGCCCTTACATTTTGGAAAAGTGAAGGTAGATTTTGACTTAGTGAAAATTTCACCAAGTGTTGGAAAAAGTGACATTTCATGTTTTCAGCCATTTTGGTCCAACCATAACTCAAAATCCATGATGAATTGGAATGAGGTGTAGTTGACACTTTTGTAGTATTCCATGAGAGCTATAAATCCATCTTTGGATCAGCCCAAATGGTTGCTTGGATCTCAAGTTATGATCCTTGGAAGTTGGTACCCTAGCCACTTTGTTCCATAACTTAGAAAATTTCTAAGTTTTTATGGTTACCCCTTTTACAAGTTATCCCACTTTCTTTGATTTTTCTTGATGAACGTTGATTCAAATCACACATTAACATCATTTTAGGGTTAGGGAACCATAATTGATAAAAAAAATCAAAAAGTCAAACTTTGACTTTTGGGCACAGTTGACTTTTTATTAGATGAACTCCAAACTGTGCGATCCTCTATGAAATCAAGTCCTTGACCTAAACCAAACTTGATGGATTGATTTCATAGGTGTTATAAGGTGTATTGAATCATGTCCTAGGGTTTGGGAGCATGTCCTGGTCAAAATTCAAAGATACAGTTGACTTTTTCTTCAAAACCCTAATTGTGGTTCAGATGAAAATGAAACTTATTGATCAAGCTTCTTGGATCAATCCATTATTGTAAATGGATCAATGTAGTGTATTAGAGACCCTCAAATCATGTCTTGAGGTCTTGGCTCATGTTTTATCCCAAAAGTCAACTTAGGGGTGAATTAGGTCAAGAAACCCTAATTCCTGATTTTTTAGTGAATGCATCCCCTGAGGCTAAATTGATTTGATGATTGAGTCCATGAGGTCCCTTTGAGTATCTTGGGTTATGATTTGAAGCATTGGCTCATGCCCATAGGAAAATTTCCATCTGGAGGCCCTGGTCGACCAAAACCCTAATTTGGTGACACTGGCGATCTTGAGGCTTAATCCACTCAGAATGTTGCAACCTTGTGCTTGACTCGTGCTGTGGGAGTCCTCTTGATCCATTATGGATGTTTGAGAGGTTAGAAAAGTTGAAGATCATGTCATTCCTTGATTGATCCTTTGTCTAAATGCTCTGAGAGGGTTTGAAACCCTAATCATTGTTGTAGTGGATGCTCACCCATCTTTGGGGAGACTAATGAGGTATGGTGACACATCCATATTGTGATGATGACTTGCACCATGATGGGAAATGTTAGTGGTCAAAATTTAGGGTATGACATATGCCCCTATTTAATCTTCTTGGACCCGAAGGTGTGAATGGCGAAGGTATTCGGGCATTCGGGATACAAGAGGATTAAATATCAGAATACTCGAAATTTTGATGGTGGTTATGAATGGCAGTTTGCGCATCCTTCTTCTTTTGCTAAGAAATGATGCTTAGAAAAGGTAAACTTGCCCTCGATCCTGGTTTCCTACCAAGGAACTGGTCTAAGTTTCTGAATTAAACTTCCCCTCGATCTTGGTTTCCTACCAAGGAACTGGTCTAAGTTTCTGAAATAAACTTCCCGTCGATCCTGGTTTCCTACCAAGGAATTGGTCTAAGTTTTTGAAATAAACTTCCCCTCGATCCTGGTTTCCTACCAAGGAACAGGTCTAAGTTTTTGAAATAAACTTCCCCTCGATCCTGGTTTCCTACCAAGGAACTGGTCTAGGTTTCTAAAATAAACTTCCCCTCGATCCTGGTTTCCAACCAAGGAACTGGTCTAAGTTTCTGAAATAAACTTCCCCTCGATCCTGGTTTCCTACCAAGGATCTGGTCTAGGTTTCTGAAATAAACTTCCCCTTGATCCTGGTTTCCTACCAAGGAACTGGTCTAAGTTTCTGAAATAAACTTCACCTCGATCCTGGTTTCCTACCAAGGAACTGGTCTAAGTTTCTGAAATAAACTTCCCCTCGATCCTGGTTTCCTAACAAGGAACTGGTCTAAGTTTCTGAAATAAACTTCCCCTCGATCCTGGTTTCCTACCAAGGAACTTGTCTAAGTTTCTGAAATAAACTTCCCCTCGATCTTGGTTTCCTACCAAGGAACTGGTCTAAGTTTCTAATGTAAACTTCCCCTCGATCCTGGTTTTCTACCAAGGAACTGGTCTAAGTTTCTGAAATAAACTTCCCCTCGATCCTCGTTTCCTACCAAGGAACTGGTCTAAGTTTCTAAAATAAACTTCCCCTCGATCCTGGTTTCCTACCAAGGAACTAGTCTAGGTTTCTAAAATAAACTTCCCCTTGATCCTGGTTTCCTACCAAGGAACTGGTCTAAGTTTCTGAAATAAACTTCCCCTCGATCCTGGTTTCCTACCAAGGAACTGGTCTAGGTTTCTGAAATAAACTTCCCCTTGATCCTAATTTCCTAACAAGGAACTGGTCTAAGTTTCTGAAATAAACTTCCCCTCGATCCCGGTTTTCTACCAAGGAACTGGTCTAAGTTTCTGAAATAAACTTCCCCTCGATCCTGGTTTCCTACCAAGGAACTGGTTTAATTTTCTGATGTAAACTTCCCCTCGATCCTGGTTCCCTACCAAGGAACTGGTCTAAGTTTCTGAAATAAACTTCCCCTCGATCCTGGTTTCCTACCAAGGATATGGTCTCAGTTTCTTTTGTCAATAAACTTTCTTGACAAGGGACGCTATTCGTAGCGGTTTTCCTCAAATTTCTCGCCGAATTTTCCCAGGGAGATACCATTTGATAGAAAAAATTTTGATGTCAGAGTTGCTGGGGAACCCAGTCGTCTGAGTTGTAGAGGTGTACAAACTTCTCTGTTGGAGACGCCATTTGTCGACTCTATTGGGGGGAAAATGAGTCTCTTGAGAGACTGCTTTTGCTTGGGGTATTACATCATACTTTTCTTGGGGTCTTCTCGGAGAAATTCCATATAATGTGATCCAATTTTGAGGTGTTGATGATCTTTTCGTCAGCGGATTTTTCGGAGAAAAACTGCTGTATTACCAAATGTCTGATTAAGAGGCTTTCTCTGGGGATTTTCCTTAATCCGGGAAAGCGAAGATATCATATTCAATGGCAAAGAGTGATGTTAGTCGATGATCTTCTTGTTTTTCAGAGGTTCAAGTTATCAAAGTGGTCAAGGGACTAACTTGCAGAAATAAGTTGGAAGAGAGATCGTTTAGATGGTTCACTTCCTGACGAGGAAAGAACTGACAACTTGATTGAGAGGACTTTTATCACTTTGGGATAAGACTGACCAGAGTGATAATGATGCAATATGAATGCGAATGTAAATCAATAATGCATGATGTATGTGTAGCGCGAATTTTTGCGTGGTTGCGAAGCACTATCGCTTTGGGGTACTACAGTTCGATTCATTTTTTATCCTATTGAAGCTGATGAAGGAAGGGAAATAGATGTCTCCAATTAGCCCTGCTTGCAAACTGAGTTTGAACAGATGACTATTGGTTTACAGATGCTACAAAGATTGTGGGTCTCTCTTAGGTTATTTTGTTAAAATAGTGCCCGGGCGATTGGTGGGAGGTTAAGACTGATGCTTTTCGATTGATATGTGAGGGTACAGGATTTGGGTTTTGGATTAGTGTGCTCGCTAATATTTTTCTTTCAATCTTATGCCTACGTATTCCCGTTTACCAAAATAGGGAAATTAGAGCGATCGTAGTTCCTCCTATTCTATGGGAGGAAATGGTGTTTTGGTGTCTTGTTCAAAGCTCAAGACGTGAAGCTGAAAAGGTGGTTTATATCTTGTTCAAAGCCCAAGATGTGAAGCCGAAGGTTCTATTTGTATCTTGTTCGAAGCCCAAGATGTGAAGCTAAAAAGGTGTTGTCTTTAGAGAGAATTTGTCATCTTTAAAGGGGGTCTGTTTGTCACAGCTATTGGGTGACTGACTATAAAGGAGGATTACTTTAACCGGGATACGTGAATCCTAGGAATGCCATAATTTCCTTTATAGGGGGTTTTAACCTGAAGGGGAAGACTTTAACTCAGTGTAGAGCAATGCTATCTTTCCTTAGGAATTTCTCATGCTAAAAGAGGGACAGTGGCGTGGATGTAAATAATCCAGAGGCTTACTGCTTACAGCAATTAGATGAAATGAGTTGTTGATGTTTGTATCCTATGAACGAGGCACACTTTTGATGCTAAAAGGTTGATTAACTCAACCGGAGTTTTTCTTATACAAAGCCTAAGAGGAGGCTATTGACCCAACAAGAGGATGATTTTGTGTCTCGTACGAAGCCCGAGAGGGAGGTTAAAAGGGGTTGACTTAACAAGAGAGTGCTTTTAAATGTGTCTTGTACGAAGCCCGAGACGGAGGCTAAAGGTTGACTCAACAAGAGAGTCTTTTATACTCAACAAGAGAGTGTTTTGTATCTCGTACGAAGCCCGAGATGGAGGCTAAAAGAGAGATTGACTCAATAAGAGAGTCTTTTATACTCAACAAGAGAGTGATTTTGTATCTCGTACAAAGCCCGAGATAAAGGCTAAAAGGATCGCTGTTTCAGTTGAGTGACAGGTCCAGTAGGTTGGTTAAAAGAGAAAATCAGTTCTTATAAAGAGACTGATTAAAGGTAAGGATATGCTTTGGGATTGATCAGAGGATCAGGGTTATTTCTTGTTCTTTAAGGAAATGGGGAATCCAGAGGGTATTGGAGACTGTCCGAGTCTACTGGTGTTTTTCCCTACTTGAGAATGCCTTCGAGACTCAAGGAGATTAGACTGTCCAAGTCTAGAGTTTTATCTTTTGTACCATGCTTAAAGAAATAGTAGTAGTACGTTCGCAGTAGAAGGATCTAGACTCTTTGAAAGACTGTTCTATTAAGATGACTAATTTATGTTCCTATACCTCTAGGAGGTCGTCGGGATAATTTGTACGAAGCCCAAGAGGAGGCTGGAAACTTTTAAGAAGTTGAGGGACAATTTGTACGAAGCCCAAGAGGAGGCTCTCTTCCCGAAGGAAGAATCCTTATACGAAGCCTAAGAGGAGGTTGTGAATACTTCTAAGAAGCCGTAGGGTCCTTGTACAACGCCTAAGAGGAGGCGGGAATGCTTTTAGGAAGCCTGTGGGTCCCCAAACCCCGAGAAGTTCAAGACATGCCATTCACCGAGAATGGATCAAGCTCGGAAAGTCCGAGAATTTGGAAGAAACTCAAGAGATGCCATTCTCGGAGAAAAGATCATCTCTGGGGAGTAGAGTCTCTTTGACAACTTCTAAAGGTGACAGTCTGAGAAAGGGTTCAAAATGAATCTGCCTTTCACATTTCCATATTGTTTAACCACAAGAGGAGGGAAGACTGTGTTTGGTAATCCTATGGGGATCTAGTTTTGTCTATTTAAGAGTGATCAACAGGGCTTAGTGCTAGACGTAGTTGTCGGGGAAACTCTAAATATCTATACTAGTATTACACAGTTGATATGAGTTTATGAAAGAAGACTTACAGTGAAACATCCCCACAATACAGTTATATGTATATGAAAGCAGATAAAGAAAGCATATAAACACTTACTCTGTTGTAGAGCTTCCATGCGGTTTGGTTAGTTGTTTAACAAAGAAAGATTGAAAACAACAGTATATTCAAAATTAAAGGAGAAAGTATTTTGAAAAGATGTTGGGGCTTACAGCTCAAGGAGAGGCCCAAGGTTTATCAGTGATCGCACTATCGTTTTGTACAGAGGGACTTATACAGGTGACTGAGGCCCAAGAAAGGTTTTCTGTACAAGGGGATGGGTCTTACACTCTCTCAAGGGGCCCAAGTGTTTAAAGAAAAAGAATGGGGCTTACAACACGAGGGTAGGCCCAGATGATTGGTTCTTTTATTGGCGATCGCGTCGAGGTTTTCTTTTAACGCAGGGGGACTTATACATTGTCTGAGGCCCAAAAAGTTTTGGTTAAAAGGGGATTGGGTCTTACACTCTAATAGATGCCCAAAAGATTTATTTTTGTACAAGTGGTGGGGCTTACAGCTCAAGGAGAGGCCCAGGGTCATTTGTTTGAAAATGGCGATCGCACCGAGATTTTTGAAAATGCAGTGGGTCTTATACAATGCATTGAGGCCCAAAGTGGTTTGGTTTTCAAAGGGGGTTGGGTCTTACACTCTAATAGAGGCCCAAAAAGTTTTGAATGGGTCTTATAGCTCGAGGAGAGGCCCAAGGTTTATTTTTCAACGGACGATGATCGCGTCGAACTTTTTGAAATACAACGGGACTTATACAATAAGTGAGGCCCAAAAATAGGGTTGTATTTACAAAGGATTGGGTCTTACACTCTATTAGAGGCCCAAAAGTGTTTGAAATTGTTTGATGAGGGTGAAAATCAAAGAAACCCTAATTTGTTATTCTTTAAAAGTAAATATTTAAAGAAAATCAAATAAAATACCAAATAAGTTTGAATAAACTATTTGTGATTTTTGTTTAAGGTTTGAGAAATGAAGGATTAATCACAAGATGAATTAAAACTCACTTGGTTTTAATTTTCAAAGTAACTATTCACTTTTAAAATGTTTTAAAACATTAAAAAGGAATTTATTCACAAAAATACTAATTATATTAAATAAATAATATAAACTTAATTTTTTTTGGAATAAAATATTTCAACATTTTTTTGATTTTTTTGCAAAAAGAACCAATAAAAAATAATTAAAATTGAAAGAGTTATTAATTTTCCAATTAATTAATAAAACATGAAAATATTGGAAAAAATAACAAAAATGTGAGAAAACACAAAAGGGCATGGGTGGGGTTTGAACCCACGACCTCAAGGTTATAGGGCGCGCGCCTTACCACTGGGGTGGTGATACATCCATTGCTTGAAGTGAAACCACAAATATACAAGGCTTGCCTTGTTTTTGGCCTGGCCCAAGGCAAGGCAAGGCAAGTTTTGGGTCAGAAACGTGAAGGTCATAACTTTCTCATTTCTCCATGGTTTGAGACAAAATTTATATGCATCTGGCCTAGAATTTCACAAGGAATCCAATGGTGGTGGTATTTTTTTTAGATCATACTCCCTCCTCAAAACCCGATAGTGGTTCTGAAAAAGGCCTATAATTGCATTTTCTATGCTACACTTTGATACAGGTATGAATTACATGATGAATTGGTTCAAACACAACATATATAACATGTATGAGGTGTGTATGATTAGTGGACTTCAAAGCAATGCATATTTTGGAAAGTTCAAGTCATGATGCTTACCTCTTTTTGAGCTTTTGGAGTTTTCTGTGCAATCTGCCAAACTTCTTGTTCCATAAATGGTTTGATGCTTTGGACACTCTCAAATGATCCCTTAGAAGCTTTGAGGATGGTTGGAATCAGCTGGAACCTGCAAAAACACAAACTGGCCCTTTCTTGCAAAAGGGGTTAAAATGACCAAAATAGCAACTCTCTCAAATGGTGTTCCAGATGGGGGGAACCATTTGGGACAGTTCAAGGATGTTATTTGGAGTGTGTTTGAGGTTTTATCTGGTTTGGAAAGTGACTGAATCAAGACATGGCTTGAAAAATGCACAAAAGGCCTATTTTGAGGTTTTGAGAGGTGACTTTGTGATTTTGGTGTTACAGGTTACTTTTGATGGTTTGGATCACCTACATATGATGTTTATGAGGTGGTAGGATCATGAGTTGTGATGGAAATACTCCCTAACTCAAAAAATCAGAGTTACCTTGCTAAAGAAGGCATTTTTGCCAAGAGAAAGAGATTTTGAGGAAAGCATCTGTTTGATGGCTTTGGTGTACTCAAACTGAGCACAAATGAGCTCTATTTATATTAGAGCAAGTTTGTTTTAGGATCAATAGTGAATGGCTACTGCAGCAGAGGTTTGGCCAATGGTTGCACTTTGGAATCCAAGTCTCCTCTAGCCATTGACTAGAGGTTAGGGCACAGGGCTGTGGTTCCCTTGGTCTTGGATAAGTCTTCACTGAATTCAGTTGCAAATGTGTCAGTCCATGCCACCTTGGGGTATGTATTGAATGCCCCAATCCAAAATTGGAGTATTGTCCCTCTTTTAGGCAATTCTAGGTTTGGCATGCTACTTCTTGTTCCAAGGACTTTGGAGGCTTGACTCAGTGTTTGTCCCCTTTAAATTTGATCATCAGATGTGTCCAAAGTGATGACAAGGCTTGGAATTATCTGATTTTGCCAAATCGAGCAAAAATGCAAAATTCTGCCTAGCCTAGGCAGTTTTCAGCAAGGCATATTGCCATTGTCATATCCCATGGCCCAAGTGGAATTTGGTGATGTTCTTGGCCATTTTGGAAAGCCCTCATATGATACAACAACTATTTGATCATATTTGGTTTTGGTCCCTGTTTGGATCCAAGTGAAAAATCCCCCTACATTTGGAAAAAAGTGAAGGCAGATTCTGACTTAGTGAAAATTTCACTAAGTGTTGGAGAAAAGTGACATTTTCACTTTTTGTGATTTTGATCATTCCATAACTCAAAATCCATGATGAATTTGGAAGGAGGTCAGTTCTAAGCTTTTGTAGAGGGTAATGAGAGCTACAAATCTAGCTTTGGATAGGGAAAAATGGCCTTGTGGTTTAGGAGTTATGATCCTCCAAAGTTGGTACCCTTGCCACTTTGTTCATAACTTAGAAAATTTTCTAAGTTTTTATGGTTACCCCTTTTACAAGCTATCCCACTTTTCTTGATTTTTCTTGATGAATGATGAGTCAAATCATACATTAACATCATTTTAGGGTTAAAAAACCATTTTTGTGAAAAATCTCAAAAAGTCAAAGTTGACTTTTGTGCACAGTTAACTTTTTGTCAGATGAATTCCAAACTGTGCGATCCTCTATGAAATCAAGTCCTTGACCTAAATCAAACTTGATGGATTGATTTCATAGGTGTTATAGGGTGTATTGAATTATGTCCTAGGGTTTGGGAGCATGTCCTGGTCAAATGTCAAAGATGTAGTTGACTTTTCTCGCGAAACCCTAATTGTGGCTCTGATGAAATTGAGACTTGATGCTCAAACTTCCTGGATCAATCCATTGTTACAAATGGATCAATGTGGTATGTTGGAGACCCTCAAATCATGTCTTGAGGTCTTGGCTCATGATTTGTCCCAAAAGTCAACTTAGGGGTGAATTAGGTCAAGAAACCCTAATTCCTGATTTTTGATGTATGCATCCCCTGAGGTCTAATTGACTTGATGCTTGGGCCCATTTGGTTCCATGGAGTATTTTAGGATATGCTTTGAAGCATTGGCTCATGCCCAGAGGAAAATTTCCATCTGGATGCCCTGGTCGACCAAAGCCTAATTTGGTGACACTGGCGATCTTGAGGCTTAATCTACCGGAAGGGAGCAGCCTTGTGCTTAATCCTTAAAGTGGGAGTCCTCTTAATCCATTGTAGATGTTTGGGAGGTTAGACAAGTTGAAGATCATGTAACATCTTGATTGGTCATTTGTCTAAGAACTCTGAGAGGGCTTGAAACCCTAATTTTGACTGTAGTAAGTGTTCACCCATCTTTGGGGAGACTGATGAGGCAAGATGGTTCATCCATATTGTGATGATGATTTGGACAATGATGGGAAATCTTAGTGGTCAAAATTTGGGGTATGACAGATGCCCCTATTTATTCTTCTTGGACCCGAAGGTGTGAATGGCGAAGGTATTCGGGCATTCAGGGTGCAAGAGGATTAAATATCGGAATACCCGAAATTTTGATGGTGGTTAAGAATGGTAGCTTACGCATTCATCTTCTTTTGCTAAGCGATGATGCTTAGAAAAGGTAAAACTTCCCCTCGATCCTGGTCTTCAACCAAGGAACTGGTCTTAGTAGCTGAAATAAACTTCCCCTCGATCCTGGTTTCCTACCAAGGAACTGGTCTAAGTTTCTGAAATAAACCTCCCCTCGATCCTGGTTTCCTACCAAGGAATTGGTCTTAGTTTCTGAAATAAACCTCCCCTCGATCCTGGTTTCTTACCAAGGAACTGGTCTAAGTTTCTGAAATAAACTTCCCCTCGATCCTGGTTTCCTACCAAGGAACTGGTCTTAGTTTCTGAAATAAACTTCCCCTCGATCCTGGTTTCCTACCAAGGAACTGGTCTAAGTTTCTTTTGTCAATAAACTTTCTTGACAAGAGACGCTATTCGTAGCGGTTTTCCTCAAACTTCTCGCCGAATTTTCCTGGGGAGATGCCATTTGATAGAAAAAGTTTGATGTCAGACTCGCTGGGGGAACCCAGTCGTCTGAGTTGTAGAGGTGTACAAACTTCTCTGTTTGGAGATGCCATTTGCCGACTCTACTAGGGAAAACAAGTCTCTTGAGAGACCGCTTTCACGTTGGGGATATTACATCATACTTTTCTCGGGATCTTCCAGGAGAAACGCCATATGATGTGATCCAAATTTGAGGTGCTGATGACCTTTATGTCAGCGGTTTTTTTTCGGAGAAAAACTGTTGTATTGCCGAATCTCTGCTTAAGAGGCTTGCTCTAGGGATTTTCCTTAATCCGGGAAAGCGAAAATATCATCTTTAATGGTGAAGAGTGACATCGGTTGAAGGCTCTATGGTCTTTCAGAGGTTCAAGTTATCAAAGTGGTCAAGGGACAATTCTGATCCAAAAATAAACTGGAGGAGAGAGATTGTTTAGACACAACCTTTCCTGACGAGGAAAGAACTTGACAACTCGATTGAGAGGACTCTTATCACTAGGGAACAAGACCGACTAGAGTGATAGTGATGCAATATGAATGTGAATGCAAATCAATAATGCATGATGTATGTATGTATATGCTAACAACACTGACGCGACATACAAACTAACGGATGAACACGACTGGATACTCGGCCACTGCTGGGGGACGAAGAGGTATCGCTGGTCCAAAAGTAGCAATTCTGCCTTGCTTAGGAGAGACGGTCCCTGTTAGGAGCGACGCTGGTCGAGCTTAGGAGATGAGAACTCGGCCGAGGATGTCAGATGGAATATTCGCATCTGACATTGTTGATCCTTCCTTCAGGTGCACAGGTTTAGAAGGAGTACTTTGATTCTGCACTTTGAGCCTTGAACACCTTTGGAGAAGCGATCGATGTTCTTTCGATGTTCAACCGTCAAAAGAAATTGCCATCTTTATTTCGAAGCAGAAAAGTTTTACAAGTAAATTCATTTATGTTTCGTTTCAAGAATCGTTGATCATGTTAAAAACATCATTTTGTAAAGCTAAAACAAATAATAATTGCAAACAAAAGCACAAGGGCTCAAATTTTCTTGATAGGATGGAGATCAGCTAAACGCGTGATTCCATAGAGTATTTACAAAGTTTAGAAAATGGTAATTTACGGGAAGAGGGCTACATTGAAACATAACGACCACTATCCTTCTACCAACTTTGAATTCTGGGCATCCTGAGCTTCTGTCGAAGATGACCTTGACCGAAGTTTCTGATGGATGGCATGACTGCTGAGGAGTTGAACTGATCAGACATAGTTACTTGCCATTGTCCCTAACTTTTGCCGGGATTGGACTTTGAGATTTCCAATCCACCGAGATGATTTTTTTGACTTTGTCTCTAATTTTTGCCTGGACCGCCCTTTCGGGTTTTCAATCCACCGAGACGTTTTTTTTTTTTTTAGTTTAGGCGAAGTATTTCTTGACTACATCAACATTTGTAGGGTAGGCAAATTCCTCTCCGTCCATGGTTGCAAGTCTCAAGGTACCGCCTGAGAAAGCTTTCTTGACCACATAGGGGCCATCATAATTCGGAGTCCACTTGACCTGAGAGTCAGTGAGAAAGGATTGTATCTTTTTGAGTACAAGGTCTCCTTTCCTGAAGATACGAGGTCGAACCTTTTTGTCAAACGCCATCTTCATTCTTTGTTGATACAATTGACGTGGCATAGATCCGTGATTCGCTTCTCTTCGATCAGATTCAGTTCATCGTGTCGACTTTGACACCATTCAGCTTCTGTAAGCTTAGCTTCCATCAATAACCTGATTGATGGGATCTCTATTTCAATGGGGAGCACTGCCTCTATGCCATATACTAGAGAGAAAAGGGTTACCCCTGTTGAAGTGCGGACAGATGTGCGATAACCATGAAGAGCAAAGGGTAGCATCTCGTGCCAATCTTTGTAGGTTACAACCATCTTCTAAACAATCCTCTTGATGTTCTTGTTAGCCGCTTCTACCGCTCCATTCATCTTTGGTCGGTAGGGAGATGAGTTATGGTGTTCGATATTGAACTCTGCGCACAACTCTTTCATCATATTATTGTTCAAGTTAGATCCATTATCAGTAATGATCTGGCTCAGAACACCATAACGGCAGATGATATTATTTTTAATAAATCGGACCACCACTTGTCGGGTTACATTAGCGTACGACGCTGCTTCGAACCACTTTTTGAAGTAGTCAATGGCTACTATGATGAATCAATGTCCGTTTGAAGCCTTAGGCTCAATCAACCAATCACGTTGATTCCCCATATGGAAAAAGGCCATGGGGAAGAAAGAACTTTGAGATGCGTTGGCGGTACATGAATTTTGTTTGAGTATATCTGACACTTGTGACACCTTCTCATGTACTTGTAGCAGTCGGATTCCATGGTCAACCAGTAGTATCCTGCTCTTAGAATTTTTCTCGCCATTGTGTGTCCGTTGGCATGAGTGCCAAAGGATCCTTCGTGAATTTCTTTTATCAGCATGTCTGCTTCTGGTCTGTCTACGCATCGGAGCAAGACCATGTCAAAATTTCTCTTATAGAGAGTATCACAGCTCAGGAAGAAACTGCCTGCCAGCCTTCTGAGGGTTTTCCTGTCCTTCATTAGTGCCCCAGGCGGGTACTCTTGTTTTTGAAGGAAGCATTTGATATCGTAGTACCAAGGTTTGTCGTCTATGATTGCTTCAATCATGAAGATGTAAGCGGGCCGTTCAAGGCGCATTATGTCAATCTTAGGTAAGTCATTCCATTGACCTACACTAATCATGGAAGAGAGAGTGGCCAATGCATCAGCCATGTGATTGTCCTCACGAGGGAAGTGATGAAACTCAATTCTGTTGTAGAAGGGTAGCAACCTTCTCGCGTAGTCTTTGTAAGGAATCAATCCTGATTTGTATGTGTTCCAATCTCCTTTGATCTGATTGATAACCAGGGCTGAGTCGCCATATACGTCCAAGTTTTTGATCCTTAAATCAATTGCTTCCTCGAGACCCATGATACAAGCTTCGTATTCGGCCTTGTTGTTCGTACACTTGAACGTAAGTCGGGCAGTGAAAGGAATGTGGGTACCCTGAGGTGTTATGATGATTGCCCCAATTCCGTTTCCGTAATGATTGACAGCTCCGTCAAAGATAAGTCCCCATTGGGAACCTGGTTCTGGCCCTTCACTGGGTAGCGGTTCATCGCAGTCTTTCATTTTTAGATACATGACATCTTCGTCTGGGAAGTCAAACCTGATTGATTCTTGATCGTCAATCGGTTGATGAGCCAAATGATCGGCTAAAATACTTCCTTTAACGGCTTTCTGAGCGTGGTACTCTATGTCATATTCTGATAACAACATCTGCCAACGGGCAATCCTTCCCGTGAGAGCAGGCTTTTCAAAGACATACTTGATTGGATCCATCTCGGAGACCAACCAAGTAGTGTGACGAATCATGTACTGGCGCAGACGCTTGGCTGCCCAAGCCAGAGCGCAGCAAGTTTTCTCAAGCATAGTATACCGAGTCTCGCAGTCCGTAAATTCCTTGCTCAGATAGTAAATGGCAGACTCTTTCCTTTTAGTTTTGTCTTGTTGGCCAAGTACATATCCCATTGAGTCCTCTAGGACGGTGAGGTAGATAATCAGTGGTCTTCCTTCCACTGGAGGTTATATAATCGGTGGGTTCGACAGGTATTTCTTAAAACTGTCGAAGGCAGTTTGGCAGTCTTCTGTCCAAACGCAGTCCTGATTCTTTTTGAGTAATTTGAAAATCGGCACACATGTCGCGGTCATGAGGAATATGAATCTGGAGATGTAGTTCAAACGTCCCAGGAATCCTCTGACTTGTTTTTTAGTTTTCGGAGAAGGCATTTCTTGAATGGCCTTGACCTTGTCAGGATCAACCTCAATCCCTTTCTGGCTGACGATGAACCCTAAAAGTTTCCCTGAATGGACACCGAAGGTGCACTTGTTGGGATTCAAGCGGGGTTTGTACTTTCTCAACTGCTCGAATAATTTTGACAGGTGGGTCACATGCTTCTCTTCTGTCTTAGATTTTGCAATCATATCATCGACATATACCTCGATTTCTTTGTGTATCATGTCATGAAACAGAGTAGTCATGGCCCTTTGATAGGTTGCCCCGGCGTTCTTCAAACTGAAAGGAATTACCTTGTAGCAAAAGTTACCCCATGGGGTGATGAACGAAGTTTTCTCCATGTCTTTCGGCGCCATTTTGATTTGATTATAGCCCGAGAATCCATCCATGAAGGAGAAAACTTTGAACTTTGTTGTACTGTCTACCAGCATGTCAATGTGTGGTAAAGGAAAGTCGTCCTTTGGACTAGCCTTGTTTAGATCTCAGTAATCGACACACATTTTGACTTTTCCGTCCTTTTCGGAACTGGTACTATGTTGACTAACCATTGAGGATATTCTGATGTGGTGAGGAAACCCGCGTCAATCTGTTTCTGTACCTCCTCTTTGATTTTGATGGCCATGTCTGGGTGAGTCTGTCTCAACCTCTGTTTTACTGGCGGACATTCCGATCTCAACGGTAAATGATGTTCCACGATGCTGGTATCCAACCCTGGCATATCCTGATAGGACCAAGCGAATACATCGGGGAATTCTTTGAGAAGCTTTACCAAACTCTCTCTGGCAGTTGGACTGAGCAGTGCCCCAATCCTAATTTCTTTTCTCTCTTTTTTTGAACCTAAGTTTACCATTTCCAACGGCTCTTTATGAGGTTCAATGGACCTTTCCTCCTGTCTGAGTAATCGGGAGATCTCTTCTGGAATTTCGTCGTCATTTTCTTCTTCAGCCCCAAATACCGGGAAATTAAAGTTGGGAGAAGGCATCGAATCGTGTGTTTCAACGGGGTTTAAAACCAGCAATCTGCATGACGGTATGATATGTGTTTAGAACAGATAGAGGAAATGCAAGAGTGTGTGCAGTGTATTTCTTTGGAAAACTGCTTGTTTTTTATTATTGATTTGTTTTTTAGGATTACCATTTTCTAAGAAAAGCAAAAAGCGAAAACATCAATTAATGCGGAAATTACAGAACGACATTATTTTATTAATGAACAATTCAATTCTTGAAACTACATCCCTATAAAACAAAGCTCTGTCGCTTTGGGCAAAGCGAAGAGGGAAATTTACAGAAAGTGAGCCCTATCAAAACATCCGTTTCACCTGGGCAGGGTGAAAGGTTAAAGACGACAATTACTTTAACTTATGAACAATCTTCGGAACATCGACAACAACCCATTGGCGGTGAACTCCTCGGTGAATCACAAAGTCTGGCACCTTCCTTGATTTGTCTTCAGAAATAACGTTGATTTCTGGTGGAGCAGGATCATTGGAATCTATCTCCCAGGCAGAGTTGTCGTAGGAGGATTCCTCTGTTGCATTTTGCATAGCATTTGTGCTCTCAGGTAGATCTCCCCATCTAATTGACTGGATGTCTTCGAGCCTGATACGAGAGCTTTCGGGAGCAGTGTACTTGACCATATAGTCGTATTTTCCACTTGGTTATCCCAAGGTGTCCCACACTTCTTTGGAACTGGAGGAGTCATCTCTCTCGATGACGTGGACCTCTGGAAAAGCATAGTTGATGAATTCTAGTCCGGTAAGCTTTGCCAATTCATCATCATACTGGATAAGTTCGGAATGATCTGAGTGTTGATCCCATGACATGGCGGGGACACAGGTATTCTGTTCAATGATGCTCAGCTGATTTTCATTGTTCGGCTGATTTTCTTGCCCCAAGTCTCCTGGATACGGCTGCCACATTGGCAGGCCATCCATTGGGCCATAATAGTTATGGTCAAAGTTTTCCTTCATCAGAGTGTCCTCCTATAATGAGTTTGGTGGAGCACGGCATCCTTCTGGATCACAATCTCTGTATATCATTTCGACGTCTGACCTGGGTATAAATCTTAGACTCTGTGCGGGATAGCAAAAGGGAATCTGCGTTTCATCTTGAGACGTATAACCGTCCTTATTGAGATAGGACTCCCATTCTTCCTCCATATCAGAGGAATCATCTTTATTGATGGTATGCACTTCTTGAGGCACTGGGTGAAGGAAACCTCCACTATGGAAGAAGTCTTGAATGGGATGAAGACTTTCATTGCTGGTAGTAGCTGTCTGGGTACAGGTTACAGAAAAACCAAGACCCTTCTTTGTTTTATTGTCAGTAGGAATGACTAGCTGTCCCCATCCTATTGTATTGGTACTCTCGACCGCTTTGATAGCATATTTATATGAGTAAATGGAGGTTCCCTCTTTGGATTAATTGTCCTTGCTCACCGACAGTGCTTGGAACTGAGTTCCAATAACCTCCTCGGGTTCTACACTAGTAGATGATGATAAGTTACTCACGAGCAAGGCTTATTTTCCATAGACCGTGACGAGCTGGTTGTTCTGGACGAACTTTAACTTTTGGTGGAGGGTCGAGGTGACCGCCCCAGCCTGATGTATCCAAGGTCTTCCTAATAAACAACTGTACGTTGCCCGGATGTCCATGACCTGGAAAGCGACTTGGAAAGTGTGAGGACCAATAGTTATGGGAAGGTCGACTTTGCTGATAACCGTTTTTCTGGACCCGTCAAATGCTTTGACGACGACCTTGCTGGTTCTCATCGGGGGTCCTTTGAAGGATAATTGCATCAAAGTGGACTTCGGCATAACATTCAGGGCTGACCCTGTGTCTACCAGTACGCTGGTTAAAGCATCGCCCTGGCAGCTGATCGTGATATTGAGCGCCATGTTATGACGGCGACCCTCTTCAGGTAATTCCTCATCACTAAATCCCAAGTTATTGCAGGAAGTGATGTTAGAGACAATGCTATCAAACTGTCTGATTGTTACATTCTGTTCCACAAAGGCTTGCTCCAAGACTTTCTCTAGAGCCTCCCTATGCGCTTCTGAACTGAGTAAAAGTGATAGCACAGAGATCTTTGAAGGAGTTTGTAATAGTTGATTAACAATGTTGTATTCACTCCTTTGGATGAGCTTTAGCATCTCATCATCATTTTTCGAAAGGTCGGGATTACTGGATTGACCGACTGGTGGATTGGGAACTTCTATCTGAGGTTCCTTTTCTTTGTTAAGTCCTCCAACTCCTCGGTTGAAGATTCGACCACTCCGTGTTACTCGACTGATGTCTGCAATATTCACGACGGAGGGTAATGGAATTTCCTTTCCATTCTCGACTGTTGTTGCACCGTATTTTTAAGGGATAACCTTAGTTGATTCATACGTTAATGGTCCCGGTAGATAGATGACTATGGGAGCCTTCTGATTTTTCCGACCATCGTAAGCAATTTCGATCCGTTCCTGGTTGGGAAATCTCGATTCGTCAAGTAGAGGGATGATGGTACAAACATCCCTAGCCCTCTGATGATCAGAGATTACGAAAATGTCCTCAATTTGATCAGCGAGGTAGTCCGGCGCCCAGTTGATTGGTCTGGAACCCGGATATGGGTGAATCTCTCTACGATCCACCTGAACCTGAAGAGCTGCTCGCACAAGGTAACATCCTTGGTTACTTTCCGAACAGACTCTACAACGTTCATAGTTGTATGGTGGCACCTGGCCACGCCCGCTTTGAATACAATGTAACCTCACTAGGTCAATTTCCACAGATCGAATGTCCCGACTTTGATGCCGAGTAGGGTTCCCGTTGGTAATACTAATTTGCTGGGTGTCTTCATCCATATAGATTGGAAGCCACCAGTGGTTCAACAAGTGTTGAAGGGTTTCCTGGACAAGGGCACAACCTTGATCATTTCCGTAACCTGCCATACAACTCTGATAATCATGTGATACCAGGAATTCGAGCCAGACCTGTTTAGCATGTAACTCCACCAGGCTGGTATTCATCAAGCAAACATCAAAGATTTGAATCATGTTAATCTGATAGGGATTCCTATCATGGTAGTCCTGGATCCATCCAAGATCCATCTGACGCTGGAGGGCCTCTTGTACAAAAGAGCATCCCTGTTTGTTTACCGAGCAAGTCAGACAGGAACTGTAATCGTGTCACGGCAGATTATGATACTGGCTTTGCCTGGAATGCATCGCCACCAAGTTGACATTCATTGCACTGATGTCGTGGTTCTGAATGGTGTTAGAATTCGTTTAAACCATGTTAACTCCACGAACTCGGTGCACTTGGATCCATCCGAGATCCATCTATTCCTGTAGAGCTGATTGTACCACAGAACATCCTCGATTGTTTTTAGAGCAGATATCACACTGGTGATAGTTATGAGGTGGCACATGGCCATATCTACTCTGTCTACAATGCATCTTGACTAGATTGGTCCTTAACAAGAGTACATCATGAATTTGATCGACGTTGTTAGTCTCTCCCTCTATCAAATTGACTGTAGCTTTCTCATGTTGAGGCAGCTGGTTTGTGAGAACATTAGGATTTGTATCCTTGAAAGATAAGACCCCGCTCCTAACAAGCTTTTGCACGTCGGATTTGAAATTGAGATAGTTCTCTATGTTAAGGGCAAGTCTGCTCCACCTTAAACCAAAAAGACGGATTTTCCGGTACTATAAGAGGAGACTTAGTCTGGACATGCCCCTTAGCTAGTAGTAACAGAAATAGTTCTGCGTACGATACGGGTATAGGATCAAATCCCGGTGGCCGCATTGTATGGTTGTTATTGTATGGAGGACGAGCCCGCTGAAGAGTCTGTTGAGTCCTTCGCTGATTAGGTTGGCTCTGCGCAACCTGAGGTTGATACGTAGAAATAGGCGCAGGATTGATAGCAGGAGTCACAGCCGCTACTGGTTGATAACGTCGCCTTTGCTTTCCGAGAGAGATATTCCCAATATCCTGCTCTTTTTTCTTAGGGAGAGCACTACCGTATCGCTTTGTACTACTTGATGATCCAGTGTCTTTGACTAGACGTCCCTCTCGAACGGCTTCCTCAAGACGAACTCCCATACCGACCATCTCGTTGAAGTCACTGGGTGCACTGGCAACCATTCTGTCGTAATAAAATGAGCTTAAGGTCTTTAAGAAGATCTTTGTCATCTCTTTTTCCTCAAGAGGTGGACAAATTTGAGCGGCAATTTCATGCCATCTCTGAGCGTATTCCTTAAAGGTTTCCTTGTCCTTTTGTGACATTGATCTAAGTTGATCTCTGTCGGGTGCCATGTCCAGATTGTATTTATATTGTTGGACGAAGGCAGTACCAAGATCTCTGAAAGTGCTAATCGTAGCACGATTTAAACCCATGTACCATTTTAGTGCGGCACCGGTTAAACTATCCTAAAAGTAGTGAATCAGTAAATCCTGATTCTCTGTCTGAGCTGACATTCACCGGGCATACATCACCAAGTGACTCTGAGGGCAATAGTTACCCTTGTACTTTTCAAAGTCGGTCACCTGGAATTTGTGCGGGACTTTCACATTGGGGACCAAGCAGAAGTCCGCGGCGTCCTTTCCAAATAAATCCTGACCGCGAAGGGCTTGCAGTTCTTTCTGCATTCCCATGAACTATTCCTGGAACTCATTCATTCTTTCGAACATGTTGTCGTTTCCATCAGAAGGTATCTGTGGAATCTGTCCTTCCGAGACAGTGTGTACCACGGGCGGTGGTATAGTCATTATGGCCAATACTCTCGGTGCCTCCCGAAGTTTGTAACCTTCAGGAGTTGCTGTCATGCCCCTGGCATCTTCACTTTCCCGAAGTTTGTAACCTTCAGGCCCAGCGGTTCCTGCTGTGGTCCCCTGATCCTCATTGATCAACGAGATATATCCTTCCGGGATATAGTTAAGTGGCATGCCCCAGGGACGATCCTTCGGCATTTTGTACCTAGGATCGGACTTTTCCACTATGGGCGTTGAGGTGATCTCCGAGATCACAGTCCTTTGTAGCTGAGCTTCTGCCATGGGTTGCATGTTGTTACGAAGCTTTCTCATATCCTCTCTCAGAGCGTCAATCTCTTCTCTCAACTCTCTGTTCTCTTCCTCGAGATCATCCATCTTTTTCTGACGATTGGCCCGAGTATTGTACGAATGAGACAGTTTGACTCTAGAACCGAGTTACAAACGTGAGATTCGTAGGTAAGAAGAATATGTGACGTGAGAATGATGAATGCAATGATTATATTAATTGTTTTTTTTGGTTTAATCAAAATAAACTTCGACAATTAGATTGCAAATATCAAACAGTGGGGAAACCCCGTTTTATTGAATTCAAAGGATTGCGAAAATAGAAATACAGTGGATTACAAGGTGTAGAAACAAAAACCTAAGCTAAGGGGTCCCAAGTCCTCTCTGGGGAGAAACCGGGTGCTGATTCTGGTACCTTCCTTTTCTTGGACGGGGGCTCTTGGGCCGTTGTCGGGTTGTTATTCCTTTGCCAAGTGAAAGGAACGAGCAAATTCCTTTGGTCATCCTGATTATCCACAGCATGTTGCTCTAAAATCTCGATCAGAGCATCCTTATCTTTCAGCAGTTGTTGCATTTTGGTACACTCTTCATTGAGGGTGCGGTATTTATTCTTCCAAGACCTCCTCTCCTATTGAACTTTGTTGAGAGTAACCTGAAGTTTTTTCGTTTCAGTCATGAAGTACATGACAGATTCCCTCGGTGGAAGAACTTCGTGATGTGGATAAGGCATCTTTAGCTTGAGAGCTCTAGTTTGTACCCAGTGGAGATAAGGTTCCACCGAGACACAGTCCAGTTTTCCTAGAGACTCTCGTCCTTTCTTATGAACATGTTTCCAAGCGTGCACTATTTCCATCTTTAGTGCCTTGTCATTTTCTCCTTATTTGAAGAAAAGACCTTCCAGATGAGCATTACGCGGGGCATGTCTCATCGGGTATCCAAATTGACGAAGAACCAATACTGGATGGTAGCTGATTCCTCCCTTAGTTCCTATAAGGGGTACATTGGGGAAGTTTCCACAACGGTCAATGATTCTGATCCCGTCGTAGATCCTATTGCACCAATCTATATCAGAGTTGGTGAGAGACATGATTTTCTGCGACCAACGTAAGGCACTCTTATGGTCCCAAAAAGCAGTAGACTTAGGCAAATAGGAGATAAACCATTTATATAACAGGGGTACACAACACGTGATCATCCCTCTGCTGTACAAATTCCTTAAGTGTACAGAATGATACGCGTCCGCGAGCAAAGTTGGCACAGGGTTTCCAATGAGAAAAACCTTAATGGCGTTGATATCGACGAAGTTATCAATGTTGGGAAACAGAAATAACCCGTAGGTGAGTAAAACAAAGATGCTTTCAAAAGCAGTCATGTTCCCTATACTAGCAAAGTACAGAGCCTTCTTTGTCAGGAACTGGGTTGGCAAACCTGGGAGCCCACCCTTAGTGGTCATGTGAGTCTTGACTTCCGACTCATCCAAATAAATTTCTCTTGCAATGGTCTGATCCTTTGGAATTTCTTCTAGTCCAGAAAATGGAGCTCGATTAGTAATGTGTATATCGGTTAGGTGAGAATACTCCTCCAGCATTGGTGCGAGCTGGTAATCCGGGAATGTGAAACAATGATAGACCGGATCGTAAAACTGAATGAGTGCATCCATGATTCCTTCAGTCACATGGACTCTTAACAGAGGTAGCAGACCTTCGTACTTGGCTCTGAAAGCTTTAGGGTTAGTGATCATCCTCGCTAATCCTCTTAAATCTTCTAACTTTGGAACCCTGAAGGTATACTTATGAGTTCTCCTTCTACCGAAGTCCATGAGCGCAATCTTTTTCTCTGACATTTGCAATCATTGTCTTAGTTTAATTTGAAAAAAAAAAAGACTAGAAGAGAAGTTTTTCTTCGATGTAATGTTTTTTAGATGAATGCATGAATGCAGCAGACAAAAACATAGAAAAAACATGGGGTCAAAGGTTCGGTGTCATGAAGTCAAGGTTCTACCCCCCCCTAAAGGTTTATACTAGTGATTTTTGTACCTGTCTCTCAAAATCATCAGTTCTTGTCGAGAAAACACTAGCGAGCCGGGAACCGTGCTAGGTGATGTTTTTCGAAGAACCATCAGAAGAGGGTAATATCGCGTGACAACCATTTCCAATAGTTTTCGCACTACTAAAAGAGGTTTTTCCTAGGTGTATACTCGATCTTTCCACATGCGGCATCACACGCATTCCCATTAGCAGAAAAGTAAACACAGATATCAATTAGGAAAAGCAGTATATATATTTGTCCTAAAGTCCTAGACTTTAAAGAGCTATGAATCCTATGTTCCTGACAAAAATGGCTCCCCGGCGGAGTCGCCATTCTGTGGTACCTTCCCAACTTTAAAGGTTTTGACCTAAGATCCTAGTGAAGTAAAAAAAAATCCTATCCCAATGAAATCCCCAAAAAGAAAGAAAGAAAGAAAAGAAAGGGCCACACGGTGGGCGCCACTGTTCTGTGGCACTTTTTTAAGGTTTCTACCTAAGAGATGTGAGGGTACGGGATTTGGGTTTTGGATTAGTGTGCTCGCTAAGATTTTTCTTTCAATCTTATGCCTACGTATTCCCGTTTACCGAAATAGGGAAATCAGAGCGATCGTAGTTCCTCCTATTGTATGGGAGGAAATGGTGTTTTGGTGTCTTGTTCAAAGCTCAAGACGTGAAGCTGAAAAGGTGGTTTATATCTTGTTCAAAGCCCAAGATGTGAAGTTGAAGGGTCTATTTGTATCTTGTTCGAAGCCCAAGATGTGAAGCTAAAAAGGTGTTGTCTTTAGAGAGAATTTGTCATCTCTAAAAGGGGTCTGTTTGTCACAACTGTTGGGTGACTGACTATAAAGGAGGATTACTTTAACCGGGATACGTGAATCCTAGCAATGCCATAATTTCTTTTATAGGGGTTTTAACCTGAAGGGGACGACTTTAACTCAGTGTAGAGCAATGTTATCTTTCCTAGGAATTTTTCATGCTAAAAGAGGGACAGTGGCATGGATGTAAATAATCCAGAGGCTTGCCGCTTACAGCAATTAGATGAAAGGAGTTGTTGATGTTTGTATCCTGTGAACGAGGCACAGTTTTGATGCTAAAAGGTTGATTGACTCAACCGGGGTTTTTCTTATACAAAGCCTAAGAGGAGGCTATTGACCCAACAAAAGGATGCTTTTGTGTCTCGTGCGAAGCCCGAGAGGGAGGCTAAAAGGGGTTGACTCAACAAGAGAGTTCTTTTAGATGTGTCTTGTACGAAGCCCGAGACGGAGGCTAAAGGTTGACTCAACAAGAGAGTCTTTTATACTCAACAAGAAAGTGTTTTGTATCTCGTACGAAGCCCGAGATGGAGGCTAAAAGAGAGATTGACTCAACAAGAGAGTCTTTTATACTCAACAAGAGAGTGATTTTGTATCTCGTATGAAGCCCGAGATAGAGGCTAAAAGGATCGTTGTTTTAGTTGAGTGACAGGTCCAGTAGGTTGGTTAAAAGAGAAAATCAGTTCTTATAAAGAGACTGATTAAAGGTAAGGCTATGCTTTGGGATTGATCAGAGGATCAGGGTTATTTCCTGTTCTTTAAGGAAATGGGGAATCCAGAGGGTATTGGAGACTGTCCGAGTCTACTGGTGTTTTTCCCTACTTGAGAATGCCTTCGAGAATCAAGGAGATTAGACTGTACAAGTCTAGAGTTTTATCTTTTGTACCATGCTTAAAGAAACAGTAGTAGTACGTTCGCGGTAGAAGGATCTAGACTCTTTGAAAGACTGTTATATTAAGATGACTAATTTCTATTCCTATACCTCTAGTAGGTCGTCGGGACAATTTGTACGAAGCCCAAGAGGAGGTTGAAAACTTTTAAGAAGCCGAGGGACAATTTGTACGAAGCCCAAGAGGAGGCTCTCTTCCCGAAGGAAGAATCCTTATACAAAGCCTAAGAGGAGGCTGTGAATACTTCTAAGAAGCCGTAGGGTCGTTGTACAACGCCCAAGAGGAGGCGGGGATAATTTTAGGAAGCCTGTGGGTCCCCAAACCCCGAGAAGTTCAAGACATGCCATTCACCGAGAATGGATCAAGCCAGGAAAGTCTGAGAATTTGGAAGAAACTCAAGAGATGTCATTCACGAAGAAAAGATCATCTCTGGGGAGTAGAGTCTCTTTGACAACTTCTAAAGGTGACAGTCTGAGAAAGGGTTAAAAAAGAATCTGCCTTTCACATCTCCATATTGTTTAACCCCAAGAGGAGGGATGACTGTGTCTGGTAATCCTATGGGGATATAGTTTTATCTATTTAAGAGTGATCAACAGGGTTTAGTGCTAGACGTAGTTGCCGGGGAAACTCTAAATATCTATACTAGTATTACACAGTTGATATGAGTTTATGAAAGAATACTTACAGTGAAACAGCCTAACAATACAGTTATATGTATATGAAAGCGGATAAAGAAAGCATATAAACACTTACTCGGTTGTAGAGCTTCCATGCTGTTTGGTTAGTTGTTCCACAAAGAAAGATTGAAAACAACAGTATATTCAAAATTAAAGGAGAAAGTATTTTGAAAAGATGTTGGGGCTTACAACTCAAGGAGAGGCCCAAGGTTTATCAGTGATCGCAGTGTCGTTTTGTACAGAGGGACTTATACAAGTGACTGAGGTCCAAGAAAGGTTTTCTCTACAAGGGGATGGGTCTTACACTCTCTCAAGAGGCCCAAGTGTTTAATGAAAAAGAATGGGGATTACAACACGAGGGTAGGCCCAGATGATTCATTTTTTTATTGGCGATCGCGCCGAGGTTTTCTTTTAACGCAGGGGGACTTATACAGTGTCTGAGGCCCAAAAAGTTTTGGTTAAAAGGGGATTGGGTCTTACTGTCGCTCCCAGGATTTTCATCCAAGTACAAACGCGAGAGTGGCACGGAAAAACAGAGTCGCCAGCCGTGTAAATTTATCCCAAGAGAGGGAAAGGGAACATCGCATAAACCTGAGGAAGAGGGAAAGGAATGGTCATCGCAACCATAACCTGGGTTCGGGAGTCGGTTACGCGAGGGGAAGGTGCTAGCACCCCACGCGTCCATCGTACTCGATGGGATCCACGCTTGTTGTCTATTCTAAGGGTGAGTTATCCTATCATCTATGGCTGTACTAAGACGGGAGAGGGGAAAAATAAAGACAGACTCGGTAGGACGTCGACGTCATAGGCCTACGTACTCCCTTTGTGCAATGGGAAATTCAAAATCAACGTAGTTCGGACCAAGTTCTTTTTGTGTTTTTTATGAGCGACGTTAAGTTCGCGTCCGGCAGTTAGGGTCGATGCCTGTTTATGTCTCAGACGGAAAGTAACGTGCCCTTTTTGAAAATATCCTTTAGTTTGACAATCCCGAAGGACAAAAAAGTTTGAAGTTGGTTTGTATTTTTTAAGACAGAAGTGACTTAAGTTAGTTCATAAGTCGCATTGCACCAAAGTCTAGGGCACAGGGGTGAATACTTAATGCATCGTCCCAAGACAGGACGCTCGCTAAGCACTCTAGAAAGATGAGAGGAAGCCCCTCAGTTCTCATTCCCCACGCTTAAGGCTCGTGCGCAATACACTTTATACTTATTAAGTGTTTTCAAGAAGTTTGAGATGAGAAGCGAAGACACAAGGGTAACTCTAAAGGGAACTAAGAGTCCTAAAGTTGCCATGCGTGGGTGACCTACGGTTAGTGAGGTTTAACGACAACCTAAACCTAAAAGAAAAAAGATGAGAGAAGGAAAGAGTAAGGATGACCATGGATACTTATCCATACCCTGCATAAAAGGTTAGTACCAAACGGACATAAATAATATCAAAGCAGATGAAAACCAAACAATGGCACATAATAGTGATAACAATCCAAACATGAATTAAGAAATCAAATAAACAACCCCAAGGCAATGGTACAAGTGCCTTTCCAAACAAGGTAACCAGACGTGATCAGAAATACACATACAAGCAGATCTCAAGTGAAAGTAATCAAATAATTAGAGAAATAGCTTCCAAAATTCCCAAATTAAACATCAATATTATTCAACCAGAGGCAAACAAAATATCAAAAAACTCCTGCAAAAATTCAAGGTGTTAGTCACTCAAACAACTATGCAAGGCTCAGATGAGAAATATGACTTAACATGCAAAAAAGAGGACCAAAATGCAATATAAAACAATTTAAAAATGATAGAAAAATATTTTAATGCATTTCAGAATGTTATCTAACAAATGCAGAGAAATAAAATAAACAAAGTCAGATATGCATGGTATGGATAATTCATAAAGGAAATGAATGAAATAATTAATTTAGATGATAAAAAATTAATAAAATAATAAAATAAAATTTGTGAAAGTTTTATAAGATGATAAATATGATGCATGAATTTTTTGGTAATTTTTTAATGCAAAAATCTATTTTTAAAAATTAAAAATGAAAATGTAATGAATTAATAAAAATAAAATGAAATAAAAGTGCAAGGGGGGTGCGTCTAGTAAGAAAATGAATTGGAATTGGGAAGTGGGCTGGAACGTGGGGTGTAAATAGAACGGTCCGGTCCACTAAGCATCAGAAAATAAAAATAAAACAAAATAGAACACATGTGGGCTTGGTCAACTGATCTGACTTACCATCACCATTGGATCAAATCTACGCGTGGCATTCAGTCAACACAAAACAATAGTAATAACGATGAAGGGTCATGATGAAAAGAACACCTTAATTAACGTGCACGCACGCACACCAAACAGTCAGTACACTATACTCCTCCCATGTGCACGGCACATGTCTTTTTAATGTGCTGGCACATTCATGGCCACTCGATTCATCCAATGTCCCTGATTTGGTCAACTTAAAATAAAAGTAAATACAATGAAATAAAATGATTGGGGGAACACAATAGGGACGGTGGGGTAATAAACACAGGATCAATAAATTAAAATCAGAAAAAAAAAATAAAGGAAATAAGACGTGGCACGATCTAGGCCGTTGGATAGAAAGAATGAAGGGTGAGGATTGTATCTCCTACCTCCAGCCACCCTGCCTCACCGGAACCCTCACAGCCGCCGGAGCTAGGGTTCCGGCCACCGTCCTCCGTCACCTGTAACCTAAAACAACCCAGAATTTTCGTGCGAGTATACTATTCTGACCAGAAAATCGTGAGGATTCCAAATATCCAGTCCAAATTTTCAAACAACCAAAGCATAATAAAAAACGAAGAGAAATATGTTAGGGCTCAAAAATTCAAACTCACGGTACAAGCCATACACACGTCCAAACAAAAAACAAATTATACCAGATTCATCAGTGACAATCACACAACATTATGCATACTTAAAAATTGAGTTTTATGATGGTCGAAAGAATGGCTAACCTGAGATGGTGCACTCCTAATCCTTGCTTTTAGCTGCGAATGATGGTTGGTTTTTACTCTGTGGATCCCCAGAAAGAATATTGTGGAAAAACCTTTGGAAAAAACCTTGTAGATTGAGAGATATGGATGTGAGATTCTTTAGGGTTCAAATTCTCCACTCCTCCAAATGTCACGTGAATGAATCCTAACCAGTGCATGAATTGGTTTAAATAGACTAGGGTTTTTCACTGATAATGATTTGGGCTTGGGCAATTCCTTGTTTTAAGAGTTTTGGACAAATTTGGAATTTTGCATTATGTGAGATACACCTCCCCCCATGCATAGATATCCAACTTTTTCATGATGGATCACTTATATCTGAATTGCTAACCACACCTCAATTGAAATTGGGCCTTGAAACCATTTGATTCATGAGTTTTAAATAATTTGGCAATTTTGAATAATGGAGAATAAGTGATAAATACACCATGAAACCACTTGATTTAAAAGCCTAAAAATGATCCTTGAGGAGTGTTCTTTGATGTTAAAAAGTGCCTTGAAGCAATGGCATTGATTATAGGTCCTTATGCCCAAAGTTGTGAAAATGGAACCATGAGAAACCCTAAAAACCACTTTGCCTTCTTTTGATCATAACTGGAATTTCACAAATGATATGGAGACCCACTAGTACTTGTTGGAAAGACGAGAAAAAGATATTCAACTTTCATGTTGGAGAAAAATTCATTTGAAGCTCCTTTGATGATGAAAGGTCAAGTTGAATGCAGTGCAGGAACTTGCCCAAAAAGGAAACTTTCAAATTATAGGTCATTTCCAAATTTAGTAACTTTTGCACCAACTCCTGATTCTTGATAAATGGCATGAGACTTGACTTTTGAGGACCATATGAGGATGTGAGACCTTGAAAACCTTGGAGAGAACCTCAAAATTCCACAGTTGACTTCTCCTCTCACTGTTGACTTTTACCCAATTCACCTAATTCTCAATCTTCTGATCAATTTAGTCTCTCCTGAACCAAACTGATGGACAACCTCCCATCCCTAGGTACTTAGGGACCCAATGAATACCATGGAATCAAGTCTTGCCCAAAAAATCAGAAATAAACTGACTTTATAGCAAACCCTAGTTGTGGTACCCTCAGTCTAGGAGGAAATAACACAGTCTCCAAATCCAAATTCCTCTAAATATGATGTGTATCCTCTCCAACAAAGATAGGATATGCCATTTAGTGATGATAAAAACCCAAGGAGCTTTCCCATTGGAGCAATAAACCCAAGAATTTCAAAACCCTAATTTATGCACTGGTTAGGAGAGAGTGATCCACTTGAGCTCTCTTGCTTGACCCTCTGAAGAATATCTTCTCCTCTTGAACATGCCTCAGGAATCTTGACCCCATGCTAAGAACCAATGATATGCACATATGATAATGCAAAATGCAATGCAACATAAGCCAGTTAGTACTAAAGTAAGGAGGGCAAATTTTGGGGTGCTACACTTACACTCTAATAGAGGCCCAAAAGATTTATTTCCGTACAAGTGGTGGGGCTTACAGCTCAAGGAGAGTCCCAGGGTCATTTGTTTGAAAATGGCGATCACGCCGAGATTTTTGAAAATGCGGTGGGTCTTATACAATGCATTGAGGCCCAAAGTGGTTTGATTTTCAAAGGGGTTGGGTCTTACACTCTAATAGAGGCCCAAAAAGTTTTGAATGGGTCTAATAGCTCGAGGAGAGGCCTAGGTTTTTTTTTCAACGGACGATGATAGCGTCGAACATTTTGAAATACAGCGGGACTTATACAATAAGAGGCCCAAAATAGGGTTGTATTTACAAAGGATTGGGTCATACACTCTATTAGAGGCCCAAAAGTGTTTGAAATTGTTTGATGAGGGTGAAAATCAAAGAAACCCTAATTTGTTATTCTTTAAAAGTAAATATTTAAAGAAAATCAAATAAAATACCAAATAAGTTTGAATAAACTATTTGTGATTTTTGTTTAAGGTTTGAGAAATGAGGGATTAATCACAAGATGAATTAAAACTCACTTGGTTTTGATTTTCAAAGTAAATATTCACTTTTAAAATGTTTTAAGACATTAAAAAGGAATTTATTCACAAAAATTCTAATTATATTAAATAAATAATATAAACTTAATATTTTTGTGGAATAAAATATTTCAACATTTTTGTGATTTTTTTCAAAAAGAACCAATAAAAAATAATTAAAATTGAAAGAGTTATTAATTTTCCAATTAATTAATAAAACATGAAAATATTGGAAAAAATAGCAAAAATGTGAGAAAACACAAATATACAAGGTTTACCACTGGGATGGTGATACATCCATTGCTTGAAGTGAAACCACAAATATACAAGGCTTTCCTTGTTTTTGGCCTGGCCCAAGGCAAGGCAAGGCAAGTTTTGGGTCAGAAACGTGAAAGTCATAACTTTCTCATTTCTCCATGGTTTGAGACAAAATTTATATGCATCTGGCCTAGAATTTCATAAGGAATCCAATGGTGGTGGTATTTTTTTCAGATCATACTCCCCCCTCAAAACCCGATAGTGGTTTTGAAAAAGGCCTATAATTGTATTTTCTATGCTACACTTTGATACAGGCATGAATTACATGACGAATTGGTTCAAACACAACATATATAACATGTATGAGGTGTGTATGATCAGTGGACTTCAAAGCAATGCATATTTTGGAAAGTTCAAGTCATGATGCTTACCTCTTTTTGAGCTTTTGGAGTTTTCTGTGCAAACTGCCAAACTTCTTGTTCCAGAAATGGTTTGATGCTTTGGACACTCTCAAATGATCCCTTAGAAGCTTTGAGGATGGTTGGAATCAGCTGGAACCTGCAAAAACACAAACTGGCCCTTTCTTGCAAAAGGGGTTAAAATGACCAAAATAACAACTCTCTCAAATGGTGTTCCAGATGGGGGGAACCATTTGGGACAGTTCATGGATGTTATTTGGAGTGTGTTTGAGGTTTTATACGGTTTGGAAAGTGACTGAATCAAGACATGGCTTGAAAAATGCACAAAAGGCCTATTGTGAGGTTTTGAGAGGTGACTTTGTGATTTTGGTGTTACAGGTCACTTTTGATGGTTTGGATCACCTACATATGATGTTTATGAGGTGTTAGGATCATGAGTTATGATGGAAATGCTCCCTAACTCAAAACTCAGAGTTACCTTGCTAAAGAAGGCATTTTTGCCAAGAGAAAGAGATTTTGAGGAAAGCATCTGTTTGATGGCTTTGGTGTTCTCAAACTGAGCACAAATGAGCTCTATTTATAGTAGATCAAGTTTGTTTTGGGATCAATAGTGAATGCCAACTACAGCAGAGGTTTGGCCAATGGTTGCACTTTGGAATCCAAGTCTCCTCTAGCCATTGACTAGAGGTTAGGGCACAGGGCTGTGGTTCCCTTTGTCTTGGATAAGTCTTGACTGAATTCAGTTGCAAATGTGTCAGTCCATGCCACCTTGGTGTATGTATTGAATGCTTCAATTCAAAATTGGAGTCTTGTCCCTCTTTTAGATAATTCTAGGTTTGGCATGCTACTTCTTGTTCCAAGGACTTTGGAGGCTTGGCTCAGAGTTTGTCCCCTTTAAATTTGATCCTCAGATGTGTCCAAAGTGATGACAAGGCTTGGAATTATCTGATTTTGCCAAATCGAGAAAAAATACAAAATTCTGCCTAGCCTTGGTAGTTTTCAGCAAGGCATATTGCCATTGTCATATCTCATGGCCCAAGTGGAATTTGGTGATGTTCTTGGCCATTTTGGAAAGCCCTCATATGATAGAACAACTGTTTGATCATATTTGGTTTTGATACCTTTTGGATTCAAGTGAAAAATCCCCCTACATTTGGAAAAAAGTGAAGGCAGATTCTGACTTAGTGAAAATTTCACTAAGTGTTAGAAAAAAGTGACATTTTCACTTTTTGTGATTTTGATCATTCCATAACTCAAAATTCATGATGAATTTGGAAGGAGGTCAGTTCTAAGCTTTTGTAGAGGGTAATGAGAGCTACAAATATAGCTTTGGATGGGGAAAAATGGCCTTGTGGTTTAGGAGTTATGATCCTCTAAAGTTGGTACCCTTGCCACTTTGTTCATAACTTAGAAAATTTTCTAAGTTTTTATGGTTACCCCTTTTACAAGCTATCCCACTTTTCTTGATGAATGATGATTAAAATCATACATTAACATCATTTTAGGGTTAAAAAACCATTTTTGTGAAAAATCTCAAAAAGTCAAAGTTGACTTTTGTGCACAGTTGACTTTTTGTCAGATGAATTCCAAACTGTGCGATCCTCTATGAAATCAAGTCCTTGACCTAAATCAAACTTGATGGATTGATTTCATAGGTGTTATAGGGTGTATTGAATCATGTCCTAGGGTTTAGGAGCATGCCCTGGTCAAAAGTCAAAGATGCAGTTGACTTTTCTCGCGAAACCCTAATTGTGGCTCTGATGAAATTGAGACTTGATGCTCAAACTTCCTGGATCAATCCATTGTTACAAATGGATCAATGTGGTATGTTGGAGACCCTCAAATCATGTCTTGAGGTCTTGGCTCATGATTTGTCCCAAAAGTCAACTTAGGGGTGAATTAGGTCAAGAAACCCTAATTCCTGATTTTTGATGTATGCATCCCCTGAGGTCAAATTGACTTGATGCTTGGGTCCATGAGGTTACATGGAGTATTTTAGGATATGCTTTGAGGCATTGGCTCATGCCCAAAGGAAAATTTCCATCTGGATTCCCTGGTCGACCAAACCCTAATTTGGTGACACTAGCGATCTTGAGGCTTGATCCACCTGGAAGGGAGCAGCCTTATGCTTAATCCTTAAAGTGGGAGTCCTCTTGATCCATTGTAGATGTTTGGGAGTTTAGAAAAGTTGAAGATCATGTCATTTCTTGATTGATCCTTTGTCTAAGAACTCTGAGAGGGCTTGAAACCCTAATTTTGACTGTAGTAAGTGTTCACCCATCTTTGGGGAGACTGATGAGGCAAGATGGTTCATCCATATTGTGATGATGATTTGCACAATGATGGGAAATCTTAGTGGTCAAAATTTGGGGTATGACAGTATGTATGTTTATGCTGACAAAACTGACGCGACATACAGACTAGTAGATGAACAGGACTGGATACTCGGCCACATCGGGAGATGAAAAGTATCACTGGTTCACGATAGCAATTCTGCCTTGCTTAGGAGAGATAGTCCCCGTGGGGAACAACCGTTGGTCGGGCTTAGGAGGTAAAAACTCTGCCGAGGATGTCAGATGGAGTATTCGCATCTGACATAACTGATACTTCATTCAGGCGCATTCGTTTAGAAGGAGTACTTTGATTCTGCACTTTGAAGCTCGATTACTTCGGGAGAAGCGATCGATGTTCTTTCGATGTTCAATAGTACAAAGAAATTGCCATCTTTATTTTAAAATCAGAAAAATTTGACAAGTAAATTCATTTTTGTTTTATTTCAAGAATTGGTAATCGTGTTAAAACGTCGTTCTGTAAAGCTAAAATAAATAAGAATTGCAAACAAAAGCACAAGGGCTAAAATTTTATTGAAAGAATGGAAATCAGCCAAACGCGTGATTCCATAGAGTATTTACAAAGTTAGAAAATGTTAATTTAAGGGAAAAGGGATACAATGAAACATAACGACCGCTATCCTTCTACCAACTTTGAATTCCGGGCATCCCGAGCTTCCGTCGAAGATGACCTTAACTGGAGTTTTTTGATGGGCGACATGACTGCTACTGGGGGATTTGCCCCTGTTGGACGTAGTTACTTGCCATTAATCCCTAACTTTTGCCTAGATTGTACTTTGAGATTTCCAATCCACCGGGATGATTTTTGATCATGTCTCTAATTTTTGCCTGGACTGCCCTTTCGGGTTTTCAATCCACCGAGACGTTTTTTTTCCTTTTTTTTATTTAGGTGAAGTATTTCTTGACTACATCAACATTTGTGGGGTAGGAAAAATCTTCTCCATCCTTGGTTGCAAGTCTCAAGGCGCCGCCTAAGAAAGCTTTCTTGACCACATAGGGGCCGTCATAATTCAGAGTCCATTTTCCCCGAGAGTCAGTGAGAAATGATTGTATCTTTTTGAGCACAAGGTCTCCTTTACGGAAGATGCGAGGTCGGACCTTTTTGTCAAACACCCTCTTCATTCTTTGCTGATACAACTGACCGTGGCATAGCGCCGTTATTCTCTTTTCTTCGATCAGATTCAGTTCATCGTGTCGACTTTGACACCATTCAGCCTATGTTAGCTTAGCTTCCATCAATACCCGAATTGATGGGATCTCTACCTCTATGGGGAGCACTGCCTCCATGCCATATACTAGAGAGAAAGGGGTTGCCCCTGTTGAAGTGCAGACAGATGTACGATAACCTTGAAGAGCAAAGGGTAGCATCTCGTGCCAATCTCTGTAGGTTATAACCATTTTTTGAATGATCTTCTTGATGTTCTTGTTAGCCGCTTCTACCGCTCCGTTCATCTTAGGTCGGTAGGGAGATGAGTTATGGTGTTCGATCTTGAACTCTACGCACAACTCTTTCGTCATCTTATTATTCAAGTTAGATCCATTATTAGTAATGATCTGGCCAGGAACACCATAACGGCAGATGATATTGTTTTTGATAAATCGGACCACCACTTGTCGGGTTACATTGGCGTATGACACTGCTTCGACCCATTTGGTGAAGTAATCAATGGCTATCAGGATGAACCGATGTCCGTTCGAAGCCTTAGGTTCAATCATGCCAATCATGTCGATTCCCCATATGGAAAAAGGCCATGGGGAAGAGAGAACTTTGAGATGTGTTGGCGGTACATGGATTTTTTCGGAGTATATCTGACACTTGTGACACCTCCTCATGTACTTGTAGCAGTCGGATTCCATGGTCAACCAGTAGTACCCTGCTCTCAGAATTTTTCTCGCCATTGCGTGTCCGTTGGCATGAGTGCCAAAGGATCCTTCGTGAATTTCTTTTATTAGCATGTTTGCTTCTGGTCAGTCTACGCATCGGAGTAAGACCATGTCAAAGTTCCTCTTATAGAGTGTATCACCGCTCAGGAAGAAACTGCCAGCCAGCCTTCTGAGGGTTTTTCTGTCCTTCCTTAGTGCCCCAGGTGGGTACTCTTGTTTTTTAAGGAAGCATTTGATATCGTGATACCATGGTTTATCGTCTATGACTGCTTCAATCGTGAAGATGTAAGCGGGCCTTTCAAGGCGCATTATGTCGATCTTAGGTAGGTCGTTCCATTGACCTACACTAATCATGGAAGAGAGAGTGGCTAACGCATCAGCCATGTGATTCTCTTCACGAGGGATATGATGAAACTCGATTATGTTGAAGAAGGGTAGCAACCTTCTTGCATAATCTTTGTAATGAATCAGACCTGATTGGTGTGTGTTCCAATCTCCTTTGATTTGATTGATAACCAGGGCTGAGTCGCCATAAACATCCAAGTTTTTAATCCTTAAATCGACCGCTTCTTCGAGACCTATGATACAAGCTTCGTATTCGGCCTCGTTGTTCGTACACTTGAATGTCAGTCTGGCAGTGAAGGGAATGTGGGTACCCTGAGGTGTTATGATGATTGCCCCAATTCCATTTCCATAATGATTGACAACTCCGTCAAAGATTATTCCCCATTGGGAACCTGGTTCTGGCCCTTCACTGGGTAGCGGTTCATCGCAATCTTTCATTTTCAAAGACATGACATCTTCGTCTGGGAAGTCAAACCCGACTGATTCCTGATCGTCAATTGGTTGATGAACCAAATGATCGACTAAAATACTTCCCGTAATGGCTTTCAGAGCGTGGTATTCTATGTCATATTCTGATAACAACATCTGCCAACGGGCAATCCTTCCCGTGAGAGCAGGTTTTTCAAAAACATACTTGATAGGATCCATTTCGGAGACTAACCAAGTAGTGTGACGAATCATATACTGGCGAAGAAGTTTAGCTGCCCAAGCCAGAGCACAACAAGTTTTCTCAAGCATAGTGTACCGAGTCTCGCAGACGGTGAATTTCTTGCTCAGATAGTAAATGGCAGACTATTTCCTTTTTGTTTCGTCTTGTTGGCAAAGTACATAACCCATTGAGTCCTCTAGGACTGTTAAGTAGATGATCAGTGGTCTTCCTTCCATTGGAGGTGATAGAATCGGTGGGTTCAACAGGTATTTCTTAATACTGTCGAAGGCGGTTTGACAATCTTCTGTCCAAACACAGTCCTGATTCTTTTTAAGTAATTTGAAAATTGGCGCGCATGTCGCGGTCATGAGGAATATGAATCTGGAGATTTAGTTCAAATGTCCCAGGAATCCTCTTACTTGTTTTTCAGTTTTCGGAGAAGGCATTTCTTGAATGGCCTTGACTTTGTCAGGATCAACCTCAATTCCTTTCTGGCTGACGATGAACCTTAAGAGTTTCCCTGAACGGACACCGAAAGTGCACTTGTTGGGATTCAAGCGGAGTTTATATTTTCTTAACCGCTCGAATAGCTTTGACAGGTGGGTCACATGCCCCCCTCTATTTTAGATTTAGCGATCATATCATCTATATATACCTCAATTTCTTGGTGTATCATGTCATGAAACAGAGTAGTCATGGCCCGTTGATAGGTTTCCCCGAAGTTCTTCAAACCGAACGACATTACCTTGTAACAAAAGGTACCCCATGGGGTAATGAATGATGTTTCCTCCATGTCTTTTGGCGCCATTTTGATTTGATTATAGCCCGAGAATCCATCCATGAAGGAGAAGACATTGAACTTTGCTGTACTGTCTACCAGCATGTCAATGTGTGGTAAAGGAAAGTCGTCCTTTGGACTAGCCTTGTTTAGATCTCTGAAATCCACACACATTCTGACCTTTCCGTCCTTTTTCGGAATGGGTACTATGTTGGCTAACCATTGAGGATATTCTGATGTAGCGAGGAAACCCGCGTTAATCTGCTTCTGTACTTCCTCTTTGATTTTGATGGCCATATCCGGATAAGTTCTTCTCAACCTTTGTTTTACTGGCGAACATTCTAATCGTAACGGTAGATGATGTTCCACGATGCTGGTATCTAACTCTGGCATGTCCTGATAGAACCAAGCAAACACATCGGGGAATTCTTTGAGAAGCCTTATTAAACTTTCTTTGATAGTGGAACTGAGTACTGCCCCAATCTTGACTTCTTTTCTCTCATTTTCTGAACCCAAGTTGATTGTTTCCAACGACTCCTTGTGAGGTTCAATGGACCTTTCCTCTTGCCTGAGTAATCGGGAGATCTCTTCTGGGATTTCGTCGTCATCTTCTTCAGCCCCAAATACCAGAAATTCAAAGTTGGGAGAAGGCATCAGATCGTATGTTTCAATGGAGTTTAAAATAAGCAATCTGCATGACGTGATGATTTGTTTTTAGAAGAGATAGAGAGAATGCAAGAGTGTGTGTAGTGTATTTTCTGATAACTGCTTGTTTTTATTATCTGAATTGTTTTTTTAGGATTACCATTTTTTGAAAAAACGAAAAGAGAAAACAACAATAAATGCGGAAATTACAGAACGACGTTATTTTATTTATGAACGAGTTGATTCTTGAAACTACAACCCTATAAAACAAAACTGTGTCGCTTTGGGCGAAGCGAAGAGGTATATTTACAGAAAGTGAGCCCTATCAAAACATCTGTTTCACCTGGGCAAGGTGAAAGGTTAAAACAAAGACGACAATTACTTTGACTTATGAACAATCTTTGGAACATCGACTGCAACCCATTGGCGGCGAACTCCTCGGTGAATCACAAAGTCTGGTACCTTCCTTGATTTGTCTTCAGAAATAACGTTGATTTCTGGTGGAGCAATATCATTGGAATCTGTCTCCCAGACAAAGTTGTCGTAGGAGGATTCCTCTGTTGTATTTTGCATAGTATTTGTGCTCTCCGGTAAATCTCCCCATCTAGTAGGTTAGATGTCTTCGAACCTGATACGAGAGCTTTCAGGAGCGGCGTACTTGACCAAGTAGTCGAACTTGCCACTCGGTTGTCCTAAGGTGTCCCAGACTTCTTTGGAACTGGAGGAGTCATCTCTCTTGATGACGTTGACCTCAGGAAAAGCATAGTTGATGAATTCTAGTTTTGCAAACTTTGCAAATTCATCGTTGTGCTGGATATTTTCTGAATGCCCTGAGTGTTGATCCCATGACATGGTGGGGACGCAGGTATTCTGTTCAATGATGCTCAGCTGATTTTCATTGTTCGTCTGATTTTCTTGCCCCAAGACTCCTGGGTACGGCTTCCAGATAGGCAGGCCATCCATCAGGCCATAATAGCCGTGGTCAAAGTTGTCCTTTATCAGAGGGCGCTCCTCTAATGAGTTTGGTGGAGCACGACATCCTTCTGGATCACAATCTTCGTATATCGTTCTAACATCTGACCTGGGTATAAATCTCGGACTCTGTGCGAGATAGTACAATGGCGTAGGCACCTCTTCCTGAGAGATATAACCCTCCTCGTTAAGATAGGACTTCCACCCCTCATCTGTATCAGAGGGATCACCCTCGTTGATGGTATGAACTTCTTGAGATATTGGGTGAAGGAAACCTGCACTATGGAAGGAGTCCTGAATGGGATGAAGACTTTCATCGTTGGTAGCAGTCTGAGTACAGGTTGTAGAAAAACCAAGACCCTTCTTTATCTTGTTATCCGTAGGAATTACAATCTGTCCCCATCCCAAGATGTTAGTTTTGATCACTTCGAGGGCATCTCTGTATGAGGAAATCGAGGTTCCTTTCTCTGACTGATTTTCATTGCTCATCGAAAGTTCCCGGAACTGCGTTCCAACAACCTCCTCGGGTTCTACACAAGTGGATAATGAAAGGTTACTCATGATCAAGGCTTGTTCTCCACAGACCGTGACGAGTTGATCGTTCTTGAAGAACTTCAGTTTCTGGTGCAGTGGTGTAGTGTCGAAGCGACTGCCCCAGCCTGGTGTATCCAAGGTCTTCCCAACAAACAGCTGTATGTTGCTCGGATGTCCATGACCTGGAAAGTGATTAGGAAAGTGTGAGGACTAATAGTTATGGGAAGGTCGACTTTGCCGATAACTGCTTTCCGAGATCCGTCAAATGCTTTGACGACGACCTCACTGCCCCTCATTGGGGATCCTTTGAATGATAGTCGCACTAAAGTGGACTTCGGCATAACATTGAGAGTCAATCCGGTATCTACCAGTACACTGGCTAAAGCATCTTCCTGGCAGTTAACTGTGATATTGAGCGCCATGTTGTGACTTTTTCCTTCTTCTGGCAATTCCTCATCACTGAACCCTAAGTTGTTGCAGGAAGTGATGTTAGAGACAATGCTATCGAACTGTCGTATTAACACATCCTGTTCCATAAAGGCCTGCTCTAAGACTTTCTGCAGAGCTTCCTTGTGAGCCTCAGAACTGAGTAAAAGAGACAACACAGAGATTTTTGAAGGAGTTTGTAACAGCTGATCAACAATGTTGTATTTATTCCTTTGGATGAGCTTCAGCATCTCATCATCGTTCTTTGAAAGGTCGGGATCACTGGATTGACCGATTGGTGGATTGGGAGCTTCTGTCTGAAGTTCCTTTTCTCTGTTAGGTTCTCCAACTCCTCGGTTGAAGATTCGACCGCTCCATGTTACTCGACTGATGTCTGTAATATTCACGACGGAGGGTAGCAGAATTTCCTTTCCATTCTCAACTGTTATTGCACCGTATTTGTAAGGGATCGCCTTATTAGATTTGTACAACACTGGTCCTGGTAGATAGATAACTACAGGAGCCTTCTGATTTATCTGACTGTCGTAAGTAACTTCAATCAGTTCCTGGTTAAGAACTTTCGATTCGTCAAGTAGAGGGATGATGGCACAAACAACTTTGGTCCTCTCAGGATCAGAGATTACAACAACATCTTTGATCTGGTCAGCAAAATAGTCTGGCGTCCAGCTGATGGACCCCGAAACTGAATGTTGTTGAATCTCTTTGCGGTCCAACTGGCCTTGAAGGGCTGCTTGCACGAGGTAACATCCTTGATTATCTTTAGAGCAGATATCACACTGATGATAATTGTGAGGTGGTATATGGCCATATTCGTTCTGTCTGCGATGCATCTTGACCAGATTGGTCCTCAATAAGAGTACATCATGAATTTGATAGTTATTGTTAGACTCTCCCTCTATCAAATTGATTGCAGCTTTCTCGTGTTGAGGCAACGGGTTCGTGAGAACATTCGGATTCGTATCCTTGAAATATAAGACCCCGCTCCTAACAAGCTTTTGTACGTCGAATTTGAAATTAAGACAGTTTTCTATGTTATGCCCTGATCCTCCTTAATGATAAGGACAAGTCTGATCCGCCTTGAACAAAAAAGGCAGATTTTCCGGTACTATAAGAGGAGCCCTGGTTTGGATGTGCCCTTTGACCAGTAGTAACGGAAACAGTTCTGCGTACAACATTGGTATAGGGTCAAACCCTGGTGGTCACATTGTACAGTTGTTGTTGTACGGAGGACGGGCCTGCTGAAGAGGCTGTTGTGTCCTTTGCTGATATTGCTGTTTATTCGGTTGGCTTTGCGCAACCTGAGGTCGATACGTAGGAACAAGCGCAGGGTTGATAGCAGGAGTTACAGTTGCTACTGGTTGGTAATGTCGCCTTTGCTTTCCGAGAGAGAGATTCCCAACATTCTGCTCTTTTTTATTAGGGAGAGCACTACCGTATCTTTTTGTACTACTTATGATCCAGCGTCTTTAACTAAACGTCCTTCTCGGACCGCTTCCTCAAGACGAACTCCCATGCCCACCATCTCGGTGAAGTCACTGGGCGCACTGGCAACCATTCCGCCGTAGTAAAATGAGCTTAAGGTTTTCAAGAAGATCTTTGTCATCTCTTTTTCCTCAAGAGGTGGACAAATATTGGCGGCAATTTCACGCCATCTCTGAGCGTACTCCTTAAAGGTTTCCTTGTCCTTTTGTGACATCGATATGAGTTTATCTCTGTCCGGTGCCATATCCAGGTTATACTTATACTGCTGAACGAAAGCAGCGCCAAGATCTCTGAAAGTAGCGATCTTAGTGCGGTTTAAACCCATGTACCACTTGAGTGCGGCACCGGTTAAACTATCCTGAAAGTAGTGAATAAGTAGCTCCTGGTTCTTTGTCTGAGTTGACATTCTCCGAACGTACATCACCAAATGGCTTTGAGGGCAAGAGTTACCCTTGTACTTTTCAAATTCTGGAACTTTGAATTTGTGTGGAACTTGCACATTGGGGACCAAACAAAGGTCTGCGGCATCCTTTCCAAATAGATCCTGACCGCGAATGGCTTGCAGTTTTTTCTGCATCTCCAGGAACTGTTCCTGGAACTCATTTATTCTATCAAACATACTTTCATTTCCACCAGACGGTATCTGGGAAACCTGTCCTTCCAGGATAGTGTGTACCACGGGTGGTGATACAGTCATTACGGCAGAGACTCTTGGTGCTTCTTGAAGTTTGTAACCTTCAGGAGTTGTGGTCATTCCCCTGGCATCTTTGCTTTCCCGAAGTTTGTAACCTTCAGGCCCAACGGCTCCTGCTACAGTTTCCAGATCTTCCATGATCGGCTGAATATATCCTTCAGGGATATAGTTAAGTGGCATGCCCCAGGGACGATCTTTCAGCATTTTGTACCTAGGATCATACTTTTCCACTATAGACGTAGATGTGATCTCTGAGATCACAGTCCTTTGTTGTTGAATCTGAGCTTCTGCTAGAGCTTGCATGTTGTTATGAAGCTTCCTCAGATCTTCTTTCAGCGTGTCGATCTCTTCCCTCAACTCTCTGTTCACTTCCTCGAGATCATCTTTTTCTGTCGATTGGCCCGAGTATTGTACAAATGAGACACTTTGACTCTCTAGAATCGAGACACAAACGTGAGATTCGTAGGGATGAAGAATGCGTTTATGCGAGAATGATGAATGATATGCAATGATTATATTAATTAACTTTTTATTTAATCAAAATAAACTTCGACAATAGGTTTGAAAATATCAAACAGTGGGGAAGACCCTATTTTATTGAATTCAAAGATTGCGGAATGGAAATACAGTAGATTACAAAGTGCTGTAAAAGGAAATGTCTAAACTAATGGATCCTGAGTCCTCTATGAAGAGAGCTCAGGTGTTGGTTCCGGTGCTCTCCTTTTCTTTGATCGGGGCTCTTGAGCCATTGTCGGGTTATCAATCCTTTGCCAAGTGAAAGGAGCGAGCAAATTCCTTTGGTCTTCTTGATTCTCTACAACATGTTGCTCTAAAATCTCAACCAGCGCATCTTTTTCTTTCAACAACTGCTGTATTTTCTTGCACTCCACATTGGGAATACGGTACTTGTTCCTCCAAGACATCTTCTCCTACTAAACTTTGTTGAGAGTAACTTGAAGTCTTTCCGTAGCAGACACAAAATAAAGGACGGGGTCCCTTAACGGATGAACTTCCTGACGAGGGTAAGGCATCCTCAGCTTAAGAGCTCTAGTTTGTACCCAGTGGAGATAAGGCTCCACCGAGATGCAGTCTGGTTTTCCTAGAGACTCTCGTCCTTTCCTATGAACGTGCTTCCAGGCATGCACTATTTCTGTCTTTAGTGCCCCGTCGTTTTCACCTTCCTTGAAGAAAAGACCTTCCAGATGAGCATTACTCGGGACATGCCTCATTGGGTATCCAAATTGACGACGAACTAACACCTGATGATAATTGATTCCCCCCTTAGTTCCTATAAGGGGTACATTTGGGAAATTTCCACAACGGTCGATGATCCTGATCCCGTCATAGATTCGATTGTACCAATCGATGTCAGAGTTTGTAAGAGACATGATTCTCTGCGACTAACGTAAAGTATTCTTTTGATCCCAAAATACGGTAGACTTGGGCAAGTGGGAAATAAACCATTTGTATAGCAGGGGTACATAGAATGTAATCATTCCTCCGCTGTATAAATTCCTTAAGTGTACAGAATGATATGCATCTGCGAGTAAGGTCGGTACATGGTTTCCAATCAGACATATCTTAATGGCATTGATATCTACAAATTTATCGATGTTGGGAAACAAAAAATAACCTGTAGGTGAGCAAAACAAAGATGCTATCAAAAGCGGCCACATTCCCTATACTATCAAAGTACAGGGCTTTTTTTTATCAAAAACTGGGCTGGAAAACCCTGGACACCACCCTTAGTGGTCATGTGAGTCCTGACCTCTGACTCGTCCAAATAAATTGCTCTTGCAATGGTTTGATCTTTTGGAATTTCTTATAGTCCAGAAAAGGGAGCTTGATCAGTGATATGTAAATCAGTCAGGTGAGAGTACTCCTCCAGTGTTGATGCTAGCTGATAATCCAGGAATGTGAAACAATGATAATCCAGATCGTAGAACTGAATGAGTATAGACAGGATTCCCTTAATTACATGGACCCTTAATAGGGACACAGTCCTCCATACTTGGCTCTGAAAGCCTCAGGGTTGGTGATCATCCCAGCCAACCCTCTTAAATCCTCTAACTTTGGAACCTTGAAGGTATACTTGTGTGTTTTTCTTCTACCGAAATCCATAACGCAACCCTCTCTGACATTTGCAAACATTGTCTTAGTTTAATTTGAAAAAAGAGAGACTAGAAGAGAAATTTTTCTTTGTTGAAATGTTTTTAAATGAATGTATGAATGCAGCACACAAAAGCATAGAAAAAACATGGGGTCAAAGGGTCGGTGTCATGAAGTCAAGGCTCTACCCATCCCCAAAGGTTTATACTGGTGATTTTTTGTACCTGTCCGCAAAATCATTGACCCCTCCTGGGATAACAACAGCAAGCGGATCGCCAGCGAGCTGATGTATCTTAGAGTGATCTCAAATGAGGGTAGTATCGCGTGAAAACTATTCCCGATAGCTTCCGCACTACAAAATGGTTTCAGTCTACTAAAAACCTCAGCTTCTCAGATAACCCAGTCGACCACACTACTTTCAACAACCGAAGTCATATAGGCAATGTATCTGCAAAAGGAGTCTCCACTGAGTTTGATGGTCGACCGGGGACTCTTAACTGGGATTCACTCCCCGTAAGATTACCCGTATAATGCCATCACCTATCTTAGGTGTATACTCAATCTTTCCACATGCGGGATCACACGTATTCCCATTAGCAGAAAAATAAACACAGATATCAATTAGGAAAAGCAGTATATATATTTGTCTTAATCATCCTAGACCTCTAGTCTTATGATCCTATACAGACAATGGCTCCCCAGCAGAGTCGCCATTTCTGTAGTGTTTGGTGAATTTAAGGTCTTCACCTTAACAGAGGCTAGAAAGAATGCCTCCCACTGTGGTCGCCATTTTTCTGTAGCGCGGTTTTTGTGGTTTCGAATCACTATCGCTTTGGTACTATAGTTCGATTCATTTTTTATCCCGTTGAGCTGATTAAGGAAGGGAAATAGATGTCTCCAATTAACCCTGCTCGTAAGCCGAGGTTAAACAGTCAAAACTGTTGGTTTACAAATGCTATCAAAATAGGGGGGTTCGTCTTTTAAGGTTATTTGCTTAAAAACAAGGTCTAGACTAGGGAGTAGATTTCTGTGTTAGGTCTGATGCTTTTGATGGATGTATGGAGGTATTGGATTTTGGGTTTTTTGTTTAGTATGCTCGCTAAGATTTTTGCAATCTTATGCCTACGTATTCCCGAAACAGGGAAATCAGAGCGATCGTAGTTCCTCCTATTCTATGGGAGGAAAAAAGTTGTTTTGGTGTCTTGTTAAAAGCCCAAGATATGAAGCTAAAGGTGGTTTATATCTTGTTCAAAGCCCAAAATGTGAAGCTAAAGGGTTTAGGATGAGAGAGAATTTATCATCTCTAAAGAGTAGTTGTTGATGTTTGTATGCTATGAGCAAGGCACAACTTTGATGCTAAAAGGTTGATTGATTCAACCGGGGTATTGACTCCATTGGGGAGAATGTATCTTGTATAAAGCCCAAGATGGAGGCTGAAAGGGTTTGACTTAACAAGAGAGTACTTTTATCCGTCCTGTATAACGCCCAAGACGGAGGCTAAAAAGGTTGACTCAACAAGAGAGTCTTGAACAGGTGATTAACTCAACAAGAGAGTCTGTTTGACTCAACAAGAGAGTCTTTTATACTCAATAAGAGAGTGTTTGGTTGTCTCGTACGAAGCCCGTGATAGATGCTAAAAGGAGATTGACTCAACAAGAGAGTCTTTTATACTCAATAAGAGAGTGTTTTAGATGTGTCTTGTATGAAGCCCAAGACGGAGGCTAAAGGTTGACTCAACAAGAGAATCTTTTATACTCAACAAGAGAGTGCTTTATATGTGTCTTGTATGAAGCCCAAGACGGAGGCTAAAAGGAAGACTGACTCAACAAGAGAATCTTTTATACTCAACAAGAGAGTGTTTATATGTGTCTTGTATAAAGCCCAAGACGGAGGCTAAAAGGAAGACTGACTCAACAAGAGAGTCTGTTTGACTCAACAAGAGAGTCTTTTATACTCAACAAGAGAGTATTTTGATATGTGTCTTGTATGAAGCCCAAGACGGAGGCTAAAAATTGGCTCAACAAGAGAATCTTTTATACTCAACAAGAGAGTGGGTTTTATATGTCTTGTACTAAGCCCAAGACAGAGGCTAAAAGGGAGACTAACTAATAAGAGAGTCTGAAAAGGTTAGCTCCGCTGGGGGAGAGTCAATGTACAAAGCCCAAGAGGAGGCTATCTTACTGCTGAGGATTAGATCCATAGGCAGGCCCAAGGGTAGGGAACTCTCATGAGAGAGACCGGGTTTCAGAGTGATCAGTGTTTCTCCCTATGTTTGAAAGGAACTTGAGAATGTCTTTGAGACTCAAGGGGGTTTAGACTGTCCAAGTCTAGAGTTTTATCTATTGTACAATGCCCAAGAGGAGGCACGGGCATTTAGGTATGAGTATCAACCCTAGAATGGCCGAAGTTTTGACGCTGGAGAGATTGCTCTAGCAAAGGATGACTAAGTTCTGTCTTATACCTTTAAGAGGTCATCAGGGTCCTTGTATTAAGCCCAAGAGAAGGCATGAGAACTTCTAAGAAGCCGAAGGGTCCTTGTACAACGCCCAAGAGGAGGCGGGGATGCTTTTAGGAAGCCTGTGGGTCCCCAAACCAAGAGAAGTTCAAGAAATGCAATCACAGAGAAGAGATCATTCCAGGAAAATTTGAGAATTTGGAAGAAACTCAAGAGATGCTATTCATAGAGAATAGATCAACTCTAGGGAGTAGAGTTTCTTTGACAATTTCTAAGAGTGACAGTCTGAGAAAAGGTTCACCGAGAATACTGTCTTTCTCTTTGTTCCATATTGTTTAACCCTATGGGGGATCTAGTTTTGACTGTTTTGAAGAGTGACCAACAAGGCTTTACCTAGTGCTAGACGTAGTTGTCGGGGAAAACTCTAATTAACTATACTAGTATTACACAGTTGATATTTGACAAGTATATAAAAGGATGTGAAAGGAGACTTACAGTGAAACAGCCCCACAATACAGTTATATACATATGAAAGCGATAAATGAAAGCGGATAAACACTTACCCGTTGTAGAGCTTCCATGTTGTTTTGTTAGTTGTTCAACAAAGAAAGTTTTGATAACAACAGATATATGAATTCAAAAATCAAAGGAGAAAGTGCTTTGAAAATATTGTTGGGGCTTACAGCTCAAGGAGAGGCCCAAGTTTTAACGATGATTGCACCATTGTTTTGAAAACTATACAGAGGGACTTATACAATATGTGAGGCCCACAAAGTTTTTATGTACAAGGGGGTGGGTCTTACACTCTATTAGAGGCCCAAAGATTATTTTTGTACAAGTGATGGGGCTTACAGCTCAAGGAGAGGCCCAAGTGATTTTAAACTGGCGATCGCGCTGAGATTTTTTATTTAACCCAGAGGGACTTATACAATATCTGAGGCCCAAAAAGGTTTTGGTTAAAAGGGGATTGGGTTTTACACTCCATTAGAGGCCCAAAGAGTTTGAAAAAGATTTGTGAGGGTGAAAATCAAAGAAACCCTAATTTTGTTTTCCTTTAAAAGTAAATATTTAAAGAAAATCAATAAAAATGATAAAAATACCAAATAAGTTTGAATAAACCACTTGTGATTTTTGTTTAAGGTTTTAAAAATGAGGTTTTAATCACAAGATGATTTAGAACTCATTTGGTTTTGATTTTCAAAATAAATATTCACTTTTAAATGTATAAAAACAATTAAAAATGAATTTATTCACAAAAATACCAATTATATTAAATAAATAATATAAATTTTATTTTTTTGTGGAATAAAATATTTCAACATTTTTGTGATTTTTTTCAAAAAGAACCAATAAAAAATAATTAAAATTGAGGGAGTTATTAATTTTTCAAATCATTAAAAATAATAAGAAAAATAATAAAGTATGAAAAAGTGGTAAAAAAGAGGATGTGGGGCGAGGGGGATTCGAACCCCAGACCTCTTGTGTGTAGTGTGCACGTCTTACCACAGGGGTGGTGATACATCCGTGTATCAAACCCCAGCCACAAATATACAAGGCTTGTCTTGTTCTTAGCCTGGCCAAGGCAAGGCTGTTAGTCAGAAACGTGAAGTCCATAACTTCCTCATTTCTCCATGGATGCAGACAAAATTTATATGCATCTGGCCTAGAATTTCCCAAGGAATCCAATGGTGGTGGGGGTTTTTCCAGAAAATCAATCCTCCTCAAAACCCGAGAGTGGTTATGAAATAGGCCATAATGTGCATTTTCTGAGCTACCTCTTGGTATAGGCATGAATTACATGATAAATTGGTGCAAACACAACACATATAACATGTATGAGATGTGCATGATCAGTGGACCTTAAAGCAATGCATATTTTTAAGAGTTCAAGTTGAGATGCTTACCTCTTTCGGAGCTTTTTGGGCAATCTGTCAAGTGCCTTGTTCCAGAAATGTTTTGATGCTTTAAACACTCTCAAATGATCCCTTAGAAGCTTTTAGGATGATTGGAATCAGCTGGAAGCCTCAGGAATGGAAATTGGCCCTTTCTTGCAAAAAGGGCAAAAGTGGCCAAAATAGCAGCTCTCTCAAATGGTGTTCCAGATGTGTGGAACCATTTGGGACAGTTAAAGGATGATATTTGGAGTGTGTTTGAGGTTTTATCTGGTTTTGAAAGTGACTGAATCAAGACATGGCTTGAAAAATGCAAAAAGGCCCTATTTTGAGGTTTTGAGAGAGGACTTTGTGATTTTGGGGTTACAGGTCACTTGTGAGAGTTTGGACAACTTAGATATGACATATTGGATATGTTTGGATCATGAGCTGTGATGAAATTGCTCTCTAACTCGAAAACTCAGAGTTACCTTGCTAAAGAAGGCATTTTTGCCTAGAGAAAGAGATTTTGAGGAAAGTAAGTGTTGTACTGCTTTGGTGTACTTAAACTGAGCACAAATGAGCTCTATTTATAGTGGAACAAGTTTGTTTTGGCTGCAATAGTGAATGGAAACTGCAGTAGAGGTTTGGCCAATGGTTGCCTTTTAGAATCTCAAGTCTCCTCTAGCCATTGACTAGAGGTTAGGGTACAGGCTGCTGGTTCCCTTGGTTCAGATCTTATCCTTGACTCATTCAGTTGGAAATGGCTCAGTTCATGCCACCTTGGTGCATCCATTGAATGCTTCAAAACAAAATTGGAGTCTTGTCCCCTCTTTAGGGTTTTTTAGGTTTGGCATGCTATTTTTAGTTCCAAGGACTCGGGAGGCTTATGGATCAGTGTTTGTCCCTCCTTAGTTCCTCCCTGAGGTGTTCTGATGGATAAGCATGCTTGTCATTTGCACAAATTGCTCAAATCGAGCAAAATGCAAAAATATTCCTTGTTATGACAGTTGTAGCAAGGCATATTGCCACTGTCATAACTCTTAGCTCAAATGGAACTTCATGGAGTTCTTGGCCATTTTGGAAAGCTCTCATATGATACAACATGTGTGTGATCATAGTTTGTCTTGACACTTTTTGGATCCAAGTGAAAAATGCCCTTACATTTTGGAAAAAGTGAAGGCAGATTTTGGCTTAGTGAAAATTTCGCTAAGTGTTGGAAAAAGTGACATTTCATGTTTTCAGCCATTTTGGTCCAACCATAACTCAAAATCCATGATGAATTGGAATGAGGTGTAGTTGACACTTTTGTAGTATGCCATGAGAGCTACAAATCCATATTTGGATCAGTCCAAATGGTTGCTTGGATCTCAAGTTATGATCCTTGGAAGTTGGTACCCTAGCCACTTTGTTCCATAACTTAGAAAATTTCTAAGTTTTTATGGTTACCCATTTTACAAGTTATCCCACTTTCTTTGATTTTTTCTTGATGAATGTTGATTCAAATCACACATTAACATCATTTTAGGGTTAGGGAACCATAATTGATCAAAAAATCAAAAAGTCAAACTTTGACTTTTGGGCATAGTTGACTTTTTATCAGATGAACTCCAAACTTTGCGATCCTCTATGAAATCAAGTCCTTGACCTAAATAAAACTTTATGGATTGATTTCATAGGTGTTATAGGGTGTATTGAATCATGTCCTAGGGTTTGGGAGCATGTCCTGGTCAAAAGTCAAAGATACAGTTGATTTTTCCTTCAAAACCCTAATTGTGGTTCAGATGAAAATGAAACTTGTTGATCAAGCTTCTTGGATCAATCCATTGTTGCAAATGGATCAATGTAGTATATTAGAGACCCTCAAATCATGTCTTGAGGTCTTGGCTCATGTTTTGTCCCAAAAGTTAACTTAGGGGTGAATTAGGTCAAGAAACCCTAATTCCTGATTTTTTAGTGAATGCATCCCCTGAGGCTAAATTGACTTGATGATTGGGTCCATGAGGTCCCTTTGAGTATCTTGGGTTATGCTTTTGCAGCATTGGCTCATGCCCAGAGGAAAATTTCCATCTGGAGGCCCTGGTCGACCAAAACCCTAATTTGGTGACACTGGCGATCTTGAGGCTTAATCCACTCATAATGCTGCAACCTTGTGCTTGATTCTTGCTGTGGGAGTCCTCTTGATCCATTGTGGATGTTTGATAGGTTAGACAAGTTTAAGATCATGTCAATCCTTGATTGATCCTTTGTCTAAATGCTCTGAGAGGGTTTGAAACCCTAATTATTGTTGTAGTGGATGCTCACCCATCTTTGGGGAGACTAATGAGGTATGATGGCCCATCTATATTGTGATGATGACTTGAACCATGATGGGAAATCTTAGTGGTCAAAATTTGGGGTATGACACCTGTGCAATAGGAAAAAAAACTTTGATGTAGAGGTGTTACAGATGCCAAGTGATGATCTGGATAGCTTCCTTGGACCTCAAGGAGTGTGTTGAGATGCTTGGAAGGGATTGGGAATCTATGGATTGGTGGGCTCGAATCCAACTGCAGGTGGCTTGGGATGAGATATGAACTTGATGAATCTGGTGTAACATATGTTGTTCAAGGATTTGGATCACTCATATATGTTGTATGTGAGGTGTTAGGACCATTGGTTTGAGTTGAATTTCTCCCTATTGCAAAATCTGATTCTCACACCTCATGAAATTGAAAATTTGGAATGATGAGTGAAATGGTGGAAAACAAGTGTTGTTATGTTTTGGTGTGTTTTGATCAACCATAAATGACCTCTATTTATAGTAGAGGAAGTTTTTTTTTTGAAGGAATAGTGAATGGGGGCTGGATCATCCTTTTACCCAATGGATATGGCTAGGTGTTCCAAGTCTCCTCTAGCCATTGACTTGAGCTGAACTTGCAGGTTTTAGGTCTTTTGACTCTTGGATATGGCTTGACTCTTTTGGACTGGTATGATCTGATTCATGCCACCTCAATGCACTACATCAATGCGGAATAACAAAGTTAGAGTTTTGGATTTGCAAACTTAAAGATCACATGCCAAAGGATAGTTTTCTTGACTTATAGGTGCATATGCTATGATTCCTCTACAGATAGCAAGTGCATTGTATCTTAGATGTTTGTCTTACATGGTGACAAGGCTTGCAAAGTCACCAAAACAACAAAATCGTGTGTTGTTGCTAAATCTGCCTTGGAAAACCAGGGTGAAAAATGGCATTTTGCAAGGTTCATAACTTATTGCTCAAATTGAATCAATGGATGTTCTTATACTCTTTGGAAAGCTTGTATATCATACTTCAACTTTGATGTTTACATTTGCTCTTGATTCCTCTTGGATCATAATGAAAAATACCTCCAAAGTTGGGCAAAACATGAGACAGATTCTATCTAAAAAATATCTAAGTGTCAATGTCAAAATCTCATGAAACCCTAACTTTATGGACAATCTTGTTGTATGTAAGATGAGCTATCATTTGAGCTTTGGATGGGAGAAAATGGTTGCTTGGATCACAAGTTATGGCCTTGCAAAGTTGGGTAAAAACCATTATTTTCCATAACTTAGTAAAATTTCAAGTTTTTCAAGGTTGCCCTTTTTGCAAGTAACCTCACTTTTCTTGATTTTTCTTGATTGATGATGAACCAAATCACAAGTTGACATTGTTCTTGGCTTAAAGAAGCCATGTTTGTAAAAAAAATTCCAAAATTCAAACTTGGTTTTGGTCACAGTTAACTTTTTGTATCATATGAAACTTGAACTTTGTGATCCTTTATGAAATCAAGTCCTTGGGCTAAATTAAACCTAATGGATGGATTCCAAAGGTGTTTTTGAGTGTCTTGAATCATGTCCCAAGGTTTGAGATCATGCTTTGCTCAAAAGTCAATGGTATGGTTGACTTTTTCTCAGAAACCCTAGTTTGTGGTCCATATGAATTTGAATCCTTATATTGATTATGAACCAAGTTCTTTGAATCAATTCAATCTTATGAATGGATCAATATGATGTATTTGAGGTCCTTAAAGCATATCTTGAAGTTTTAGATCATGCCTTGCTCCAAAAGTCAACTTAGGGGCTGAATTAGGTCAAAACTCTAATTCCTGATTTTTGATATATGTATCCCCTGAGGCTAGTTAGAACTTATGAATGGACTCATGAGGTTTTTTTGAGCTTCTTGAATAATATGTTGAGGTATTGGCTTATTCCCAGATGAAAATTTCTCTCTGGAGGCCTTGGTCGACCAAAACCCTAATTTGGTGACACTGGTGATTTTGAGGCTTGATCAACTTGAAATGATGCAATCTTGTGTTAGATTCTTGATATGGGAGACCTCTTGATCCTTCATGGTGTTTGAGAGGCTTGACAAGTTAAAGATAATGTCAATTCTTAATTGATCCTTTGCCTAAGTGCTCTGAGAGGGCTCAAAACCCTAATTCTTGGCTAGAGTGAACACTCAACAATCTTTGAGAGGATTGATGAGGTATGAAGGTACATCCATATTGTGGCGATGATTTGTACAATGATGTGGAGCATTGTGGTCAAAATTTAGGGTATGACAATAGCGTAGTCGAAAAATTATGCTTATGTCTGTATTTCTCATGTACGAAGTTAAAGCATTATATCAAACCAGTGGATGTTTTTGTTTCATATCATTTTGATATTATAAAACATATATTGTCTAAACCGATCTTGCATAGTCGAGTTGGTAAATGGGCATTAGCTTTAACTGAATATTCCTTAACCTATATTCCTTTAAAGGTTGTTAAGGGACAAGTGGTAGCAGACTTTATAGTCGACCACTCTATAATCGAGAATTAATTAAACTACCTTGAACTCGAGCCTTGGAATTTGTACTTTGACGGTTCTAGTCATAAAGATGGAATGGGCATAGGAGTCCTAATTATTTCTCCTAACAAAATTCCAACAAAATTCAAGTATAAAGTCGAAGGCCTTTGTTCGAACAATGAGGCTGAATATGAGCCTCTAATAGCCGGACTTGAGGTATTGTTGGAATTGGGGGCAACTCGAGTCAAAATAATGGGTGACTCAGAGTTAGTCATAAAAAAAATTATAAAGCAGTACAAGTACGTTAAGGAAAATCTTATCATGTACTTCGTGATAGCCAACCGAATCTTGAAAATATTCGAGATGGTTAGTGTTCGACACATCCCTCGACTAGAGAATCAAGAGGCCAATGACTTGGCACAGATGGCCTCTGGGTATAAAATTTCAAAAGAAAAATTGCAAGATGCAATCGAAGTCAGAGGAAAGGTTGTGTCAGCCAGACTATCCCCATCAGATCTGGAAACAACGAAGCTGGGATACGCTGACGAAGAGAATTTTGAGACACTGAATATAGACAGCCTGATGGATGAAGATTGGAGAAAGCCAATAGTAGAGTACTTACAAAATCCAACAACATCTGCTGAGCGAAAAACCAGGTATCGAGCTTTAAGTTACATTCTTTTGGGAAATGAATTATTTAAAAAGACTCTTGAGGGAATCTTGCTAAAATGTCTTAGTGAATCTGAGGCATATTTAGCCCTTTCGAGTGTCCATAGTGGGGCATGCGGGGCACATTAGGTAGGCCATAAAATGAAGTGGCTATTATTTTGACAAGGGGTGTATTGGCCCACCATGTTGAAAGACTGTATTGAGTTCACTAAAGGATGTCAAGAGTGCCAAATACACGCAGGTATACAACATGTTCCTGCAAGCGAACTGCATTCTATAGGTAAACCTTGGCCCTTTAGAGGTTGGGCTTTAAATTTGATTGGAGAAATTCGACCAGCATCATCCAAAAGTCAAAGATATATTTTGGTTGGCATCGATTATTATACAAAATGGATCGAAGCTATACCACTGGCGAACATGGATCAAGACGTTGTAATCGAATTCGTCCAAAAGCATATTATATATAGGTTTAGTATCCCAAATACTATTACAACTGATCAAGGATCTGTGTTTTCTGGTCGAAAAGTGTAAGAATTTGCTAAGGAAATGGGTTTCAAATTGGTGACATCTACACCTTATTATGCACGGGCCAATGGTCAGGTCGAAGCAGCAAATAAGGTTGTGATTGGTTTGATTAAGAAACATGTAGGGAAAAAGCCAAATAATTGGCATAAGACGTTAGACCAGATTCTCCGGGCATGTTAAACCTCCCCTTAGGAAGCTACTAATACTACTCCTTTTAGACTGACGTACGGTCATGACATAGTTTTGCTAGTTGAAATCTACTTACAATCAACGAGAATCCAAAGACACCATGAGATTCCATCTGAATCATATTGGAACATGATGTTGGATGAGTTGGTTAATTTAGATTAAGAAATACTTAATGCCTTAAAATTGTTGAAAAGGCAGAAAAAGAGAATAGAGAAATCGTACGACAAAAGGGTCAAAGTTAAAACATTTTCGCTTGGAGACTTGGTTTGGAAAGTGATCCTTCCCATGGATTGAAAGGATAGAACTTTGGGAAAATGGTTCCCTAAGTGGGAGGGCCCATTCCAAATTATGCAAGTCTTTTCAAATGGTGCATACGAAATCGAAGAATGAAATGAAGATAAAAGGATCTTGAGGGTGAATGTGAAGTATTTGAAAAAAATACAAACCTGCACTCCAAGAAGTAAAAATAGAAAAAGAATAATTGCATACAAAATCATCGAAGCCAACATGGTAAAGCAAAACATATGTTTCCAAAATGGCTCAAGTCATTACATTTAAAGCCACGAAGGGCTCAAAGTCATTGCATCAAAAAATTAAATCTTGCAAAGCCAAAGTAAAGAGATTGGGACTAAAATGTAAGAGAAGCTTTCATACTGAGAAACTTCGAATTCTGAAGCGCCAGACGCTTTTCAGAGACAAATTTGTTCGATCTGAGGGTTGCAATCCTTGCCTCCAGCTTCTGAGCCCTGTCGACGTGCTCCAGCCCAACTTCAATTTCTTTGGTCAGTTCAGAGTCATTGAACTTTAGAAGTCCAGCTTGATGCTTCTTGTCCTTAAAGATCTTGGTTTGCAATTCCTTTATTTGTGCTTCCCAAGATGCGATGTCCCGACCATAGATTTATACCTTTTCTATGTTTTGTCTTGGCTCTTTTCCAGTTCTGCAACTCTGGTTGTGGATTCAGTAGCAGCATCCCATACAACTGCTATAGCTCCAACCACATTTTCAATCTCACTCGAAGCTTATTTTATTATGTTTAAATCAGCGATGGTGTGTTTGATCATCGAGTTTAGCTCCATGATGACATTTACAACTTCAGGAGAAGCAGTCAAAATGTTAACTTGTTTAAGAAGGCCTTTCATGGCAAATTGAGCAGTTGGATCGCCTTCCATGGTTCAAAACAAATCAACTCTAAAGATTTTTTCCTTAATCTTTAACAGTGCATCATCCATAGGTTTGCTTGAACACTGACCACCTGATGCCGAAGAGGAACTGAGGCTTTTCTCAGATGAAATTCCTTTGGAGCTGATCATAGCTTTTAGATATTCGAGAGGTTTGCTCCGCTTCAAGGATGCTAGTTCCTCTGAAGAAAGAGTCACAGTTGTTCAAGTTGAAGACTTCGTGTTCTCATGTGCAGCATAAATTTTTGGAATAATGGTGGATTGGTCTTGTACCTGCTCTTTCTCTTTTTCACCTGTCCCTTTATCCTCATCATCATTTTCATTCTCATCTTCAAATTCATCAACAACAGGTGCGGGGTGGTATTGGACCAAAGAGTGATCCTTCTCTTCTTCCATTTCGTCAGCTTGGTCTTGGCCAGCAGAACCTAGATCTTCGACCTTGGGGGAGCCGTCCTCAGATTCACCTTCGACATTGCCTTCAGAATGCTCCATTTCCATGTCATCCTTGGTTACCTCAGCCTGAATTTTTTTTCTTGTTTACTCTCACGCTTGGAGCTGCCAGTGTGGGAATGCTGAGTGTTAGTATTGGGTGGCAAAGTCTCGCGCTGTACCTAGACTGGTTGGTTTATTTCACTCATCGAGCTCTTTTCTAGGTCTTTTGTAGAAGTGGGATGATAAGTGGGATCACCACTACTGTTGAGAAGGACTAATGTGTCAACTGATTTAGTCGTCGGTTGCTTAGGAGCACCTGTAGCATCCTGAAGATAGCATCGAAAGTTAATAAAGTCAAAGAGAAAAGGTAACAGAATAAAATACTAAGTTGGTATATTTGTTGTACCTTGGAACCCTCAGCTCCAGGACTGGAGTTATCACTTTTGAGCTGTTCTGTAGCTTTTGTCGATAAGTCCTCAGGGTTGGGTTCCAATATCTTGAGAGCAGTAGGTTTCTTTGTCGAAACTTTGGTAACTTTCGCCTGAGTTTGGTCTAGAACCTTAGGCATCTTTAGTTTCCTTTTCCTTCATTTGAGGGGTTCTTCTGTGGTGGGAGACAGATCATTGTCATCAGATTCGATTACTTAGACTTCAAGTTCTTTGGGTTTGTGTTTCTGTGGAGTTGGTGGTGGTTTTCGATTTCCCTGAGAAAATGGTTTAAAGCATTATGAACATAACAACGGATGACAAAGGAGTAATGAGTAAAATAAAATTACCCTTGTTATTGTTGTTCTGCTACCTCCTTCTTCCTTTACTTCGACTAGTTTTGTAGGTGTAGGCTTTTTGGGTGGGACCTTCACAGCTGAAAGAAAATCAAAATAGTTATTACAAGTAAAAAAATAAAATAATCGAAAAAGGTGAGTCGAAACACCTCCCATTCCACACCTTCGTATATTTCAGACTCGATGCGAACATCTTCGATGCCAATATGAAGGTGTCCTTTGAAATTGTCTAATGTATGCTTAGTCGCAACCACCCGCTGGGCACGTTTTTGTGATTCCTGGCGAAGGATTTTTACAAAATCCCCACAGACGAACCAATCTGGGAATGGAGGGCTAAAAGCCACACCAAAGTCAGCACTTGGTAGTCGAGGGAATTTAGGAGGATACATGTTAAAATTTGTTTCGTGCCGTTTCTCAGGAGGAACGAACGAAGGTAGCTTAAAGTTCTCCATTTTCTTTAAAAATTTCTCTTTTAAAGTAACGACTGCTCCGCGGACGGTTCAACTAAGATCATCAGGCCTATAGGCAGTTTCGAAGTACTTTTTGAATGCTTGGATTTCCTTAATATGAGTCGAAGTACCTTTATTGATTTTCTCCTGCACAGAGAGGAAAGCCTTGTTAAGATGCTGAGTAAAGGCAGCAACATCGAAGAATTCTTCAACGTAGTACTCTTTCCACCACTTATCAAACTGAGAGGTGCAGAGGAAATTTGGTTCGAAGGCAACATGAATGAGTTGTGTTTGACCAGCATAACGAGCTATTTGCTTGATGGTCATAACCTCAATGTGAATTACATTGTAGAGAAGAAGGGCATTCTTTTTCTCATATATGGATTTTGGTAGAATTTAGATAAAGCCAAACTGTCGAGCGACAAGATTTGGTTGATAAGCAATAAGGGTAACCTGACTTTACGACAGGTTAGCTTGAGGGTTAACACCCTAGGAGTTAAGAAAGCTTCTCGGATGGCAAGGGATTCTGCTTCTTGGGTTTTCCATGGAGCTGGGAATGGCCTAGTGAACCATTCAAGACCATGTCTTCTTGCAGCAAAATGAGCCATGTTTGACGTAAAATCATAACGTTTGGCAAACATCATGACATAGTTGGTGAAGGTCTGCTGGAAGTGACATCCTTCGTTACTAGGAGTTAACATGGATAATCGCATCCCTTTGACTCTCATATTCTTCACTTCATCCGCATCTGTATTAACAGGGTTCTTGATGGGGAGGCACGCTTCGAAGGAAGCATTCAACCATAGCTACAACAACCAGAAGGGGCCAGAAAGGAGGAGGTTCCCTTTGTCTCCAAGGCATTTGAGTTGGGTGACACCTTCACACATGGAATCATAAAGATTCACCATAATCATTTCACTTAAGCATAAGTCATGGCCAGAATAGAGTTGGTTAGCCATTGTCAGATACTTCTTGGTTACCTGAAGTGACTTCGAGCAGAAGACATAATGGGACAACCATAAAGTAAGGAACGTTATATGCTCTACCTCAGAGACTTCGTCATTTGTTTTATTATGGTAATGTGAAATATGGGTAAAATAAGCAGTTCTAGAAGTTGAAAAACCTATGGTGTCGTCATCCTGGTAATCTGGATCATATGTGTTACTAGTAGGTTTAAGCCCTGTGATAGCAGCTATGTCGAAAAGGGTTGGTGACATCATTCTGTAAGGAAGATGGAAATTATGGTGGGTGCTATCTCAGAAGTACAGGGAGGAGACTAGCATGGTCGAGCAATACTCAGGTCCTACTTTTGACAATTGAATTAGGTCAAAGATGCCCATATCTTTCCAAACTTGGGACTTGGTCTTTTCTAGTTTTTCTAACCATCCTAAAGTCATTGTTTATATATCTTAGGTAAATGATTTCATCCGTCGAAGGATTGCTTTGGTTTGCAGGTTTAAGATCTTCGTTACTAGCCCTAGGTTTCTTAGCATGAGCTATGGCCTTATACTTGTGGTAAGTAGGGAAAAATTCCCTAAGTTTACTAGGGTCAGCAGTGGGATCAGATAATGGTCTTAGCAAAGCATAAGGTTTACCAGCAATAGAAACAGGGACAAGTTCCTGGGATTTGTAGATCCTTCGTTGTTCTTCAGAAAGCGTTTCCTAGGGAGATTGAACTACATAGCCAGGTTCATCTCTCACCTTACAGCCACGTGCGAACCAATATTCAAATTGCTGAGAAAAGATCAAGAGGTCAGGTGAAATGAAAATTGTCAAAAGGCATTCTATAAGATAAAAGAATATTTACAGGAACCTTCGATCCTCATGCCTCCAGTGCCAGGGAGACCTTTTATTATGTATCTTACAGTTCTTGAGAATTCGATGGGGTGTTTCCTTGGTCAACACGACAAGACAGGTAGAAAAGAGCGTGCCATCTACTACCTGAGTAAGAAGTTTACTGACTGAGAGTCAAGGTACTCGATGTTGTAAAAGACATGTTGTGCACTCGCTTGGGTAGCTAAGTGTTTGAGGCAGTATATGTTAAACCACACAACCTTGTTGATTTCGAAGATGGATCCGATAAAGTACGTGTTTGATAAGCAAGCACTTTCTGGAAGGATATCCCGTTGGCAGATGGTTTTGACATAATATGATATTCCATAAGTGTCCTAGAAAGCCATTAAGGGAAGTGTTCTGTTAGAATATCTTGCTCAACAAACGATCGAGGATTATCAACCGATGAAGTTTGAATTTCCGAATGAGCATATCATGTTTTTGAAGCTGAAAGACTATGGTGAACCTTTTCCTGACGAAGGACCTGAAATTGGATCTCGGTGGAGTTTAATCTTTGATGGGGCTGTTAATTCATATGGTAATGGAATCGGGGAAATCATTACCACTCCAAGGGGTTCTCATATACCCTTTACTGCCCGATTAGCATTCATATGCACCAAAATCGAAGCACAGTATGAAGCATGCATCATGGGATTGGAAGAGGCCATTGATTTGAGAATCAAGAACCATGATGTGTATGGTGATTCTACGTTGGTAATTAATCAGATTAAAGGAGAATGGGAGACTCGTCAGTCAAATTTGATACCTTACAAGAACTACGCCAGAAGGTTGTTTCCATTCTTAGATAGGGTTGACTTTCATAATGTACCCCGGGCTGAAATTCAGATAACCGATGCGTTGGCAACGTTGGCTTCAATGTACAAGGTGAATTTCTGGACTGAAGTTTCATCGATCAGAATTATGTGTCTTGACAGACCAGCCTTTGTGTTTTCAGTCGAAGAGGTATCAGATGCCAAACCGTGGTATCATGACATCAAGTATTTTCTTAAGAGTCAGGAGTACTCGGCTGAGGCATCTACCAAGGATAAGAAAACTCTGAGGAGATTAGCAAGCAACTTCTTTTTGAACAAAGACGATGTGTTGTATAAGAGGAATTTTGACATTGCTGCGTTGTGTTGATGAACACGAGGCAAGTCTGTTGATGGAAGAGGTTCACGAGGGTTCTATCGGTACTCATGCCAATGGGCATGCTATGGCCAGAAAACTATTGAGGGTGGGGTATTACTGGATGGCTTTGGAGTCTGATTGTTTCAAATACGCCTGAAAATGCCATAAATTCCATATTTATGTTGATAAGGTGCATGTACCCGCCTACTCCTCTGAAGGTATTGACATCACCTTGGCCTTTTGCTATGTGGGGCATAAATATGATTGGAAAGATTGAGCCGACTAACTTCAATGGGCATAGCTTTATTCTGGTTGCTATTGATTATTTCACGAAGTGGGTAGAAGCAGCCTCATTTGCCAATGTCACCAGACAAGTGGTCGCCCGGTTTATAAAGAAGGACATCATATGTCATTATGGTATCCCAAAGAGAATCATTACTAATAATGGTTCAAATTTGAATAACAAGATGATGAAGGAGCTATGCCACAACTTTAAAATCGAACATCACAATTCTTCTCTATATCGTCCGAAGATGAATGGCGTTGTTGAGGCAGCAAACAAGAATATCAAGAAGATTGTGCAGAATATGGTGGTAACATACAAAGATTGGCATGAAATGTTTCCCTTTTCTTTACATGGTTATCGTACTTCGATGCGTACGTCGACAAGGGAAACTCCTTTCTCACTGGTGTATGGTATGGAGGCGGTCCTACCACTACTACGAAAACCCCATTTAACGACGCCAGCTTTACCACGGTTTCGTATCCCACCGTTTTAACAAGATTAAAAATTTATAACGCCATATTTAACGACGGTTGTATTACATAACCGTTGTAATACAAGCTGTGTAACAAGCTTCGATTCCCAGCTCTATATATTTTTCCATATTTTTACATTTTAACACGCTTGTATTAAAAGACCGTTGTACTACATGTATCACGCTTCGATTCATAGCAATGTATTCTTTAGTATTTTTAAGTGCAATAGAGTATATATATACCTTTAAAAATAAAACTGTAAGAGATGAACATATATAGACATAATTTTATTTTAATATTCCATTGAGAGTACATTGATAAACATATTACATATCAAGATCATTGTCAGAGCCCATAGCATAAAATGCATCTTCATAATCTAGACATCTCTCCTCACTCGCCTCATCGGAATCATAATATACAGGCCTCCTTTTCTTCTTTATCTTCTTCTTCTTCGGCTTCTTCTTCTTCTTCTTCTTATCCTTCCTTACCCTTAAGGTATCCCTGAAGTTGGCAGTTGCTGGTTGGACGACCTCCTGGATTGGCGCCTGACGTTCCTCATTGAGGTTTATAGGATTCTCATTTGTTGAACTCATTGTTACGAAGAATATATTATTTAGATATGTAAAATTGTCTATTTATAGATGAGGTTGAAGATGAAAAGACTAATAGTTTAATGCTTGTAATGATGATAACTTGTAAACCGTTCATATTCTGGAACTATATTTTCTTGTAAACCGTTCATATGTTGGGAAGTGCAACAGTTAATAATATCACGACGGTTATAAGTAATGGCCGTAGCGATATCACTTATAATCCAGGCCTAATTTTAGGAAAATGTTGTTTCCAGGTGTCGAACCTTGTACCACGTATAAGGGGTATCGCTACGGTTATTATAACTAACCGTTGTGATATTATTAAATTAATATATAATCTATCATAACGGTTATTTAAGAAAACCGTTGTGAAACATTTACCTATATAAGGGAATTAACTTTCCCTTTTTGACAGTCGCGTCGTTTCCTTCACAGCGAAACCCTAGCACCCAAACTTCATCTTTTTTTAGAATCTGCGAAAAGAAATTCAAGAAGTATGAAGCGTAATGTACATATTATTTATGGAAAATAAGGTATTCTTCCACTTCAATCTTTTTGTTAGATAGTACTCATTATCTCGTTTGCTTCATGATGTTTTTGTTGATTGTTCTCTTTTTGCGCAGATTCGTCTTCAATGCTTCACAAGCAAGGTGAACTTTATTGTTATGGTACAGTCCCACTTCTTAGCGTTTTCTTTCAACTTTTGCTTGCTTTGTTTTGAATACTAACTAATTTTCTTCATTGCTTCCCACTTCTTAGGGTTTGTTTCTAATTTTGCTTGTTTTGTTTTGAATAATAACTAATTTTCTTCATTGCTTTCCCACTTCTTAGGTTTGTTTCACATGGTGATGATGATGGTGGTACATATATATATGAATTCATTCTAATAAGGCACATATATATGAGTTCATTCTGATATTGTACATATGAAATTTATTTTATTATTCTGATATTGTACATATGAAATTTAGTTTATTATTCTGATATTGTACATATGAAATTTAGTTTATTATATACTATGTATATTGTTTGTTTTACTATCCTTTTACTGAAAATGCAATCTCTTAAATTGGTATCGAAACTTATAATCTAAAAATTAAGATGTATTTGAAAACCAACCATTATCATGTCAATGTTTTTCGAATCACATCCATTTCATTCAGTACATTGAATGTTCCTTAACGCATAATATATGATTCAATGGTCTGATTCCTTCTACACATCGATATCTTTTATATTATATAGTTTACCTATTCATCGCCAAAAATCATTGTGGTTTTTATGATCATGATTGTTATGATGATAAAATCGCGATGATTTTTTGGCGATGGAGAGGTAAACTATAATAAATGATATCGATGAGTAGAGTGAATCAGACCATTGAATCGTATATTATGTGTTAAGGATCATAAAATGTGCGGAATGAAATGGATGCAATTTAAAAAACAGTGGTGTGTTTAAGTTGGTTTTCAAGAATAGTTTAATTTTCAGATTATATATTTCCTTACCAATTTAATGGTTGTAATTCTTTAACTAGGTGTATGGTAAAACAAGCAATATACATTTGTATATAATAAACTAAGGGTACATGTAACAACGGTTGAAACTAATATCCGTTGTGATTGATAATATATTTCACAACGGTTGAAACTAATATCCGTTGTGATTAATAATATATTTCACAACGGTTGATACAACTAACCGTTGCAATGTATCGCGCGTTTTCCAGAATACAACAACGGTTTCCAGACCGTTGTAGAAACAGCAAAGATACAACAACAATCTACATAACAACGCCATCGCCCGCGTCATTATATGTCATTCCCAACCATTGTTAAATGGGTTTTTCGTAGTAGTGTACCATTAGAAGTTGAGATTCCTTCTTTGAGAATTTTGGCGGATGTGAAGCTGGATGAAGCCGAATGGGTGCGATCCAGGTTGGATCAACTGAACCTTATTGAAGAAAAGAGATTGGTAGCCATTGTACATGGCCGGTTGTATCAAAGCAGGATGAAGAAGGCCTTTGATCAGAAAGTGCTTCCTCGGTGTTTTCAGACAGACGATTTGGTTTTGAAAAGGATCCTTCCTCCTCAGAGAGATCACACAGGCAAATGGACTTCAAATTACGAAGGGCCATATGTTGTGAGAAAGGTTTTCTCTGGTGGAGCTTTGTTACTCTCAACTATGGATGGCGAAGATTTTACACCCCCTGTGAACGGAGACGCAGTCAAAAAATACTTCGCATGAAAGAGACCCGCTAGACCATAAAAATAAAAGTCTAGGCAAAAAAGGGCATCCCGGCGAACCACAAAAAGAAAAGGTTCGGGCAAAAATTAGGGATAAAAGAAAAGAAAAGAATAAACCCGCAGAGTTGAAAATCTGAAAAGGCAATTTTGGCAAAAATGGGTATTCCGGTGGATTGAAAACCCGAAAGGGTGATATAAGCAAAAGTTAGGGATTCGAAAGTGAGAGGTTGCGGTCTGCGTTCGATCTGTGAACACTTTTGATACATGGGAATTTCGAAGGAAAGGAATCAGTCCAGTTAGTCTTTTTCAGAAGTCAAAGCATCTACGGATATAGAGGACATATGGGTCATAGCTGAATCAAAGCATGGTGGATATCTGTTCCCACATTACCTACATGTGTATTTTCTTTTAACTTTTATGCAATTACCTCTTTTCAAGAATTGCTTCCTAGCTGTAAATGCCTATTTACAGGCCAATTCAATCAATAAAATTTTCATTTCACTCAAAAGGCTATTCATTTCTATTTTTACTTTTACTGTTTTGTTTCCAAAAACGTCTGATATTTTTGATAAACATTGCATGTGAAAACATTAAGCTTTACATAGCATATTGAAAACAATGGAGATTGCTTGAGCTATGGATATTATGGATGGTAACCGAGGTGGCCATTTCGCATATAGAACATTCGGTTGTTTGTTATGTGTTTGCGGGTGGCATGATTTCTTCTCCCCTGTAGAGTCTCTCTCTCTAGCATGGAAGATCTAGCATCCTCAGTAGAGCATTGGGAATTTCTCTCTCCCCAGCAAGAGTGCAGAGGATTGCTTTCCCCAGTTAGATTGGTTTATTACTCCCCAGCGAGTATTCATAAGTTGAATGTCCCAGATAGGACAATGTTGCATCTCCAGTAGGAGACTTGTTTGATGACCCTCACCCTGGTAGAGATTTTATATTCCCCACAGGTTCGTGGTGTCTACTTTCCTCATCGGGTCAGGAAGTGTAATTTCGCCAGCAACAGGGTGCTCTTATCCTCAACAGGGTAAGGTTAAAGTCGTTTCCCCAATAGCAGGTTAAGTTCAATGAAATTCCTCAGCAGGTTGGGTATTATTGACTTCAATCCCCAAGCGGAGTTTGGTTTTGATTCTCCCGACAGGTAGGTCAACAGTGGTTGACATCTGTAGCGAGCGGTTTTGGACGCGGTTCTTAAGCGCTGGTCGCTCTCTGCGGTTTGAGCTTTGACTACAGGTCGATTCATTTTTTATCCTATTGTGAGCTGAATAAGGAAGGGAAATAGATGTCTCCAATTAACCCTGCTTGCATACTGAGTTTAAACAGCGGTCTGTTAGGTTACAGATGCTATCAATGTGGGGGGGCCTTTGTACTGGTTATTTGTATTTTCGCCAATACGATTTTCTTTCTTTTTTACCTGGGCAGAAGGTTTCTGGCGGGGAACAAGGATTAGGATGTTAGGACTGATGCTTTTGAATTACTGCTTTTGATTGACTGAGATATGGGATTTGGGTTTTTTGTTGATTGCGCTTGCTAAGATCTTTTCTTTCGATCTTATGCCTACGTATTCCCGTTTACCAAAACAGGGAAATCAGAGCGTTCGTAGTTCCTCCTATTCTATGGGAGGAAATGGTTTTTGGTGTCTTGTTCAAAGCCCAAGACGTGAAGCGAAAGGTGATTTGTATCTTGTTCAAAGCCCAAGATGTGAAGCTGAAAGGTCTATTTGTGTCTTGTTCAAAGCCCAAGACGTGAAGCTGAAAGACCTCGACTTTAGAGAGAATTTGTCATCTCTAAAGAGGGGAGAAGGAGAATTACTTTAACTGGGATACGCGGATCCGAGCAATGCCATAATTTCTGAAGAAAGGGTTTTAACCTGAAGGAGAAGACTTTAACTCAGTGTAGAGCAATGCCATCTTTCCTTAGGAATTTCTCATGCTAAAAGAGGGACAGTGGCATGGATGTAGATGATCCAGAGGCTTGCCGCTTACAGCGATTAGATGAAAGGGAAAGGAGTTGTTGATGTTTGTGTACTGTGAACGAGGCACAACTTTGATGCTAAAAGGTTAATTGGATCAACCAGTGGTTTTCTTATACAAAGCCTAAGAGGAGGCTAATTTCCGCTAGGAAAATCATTATACAAAGCCTAAGAGGAGGCTATTTTGTGTCCCGTACAAAGCCCGAGAGAGAGGCTAAAAGTTTTTGACCCGACGATGGAGTCTTTTGTACTCAACAAGAGAGTTTTTTTTTTGTATCTCGTATGAAGCCCGAGATGGAGGCTGTTGTTTGTTTGGCTCAATAAGAACCTTTTTGTATCTCGTACAAAGCAAGAGATGGAGGCGAAAGGGGGATTGACTCAACGAGGGAGTCTCTTATGTGTCTCGTACGAAGCCCGAGAGAGAGGCTAAACGTTGTTTGACTCCACTGGGGAGAGTTTTGGTATCTCGTACGAAGCCCGAGATGGAGGCTATTGTAACTGTTTCAGTTGAGTGACAGATCCAATATGCTGATTTTAAAAGAGAAAATCAGTTCTTATATGAGCAACACTGTACTCAGGGATTTGATTTGAGGATCAGGGATATTTCCTTCTCTTTGAGGAAGCGGGAAATCCAAAGGGTGTTGAGACTGTCCGAGTCTGCGGGTTTCCTTCCTATTTAACGAAGGGTGCTTGAGAATGTCTTTGAGACTCAAGGAAGTTAGACTGTCTGTGTCTAGAGTTTTATCTTTCGTACTATGCTTTGAGAAACAGTAGTAGACTCTATGAAAGGACTGTTCTATGAGGATGACTATGTTCTGTTCCTATACCTCTAGGAGGTCGTCGGGACAATTTGTACGAAGCCCAAGAGGAGGCTGGAAACTTTTAAGAAGCCGACGGGTCCTTGTACGAAGCCCAAGAGGAGGCTATCATTCTCGGAGGAAGAGATCATTATACGAAGCCTAAGAGGAGGTTGTGAATACTTCTAAGAAGCCGTAGTGTCCTTGAATAATGCCCAAGAGGAGGCCGATGCTTTTAAGAAGCCCGAGGGTCTATCATCTCCCTTCCATTAGGAGAGATAACTCTTTTAAAGATAAAAACCACTGGTAAACATGCGAGGTTTACTATCCAGCGACTTCTAGCTTTTAAAGAGGGTTCCTTAGTTAAGGTCCAAGATTATGACCGTAGTGGGTACCCAAATCCCGAGACATTCAAGGCAAGCTATCCACGAGGAATAGATCAAGTCAGGAAAGTTCGAGAATTTGGAAGAAACTCAAAGATGCCATTCACGGAGAATACATTCATCTTGGGGAGTAGAGCTTCTTGACGATTCCTAAGGAGGACAGCCGAAGAGAAGACTGTATCTGGTGCTCCTATTGGGGATCTAGGCGTCTATTTCTACGAATAAATGAAACGGCGTCACCTAGTTCTAGACGTAGTAGCCGGGGAAACTCAAAATATCTATACTATTATTACACCGTAGATATGAGTTTATGAAAGGAGACTTACAGTGAGCAGCCCCACAATACAGTTTATAATATGAAAGCAGTAAATGAAAGCGATAACCACTTACTCGGTTGGAGTGCTTCCATGCTGTTTGGTTAGTTTTTCAACAAAGAAAGATTGAAAACAACAGTATATTCAAAATCAAAGGAGAAAGTGCTTTGAAAAAGAAAGATTTGGGGCTTATAGCTCAAGGAGAGGCCCAGGGTTTTATCAGTGAGCGCACTGTTTGACTTTGTACAGCGGGACTTATACAAGTGACTGGGGCCCAAAAAAGGTTTTCTGTACAAAGGGATGGGTCTTACACTCTCTCAAGAGGCCCAAAAAGGTTTAAAGAAAAAGAGTGGGGCTTATAACAACAGGGTAGGCCCAGATGATTTTTCGTTTAAAAATGGCGGTCGCGCCGAAGTTTTCTTTTAACGCGGAGGGACTTATACAATAAGTGAGGCCCAAGATGTTTTGGTTAAAAGGGGGGTTGGGTCTTACACTCTCTCAAGAGGCCCAAAAAGTTTTAAGAGAAAGAAATGGGTCTTACTACTCGAGGGTAGGCCCAGATGGTTTTTCTTTTTAAACGGGCGACGATCGCGCCGTTTACTTGTACAGAGGGACTTATACAATGAATGAGGCCCAAAAAGTTTTTGTACAAGGGGGGATGGGTCTTACATTCTCTCAAGAGGCCCAAAGAGTTTTCTAAAGGAAAGAAATGGGTCTTACTACTCGAGGGTAGGCCCAGATGATTTTTGAAAAGGCGACGATCGCGCCGTTTGTTTTTTGACGGTATCGGGACTTATACAATAAGTGAGGCCCAAAAATGATTTGGTCAAAAAAAGGATTGGGTCTTACACTCTAATAGAGGCCCATGAGTGTTTTGAAAATGATTTATGAGGGTTGAATTAATCCAAAACCCTAATTTGTTTTCAAAATGTATTTAATTGAATAAAAATTCAATTAAAATGATCAAAAATTGTTTAACACATGGAAAACAAATTGTGATTTTGGATTAATGCTTCAAAAATTAAGTATTGACCTACAAAATAATTAGAAAGCATTAAAAGTTGCAAAATCAATGTAGAAAAAATATTTAAAATGCCAAAAACAATCAAAATATTAATTCTTTACAAAAATATCAATTATATGAAATAAATAATATTTTTGGGATTTTTTGTGAAAATAAAATATTTTAACATTTTTGTGAATTATTAAAAAAAGAATCAACTCAAAATCATTAAAATTCAGAGAGAAATTAATTTTTGAATCAATTAAACAAAATCACAAAATTCAAATATTTGAATTATTCAAAAATGGCGCCAAGAACAGCTGAAGAACACGCGCGTGTTCTTGGTTTCTCAGATTTGCATTTTCTATCCAATCTCCATGAATACGTAATCATATCATGCAATCCACATATCATTATGCTCGTCTCAACCTCACAATCATGTCTATGTACTTTAATTTCATTTAAATTAAACATACAACAAGAAATCATGAAGAGACCTCAAGAACCCTAATTTCTACATGAAGGCTAGGATTTTTGATACACGATTCAAACAATGCAATTAATTGAGGGAAAACATTCCATGCATGATTATGAACATATGGCCAAATTATTGTGCGAGGAAATATGCATAGATTGAGAGATGACCGAGTATGTGCTTACCTCTAGGCCGTGACAGCAAGTTCAAAGTGATTTTTGATTTGGAGGTGTTACAGATGAGTGGTGATGATCTGAACAGCTTCCCTACACCCTATGGATTGTGTTTGGATGGTTGGACTTGATTGAAATTGGCTGGATCATTTTGTGGTACCTCAGCTGCAACTTGTTTGAAATTTTGAGCAACCAGCTGGTGATTTTGTGAAATTGATGTTTCAGAAGTAATTTAAGTATTTGATCAGCTCATATGTGATGTATGTGAGGTGTGTGAGTGATTGGTTTGATTGGAATTGCTCTCAAACTCAAAACCCGATAGTGACTTGCCTTAGAAGGCAAAATTGGAGTGAAAGAAGAGATTTTGAGGAAAGCATCTGTTAGATGGCTTTGGTGTACTCAAACTAACCACAATTGAGCTCTATTTATAGTAGAGCAAGTTTATTTTGCAAGGAATAGTGCATGGCAGCTGGTAAGTAGGTTTGGCCAATGTTGGCAAATGAAAATCCAAGTCTTCTCTAGCCATTGACTAGAGGTTAGGGCACAGAGCTTTTGTCCCCTTGGTCTTGGATAAGTCTTGACTGATTTTAGATGAGAATGGCTCAGTCCATGCCACCTTGATGGTTCCATTGAATGCCTCATTCCAAATTTGAAGTCTTGTCCCTATTTTGGCCATTCTAGGTTCAACATGCTATTTCTTGTTCCATGGACTTTGGAGGCTTGGCTCAGTGATTGTCCCCTTTAGATTCAATCCTCTGAGGTGTCCAAGTGGATAGGAGCAATTGAATTTGGCTGATTTTGGCAAATCGACCAAAGTTGCAAATTCTGCCTTGCCTTGACAGATTTCAGCAAGGCAACTTGCCAATGTCATATCTCATGGTGTAAGTTGAATTTGGCAATGTTCTTGGCCATTTTGGAAAGCTCTTACATGATACAACAACTGTTTGAACAAGTTTGGTTTTGATCTCTTTTGATTCCAAGTGAAAAATCCTCCTACATTTGGAAAAAAGTGAGGCAGAATCTGACTGGGTGAAAATTTCACTAAGTGTTGGAAAAAGTGACATTTTCACTTTTCAGCCACTTTGATCACTCCATAACTCAAAATCCTTAATGAATTGGAATGACTTGTAGTTGAAGTTTTTGTAGGTGATAATGAGGGCTACAAATCCATCTTTGGATGAGAAAAAATGGGCTTGTGGTTTAGGAGTTATGGTCCTCCAAAGTTGGTACCCTTGCCACTTTATTTTTAACTTAGAAAAATTCCTAAGTTTTATGGTTACCCCTTTTACAAGTTATCTCACTTTTCTTGATTTTTCTTGATGAATGATGATTAAAATCATACATTAACATCATTTTAGGGTTAAAAATCCATTTTGGTGAAAAATCTCAAAAAGTCAAAGTTGACTTTTGTGCACAGTTGACTTTTTATCAGATGAATTCCAAACTGTGCAATTCTTCAGGAAATCATGTCCTTGACCTAAATCAAACTTGATGGACATGTTCCATGGGTGTCATAGTATATATTTAATCATGTATTAGGGTTTGGGAGCATGTCCTGGTCAAAAGTCAAAGTTACAGTTGACTTTTCCCTTAAAACCCTAATTGTGGTGCAGATGAAATTGAGACTTGTTGCTCAAACTTCTTGGATCAATCCATTGTTCCAAATGGATCAATATGGTATATTAGAGACCCTCAAATCATGTCTTGAGGTCTTGGCTCATGGTTTGTCCCAAAAGTCAATTAGGGGTGAATTAGGTCAAGAAACCCTAATTCCTGATTTTTGATGAATGCATCCCCTGAGGCAAAATTGAATTGATGCATGGGTTCATGAGGTTCCATGAAGTATATTAGGTTATGTTTTGGATCATTGCCTTGTGCCCAGATGAAAATTTCCATCTGGAGGCCCTGGTCGACCAAAACCCTAATTTGGTGACACTGTCGATCTTGAGACTTGACCCACCTAGAAGGGAGCAGCCTTGTGCTTAATCCTTCAAGTGGGAGCCCTTTTTAATCCCTTGAGGATGTTTGAGAGATTAGACAAGTTGAAGATCATGTTATTTCTTGATTGATCCTTTGTCTAAGCACTCAGAGAGGGCTTGAAACCCTAATTTTGATTGTATTGGATGCTCACCCATCTTTGGGGAGACTAATGAAGCATGATGGTTCATCCATATTGTGATGATGATTTTCACAATGATGGGAAATCTAAGTGGTCAAAATTTGGGGTATTACAGATGCCCCTATTTAATCTTCTTGGACCCGAAGGTGTGAATGACGAAGGGATTCGGGCATTCGGGGTGCAAAAGGATTAAATATCGGAATATCCGAAATTTTGATGGTGGTTATGAATGGTAGCTTACGCATTCATCTTCTTTAGCTAAGCAATGATGCTTAGGAAAGGTAAAATTCCCCTCGATCCTGGTTTCCTACCAAGGAACTGGTCTCAGTCTCTGATTTAAACTTCCCCTTGATCCTGGTTTCCTACCAAGAACTGGTCTTAGTTTCTGATTTAAACTTCCCCTCGATCCTGGTTTCCTACCAAGAACTGGTCTTAGTTTCTGATTTAAACTTCCCCTCGATCCTGGTTTCCTACCAAGAACTGGTCTTAGTTTATGATTTAAACTTCCCCTCGATCCTGGTTTCCTACCAAGAACTGGTCTTAGTTTCTGATTTAAACTTCCACTCGATCCTGGTTTCCTACCAAGAACTGGTCTTAGTTTCTTTTGTCAATAAACTTTATTGACAAGGGATGCTATGTGTAGCGGTTTTCCTTCAAACTTCTCGCCGAATTTTCCTGGGGAGATGCCATTTTACGGAAAAAGGTTTGATGTCAGACTTGCTGGGGAACCCAATGTCTGAGTTGTAGAGTTGCACAAACTTCTCCGTTGGAGACGCCATTTGTTTCTACTGGGGAAAGCGAGTCTCTTGAGAGACTGTTTTCGTTTGGGATCTTTCATCATACTTTTCTTGGGATCTTCCCAGAGAAACGCCATATGATGGGGTCCAATTTTGAGGTGCCAATGACCTTCTCATCAGTGGTTTTTCGGAGCAAAACTGGCGTGCTGCCGAATCTCTGATCACGAGGCTTTCTCTATGGATTTTCCTTAATCCGGGAAAGCAAGGATATCATCTTCAATGGCGAAGAGTGATGTTTATTGAAAGTTCTCTGATCTTTCAGAGGTTTAAATTATCAAAGTGGCCAAGGACCAACTTCTTTCCAGAATTAACTGGAAGCGAGGTTGTTCAGACACAGTATTTCCTGACGAGGCAAGAACTGACAACTCGATTGAGAGGACTTCTACCACTAGGGGACAAGACCGACTAGAGTGATAGTGATGCAATATGAAATGTGAATGCAAAATAAAAAATGCATGATGTATATATGTATATGCTGACAAAACAGACGCGACATACAGACTAATGGATGAACACAATTGGATACTCGGCCATCGCGGGGCGAAGAAGTACCGTTGATTCAAAATAGCAATTCCACCTTGCTTAGGAGAGATAGTCCCGTTGGGAGCTATGTTGATCGGGCTTAGGAGATGAGAACTCGGCCGAGGCGTGTCAGACGAAACAAGGTCTCTGACACAGTTGATCCCTTCATTCAGGCATACTGGCCTAGAAGGAGTACTATGATTCTGCACTTTGAAGTCCGCTTACTTCGGGAGAAGCGATCGATGTTCTTCTGATGTTCAACAGTCAAAAGAAATGCCATCTTTAATTTAAAAGCAGAAAAAGTTTAACAAGTAAATTCATTTTTGTTTTATTTCAAGAATCGCTGATTAAGTTTAAACAACGTCGTTCTGTAAAGCTAAAACAAGTAAAGAATTACAAACAAAAGCACAAGGGCTCAAATTTTATTGATAAGATGGAGATCAGCCAAACGCGTGATTCCAAAGAGTATATACAAAGTTAGAAAATGGTAATTTACGGGGAAAAGGGCTACGTTGAAACATAACGACCACTATCCTTCTACCAACTTTGAGTTTGGGACATCCTGAGCTTCCGTCGAAGATGACCTTTGACTAGGGATTTCCTCCAATAGATGATGTTGTAACTACTGCTGAGAGATTGGCCTCTGTTGAACATAGTTACTTGCCATTATCCCTAACTTTTTCCTGGATTGTACTATGAGATTTCCAATCCACCGGGATGATTTTTTTTCATGTCTCTAACTTTTGCCTGGACCGCCCTTTCGGGTTTTCAATCCACCGAGACGTTTTTTTTTTTTTAGTTTTAGGCGAAGTATTTCTTGACTACATCAACATTCGTGGGGTAGGCAAATTCCTCTCCGTCCATGGTTGCAAGTCTCAAGGCGCCGCCAGAGAAAGCTTTTGTTACCACATAGGGGCCATCATAATTTGGGGTCCATTTGCCCCGAGAGTCAGTGAGAAATGATTATATCTTCTTGAGCACGAGGTCTCCTTTTCTGAAGACACGAGGTCGGACCTTTTTGTCGAACGCCCTCTTCATTCTCTGTTGATACAACTGACCGTGGCATAGTGTCGTGATTCGCTTCTCTTCGATCAGGTTCAGTTCGTCGTGTCGACTTTGACACCATTCAGGTTCGGTGAGCTTCGCTTCCATCAATACCCGGATTGATGGGATCTCTACTTCTATGGGGAGAACTGCCTCCATGCCATATACTAGAGAGAAAGGGGTTGCACCTGTTGAAGTACGGACAGATGTGCGATAACCGTGAAGAGCAAAGGGTAGCATTTCGTGCCAATCTTTATAGGTTACAACCATCTTTTGAACAATCTTCTTGATGTTCTTGTTAGACGCCTCTACCGCTCCGTTCTTCTTGGGTCGGTAGGGAGATGAGTTATGGTGTTCGATCTTGAACTCTGCACACAACTCTTTCATCATCTTATTGTTCAAGTTAGATCCATTATCAGTAATGATCTCACTTGGAACACCATAACGGCAGATGATATTGTTTTTGATAAATTGGACCACCACTTGTCGGGTTACATTGGCGAATGACGCTGCTTCGACCCACTTGGTGAAATAGTCAATGGCTACTAGAATGAACCGATGTCCGTTTGAAGCCTTAGGTTCAATCATGCCAATCATGTCGATTCCCCATATGGAAAATGGCCACGGGGTAGAAAGAACTTTGAGATGTGATGGCGGTACATGAATTTTGTCGGAGTATATCTGACACTTGTGACACCTCCTCATGTACTTGTAGCAGTCGAATTCCATTGTCAACCAATAATACCCGGCCCTGAGAATTTTTCTCGCCATTGTGTGTCCGTTGGCATGAGTGCCAAAGGACCCTTCATGAATTTCTTTCATAAGCATGTCTGCTTCGGGTCTGTCTACGCATCGGAGCAAGACCATGTCAAAATTTCTCTTATAAAGAGTGTCACCGCTCAGGAAGAAGTTTCCAGCCAATCTTCTGAGGGTTTTCCTGTCTTTTCTGAGTGCCCCAGATGGGTACTCTTGTTCCTGAAGGAAGCATTTGATATCGTGATACCAAGGTCTGTCGTCTATGACTGCTTCAATCGCGAAGATGTAAGCGGGCCGTTCAAGGCGTATGATGTCGATCTTAGGTATGTCGTTCCATTGACCTACACTAATCATGGAAGAGAGAGTGGCTAATGCGTCAGCCATGTGATTCTCATCACGAGGGATGTGATGAAAATCGACTCTGTTGAAGAAGGGTAACAACCTTCTTGCATAGTCTTTGTAAGGAATCAATCCTGATTGGTATGTGTTCCAATCTCCTTTTATCTGGTTAATAACCAAGGCTGAATCGCCGTATACGTCCAAGTTTTTGATCCTTAAATCAATCGCTTCTTCGAGACCCATAATACAAGCTTCGTATTCGGCCTCGTTGTTCGTACATTTGAACGTAAGTTTGGCAGTGAAAGGAATGTGGGAACCCTGAGGGGTAACAATGATTGCCCCAATTCCGTTTCCATAATGATTGACTGCTCCGTCAAAGATAAGTCCCCACTGGGAACCTGGTTCTGGCCCTTCACTGGGTAGCAGTTCATCGCAATCTTTCATCTTTAGATACATGACATCTTCGTCTGGGAAGTCAAACCCGATTGATTCTTGATCGTCAATCGGTTGATGAGCCAAATGATCGGCTAAAATAATTCCTTTAACGGCTTTCTGAGCATGGTACTCTATGTCATATTCTGATAGTAACATCTGCCAACGGGCAATCCTTCCCGTGAGAGCAGGTTTTTCGAAAACGTACTTGATTGGATCCATTTCAGAGACCAACCAAGTAGTATGACGAATCATGTACTGGTGAAGACGTTTGGCTGCCCAAGCCAAAGCGCAACAAGTTTTCTCAAGCATTGTGTACCGAGTTTCGCAGTCGGTGAATTTCTTGCTTAGATAGTAAATGGCAAACTTTTTCCGTTTAGTTTCGTCTTGTTGGCCAAGTACACATCCCATTGAGTCCTCTAGGACTGTGAGGTAAATGATCAGTGGTCTTCCTTCCACTGGAGGTGATAGAATCGGAGGATTCAACAGATATTCCTTGATACTGTCGAAGGCGGTTTGGCAATCTTCTGACCAAACGCAATCCTGATTCTTTTTTAGTAACTTGAAAATCGGCGCACACATTGCGGTCATAAGGAATATGAATCTGGAGATGTAGTTCAAACGTCCCAAGAATCCTCTGACTTGTTTTTCAGTTTTCGGAGAAGTCATTTCTTGAATGGCCTTGACCTTGTCAGGATCAACTTCAATTCCTTTCTGGCTGACGATGAACCCTAGTAGTTTCCCTGAACGGACACCGAAGGTGCACTTGTTAGGATTCAAGCGGAGCTTGAATTTTCTTAGACATTCGAACAATTTTGACAGATGTTCAACGTGCTCATCCTCTGTTCTTGATTTTGCAATCAAATCATTGACATATACCTCAATTTCTTTGTGTATCATGTCATGAAACAGAGTAGTCATGGCCCTTTGATAGGTTGCCCCAAAATTCTTCAAACCGAATGGCATTACCTTGTAACAAAAGGTACCCCATGGGGTGATGAACGAAGTTTTCTCCATGTCTTTCGGCGCCATTTTGATCTGATTATAGCCCGAGAATCCGTCCATGAAGGAGAATACTTTGAACTTTGCTGTGCTGTCAACCAGCATGTCAATGTGTGGTAAAGGAAAGTCGTCCTTTGGACTTGCCTTGTTCAGATCTCTGTAATCAACACACATTCTGACCCTTCCGTCCTTTTTGGGAACGGGTACGATGTTGGCTAACCATTGAGGATATTCAGATGTAGCGAGGGAACCCGCGTCGATCTGTTTCTGTACCTCCTCCTTGATATTGATGGCCATGTCCGGATGAGTGCGTCTCAACCTTTGCTTTACTGGCGGACATTCTGATCTTAACGGTAAATGATGTTCCACGATGCTGGTATCCAACCCTGGCATATCCTGATAGGACCAAGCGAACACATCGGGGAATTCTTTGAGAAGCTTTATCAGATCTTCTCTGGCAGTTGGACTGAGCAGTGCTTCGATCCTGATTTCTTTTCTCTCTCTTTTTCTGAACCCAAGTTTACCGTTTCCAATGGTTCTTTGTGAGGTTCGATGGACCTTTCCTCTTGTCTGAGTAGTCGGGAGATCTCTTCTGGAATTTCGTTGTCAACTTCTTCTTCAGCCTCGAATACCGGGAACTCAAAGTTGGAAGAAGGCATCGGATCGTATGTTTCAACGGGGTATAAAACAAGCAATCTGCATGACGTGATGATTCGTGTTTAGAAGAGATAGAGAACATGCAAGTGTGTGCAGTCTTTTGATTTTACTGCTTGTTTTTATTATTGAATGTTTTTTAGGATTACCATTTTCTGAAAAGGCAAAAAAAGAAAACAGCAATTAATGTGGAAATTACAGAACGACGTTATTTTATTAATGAACAAGTCGAATCTCGAAACTACAGCCCTATAAAACAAAACTCTGTCGCTTTGGGGAAAACGAAGAGGGAAATTTACAAAAAGCGAGCCCTATCGAAACATCCGTTTCACCTGGGCAAGGTGAAAGGTTAAAGATGGCAATTACTTTGACTGACAAACGACCTTCGGAACCTCGACAGCAACCCATTGGCGGCGAACTCCTCGGTGAATCGCAAAGTCTGGCACCTTCCTTGATTTGTCTTCAGAAATAACGCTGATTTCTGGTGGAGCAGGATCATTGGAATCTGTCTCCTAGGCAGAATTGTCGTAGGAGAATTCCTCTATTGTATTTTGCATAGCATTTGTGCTCTCAGCTGTATCTCCCCATCCAGTTGACTGGATGTCTTCGAGCCTGATACGAGAGCTTTTAGGAGCAGTGTACTTGACCATAAAGTCGTATTTTCCACTAGGTTGTCCCAGAGTGTCCCAAACTTCTTTGGAACTGGAGAAGTCATCCCTCTCGATGACGTTGACCTCGGGAAAAGCATAGTTGATGAATTCTAGTCCTGGGAACGTTGCGAATTCATCTTCATGTTGAGTAGTTTCCGAATGACCTGAGTGTTGATCCCATGACATGGTGGGGACACAGGTATTCTGTTCAATGATGCTCAGCTGAGTTTCATTACTCGGCTGACTTTCTTGCCCCAAGTTTCCTGGGTAAGGCTGCCACATTGGCAGGCCATCCATCGGGCCATAGTAATTGTAGTCAAAGTTGTCTTTCATCACTGAGTCCTCCTCTAATGAGTTTGGCGGAGCACGACATCCTTCCGGATCACAATCTCCGTAGATCATTTCGACATCTGATCTTGGTATAAATCTCGGACTTTCTGTAGGAAAGCAAAAAGGCATAGGCACCTCTTCTTGAGACATATAGCCGTCCTTGTTAAGATAGGATTTCCATTCTTCATCTGTGTCAGAGGGATCTTCCTCATTGATAGCATGAACTGTCTGAGACACTGGGTGAAGAAAACCGCCACTGTGGAAGAAGTTTTGAAGGGGGTGAAGACTTTCATCGTTGGCAACTGTCTGGGTACAGGTTGCAGAAAAACCAAGACCCTTCTTTGTTTTATTGTCAATAGGAACGACAAGCCGTCCCCATCCTGTTGTATCGGTACTCTCGACCGCTTTGATAGCATCTTTGTATGAAGAAATTGAAGTTCCTTCTTTGAACTGATTGTCCTTGCTCACCGATAGTGCTTGGAACTGAGTTCCAATAACCTCCTCGGGTTCTACACAAGCAGATGATGATAAGTTGCTCACAAGCAAGGCTTGTTCCCCACAAACCATGACAAGTTGATTGTTCTTGACGAACTTTAGCTTTTGGTGGAGGGTTGAAGTAACCGCTCCAGCCTGATGTATCCAAGGTCTTCCTAATAAACAATTGTATGTTGCCCGGATGTCCATGACCTGGAAAGTGATTTGGAAAGTGTGAGGACCAATAGTTATGGGAAGATCAACTTCGCCGATAACTGTTTTTCTGGATCCGTCGAATGCTTTGACGACGACCTCGCTGACTCTCATCGGAGGGCCCTTGAATGATAATTGCATCAAAGTGGACTTCGGCATAACATTCAGGGCTGACCCTGTGTCTACCAGTACGTTGGCTAAAGCATCGTCCTGGTAGTTAACTGTAATGTTGAGCGCCATGTTATGACGGCGACCCTCTTCAGGTAATTCTTCATCACTAAATCCCAAATTATTGCAGGAAGTGATGTTAGAGACAATACTATCGAACTGTCTGATTGTTACATCCTGTTCCACAAAGGCTTGCTCCAAGACTTTCTGTAGAGCCTCTCTGTGTGCTTCTGAACTGAGTAACAGTGATAATACTGAGATCTTTGAAGGAGTTTGTAACAGTTGATTGACAATGTTATATTCACTCCTTTGGATGAGCTTTAGCATCTCATCTTTGTCTTTTGAAAAGTCAGGATTACTAGATTGACCGACTGGTGGATCAGGAATTTCTGCCTGAAGTTCCTTTTCTTTGTTGGATTCTCCAACCCCTCGGTTGAAGATTCGACCGCTCCGTGTTACACGACTGATGTCTGCAATATTCACGACGGAGGGTAATGGAATTTCCTTTCCATTCTCGATCATTGTTGCACCGTATTTGTAAGGGATTGCCTTAGCTGATTCATACGGTAGTGGCCCCAGTAGATAGATGACTATGGGAACCTTCTGATTTTTCTGACCATCATAAATAATCTCGATCCGTTCCCGGTTGGGAACTCTAGATTCATCAAGTAGAGGGATGATGGCAAAAACATCCCTGGTCCTGTGATGACCAGAGATCGTGACAACATCCTCAACTTGCTCGGCAAGGTAGTTCAGCGACCAAATGATGGGTCCTGAACCTGGATATGGACGAATTTCTTCATGATCGACCTGACCATGAAGAGCTGCTCTCACAAGGTGACACCCTTGGTTACTTTCCGAACAGACGCTAGAACTGTCATAGTTGTGTGGTGGCACCTGGCCACGCCCACTTTGAATACAATGTAACCTCACTAGGTTACCTTCCATTGATCGGACATCCTGACTTTGACGACGAGTAGGATTCCTGTTACTGATACTAATTTACTGAGTATCTTCGTCCATATAGATTGGCATCCACCAGTGATTTAACAAGTGCGGAAGTGCCTCCTGGACAAGGGTACAACCTCGATCGTTTTCGCAACCTGCTTTACAGTTTTGATAGTCATGTGATATTAAGAATCCAAGTCGGACCTGCTCAGCATGTAACTCTACCAGGTTGGTATTCATCACGCAAATGTCAAAGATTTGAACCACATTGATTTGATAGGAGTTCCTATCATGGTAGTCTTGGATCCATCCAAGATCCATCTGACGCTGGAGGGCCTCTTGTATGAAAGAGCATCCCTGTTTGTTTACCGAGCAAATCAAACAGAAACTGTAATCGTTCTGCGGCTGATTATGATACTGGCTTTGCCTTGAGTGCATCGCCACCAAGTTGATATTCATCGCACGAATGTCGTGGTTATGAATGACGTTGGAATTCGTGTAAACCATGTTAACTCCACGAACTCGGTGCTCTTGGATCCATCCAAGATCCATTTGTTCCTGTAGAGCTGCTTGCACTACAGAACATCCCTGGTTGTCTTTAGAGCAGATATCACACTGGTGATAATTATGAGGTGGCACATGACCATATCCACTCTGTCTACAATGCATCTTGACCAGATTGGTCTTTAACAAGAGTACATCATGAATTTGATAGACATTGTTAGTCTCTTTCTCAATCAGATTGACTGCAGCTTTCTCATGTTGAGGCAGCGGGTTCGTAAGAACATTAGGATTCGTATCTTTGAAAGATAAGAGCCCGCTCCTAACAAGCTTTTGCACGTCGGATTTGAAATTGAGACAAGTCTCAATGTTATGCCCTAAACCTCCTTGATGATAAGGGCATGTCTGGTCCACCAAAAAGGCGGATTTTTCGGAACTGAAAGGGGAGACTTAGTCTGAATGTGCCCTTTAGCCAGCAGTAACGGAAACAGCTCTGCGTACGTTACGTGTATAGGATCAAATCCTGGTGGCCGTATTGTACGGTTGTTGTTATATGGGGGACGAGCCTGCTGAAGAGGCTGTTGTGTCCTTTGTTGGTCAGGTTGGCTCTGCGCAACCTGAGGTTGATACGTAGGAACAGGCGTGGGGCCGATAGCAGGAGTAACAGCTGCTACTGGCTGATAACGTCGCCTTTGCTTTCCGAGAGAGATATTCCCAACATCTTGCTCTTTTTTCTTAGGGAAAACACTACCGTATTTTTTAGTACCGCTCGTTGATCCAGTGTCTTTCACCAAACGTCCTTCTCGGACGGCTTCCTCAAGACGTACACCCATGCCGACCATTTCGGTGAAATCACTGGGTGCACTGGCAATCATTCGGTTATAGTAAAATGAGCTCAAGGTCTTTAAGAAGATCTTTGTCATCTCTTTTTCCTCAAGAGGTGGACAAATTTGAGCGGCAATTTCACGCCACCTTTGAGCATACTCCTTAAAGGTTTCCTTGTCCTTTTGTGACATTGATCTGAGTTGATCTCTGTCGGGTGCCATGTCCAAATTGTACTTGTATTGTTGGACGAAGGCAGTACCAAGATCTCTGAATGTACTGATCGTAGTACGGTTTAAACCCATGTACCATTTGAGTGCGGCACCGGTTAAACTATCCTGGAAGTAGTGAATCAGCAGGTCCTGATTCTCCGTCTGAGCTGACATCCGTCGAGCGTACATCACCAGATGGCTCTGAGGGCAAGAGTTACCCTTGTATTTTTCAAAGTCGTGCACTTGGAACTTGTGCGGGACTTTCACATTTGGGACCAAGCAGAGGTCTGCGGCATCCTTTCCAAATAGATCCTGACCGCGAATGGCTTGCAGCTCTTTCTGCATTTCCAAGAACTGCTCCTGGAATTCATCCATTCTGTCAAACATAGTTTCCTTCTTACCAGAAGGTGTCTGTGGAATCTGTCCTTCCGGGACAGTGTGCACCACAGGGGGTGGTACCGTGACTACGACAGTAAGTCTTGGCGCCTCCCGAAGTTTGTAACCTTCAGGAGTCTTGAGTATGCCCCTGGCATCTTCGCTTTCCCGAAGTTTGTAAACTTCAGGCCCAGCGGCTTCTGTTGCGATTCCCTGATCTTCAGTGATCGGCGGAACATATCCTTCTGGGATATAGTTAACAGGCATGCCTCAAGGATGATCTTTCGGCATCTGATACCTAGGATCATACTTTTCTATGATGGGCGTTGAGGTGATCTCTGAGATCACAGTTCTTTGTAGCTGAGCTTCTGCCATGGCTTGCATGTCGTTACGAAGCTTTCTCATATCCTCTCTCAGAGCGTCGATCTCTTCTTTCAACTCTCTGTTTTCTTCCTCAAGATCATCCATCCTTTTCTGACGATTGGCCCGAGTATTATACGAATGAGACAGTTTGACTCTAGAACCGAGACACAAACGTAAGATTCATAGGTAAGGAGAATACGCGATGTGAGAATGATAAAATGCAATGATTTATATTAATTGTTTTTTTTTGTTTAATCAAAATAAACTTTGACAATTAGATTGCAAATATCAAACAGTGGGGAAACCCCTTTTTATTGAATTCCAAAGGATTACAGAAACGGAAATACAGTAGATTAGAAAGTGCAGAAACAGAAACCTAAACTAATGGGTCCCGAGTCCTCTTCTTTGACCAGGGCGCTTGGGCCGTTGTCGGGTTGTCATTCCTTTACCAGGTGAAAGGAGCGAGCAAATTCCTTTGGTCATCTTGATTCTCTACAGCATGCCGCTCCAAAATTTCAATCAGAGCATCTTTCTCTTTTAGTAGTTGCTGTATTTGGATACACTCTACGTCGAGGGTGCGGTACTTGTTCTTCCAAGACCTTCTCTCCTTTTGAACTTTGTTGAGAGTAACCTGAAGCTTTTCAGTTTCCGTCATGAAGTACATAACAGTTTCCCTCGGCGGAAGAATTCCGTAACAAGGATAAGGCATCTTTAGCTTGAGAGCTCTAGTTTGTACCCAATGGAGATAAGGCTCCACCGAGACACAGTCCGGTTTTCCCAGAGACTCTCGTCCTTTCTTATGAACCTGTTTCCAAGCTTGCACTATTTCCATCTTTAGTGCTCTGTCGTTTTCTCCTTTCTTGAAGAAAAGACCTTCCTGATGAACACCCAGTGGGATGTGTCTCATCGGGTATCCAAATTGACGAAGAACTAATATCGGATGATAGTTGATTCCTCCTTTAGTTCCTATGAGGGGTACGCTGGGGAAGTTTCCACAACGGTCAATGATTCTGATTCCCTCATAAATCCTATTACACCAATCTATATCGGAATTGGTGAGAGACATGATCTTCTGCGACCAATGTAAGACACTCTTGCAATCCCAAAAAGCAGCAGACTTGGGCAAGTGTGAGATAAACCACTTATAAAGCAGAGGTACACAGCATGTGATCTCCCCTCCGCTGTACAAATTTCCCAAGTGTACAGAATGATACGCATCTGCGAGCAAAGTCGGCACAGGGTTTCCAATGAGAAAAACCTTAATAGCGTTGATATCGACGAAGTTATTGATGTTGGGAAACAAAAATAACCCGTAGGTGAGGAAGACAAAGATGCTTTCAAAAGCAGTCCCGTTCCCTATACTAGCAAAGTACAGAGCTTTCTTTGTCAAGAACTGGGCTGGCAAACCTTGGATGCCACCCTTGGTGGTCATGTGAGTCCTGACCTCAGACTCGTCCAAATGAATTGCTATTGCAATAGTCTGATTCTTTGGAATTTCTTCCAGTCCAGAAAATGGAGCTCGATCAATGATATGTAAATCAGTCAGATGAGAATACTCCTCCAGCGTTGGTGATAGCTGGTAATCCGGGAATGTGAAACAGTGATAAATCAGATCGTAGAACTGAATGAGCGCGTCCATGATCCCCTTAATCACATGGACTCTTAACAGTGGTAGCAAACCACCGTGCTTGGCTCTGAAAGCCTCTGGGTTAACGATCATCCTCGCTAACTTTCTCAAATCCCCTAATTTTGGAACCTTGAAGGTATACTGGTGAGTTCTCCTTCTACCGAAATCCATTAGCGTAATCCTCTTCTCTGATATTTGCAATCACAGTCTTAGTTTAATTTGAAAAATAGAGAGACTAGAAGAGAAAGTTTTTTGAATGTTTTAATGTTTTATTAAACGAATACATGAATGCAGCACACAAAAACATAGAAAAAACATGGGGTCAAAGGGTCGTTGTCATGAAGTCAAGGCTCTACCCATCCCCAAAGGTTTATACTAGGGTGATTTTTGTACCTGTACTCATTATCATCAGCTCCTCCCAGGAAAGCAAAATAACAAGCGGATCGCCAGCGAGTTGTAGAGCAATCTTAGAGTAAGTGCCATTCACCGAGAATAGATCACCAGCCTCAAATGAGGGTAGTATCACGTAACAACTATTTCCGATAGTTTCCGCACTACGAAAGGGTTGACTTTTCTAGGTGTATACTCAATCTTTCCACATGCGGCATCACACGCATTCCCAGTAGCAGAAAAATAAACACGTATAGCAATTAGGAAAAGCAGTATATATATTTGTCCTAATCATCCAAGACTTATAAAGCTATGATTCCTAAGTTCCTGACAGAAATGGGTTCCCCGGCGGAAGCCCCAATCTGTGGTATTCACACAAGGAAAACAGAAAGAAAGAAATATGCCCCACGGTGGGCGCCACTTTTCTGTAGCGAGCGATTTTGGACGCGGTTCTTAAGCGCTGGTCGTTCTCTGCGGTTTGAGCTTTGACTACAGGTCGATTCATTTTTTATCCTATTGTGAGCTGAATACGGAAGGGAAATAGATGTCTCCAATTAACCCTGCTTGCATACTGAGTTTAAACAGCGGTCTGTTAGGTTACAGATGCTATCAATGTGGGGGGGCCTTTGTACTGGTTATTTGTATTTTCGCCAATACGGTTTTCTTTCTTTTTTACCTGGGAAGAAGGTTTCTGGCGGGGAACAAGGATTAGGATGTTAGGACTGATGCTTTTGAATTACTGCTTTTGATTGACTGAGATATGGGATTTGGGTTTTTTGTTGATTGCGCTCGCTAAGATCTTTTCTTTCGATCTTATGCCTACGTATTCCCGTTTACCGAAACAGGGAAATCAGAGCGTTCGTAGTTCCTCCTATTCTATGGGAGGAAATAGTTTTTGGTGTCTTGTTCAAAGCCCAAGACGTGAAGCGAAAGGTGATTTGTATCTTGTTCAAAGCCCAAGATGTGAAGCTGAAAGGTCTATTTGTGTCTTGTTCAAAGCCCAAGACGTGAAGCTGAAAGACCTCGACTTTAGAGAGAATTTGTCATCTCTAAAGAGGGGAGAAGGAGAATTACTTTAACTGGGATACGCGGATCCGAGCAATGCCATAATTTCCGAAGAAAGGGTTTAACCTAAAGGAGAAGACTTTAACTCAGTGTAGAGCAATGCCATCTTTCCTTAGGAATTTCTCATGCTAAAAGAGGGACAGTGGCATGGATGTAGATGATCCAGAGGCTTGCCGCTTACAGCGATTAGATGAAAGGGAAAGGAGTTGTTGATGTTTGTGTACTGTGAACGAGGCACAGCTTTGATGCTAAAAGGTTAATTGGATCAACCAGTGGTTTTCTTATACAAAGCCTAAGAGGAGGCTAATTTCCGCTAGGAAAATCATTATACAAAGCCTAAGAGGAGGCTATTTTGTGTCCCGTACAAAGCCCAAGAGAGAGGCTAAAAGTTTTTGACCCGACGATGGAGTCTTTTGTACTCAACAAGAGAGTTTTTTTTTTGTATCTCGTATGAAGCCCGAGATGGAGGCTGTTGTTTGTTTGGCTCAATAAGAACCCTTTTGTATCTCGTACAAAGCCCGAGATGGAGGCGAAAGGGGGATTGACTCAACGAGGGAGTCTCTTATGTGTCTCGTAGGAAGCCCGAGAGAGAGGCTAAACGTTGTTTGACTCCACTGGGGAGAGTTTTGGTATCTCGTACGAAGCCCGAGATGGAGGCTATTGTAACTGTTTCAGTTGAGTGACAGATCCAATATGCTGATTTTAAAAGAGAAAATCAGTTCTTATATGAGCAACACTATACTCAGGGATTTGATTTGAGGATCAGGGATATTTCCTTCTCTTTGAGGAAGCGGGAAATCCAAAGGGTGTTGAGACTGTCCGAGTCTGCGGGTTTCCTTCCTATTTAACGAAGGGTGCTTGAGAATGTCTTTGAGACTCAAGGAAGTTAGACTGTCTGTGTCTAGAGTTTTATCTTTTGTACTATGCTTTGAGAAACAGTAGTAGACTCTATGAAAGGACTGTTCTATGAGGATGACTATGTTCTGTTCCTATACCTCTAGGAGGTCGTCCGGACAATTTGTACGAAGCCCAAGAGGAGGCTGGAAACTTTTAAGAAGCCGACGGGTCCTTGTACGAAGCCCAAGAGGAGGCTATCATTCCCGGAGGAAGAGATCATTATACGAAGCCTAAGAGGAGGTTGTGAATACTTCTAAGAAGCCGTAGTGTCCTTGAATAATGCCCAAGAGGAGGCCGATGCTTTTAAGAAGCCCGAGGGTCTATCATCTCCCTTCCATTAGGAGAGATAACTCTTTTAAAGATAAAAACCACTGGTAAACGTGCGAGGTTTACTATCTAGCGACTTCTAGCTTTTAAAGAGGGTTCCTTAGTTAAGGTCCAAGATTATGACCGTAGTGGGTACCCAAATCCCGAGACATTCAAGGCAAGCTATCCACGAGGAATAGATCAAGTCAGGAAAGTTCGAGAATTTGGAAGAAACTCAAAGATGCCATTCACGGAGAATACATTCATCTTGGGGAGTAGAGCTTCTTGACGATTCCTAAGGAGGACAGCCGAAGAGAAGATTGTATCTGGTGCTCCTATTGGGGATCTAGGCGTCTATTTCTACGAATAAATGAAACGGCGTCACCTAGTTCTAGACGTAGTAGCCGGGGAAACTCGAAATATCTATACTATTATTACACAGTAGATATGAGTTTATGAAAGGAGACTTACAGTGAGCAGCCCCACAATACAGTTTATAATATGAAAACAGTAAATGAAAGCGATAACCACTTACTCGGTTGGAGTGCTTCCATGCTATTTGGTTAGTTGTTCAACAAAGAAAGATTGAAAACAACATTATATTCAAAATCAAAGGAGAAAGTGCTTTGAAAAAGAAAGATTTGGGGCTTATAGCTCAAGGAGAGGCCTAGGGTTTTATCAGTGAGCGCACTGTTTGACTTTGTACAGCGGGACTTATACAAGTGACTGGGGCCCAAAAAAGGTTTTCTGTACAAAGGGATGGGTCTTACACTCTCTCAAGAGGCCCAAAAAGGTTTAAAGAAAAAGAGTGGGGCTTATAACACGAGGGTAGGCCCAGATGATTTTTCGTTTAAAAATGGCGGTCGCGCCGAAGTTTTCTTTTAACGCGGAGGGACTTATACAATAAGTGAGGCCCAAGATGTTTTGGTTAAAAGGGGGGTTGGGTCTTACACTCTCTCAAGAGGCCCAAAAAGTTTTAAGAGAAAGAAATGGGTCTTACTACTCGAGGGTAGGCCCAGATGGTTTTTCTTTTTAAACGGGCGACGATCGCGCCGTTTACTTGTACAGAGGGACTTATACAATGAATGAGGCCCAAAAAGTTTTTGTACAAGGGGGGATGGGTCTTACACTCTCTCAAGAGGCCCAAAGAGTTTTTTAAAGGAAAGAAATGGGTCTTACTACTCGAGGGTAGGCCCAGATGATTTTTGAAAAGGCGACGATCGCGCCGTTTGTTTTTTGACGGTATCGGGACTTATACAATAAGTGAGGCCCAAAAATGATTTGGTCAAAAAAAGGATTGGGTCTTACACTCTAATAGAGGCCCATGAGTGTTTTGAAAATGATTTATGAGGGTTGAATTAATCCAAAACCCTAATTTGTTTTCAAAATGTATTTAATTGAATAAAAATTCAATTAAAATGATCAAAAATTATTTAACACATGGAAAACAAATTGTGATTTTGGATTAATGCTTCAAAAATTAAGTATTGACCTACAAAATAATTAGAAAGCATTAAAAGTTGCAAAATCAATGTAGAAAAAATATTTAAAATGCCAAAAACAATCAAAATATTAATTCTTTACAAAAATATCAATTATATGAAATAAATAATATTTTTGGGATTTTTTGTGAAAATAAAATATTTTAACATTTTTGTGAATTATTAAAAAAAGAATCAACTCAAAATCATTAAAACTCAGAGAGAAATTAATTTTTGAATCAATTAAACAAAATCACAAAATTCAAATATTTGAATTATTCAAAAATGGCGCCAAGAACAGCTGAAGAACACGCGCGTGTTCTTGGTTTCTCAGATTTGCATTTTCTATCCAATCTCCATGAATACGTAATCATATCATGCAATCCACATATCATTATGCTCGTCTCAACCTCACGATCATGTCTATGTACTTTAATTTCATTTAAATTAAACATACAACAAGAAATCAAGATGAAACCTCAAGAACCCTAATTTCTGCATGAAGGCTAGGATTTTTGATACACGATTCAAACAATGCAATTAATTGAGGGAAAACATTCCATGCATGATTATGAACATATGGCCAAATTATTGTGCGAGGAAATATGCATAGATTGAGAGATGACCAAGTATGTGCATACCTCTAGGCCGTGACAGCAAGTTCAAAGTGATTTTTGATTTGGAGGTGTTACAGATGAGTGGTGATGATCTGAACAGCTTCCCTACACCCTATGGATTGTGTTTGGATGGTTGGACTTGATTGAAATTGGCTGGATCATTTTGTGGTACCTCAGCTGCAACTTGTTTGAAATTTTGAGCAACCAGCTGGTGATTTTGTGAAATTGATGTTTCAGAAGTAATCTAAGTGTTTGATCAGCTCATATGTGATGTATGTGAGGTGTGTGAGTGATTGGTTTGATTGGAATTGCTCTCAAACTCAAAACCCGATAGTGACTTGCCTTAGAAGGCAAAATTGGAGTGAAAGAAGAGATTTTGAGGAAAGCATCTGTTAGATGGCTTTGGTGTACTCAAACTGACCACAATTGAGCTCTATTTATAGTAGAGCAAGTTTGTTTTGCAAGGAATAGTGCATGGCAGCTGGTAAGTAGGTTTGGCCAATGTTGGCAAATGAAAATCCAAGTCTCCCTAGCCATTGACTAGAGGTTAGGGCACAGAGCTTTGGTCCCCTTGGTCTTGGATAAGTCTTGACTGATTTCAGATGAGAATGGCTCAGTCCATGCCACCTTGATGGTTCCATTGAATGCCTCATTCCAAATTTGAAGTCTTGTCCCTATTTTGGCCATTCTAGGTTCAACATGCTATTTCTTGTTCCATGAACTTTGGAGGCTTGGCTCAGTGATTGTCCCCTTTAGATTCAATCCTCTGAGGTGTCCAAGTGGATAGGAGCAATTGAATTTGGCTGATTTTGGCAAATCGACCAAAGTTGCAAATTCTGCCTTGCCTTGACAGATTTCAGCAAGGCAACTTGCCAATGTCATATCTCATGGTGTAAGTTGAATTTGGCAATGTTCTTAGCCATTTTGGAAAGCTCTTACATGATACAACAACTGTTTGAACAAGTTTGGTTTTAATCTCTTTTGATTCCAAGTGAAAAATCCCTCTACATTTGGCAAAAAGTGAGGCAGAATCTGACTTAGTGAAAATTTCACTAAGTGTTGGAAAAAGTGACATTTTCACTTTTCAGCCACTTTGATCACTCCATAACTCAAAATCCTTAATGAATTGGAATGACTTGTAGTTGAAGTTTTTGTAGGTGATAATGAGGGCTACAAATCCATCTTTGGATGAGAAAAAATGGGCTTGTGGTTTAGGAGTTATGGTCCTCCAAAGTTGGTACCCTTGCCACTTTATTTTTAACTTAGAAAAATTTCTAAGTTTTATGGTTACCCCTTTTACAAGTTATCTCACTTTTCTTGATTTTTCTTGATGAATGATGATTCAAATCATACATTAACATCATTTTAGGGTTAAAAATCCATTTTGGTGAAAAATCTCAAAAAGTCAAAGTTGACTTTTGTGCACAGTTAACTTTTTATCAGATGAATTCCAAACTATGCAATTCTTCAGGAAATCATGTCCTTGACCTAAATCAAACTTGATGGACATGTTCCATGGGTGTCATAGGGTATATTCAATCATGTATTAGGGTTTGGGAGCATGTCCTGGTCAAAAGTCAAAGTTACAGTTGACTTTTCCCTTAAAACCCTAATTGTGGTGCAGATGAAATTGAGACTTGTTGCTCAAACTTCTTGGATCAATCCATTGTTCCAAATGGATCAATATGGTATATTAGAGACCCTCAAATCATGTCTTGAGGTCTTGACTCATGGTTTATCCCAAAAGTCAACTTAGGGGTGAATTAGGTCAAGAAACCCTAATTCCTGATTTTTGATGAATGCATCCCCTGAGGCAAAATTGACTTGATGCATGGGTTCATGAGGTTCCATGAAGTATATTAGGTTATGTTTTGGATCATTGCCTTGTGCCCAGATGAAAATTTCCATCTGGAGGCCCTGGTCGACCAAAACCCTAATTTGGTGACACTATCGATCTTGAGACTTGACCCACCTAGAAGGGAGCAGCCTTGTGCTTAATCCTTGAAGTGGGAGTCCTTTTTGATCCATTGAGGATGTTTGAGAGATTAGACAAGTTGAAGATCATGTTATTTCTTGATTGATCCTTTGTCTAAGCACTCAGAGAGGGCTTGAAACCCTAATTTTGATTGTATTGGATGCTCACCCATCTTTGGGGAGACTAATGAAGCATGATGGTTCATCCATATTGTGATGATGATTTTCACAATGATGGGAAATATAAGTGGTCAAAATTTGGGGTATTACAACATCCCGACAGTTTCCAAGTCCAATTGTTATTGGCACTTTTCCGTATCAGTTCTCTTTGGGTTCTATCTTCAGCAGGTGTTATTCGTGATTCCCAGTGTAGGGGAAGTTCTCTTTGGGTTTTATCTTTAGCAGAGGTTTTGCTCAGGAAGGCCGTTCGGTTTGTCTTCCTTAGCAGAGTTTATTTTCGGGTTTCTCAATACTTCTCTCGTTGGAGTGTCTTTTGCATAGCATAAGCATCTTTGCATTGCATCCTCCAAATGCATAGCATTTCCATTTTGTATGGAGCATTACGCCATAGAAAAATTCAAACATATGCATTCGAAGCATAAGCCATGTTTGATATCATCTTTGTCAGGCGTTCCTCAGCGGGAAATGGCATATTTCAGGAGATTCAATTTTACTTTATCCCTGGTGAAATTGACGATGAATCCGTTCATCATGCTTGTACTCCCCTGCATAGTTGTTTATTTAGGCTTATCTTTTCCCCAGCGGAGTCATCTTTGTAGATCTGTTGATTCTACTGCCTCTCATTGTGAGTCCGCCTGTATGTCGGCCTACCTTTGCATTTGGATGTGAGTCCTCCTGTTAGCCGTCCTTCCTTTTGAAAATCCATCTTGTGATGGAAACCTTTGGTTGTGAGTCCGCCTGTTTGTCGGCCTACCTTTGTGTGTGGATGTGAGTCCGACTGTCTGCCGACCTTCCTTTTGAAAATCCATCTTGTGATGGTAATCTTTGGTTGTGAGTCAGCCTGTGTGTCGGCCTACCTTTGTGTTTGGATGTGAGTCCGCCTGTCTGCCGACCTTTTTTTTTTAAATCCATCTTGTGATGGTAACCTTTTGGTTGTGAGTCCGCCTGTTTGTCGGCCTACCTTTGTGTGTGTGGATGTAAGTCCGCCTGTTATCCGACCTTCCTTTTGAAAATCCATCTTGTGATGGTATCCTTTGGTTGTGAACCCGCCTTCGGTCGGTAAACCTTTGTTTGGATGTGAGTCCGCCGCTAGCCGGCATTCCTTTTCTTGTGATGATGTGAGTCCGCCTGTGGTCGGCATTCATCTGTTATCTTTTGGTTGTGAACCCGCCTTCGGCCGGTAAACCTTTGTCAGGTCGTTGATACACTATTTTAGTGTGTCATAATGATCCATTTTCTGTAGTAATTTAGCTAGGTTTAATTAGATTTATTTTCATTTCTCTTGTTTGAGTATGAATTTGTCTTCAGCGACTAGTTGCACCTTTCATGGTTTATTGTGTATTTTTGGTCCTAAAGAAATTCAGATTAAGGCAAGCTGAGGCGTGACACCTAAAGACATAGTCTGAGCAGAATGAAGATAAGAGGAAGAAAATATAATGGGATTTATCAATTGCAATTCCACCAAGAGCTTGGAGGAATGTCTATCACTAGGGCATATGTGGCAGAGGTTTGTGTCAAGAAGAAGCTGAAGCATTAAGATAAGATCAAAGAAGCTAAAGGACAAAGGAGGGTACAGTGGGGACCACGACTGCAAAAGTGCATCCTGCACCCAACCACCCGCCGTCTGCTCTATGCCACTACCTATTGCATCAGCCTGCCAAAGACGTTTTGTCTTCAATTGTTGTCTGTCCTTGCTTTAGAATAATCTATTAAAGTAAACACTTTGAAAGCAGACACCGAGGTTTTGGCGCCGTTGCCAGGGAGTGGAAGATACACTTTAAACTACTGTATTTGTTATTTTTGTTTAAAGGTTGTATTTGAGCCTTTAACATTTTTGCTGTGATTTGGTATTATGACAGGTTTAAGCTATTTCATGTGCAGGTCATTACAACCAGTTTACAGTGGTTATCCTGAACCTGAAAGAATTCTAAGAGCACGAAGGAGATTTTTCCGTTCTCAACAACCATCTGGAGATCCATCTACATCAGTTGTGGCTGAATCAGAGGAAGAAGTGCACGTGGAGACAGACAAAGAAACTTTTTCTTCATCATTAGACGAGACACAGCCAGAAAGTGTCATGGCTAAGCAAGACATCATTGGCATTGCCAATGAAAGGGTGCACAACATCAGAGACTATGATGTCTTTGATCCAGCTTCCATGAGCACTGGTATTGTTAGACTAGAGATCACTGCACCATAGTTTGAGTTCAAACCTATGATGTTTCAAATGTTGCAAACCACTGGTCAATATTCAGGCTCTCCTCATGAAGACCCACACTTGAACTTAAAATAATTTCTAGACGTTGCTGACAATTTCAAGATTCCTGGTGTGATTGATGATGCCTTTAGGTTGAGGCTATTTCCTTATTATCTAAGGGATAGAGCCAAGAGCTGGCTAAATTCCTTGGAACCAAATTCCATCACTACATGGTATACCTTGGCAAAAAAATTTCTAGCAAAATACTTCCCTCCTTCAAAGAATGCAAAGATGAGAAATGAGATTACTTCATTTAGGCAAGGAGATGATGAATCATTGTATGATGCTTGGGAAAGATTTAAAGAGTTACTAAGACAATGCCCTCATCATGGGATTCCTATGTGCATTCAACTTAAGACTTTCTACAATGGATTAATTTCATCCTCAAGGAATATGCTAGATACATCCAGTGGTGGAGCTCTCTTGTCCAAATCTTATGAAGACGGTTACAAATTGATTGAGAGCATTACGGCTAACACATACCAGTGGCCTGTCACTAGGGCTTCTGCAACCTCAACTCACAAAAAACTCGATGGAGTTCATAAAGTTACTGATACAACAGTTCTTGCTCCTCAAGTGTCTCAAATTCACCAAATGATGAAGAATATGATGACTCCTGAAGTACCAAGACCAGAGCCAGTGAAGGTGGTTACCGACACGAATGTGATTGCCCGTGTCTACTATGGAGGACCCCATATGTTTGAATAATGTTCTTAAAATCCTGTATCAGTCAACTATGTTGGCAACAACAACAACAGATACAACAATCCTTACAGCAACACATATAACCCTGGGTGGCGCAACCATCCAAAATTTTCTTGGAGTAATAATCAAAATCAACCAAAGGCGTAAGAAACAACAACGCAAGCTCCTCCTGGTTTTCCTACTCCTAACTACGGAGGGGTAAATCAGAGCAATAACCAGCTGGAGAATGTTTTGAAGTCTTTCATTCAAGAAGAAAAGAATCATTTTCAAGCACAAGGAGTGGGTATCAAGAATTTGAAGAATCAAGTAGGGCAAATAGCTACTGCTTTGAGTTCAAGGAACATGGGAACTCTTCCTAGTTCCACTGAAACTCCAACTGCACCTGCTGGAGTAAAAAATGTTGAAACTGGTTGCGACTTTGTGTAATGGTCGGATTACTGCTGCAAGTATACAGCTTATCGCGTAGTCTTAAAAAGGTTGTCAAACCCACAGGGACTAATAATCAACCTAGAGTGATAGGGTATTGCGGTGTAAAGCTAAGGCTAGATTTGGTGGTAAAAGAAATTTGGTTATTAACGGGATTTGAAAAACAACAATAAAGACGAGACCGGAGAATGATTTCCGTACTCTTTGGGACTCCGTAAGATCCAAGTGTTAATAAAGGTCTTGAAATTGGTCTGAAGGATATACCAGTTTAAAGGCTCGACCTCACGCTCTCGCAGTCTTAACCAAGCCACGCCTAATGACCCCAAGATTTTTCTCTCGCTCACTCGGTAGTTAAGAGGTGCTTTTTGAAAACTAACATAAACTAAATGAGGCCCTAAAGCGCTCTTGCTGCATTTAGGCTCAATGTCCGATGCCTACAATCCGGCGATTACCTCAAACTCTCGCTCTATTGGACACGCCTTGGTGTGTTTCTCACTCTCGTAACGAAACACTGTTAAACAACCCCTCGCTCTCACGACGAGGCTGCCTAAATTTAGATTAGACACCAAAACCTGAATTTTAAAAACAAAAGTTAAACACCGAAGGGTCTACAGAGTCCCGTCGGAGCGACGTTCCTCAATCTACGGACTCAAAGAAATTCTACTCAGACATGATTAAATCTAACGCTAATGCATTAACATTTCTGAATTTTAAAACATACATATTGGTTGGTTCTTAATTAAGATCAGATTTAAGGTTTTTGTGCGAAATCTAAATTATGTTGCATACAATTACAAGTAAACAAAATGCAGTAAATAGACAAATTGTAAATAACCTGAAATACGAAGTAATTAAACGGAAAATGAAACTTGTATTAACCAAATGATCCAAGTGTACATCAGCAACAGTAGAAACGAAAAGTAGAACAGATGTATCAATCTCTCGATGTGAGTGATTGATACTATGGTAAATGATATAAGTGGTTAGGCTAGAAAATTTCGGCAGCACTTCCGTACGATTCTTGGATTTCCAAATGCAGTCCTCTGATGCTCTATATATAGAAAAATCTGGCTCCAAGCAGTTGAATTCGAAATCTGAAATCTAAGCTTGCAAACTTCTATAACTGCACCAAGGAAACTGCTCCCGCACATAATGGCGGTCGCCTTAGGCTAAACGGCGGTCGCCTTTCCTTTAAATCTTTGAATTTCCCTCCTTTCTGCTATGGCGAGCGCCATTCAGTTGAATTGGGGGGAATGGCGAACGCCTTTCATCTGGAAGAGGCAGAATCATGCAAATTCTCCACCTTTCTTCTCTTTTGTACTCAATTATTGGTCTTTTCTTCTATGGAGCTGATATAGGACCTGTAAATGGAAAAGAAACGAAAACATAATCAAACAATACACAAAATGACAATGACTCGATAAAAATACGATAAAACATGCATGAATTAAATTGAAATAAACGATACGGAATCGAGTCATCAAACTCCCCCACACTAAGGCTTTTGCTTGTCCTCAAGCAAACTACCAATGCAATAAAACAGTAAGCATTATGTTTTGACTCTTAGGCACGACAAAAACAATCTAAGCACAAGGTTTCTAGGCTACAGCGAAACGGATAGGTACTGAATAGTGAAAACAAGGATACCGTAATGATACGACTCCACAAAAGCGGACGAAAACTCCCTTCCTATACAATACCAATTCAAATCATGAAATTATACCTAGACCTATATCCTTCATCTTATTTCACCTCTTTTTCATTCGAGCGCAATCACATTAAGCCCGTTATCCTTTGTACTTACACGGTAAGCGAACCTGATAGTGTTTATGATCTCTTATTCAACAATTTTTTTTCCGCATTTTATGCTTTCTTTTGCTTACGAATTTCAAGAGTCCGAACCTTTAGGCTAAATGGTCAGGTGAGGACCACCTAACTTAGCAGGAACATGTCTTTCATTTGCATTTTTCTATAAAAATCACATAAATCAACTTTTGAGATCACACATATTTGCATCGGCTCGTTACTTAGTTCGTACATAAGGATGGTGCTGACTGCTAGAATAAACTAATCAAGAGGTTACTTCTAAGAAACTAGGCATAAGGTCATGGCATAATGTCTATTTAAATCAATATCACATATTTGGGGAATCTAAGGTGTAGGAACGGTACCGATAATTTCAAACCTTTCCCAAGTCCGCCTACCTAGCCTAAATCAAAGAATGAAACAACCTATACTAAACGCGTCATGCCTTTGAGTCTAAACAAAAAAAAATTGAAAATTTGAAATTTGGGGTCAAATAAGGGAGTTATTAGACACAGGAAAAACGTAAAGTAAAAATGACTCAAACGTGCATATGACTCGATAATGAAAAATAAACTAAACTAGAAAGAAAGAAATAAATAAAAGCAATAAACGACTCCTCCCCCACACTTAAACTAGACATTGTCCTCAATGTCTTAATCTAAGGCGAAAGAAGGAGTGATAGAACCTGGATACAATCAATGATAGCGAGCACGCCCTCCACGATGGTGTCTATCCTGCCTAAAGGTTGGGTTGTCCTGGGGGACATGCTATACACAATCTGCAATTCGGTTTACTTCTCTGCGCAGTCCCGCCATCTCTGAAACAACATCTCTCAAATCCGACTCAGCCCTGGCCATGAACTCGTACTGCCTCCTCTCTAACTCCTGCATCTGCACATCACGCACGACATCTCTCTCTCTCTACTGCCTGAGCTCTGACAGAACTTCATCCAATGATGAACGAAAACCTGCAAAATCAGAAAAGGGTGACGTGTGTGCTTGGGTGCTAGACCCAGGTATGTCAGTGGTATGGCGATGAGGACGGGGCTGCTCTGAATGATGTCCCATAATTTCACGGTAATGCTTTTCATCGTTCTCTGCTTCCAAATCACGGGCTCCTAAATCAAACAGCCAATTAGTGCTTCGACGCACGTTAATATGCTCAGCATTTGGCAAAGAAAAACCTCAGAACTCGTGGGTCCTGACCATAAAGTGGTACTTGTTACTATGCAAACTCTTGACAAGTCGCGCATTACGGCAAAAGTCAATGTCAGCATAGAGACAAGGTATGCTCTCTTCGTTTTCTAAATCGGCCTCTAAGTCTAAATAGATAGCAATGGAAGTAATGATACCGCCTATACAGATGGAACCGCCGACTCTGTTTGCTACACTAATGATGCGTTGTATTCGCAAGTGTACGAATCGCGTCAGAGTAATATAAAAAGTTATCGTATCCACATAGACCAAATGTCGATCTAACGAATTCTGTTTGTTACAGTGCTTATCTAAGGAAGTTCAATTCAGGGTTTACTAATGCAGAGGAAAATAAATAAAAGTAAATGATGAGGTAATAAAATTCAGACAAAACAATAGGCTTGAATGTAATTCTCATAACCGATAATATTTCTATATTCATCAACAGAACTACTTACGGGCAATATTTTCTATTTTAAGAAAAGAATTCAATTTAACAGGAACTGTCGCTTTCGCGTAGTCAGAACCAAGTTTACCCTCTAAACTAACCCCTTTATTGTCACTTATAAAAAGGCGCGCATTGCGTTAGAGTCATGGAAAACTTACTTTTAAGAAATGCAAATTCTAAACTAAACAGAAAAGTATTTTGACCTGAAATCTCTAAACTAAAGAGGTTCAAAATGAACCAGATTCTAATCCCACTAACGCGTCCGAAAATAGTTTTAAAATCTCTTTTCTAAAGTGTTAAAAATCCCTACTCAACTGAGCAAAGCGCTTTCGTTGTATTTGATCAGTTGAGAACTAAACAAGTTCACAATTGGTTGGACGACTTTCGATATTACCCAACATTGCTTTTAAGTACAGAAAACTTGTGTTAAAGATTAAAACAACCCTTAAGTATTTCTATTAACATATAGACGTATTACGGTGATTATGGTCTTTACATTCTTACCTATCTAAAACTTAGCCAGCCATGGTAGTTATAACAGTCATATTAATTCTTATCATGTATGGAATTAAGTCTTTTGAAAAGTAAAGTTTTGAAAAGTAAGGCAAGACAATAAATAAACAAAATAAAGCAAGTGCAAGAAATGAATGAAAGTAAATGCGATTAAAATAAAACCTGCTCCAAAGCGGAGTCTTTAAATCTGGTACAATGTACGGAAAAGAAAATGCTGGCAGGATTACTTCTACCAAAGTGCTCCAACTTGATTACAGACACTCCAAGACTTGATTACAAACTCGATCACACACAGTGCAATAACTCCTCGATGTGAGAAGATTACCGCTTTACAAGAGTGAAATTTATGCCTAGGATGAAGTAAACTAAAATTCGAGTTCTGAGAGTATTTATAGGCAAAGTTGGATGATCCTAAAATTCGAGTTCTGAGAGTATTTATAGGCAAAGTTGGCGTGGTGCAAAGACAAAAGTGACCTTGGCTTGAAAAATGGGCGGGAACTGATTTTGCCTTGTCGCGCCCGCGACAAGAAGAAAACGGCAAAGGTGAGTGCTTGTCGTGGGAACGTGGCAGTTGAGTTGTGGAGATCATGGGACACGTCGTCGCCTACCCTGGGGCGCCCGCGACAAGAGAAGCGACCAGAGTAAATTGCTGCCAAACTTGAATTCTAGCTCCTTTTGCATCCTTTTTCGTCTGGGACTTCGATTTTATTGAAAACCTGAAAACAAAGGAAAACATAACAATAACAAAGCATAAAAAATAAAAATAAAAACTAATATGCATGTGAAATCAGAGTCGAAAATACAGTATAATTTAGTGTCATCAAATTCTCCCACACTTAGACCTTTGCTTGTCCTCAAGCAAAACATTTAAATCTCATAGAAAAATCAGTGTCGATCGATGATTTTTGGGCGAAAAGGGCTTCTAATTCCTAGTCTGGATGCAGTGGTCGGTACTAACTGAGTGAACCCGGGGCATCATGATGACACTAATCCGCAAATACGGACATAAACTTCACTCCTATACTAATCAACCCATTATATCCCACAATACTTAGGCCTTCCTTTTCCATCTCTTTTGAGTCCTTTTCATTCAAGCGCAATCACATTAAGCCCGTTTTCCGCACATGCTTCATGGTAGAGGGACCTGTTAGTGATTCTGATCTTTTCATACCGGATTTCTGGCACAAGGAACTGTGTAAAATCCTTTTATTCCTCTCAAGTGCAGTTGTGGGGGATCGGATCGTAATCTGCCCTACCGAGTTCAGCGCCAGATACCTCTGAACCAACTGAAATGAGCAAGCTAAACATCTTATTACCCTTTTTTTTTCTTTTTTTTCTTTTGTAGCAACGGTGCAGATAAAAAAAATTTTCTCTTTGCTTTTTTTTTTCTTGCACTCAGATCAGTCACTTATATTCGTCGGTCTCCTACTTAGAACATGTTTAGGCCGGAGCTGATTGCTGAAATAAACTACTAAGGATGATTTTGAAATGAAATTAGGGCCATGGTACATGGGGTTTCAGGTGTGATTCTTATATTTACGAAGTTCATGGTGTAAGGACGATACTGATGTTTCGAAGGTTCTCCCAAGTCGCCGCATCCTAACCCGAACCTGTCTTAAAGTCCAGAAATTTTTCAGAACAACACTTTTTTTCTAAAAAAAATTTATTTTTATTTTTATTTTTATTATTTTATTATTTTTTTTTGGGTTAAAATATGTGGGAAAAAAATGAAGGTGAACCAAAAAAATATACTTATACTAATGACTCTTCAAACACATGCATTTTCTAAAACAGAAACAAAAGTAAATAACTGAAGGGAAATAAAAGTAAACTACTAAAACGGCAGAAATAAAAACGATAAAATCTCCTCCCACACTTAAATCAAACATTGTCCCCAATGTTTCGAAGTAAGCTAAGGAGAAAGGAACCTGGCAAAACTAGTGAGGACCGCTGGTGCCCTCGCCGCCCTGTGCTGAACGCTCGGAACGACGGGATCTGCTACAGTGATGGTCTCGCTGGTCCATCCTAGCCTGCAATTCTGTCTGAGCAGCTTTCACCTCACGAAGGTTACCTAAGATGGAACACTGAGTGGCCTCCATAAGCTGAAAGTGCTGATGGTTATATTGCTGTTGACGGGACTGCTCAGTGGTGATCGCAAGCAGAGTACGGGAGATGGTCTCGTAAGATTGGTCAGCTCTCCACTGCGACTCTTGCATTAAGCTCATCTGGTCCACCATCTGTCGTTGAATGGAAGAGAGCAGGTCTTCATGTCGTGCTTCTCTAGCCATATGGTCTCGCCACATCTCCTCCGTAATATAAAATCCGGGAGCAGCTCCTGCAAAAGTGTTAAAAGAAGATGGTGTGGTGTGCGATTATGTAGGACGAGGGGGGACACACGCTCTCTATGGTCATACTCATCATCTGTGTCGGGCCCCTCATTGTCATGGACATTAGGAGGAATTGGACCTAGAAAAGGTGGGGCAGTAAGGTCATAGATCCAGTTCCTCTCGAATCGTATATCTGTACGTCTACTGCACGGCATAACAATTGATTCGACGGCTACCCCGTGAATCATCAACTCATAACCACCAGCCCTCCTCGATCGGCACAATTTCATGTCTTTCATAAATTTTAAATTAATTGTGCGAGGGGGCAGTGGTTCTAAAGTAGCTATCTCATCATTCAAATTTAGTGCCCGAGCAATAGACGTAATCAATCCGCCAAAAACTATCGGTCCACCCTTATTTACCGTTAAGCACATGTGGGTGATCATAAATGGAACCGGATTGATTCTTACATTTGTGAGGCATCCTTGCAAGAACAAAAGTTCTTTACTATTAACTTTGTTTTGATTCTCCCGGCCAAAATAGAGCATGCCAAAAGATATCTGAAAATTCTTATGGCCGGGTTATGAATGGTCGAGGCGAGTATTCCCTTAAAGGAATCAACAATAGTATCTGATAACCTGCGCCAGAAGGCGAATATCCCGACTGACCATTCAGCATCTGAAGGAGCCTCACAAACAGCACCCTCCCCATGAGGGAATCCCAATAGACCTGCTAGTTCATCGGTACTGAACTGATACTCAACAGCAAACAGTCTAAAATGCACGGTACCGACTGTGCTAGCAGTGTCGGGACGAACGGTATAAACTAATGAACTCAAAAACTCAACCGTCATCCTCTCATAGGTGGGTTCTTTTGTGGTGAAAACAGTGCCTAAACCTATAAAGTCTAACATATGGAAAACGCTATGATGAATCCCTAAAGCGTGCAAGCAAGTATCGTCGACATACCTCGTCGAGAGAATTTCTCGATCCTGAAGCTTTTGAAGTTGCCGCCTCTGCCTATTCCCGGATTTTCCTTCCCGAAGAATGACTCCATTAAACTCCATTGATGAAGATGGTGAAGAGGGTGGAAGACAAGTGGTATGATAAAGGTTGGATTTTTATGGGTTTTTGTTGATGGAAATTGAAATGGAAAGTTAAGAGATGATTAGTGAATGCTAGAGATATGAATTTCAATGGGGTTTTATAGGGATTTTTCGGAGGGAAAAATGGGTTTGAAAAGGTTGGAGCTTCAAAAATGGTGGGAATGGAGGTTCTGTCCCGATTTTACAAGGACGCTGCCGCGGGCGCGACGAGAGCAAATCCGCTGATGGGCCTCAATTTGTCTTTTTGAATGGGCTTTTTGTCCTTCATTTGGCCTTGGGGGGTCTTTTTAGCATTCCATATGTCCTAAAAATGTAGTTTTGCACAAAATTTTCACAAGCATATATATTTTTTTATAATAAATTTTTTTTATATATTTTGTCAAAGAAAAATAAAATAAAAGAAAATATTAGCATATAAACATAAAAAAACTCAAACCTTAATATAAATCGGAAATATATCAAATGCAAATAGTAGGAAATATGTCTGGGTGATACTGGAAGTAAATTAATGCATAAGAAATATAGTAAATAATACGAAAATGGAAATCAAGATGTTTGGTCATCAGTCTGGTCATCTCCACGGAGTCTTGCTATCTCACGACGGAGCTCCGCCATGTCTTCATATAGCACATCGTACTCAGTAGCGTGGGTCAGCTCTGACACTTCCATCCCCAGGTGTAGGTCAGCAAGAGTCTGTCGGAGATCTGCTATCTCTTGGCGCATCATCGCCATCTGGGTCTGCATATCTGGAGTACCTAATGAATGATTATTTGACCACACCGTGGTCCTGTCAGGTGGTGGAGCTGGAACATACTCTGGCTCTGGGCAGGGTCGTGGTGCGTCCACCGTCTCACCGTGTCCTTCTAAGGCATATGTCTAGTTTGCTGGGTCATGGACACTGGTCATAACAGGATCTGGCAAAGTGAAATGATGTATGGTCTCACCGTCGATCAGGAGTCTGAACTGAGAGGGATTAAAGGAGATCCTTCTCATCAGCCCCCGATCTAAACAAAAATCAATATCCATGGTGGTATGGCTGCAGTAGGGAGTCAAATGAAATAGCTTTCGGCCAAGGCCTAGAGCAACAGCAATCTCAGTCACATTACCTCCTACATGTATAAGTCCTCCTGCCCAGGTGGCAACACCACTAAAAGAATACAGCATAAAGTTACCACAAGCTAAACGACGCGACTGATTCGCACAAAACATGAAAAATATGTCCTCCTCAGTAACGTGGTCATCAGCATCTGCTCTCCCAAAGAATGTATGGGCAATGATCATCTGAAAGTATCGGAGAGATGGGTTATGGATAACCTGCGAAATGTGAGTATCAGGGTCAGGGCCTCCACCTCCAGAGATGTCACTCCAGAATTTCTCCACGTCTCTACTCATGAAGTAACCCATGGGCAGCTCAGGGATAGCGCCAACTCCAGTCTCAAATCCAAGAAGATCACCGAACTCAGTATGGGTGAATGAATACTCTGTGCCAAATAACCTGAAGCTGGTGTGGCCATCTGGTCCCAAGTACGGATCATAGGAGAAAGAGCTGAGGAACTCCAGAGTGAGGTTCCTATAGGTGGGATGCAAATCATCAGCGTACTGGTCCCATTTGAGCTGGTGGGTCAAGTATCGGACACTGGGCTCTATGCCCAAAGCTTCCATGCAATCACTGTCTGGGTAGCGAGTGGGTGCCATAGGTCTGAGTGAAAGCATCGCATAACGCTCTCTCTGGGCGTCGTCTCTAAAGGTCACGTGCATGTCGTCGACTGGTGGCATCCTGAAAGAAAAGGTTAGGAAAAACAGGCCCTGAAATCAAACACACCAAACAAGTTAGACATATATGTACAAACAAACAAACAAACCTAAATCAAAATAAACGGAAAGAAAATAAATACGAAAAGGAAAAGAACCATGGGTTGCCTCCCATGCAGCGCTTGCTTAACGTCGTTAGCTCGACGAATTCAAGTCATGTATCTGGTGCGAGGATAGGTGGGTCTGTTAACGTGAACCTGGAGTAGTATGTTGGAATGTCACCTCCTTCATAATGCTTAAGCCTTTGTCCATTTACAATGAACGGACTGCAAGATTTGTTCTTAATTTCCATTGCCCCGGATTTTAGGACTTTGGAAACTTCGAACGGGCCCGTCCATCTAGATCGAAGCTTACCTGGAAAAAGTCGCAGTCTTGAATTGTATAGAAGAACAGGGTCACCTATGTTGAAGTCTTTCTTGACGATCTTCTTGTCATGCCATGCTTTGGTTCTCTCTTTATATATGATGGCATTTTCATAGGCTGATTGTCGGAGCTCTTCTAGCTTATGTATGTCTAAGATGCGTTTCTCACCAGCTGCTAGGTAATCAAAATTTAAGGTTCTGATGGCCCAATATGCTTTGTGTTCCAATTCAAAGGGTAAGTGACATGATTTTCCGTAAACTAGTTGGTAAGGGGTTGTTCCAATGGGAGTCTTATAGGCTGTCCTGTAGGCCCACAGTGCTTCTGAAAGCTTCTGTGACCAATTCTTTCTGGATATCGAGACAGTTTTTTCTAAGATATGCTTGATCTCTTTATTGGATACTTCTACTTGCCCACTGGTTTGCGGGTGGTAAGGTGTGGCTACTCTATGTTTAACTCCATACTTCCGCAACAGTTTGTCAAAAATCCTAGATATAAAATGTGATCCTCCATCACTTATGACTAGCCTGGGAACTCCAAATCTAGGGAATATATTCTGCTTGAACATCTTAATCACTACTCGGGTGTCATTTGTGGGTGCAGCTATAGCTTCAATCCATTTGGACACATAATCGACAGCGACTAAAATATATTTGTTTCCTAAGGATGATGGAAAAGGTCCCATAAAGTCGATTCCCCAAACATCAAAAAGTTCTACTTCTTGAATGTTTCTTAATGGCATTTCATTTCTCCTCGAGATGTTTCCGGAGCGTTGACACGGGTCACACTTGGTTATATATGTATAAACATCACGCCATATAGTTGGCCAATAAAGACCAGCTTGTAAGATCTTAGCGTGAGTCTTAGATGTGCTTGTGTGTCCTCCGTAGGATGCTGAGTGACAATGTTCTATGATATGGTGCACTTCTTCCTCTGGAACACACCGGCGAAAGATTCCGTCAGTGCCTCTCTTAAAAAGGAGTGGTTCATCCCAATAGAAATGTTTAACGTCATTGAAGAACTTCTTTTTCTGCTGATAGCTGAGGTCAGGAGGTATTATATCTGCAGCAAGATAGTTAACAAAATCTGCATACCAAGGTACATTATTTACCGCTAAGGATTTTTCAGAATCTTCTAAGGTTTCTAAACTTACATCTCCAATTGCATCTAGCTTAGCGATTAACCTGTCATAAGCAAAGTCATCATTTATGGGTACTACATCAGGTTTCAAGAACTCAAGCCTGGAAAGGTGATCGACAACTATATTCTCGGTGCCTTTCTTATCTCTGATATCAAGGTCAAATTCTTGCAATAAAAGTATCCACCGGAGTAATCTAGGTTTAGTATCCTTTTTATTCAAAAGGTATCGGATGGCGGCATGATCAGTGTAAACAATTATTTTGGCTCCCACCAAATAGGATCTAAATTTGTCTATGGCGAAAACTACGGCTAGGAGTTCTTTTTCTGTGGTTGCATAGTTTAGCTGAGCGGCATCTAGAGTTCTACTGGCATAGTAAATCACATGTAACTTCTTATCAGATCTTTGCCCTAGCACTGCTCCTACAGCGTAATCACTAGCATCACACATGATTTCACAAGGTTTTGTCCAATCTGGTGGTTGCATAATGGGTGCTGAGATTAAAGCTTGTTTTAAAAGGTTGAATGCTTCGTTGCATTTTTCATCAAAAATGAACTCGGCATCTTTCATCAGAAGACCTGTCAAAGGTTTAGTGATCTTAGAGAAGTTTTTAATGAAACGCCGGTAAAATCCAGCATGTCCAAGAAAACTTTGAACTTCTCTAATTGTTTTGGGTGGTTTAAGATTCTCTATCACCTCGATCTTGGCTTTATCAACTTCAATGCCTTTTTCAGAAACGATATGTCCTAGAACTATACCTTCAGTGACCATGAAGTGACATTTCTCCCAATTTAATACCAGGTTTACTTCGACACATCTCTTCAAGATCTTTTCAAGGTTGACTAGACAGTTATTGAAATCAAATCCGCAGACTGAGAAATCGTCCATGAATACTTCCATAATTCCATCAAGATAATCAGCGAAGATTGACATCATGCAACGCTGGAAAGTTGCTGGGGCATTACAGAGTCCGAAAGGCATACGTCTATAAGCAAAAGTTCCATATGGGCATGTGAAGGTTGTTTTCTCTTGGTCATCAGGGTGTATAGGAATTTGGAAAAAACCTGAATATCCGTCGAGGTAACAGAAGTAGGAATGTCTAGCTAGACGTTCCAACATCTGATCTATAAAAGGTAATGGGAAATGGTCTTTCCTAGTGGCTTTGTTTAATTTTCTGTAATCTATGCACATACGCCAACCTCCTTCTATCCGTTTTGTAACGTGCTCACCTTTTTCGTTATGTACCACGGTGATGCCTCCCTTTTTAGGTACTACATGCACAGGGCTTACCCATTTACTGTCCGAGATCTGATATATTATCCCTGCTTCCAACAACTTAAGAACTTCCTTCTTAACTACCTTACTCATTATAGGGTTAATCCTTCTTTGGTGTTCTCTTGAAGGTTTAGCATCTTCTTCAAGTGAAATCCGGTGCATGCACACGGATGGACTTATTCCTTTAAGATCTGAGATGTCGTACCCTAGTGCTGAGGGATATCTTCGCAATGCATCTAAGAGTTGGTTTGTTTCATTTTGGTTCAGAACGGCACTGACTATCACTGGTCTGTCCATTTCTTTGTCTAAAAACTCATATCTTAGATTCTTGGGTAATTCTTTTAATTCTAAGGTTGGTTTGCTTGGGTTTTGTATAGGATCTGGAGTTAAGGATAAACATTCAAAAAGGCTATCATCTATGTAGGGTTCCATACTGTCATCATCTTTCTCAATGGGCGTTGAAGGTAGTTTTATTCTTTCTATTGGCTCTTCCTGGTTAAGTTCACGGACACATTCATCAATGACATCAACTGCATAACATGCATCTCCTATTACTGGTGTCGTGAGAAACTTTGCTAGGACAAACTCTATTTTTTCGTTACCTACCTCAAAAGTCAATTTTCCTTTCTTGACATCTATTATGGCTCCTGCAGTTGATAGGAAGGGTCTACCTAGGAGGATTGGGATATCTTTATCTTCTTTGATGTCCATTACGACGAAGTCGGTGGGAATGAACAACTTGCCTATTCTAACTGGGATGTCTTCTAATACGCCTACAGGGTATTTTATAGATCTGTCAGCTAATTGGAGAGACATCTTAGTAGGTTGCAAATCTCCTAGTTTCAATCGTTCACAAACTGCGAGGGGCATTAGGCTTACACTGGCTCCTAAGTCCAGAAAGGCTTTATCTATGACATGATTCCCCAAAATACAAGGTATGGAGAAATTCCCCGGATCTTTGTCTTTTTTGGCAAGTTTGTTCTCAGAAATGGAATTACACTCCACTGGTTTTGGATCGTCAAGTCTACGTTTATTGGTGAGGATGTCCTTCAGGAATTTAGTATAAGATGGTATTTGGGTGATGGCTTCTGTAAAAGGAATCTCTACATGGAGTTTTTCTATAACTTTAACAAACTTCTGGAATTGGTCATTGATCTTAGTTTGTTTAAGTCTTTGTGGATAGGGAATTGGTGGTTTGTATGCCTGAGGGGGTGTTGAAGCTTCATCCGTAACTTCTCCTTTATCTTTGTCTTTTGGTTTCTCAATTTCTACGGGTTTCTCACCTTCGGGGGTAGCATCCTTTTTGGAAATTTCGGAGTCACTCAATGTCGGGTTTTTAGGCCCTTTATAAGTGGTTCCACTTCGTAAGGTAACAGCGTTAGCTTGCCCTCGAGGGTTCTGTTGAGGTTGTCCAGGAAATTGTCCTCCAGGAGTAGTTTGGGGTGCTTGCTTTAAGGCTACCTGAGAGATCTGGGTTTCAAGCATCTTGCTGTGGGTGGCCATTTGATCCATTTTGGTTCCTAGTTGGGTAAGCAGCTCATTCACATGAATATTCTGATTTAGGAACTCTTTGTTTTGCTGGGCTTGTGCTGTCATAAAATCATTTAGAACTTTCTCAATATTTGGCTTAGGTGGCACTGCTTGCATAGGTTGGTTTTGTCTAGGTGCTTAATTGTTGGTTGATCTCGGAGGTGCTTTGTTTTGGATAGGGTTATTGTTTTTGTAGGAAAAATTAGGGTGATTCCTCCATCCAGGGTTGTAAGTATTTGAGAACGGGTTTCCTTGGGCATAGTTGACTGGGTCTGGGTTAGTCTCGTTTAACAGATGGCAGTCATCTGATTGATGACCTTTAGTACCACAAAGTTCGCAATCCGATACTACTGCTGCTGCAGCGGTTGGTTGTGCGTACATTTGATCGATCTTGAGGGCCATAGCATCCATTTTGGCTTGCATCATGTCTATAGAGCTTACCTCATGTTTACCTCCTTGGGCTTCTTTCTTTTCCACTGTTGCTCTTTCGTTTCCCCATTGATGATGGTTTTGAGCCATATCTTCAATGAGACCACAAGCGTCAGGATAGGGTTTGTTCATCAGGGCACCGCCAACGGCAGCGTCGATGGACATCTTTGTGTTATAATGAAGTCCGTGGTAAAAGGTATGTATAATCAACCATTGCTCCAAACCGTGGTGTGGACAAGCCCTTAGAAGGTCTTTATACCTCTCCCAAGCTTCAAATAGTGATTCTCCTTGGTTTTGGGTAAATCTTGTTATTTGGTTTCGGAGAACGGCTGTTTTGCTTGGGGGAAAGTATCTAGCAAGGAATGTTCTCCTAAGGTCTTCCCATGTTGTTATAGAATTGGCTGGAAGGGAATCTAACCAAGTTAGGGCTTTGTCTCTAAGGGAAAAGGGAAATAGTCTTAAACGAATCGCCTCAGGACTAGCACCATTGGTCTTAAAGGTGTTTGACAACTGGATAAAGACTTTTAGATGTTGGTTTGGGTTTTCAGATGGTAGTCCTGCGAATTGGTTTTGTTGAACTAGTTGTAATAGGGACGGTTTTAGTTCAAAATTATTGGCAGGTATGGTAGGGTTAACTATACTAGAGCTCGGTTCTTCGTCAGCAGGCTGAGCGAATTCCTTAAGGGGTCTTTGGTTACGATTTTCGGCCATAGCTTGCTTAATTCGACGAAGCCAAAGTCGTGCGCGAGCGTAACGTTCTGGTTCCACTAAAGGATCTATTACACTACTGGAGCTGCGAGATCTTCGCATCGACCAGTTCGTGCGGCCCTAGTCTAAACGGTGATAACAAATGAAATTCGAAATTCGGCGAAATTGGTCCCCGGTAACGGCGCCAAAAACTTGATGCATTGTATTCACAAGTGTACGAATCGCGTCAGAGTAATATAAAAAGTTATCGTATCCACAGAGACCAAATGTCGATCTAACGAATTCTGTTTGTTACAGTGCTTATCTAAGGCAGTTCAATTCAGGGTTTACTAATGCAGAGGAAAATAAATAAAAGTAAATGACGAGGTAATAAAATTCAGACAAAACAATAGGCTTGAATGTAATTCTCATAACCGATAATATTTCTATATTCATCAACAGAACTACTTACGGGCAATATCTTCTATTTTAAGAAAAGAATTCAATTTAACAGGAACTGTCGCTTTCGCGTAGTCAGAACCAAGTTTACCCTCTAAACTAACCCCTTTATTGTCACTTATAAAAAGGCGCGCATTGCGTTAGAGTCATGGAAAACTTACTTTTAAGAAATGCAAATTCTAAACTAAACAGAAAAGTATTTTGACCTGAAATCTCTAAACTAAGAGGTTCAAAATGAACCAGATTCTAATCCCACTAACGCGTCCGAAAATAGTTTTAAAATCTCTTTTCTAAAGTGTTAAAAATCCCTACTCAACTGAGCAAAGCGCTTTCGCTGTATTTGATCAGTTGAGAACTAAACAAGTTCACAATTGGTTGGACGGCTTTCGATCTTACCCAACATTGGTTTTAAGTACAGAAAACTTGTGTTAAAGATTAAAACAGCCCTTAAGTATTTCTATTAACATATAGACGTATTACGGTGATTATGGTCTTTACATTCTTACCTATCTAAAACTTAGCCAGCCATGGTAGTTATAACAGTCATATTAATTCTTATCATGTATGGAATTAAGTCTTTTGAAAAGTAAAGTTTTGAAAAGTAAGACAAGACAATAAATAAACAAAATAAAGCAAGTGCAAGAAATAAATGAAAGTAAATGCGATTAAAATAAAACCTGCTCCAAGGCGGAGTCTTTAAATCTGGTACAATGTACGGAAAAGAAAATGTTGGCAGGATTACTTCTACCAAAGTGCTCCAACTTAATTACAGATACTCCAAGACTTGATTACAAACTCGATCACACACAGTGCAATAACTCCTCGATGTGAGAAGATTACCGCTTTACAAGAGTGAAATTTATGCCTAGGATGAAGTAAACTAAGATTGTATGATCCTAAAATTTGAGTTCTGAGAGTATTTATAGGCAAAGTTGGCGTGGTGCAAAGACAAAAGTGACCTTGGCTTGAAAAATGGGTGGGAACTGATTTTGCCTTGTCGCGCCCGCGACAGGCCTACCGCGCCCGCGACAAGATGAAAACAGCAAAGGTGAGTGCTTGTCGTGCAGTTGAGTTGTGGAGATCATGGGACACGTCATCGCCTACCCTGGGGCGCCCGCGACAAGAGAAGCGACCAGAGTAAATTGCTGCCAAACTTGAATTCTAGCTCCTTTTGCATCCTTTTTCGTCTGGGACTTCGATTTTATTGAAAACCTGAAAACAAAGGAAAACATAACAATAACAAAGCATAAAAAATAAAAAAAAACTAATATGCATGTGAAATCAGAGTCGAAAATACAGTATAATTTAGTGTCATCAACTAATAAATTGGGCAAGAAGGAACGATGTAGGATTCACACGGGTCTGGAAAAGTGCATAGTGGATAAAGAACAAATCCTTAGAATTCACATTTCCTGGGTTTTCACGGCCGAAGATGGTGGAAGCGAGAGTACAGTGAAAGTAGCGAATAGCAGGGTTGTGGATGGTCATGGCTTTCAAGCCCTCCCATTTGGTGGCTCTTGTGTTGGTTATTTGGTGCCAGAATTGGAAGGCTCCTTCCTCCCAATCACTGTCCAAAGGTTCTTGTGTCGCAAGACCCTCACCGGTAGGAAAACCAAAGTATTCAGCTATCTGCTCATGAGTGAGCGAATAATCAATGTTAAACATCCTAAAGTAGATGGTTCCGGTAGTGCGATTAAGGTCATGGACGTATCAGACTGAACTAAGAAACTCATAAGTAAGTCTAACGGAAGAAGGATTAAACATATAGTAGAAACGAGTCATTCCTAAGTTCCTGAGCATCCACGAGACGCTATCATAAAGACCCAAGGTGCGAAGAGTCTCGGGCTCTGGATACCTCGTGGCATAGACTGGCCTCTTGGATACTCGGTGGAAGTTGGAACGCATGGTGGCTCCAATTTCTCCGTCGGGGAACTCAATGCCCATGTAATCTATCTCTTGGTTAGCAGCCATAGTTATTTCTTAGGAAGATGGTGGTTGTGGGAATTTTCTGAAGTGGGTAGAGAAATGGATAGTGGGTATGAGAAAGGTGTATGGTAATGTGTGGTTAGGGGTGTTTAAATAAGGATTTAGTGGATGAATATGATAGATGGAGTTAATGTGGGATGATGAAGGGTTTACTAGGTACTTATGGGGGTCTAGGGACATGCAAGAGTGTATTGAATGGGAATAAAGGAGGCAAAGGCGTGTTTCATGAAGAAAAACGCGTGTTCTGCCTATTCGAATGCACGGCGAACGCCTTTATGCATATGGCGACCGCCATTTGCTTTCAGGCACGCCTTTTGGTTTTTGGTTTGCAGAATGCAAATTGGTTACTATTTTTTTTTTTTGGTTTTTTGGTTTTTCTTGACAAACCTAGATTTGCTAAACATTAATAACAAGTTAAGTAAGGATTTAAAACACTAAAAATAAAAAATTTAAAGAGAAACTTGCATTAACGAAACTGAAGTGCATTATAATTACGCGTCGGCATCCCGACGGTACATAGTGGAATGGAAATTAACAATTTAAATGATACAAGAAGGGGAAACACTATACATGTAAGCAAACTATCCTAAGAAAATAGGGAAATAGGTGCGGCTATGGATCATCCATGATGTTGTCTAAGAGAGTAGACAATTTGGAACATATGGTCCAACTCCTCATGTACAACATCCATTAGTCCAATAAAGTCGACTCGGAGAGAGGAAATCTCATCTCGAAAGGAATCTACTTCAGCTTGGAGAGCATTAATAGCAGCAGCTACATTCAAAGGTGGTATATCAGGATTGACCTTGGAATCTTGAGTGGCCTCGGCAGACATAATGGTATCTCGGTGTAGCGAGCGATTTTGGACGTGGTTCTTAAGCACTTCCGCTCTAGGGTACTACAGGTAGATTCATTTTTTATCCTATTGAAGCTGATGAAGGAAGGGAAATAGATGTCTCCAATTAACCCTGCTTACTTACTGAGTTTGAACAGCGGTCTGTTAGGTTACAGATGCTATAAGGAGGTGGGGCCCAATCTTTGGTTATTGCGCTTGAGAACACGGTGTTTAGACTATTGGTGAGGTTTTTGATATTGTGCTTAGATTTGATGCTTTTGGGTTGATTTGGTGGAGATAATGGATATTGGGTTTTTGATTAGTATGCTCGCTAAGATTTTTTTCAATCTTATGCCTACGTATTCCCGTTTAACGAAACAGGGAAATCAGAGCGATCGTAGTTCCTCCTATTCTATGGGAGGAAATGGGTTGTTTTGGTGTCTTGTTCAAAGCCCAAGACGTGAAGCTAAAGGTGGTTTGTATCTTGTTCAAAGCCCAAGATTTGAAGCTGAAGGGTCTATTTGTATCTTGTTCAAAGCCCAAGATGTGAAGCTAAAGGGGTTTTGACTTTAGGGAGAATTTGTCATCTCTAAATAGGAGTTGTTGATGTTTATATGCTATGAACAAGGCACAACTTTGATGCTAGGAGGTTGATTGACTCAACCGGGTTCTTCTTTATACAAAGCCTAAGAGGAGGCTATTGACCCAACGATAGGGTGCTTTTATGTGTCTCGTACGAAGCCTGAGAGAGAGGCTAAAAGGGCTGACTCAACAAGCGAGTCTTTTTGCATGTGTCTTGTACGAAGCCCAAGACGGAGGCTAAAAGGGATTGAATCAACAAGAGAGTCTTTTATACTCAACAAGAGAGTGTTTTAGTATCTCGTACAAATCCCGAGATGGAGACTAAAAGGGGTTTGACTCAATAAGAGAGTCTTTTATACTCAACAAAAGAGTTTTTTGGTATCTCGTACAAAGCCCGAGATGGAGGCTAAAAGGTTAGCTCCGCTGGGGAGAATCATTTGTACAAAGCCCAAGAGGAGGCTAACTTTCCTGAGGAAAGGATCATTATACAAAGCCTAAGAGGAGGCTATCCGTTGGCGACTGTTTCAGTTTAGTGACAGGTCCAGTATGTTGGATAAAAGAGAAAATCAGTTCTTATGAAGGGAACGATTAAAGGTATTGTTGTGCTTTGGTACTGATCAGAGGATCAGGGTTGTTTCCTATTCTCTAAGGAAATGGGAAATCCAAAGGGTATTGAGACTGTCCAAGTCTACGGGTGTTTTGAGAAATCGATTCTCAGGTAGTGAATAATCTTTGTATAATGCCCAAGAGAAGGCTGGTATGTTAAGGGATGAAGGTCAACCCATTAACAGGTCTGATACTTGACTCAGAAAGACAGCTCTAGCAAATTGATGACTAGGTTCTGTTCCTATACCTGTAGAGGTCTCTGGGTCCTTGTACTAAGCCCAAGAGAAGGCATGAGAGCTTTTAAGAGGCCGAAGGATCCTTTTACAACGCCCAAGAGGAGGCGGGGATGCTTTTAGGAAGCTTGTGGGTCCCCAAACCCCGAGAAGTTCAAGACATGTTATTCACAGAGAATAGATCAAGCCAGGAAAGTCCGAGAATTTGGAAGAAACTCAAGAGATGCTATTCACGGAGAATAGATCAACTCTGGGGAGTAGAGTTTCTTTGACAACTTCTAAGAGTGACAGTCTGAGAAAGGGTTCACCGAGAATGCTGCCTTTCACGTCTCCATATTGTTTAACCCCAAGAGGAGGGAAGACTGTGTCCGGTAATCCTATGGGGATCTAGTTTTGTTTATATTTATGAGTGACCAACAGGGCTTTACCTAGTGCTAGACGTAGTTGCCGGGGAAAAATCTAAATAACTATACTAGTATTACACAGTGGATATTTGACAGGTATATAAGAGTTTGTGAAAGAAGACTTACAGTGAGCAGCCCCACAATACAGTTATATATATATATATGAAGGCGGATAAAGAAAGCGGGTAAACACTTACTCGGTTGTAGAGCTTCCATGCTGTTTGGTTAGTTGTTCAACAAAGAAAGCTTTGATAACAATATTATATTATAAATCAAAGGAGAAAGTGCTTTGAAAAGAATTGTTGGGGCTTACAGCTCAAGGAGAGGCCCAAGGTTTTATCAGTGATTGCACTGTTGTTTTGAATTTGTACAGAGGGACTTATACAAGTGACTGATGCCCAAAAGGTTTTCTGTACAAAGGGATGGGTCTTACACTCTCTCAAGAGGCCCAAAGGTTTATTCTTATACAAGTGGTGGGGCTTACAGCTCAAGTAGAGGCCCAGGGTGTTGTTTTTGAAATGGCGATAGCGCCGAGATTTTCTTTTAACGCAGAGGGACTTATACAATTTCTGAGGCCCAAAATTGTTTTGGTTAAAAGGGGATTGGGTCTTATAGCTCAAGGAGAGGCCCAATTGGTTTATTTGAAAACCGTGATTGTACCAAGGTTTTTTTTTGAAACGCAGTGGGTCTTATACAATTACTGAGGCCCAAAAAGTTTGGTTTTCAAAGGGGGTTGGGTCTTACACTCTATTAGAGGCCCAAAGTGTTTGAAAATGTTTGATGAGGGTTGAATTAATCAAAAACCCTAATTTGTTTTCAAAATGTATTTTAATTGAATAAAAAATTCAATTAAATGATCAAAATTGTTAAACACGTGGAAAACAAATTGTGATCTTGGATTAATGTTTCAAATATCAGGTTTTGATCCACAAAATGATTGGAAATCACTGAAATTTGTAAAATCAAGAGGGAGAAAATACTTTAAATGTAAAAAACAATTAAAATATTAATTCTTTACAAATATATCAAGTATATGAAATAAATAATATTTTTGGGATTTTTTGGGAAAATAAAATATTTTAACATTTTTGTGAATTATTAAAAAAAGAATCAACTCAAAATCATTAAAACTCATAGAGAAATTAATTTTTGAATCAATTAAATAAAATCACAAAAAGGGCAAGAACACGTGCCACCCTCCGTTTCTGCAGATTTGCATTTTCTATCCAATCTCACTGAATACTTGATTATATCATGCAATCTACATATCAATCTACTCGTTTCAACCTCACGATCATGTATATGGTCTTTAATTTCATTTGTTTTAAACATGGAATAAGAAATCAAAGAGAAACCTCAAGAACCCTAAAATTTGCATGAAGGTTCAGAAATTCCATACACGATTCAAACAATGCAATTGATTAACGGAAAACACTCTATGCATGATTATGAACATATGGCCAAATTATTGTGCAGCAAAAAATGCATGAATCATAGAGTTAAAAGAGCTCATGCTTACCTCTTGCAGCTGGTGATCGTGTTTTGTGTTAGAGGTGTTGCAGCTTGGTTCCAAGGATATGGACAGCTTCCCTAGGTGCTATGGAGTGTGTCTGGATGCTTGGAGTGGATTGAATTGAGCTGGAACTTGATTTGGCACCTCAACTTCAAATCTGTCAAAGGCTTGAGCAGTTGGCTAGTGATTTTGTGATTTTGGTGTTCTAGATGTTATGTGAGTGTTTGGATCACTTCTATATGATGTCTATGAGGTGTGTGTGATTGGTTTGATTGGAATTGCTCTCAAACTCAAAACCCGATAGTGACTTGCCTTAGAAGGCAAAATTGGAGTGAAGAAGGAGATTTTGAGGAAATCATCTGTTTGATGGCTTTGGTGTACTCAAAATGAACACAATTGAGCTCTATTTATAGTAGAGCAAGTTTGTTTTGCAAGGAATAGTGAATGGCAACTGCTGCATAGGTTTGGCCAATGTTGAGCAATGAGAATCCAAGTCTCCTCTAGCCATTGACTAGAGGTTAGGGCACAGGCGGCTGGTCCCCTTGGTCTTGGATAAGTCTTGATTGAATTCAGTTGGGAATGGCTTAGTCCATGCCACCTTGGTGTATGCATTGAATGCTCCAATCCAAAATTGGAGTCTTGTCCCTCTTTTAGGCATTTCAAGGTTTGGCGTGCTATTTTTGGTTCCAAAGACTTGGGAGGCTTGGGATCAGATTTGGTTCCTCCTTGGTCCCCCCTTGAGGTGTTCAGATGGATAGAGTTGCTTGCCTTTTTCAAAATTTGAGCAAATCGAGCAAAACTCCAAAATCTGCCTTGCCATGACAGTTTTCAGCAAGGCATGTTGCCATTGTCATATCTCATGGCTCAAGTGGAATTTGATGGAGTTCTTGGCCATTTTGGAAAGCCCTTATATGATACAATAACTTTTTGATCATAGTTGGTTTTGATACTTTTGGATCCAAGTGAAAAATACCCCTACATTTGGAAAAAAGTGAAGGCAGATTCTGACTTAGTGAAAATTTCACTAAGTGTTGGAAAAAATGTCATTTCATGTTTTCAGCCATTTTGATCATTCCATAACTCAAAATCCATGATGAATTGGAATGAGGTGTAGTTAAAGCTTTTGTAGAGGGCCATGAGGGCTACAAATCCAGCTTTGAATGGGGAAAATGACCTTGTGGTTTAGGAGTTATGATCCTCCAAAGTTGGTACCCTAGCCACTTTTTTCCATAACTTAGAAAAATTTCTAAATTTTTATTGTTACCCCTTTTACAAGTTATCCGACTTTTCTTGATTTTTCTTGATGAATGATGATTCCAATCATACATTAACATCATTTTAGGGTTAAAGAACCATAATTGTGAAAAATCTCAAAAAGTCAAAGTTGCCTTTTGTGTACAGTTGACTTTTTATCAGATGAATTCCAAATTGTGCGGTCCTCTATGAAATTAAGTCCTTGACCTAAATCAAACTTGATGGATTGATTTCATAGGTGTTATAGGGTGTATTGAATCATGTCCTAGGGTTTGGGAGCATGTCCTGGTCAAAAGTCAAAGGCACAGTTGACTTTTCCTGTGAAACCCTAATTGTGGTTCTGATGAATTTAAAACTTGTTGCTCAAGCTTATTGGATTAATCCATTGTTGCAAATGGATCAATGTAGTATGTTAGAGACCCTCAAATCATGTCTTGAGGTCTTGGCTCATGATTTGTCCCAAAAGTCAACTTAGGGGTGAATTAGGTCAGGAAACCCTAATTCCTGATTTTTAGTGAATGCTTCCCCTGAGGAAAAATTGACTTGATGATTGGGTTTATGATGTCCTTTGGAGCATATTAGGTTATGCTTTGAAGCATTGGCTCATGCCCAGAGGAAAATTCCCATCTGGAGGCCCTGGTCGACCAAAACCCTAATTTGGTGACACTGGCGATCTTGAGGCTTAATCCACTTGGAATGCTTCAACATTGTGCTTAATTCTTGAAGTGGGACTCCTCTTGATCCTTTGTGGATGTTTGAGAGGTTAGAAAAGTTGAAGATCATGTCAATTCTTGATTGATCCTTTGTCTAAGAGCTCTGAGAGGGCTTGAAACACTAATTTTGATTGTAGTGAATGCTCACCCATCTTTGGGGAGATTGATGAGGCATGATGGTTCCTCCATATTGTGATGATGATTTGCACAATGATGGGAAATCTTAGCGGTCAAAATTTGGGGTATGACAGATGCCCATATTTAATCTTCTTGGACCTGAAGGTGTGAATGGCGAAGGTATTCGGGCATTCAGGGTGCAAGAGGATTAAATATCAGAATGCGCAAAATTTTGACGGTGATTATGAATGGCAGTTTGCCAGTCCATCCTCTTTTGCTAAGCAATGATGCTTAGAAAAGGTAAACTTCCCCTCGGTCCTGGTCTTCAGCCAAGGAACTGGTCTCAGTTTTCTTTTGAAATAAACCTCCCCTCGATCCTTGTTTCCTACCAAGGAACCGTTCTAAGTTTCTGATGTAAACTTCCCCTCGATCCCGGTTTCCTACCAAGGAACTGGTCTAAGTTTGTGATGTAAACTTCCCCTCGATCCTAGTTTCCTACCAAGGAACTGGTCTCAGTTTCCTTTTGAAATAAACCTCCCCTCGATCCTGGTTTCCTACCAAGGAACTGGTCTAAGTTTCTGATGTAAACTTCCCCTCGATCCTGTATTGCCGAATCTCTGATTAAGAGGCTTTCTCTGGAGATTTTCCTTAATTTGGGAAAGCGGAGATATCATCTTCACTGGCGAAGAGTGATGTTTGTCGAAAGTTCTCTGGTTCTTCAGAGGTTCAAGTTATCAAAGTGGTCAAGGGCCAATTCTAATCCAGAAATAAACTAGAGGAGAGATTGTTCAGACGCAACATTTCCTGACAAGGAAAGAACTAACAACTCGATTGAGAGGACTTTTATCACCTGGGAACAAGACTGACTAGAGTGATAGTGATGCAATATGAATACGAATGTAATTCAATAATGCATGATGTATGTATGTTTATACTGACAAAACTGACGCGACATACAGACTAGTAGATGAACACGACTGGATATTCGTCCATAGTTGGGGACGAAGAAGTACCGCTGGTTCAAGATAGCAATTCTGCCTTGCTTAGGAGAAATAGTCCCTGCGGGGAACAACATTGGTCGGGCTTAGGAGGTAAGAACTCTGCCGAGGGCATCAGAAGGGAAAGCCGCATCTGATACAGATGATCCTTCATTCAGGTGCACTGGCTTAGAAGGAGTACATTGATTCTGCACTTTGAAGCTCGATTACTTCTGGAGAAGCGAGCGACGTTCTTTTGATGTTCAACAGTCAAAAGAATTGCCATCTTTATTTAAAAAGCAGAAAAAGTTTTAACAAGTAAATTCATTTTTGTTTTATTTCAAGAATCGTTGATCATATTAAAATGTCGTTCTGTAAAGCTAAAACAAATAAGAATTGCAAACAAAAGTACAAGGGCTCAAATTTTATTGATAGGATGGAAATCAACCAAGCACGTGATTCCATAGAGTATTTACAAAGTTAGAAATTGGTAATTTAAGAGAAAAGGGCTATATTGACACATAACGACCGCTATCCTTCTACCAACTTTGAATTCTGGGCATCCTGAGCTTCTGTCGAAGATGACCTTGAATGGAGTTTTTCTCTTATGGATGGCATTACTGCTGAGGAGTTGAACTGATCAGATGTAGTTACTTGCCATTAATCCCTAACTTTTTCCTGGATTGTACTGTGATGTTTCCAATCCACCGGGATGATTTTTTATTATGTCTCTAATTTTTGCCTAGACCGCCCTTTCGGGTTTTCAATCCACCGAGACGTTTTTTTTAGTTTAGGCGAAGTATTTCTAGACTACGTCAACATTCTTGGGGTAGGCAAATTCCTCTCCGTCCATGGTTGCAAGTCTCAAGGCGCCGCCTGAGAAAGCTTTCTTGACCACATAGGGGTCGTCATAATTCGGAGTCCATTTGCCCCAAGAATCGGTGAGAAATGATTGTATCTTTTTGAGCACAAGGTCTCCTTTTCTGAAGACGTGAGGTCGGACCTTGTTATCAAACGCCCTCTTCATTCTCTACTGATACAACTGACCGTGGCATAGTGTTGTTATTCATTTTTCTTCGATCAGATTCAGTTCGTCGTGTCGACTTTGGCACCATTCAGCTTCTGTAAGCTTTGCTTCCATCAATACCCGGATTTATGGGATCTCTACTTCTATGGGAAGCACTGTCTCCATGCCATATACTAGAGAGAAAGGGGTTGCCCCTGTTGAAGTGCAGACAGATGTGTGATAACCATGAAGAGCAAAGGGTAGCATTTCATGCCAGTCTTTATAGGTTATAACCATCTTTTGAATGATCTTCTTGATGTTCTTATTAGTCGCTTCTACCGCTCCGTTCATCTTGGGTCGGTAGGTAGATGAGTTATGGTTGTAGCGAGCGATTTTGGACGTGGTTGCGAAGCGCTATCGCTCTTTGGTGTCTACAGCTCGATTCATTTTTTATCCTATTAAAGCTGATGAAGGAAGGGAAATAGATGTCTCAAATTAACCCTTCTTGCAAACTGAGGTTAAACAGCGGTCTGTTAGGTTACAGATGCTACAAAGATTCGGGGTCTCTATTGGGTGTGTTTTTTTAAAAGTGGCGTCGGTTTAGATGTTTAGGACGGATGCTTCTTGATAGATATGTGAGAGTATGGGATTTTGGGTTTTTGTTTAGTGTGCTCGCTAAGATTTTTCTTTCAATCTTATGCCTACGTATTCCCGTTTACCGAAACAGGGAAATCAGAGCGTTCGTAGTTCCTCCTATTCTATGGGAGGAAAAAGATGTTTTGGTGTCTTGTTCAAAGCCCAAGACTTGAAGCTAAAGGTGGTTTGTATCTTGTTCAAAGCCCAAGATGTGAAGCTGAAGATGTTGACCTTAGAGAGAATTTGTCATCTCTAAAGGGGGTCTGTTTGTCACAACTGTTGGGTGACTGGTCACAAAGGGAGTATTACTTTAACCGGGATACGCGGATCCTAGAAATGCCATAATTTCCTTTATAGGGGGTTTTAACCTGAAGGAGAAGACTTTAACTCAGTGTAGAGCAATGCCATCTTTCCTTAGGAATTTCTCATGCTAAAAGAGGGACAGTATCATGGATGTAAATGATCCAGAGGCTTGCCGCTTACAGCGATTAGATGAAGGGGAAAGAGTTGTTGATGTTTGTGTACTGTGAACGAGGCACAGCTTTGAGGTTAAAAGGTTGATTGGATCAACCAGTGGTTTTCTTATACAAAGCCTAAGAGGAGGCTACTATGTGTCTCGTACAAAGCCCGAGAGAGAGGCTAAAAGGTTTTGACTCACCGAGGGAATCTTTTGGTATCTCGTATAAAGCCTGAGATGGAGGCTATTTGACTCAACAAGAGAGTTTTTTTGTATCTCGTATAAAGCCCGAGATGGAGGTTGTTGTTTGTTTGGCTCAATAAGAACCTTTTTGTATCTCGTATAAAGCCCGAGATGGAGGCGAAAGGGGTGATTGACTCAACGAGGGAGTCTTTTATGTGTCTCGTACAAAGCCCGAGAGAGAGGCTGAACGTTGTTTGACTCCGCTGGGGAGAATCATTATACAAAGCCCAAGAGGAGGCTATGGCGCTGTTTCAGTTAAGTGACAGATCCAGTATACTAATTTTAAAGAGAAAATCAGTTCTTATAAGAGTAATGTTGTACTCAAAGATTTGATTCGAGGATCCGGGTTATTCCTGTTCTTTAAAGATGTGGGAACTCTGAAGGGTATTGAGACTGCCCGAGTTTACGGGTTTTCTTCCTATTTAACGAAGGGGTCACTTGAGAATGTCTTTGAGACTCAAGGAAATTAGACTGTCCAAGTCTAGAGTTTCATCTTTCGTACTATGCTTTGAGAAACAGTAGTAGACTCTTTGAAAGGAGTGTTCTATGCAGATGACTAAGTTCTGTTCCTATACCTCTAGGAGGTCGTCGGGACAATTTGTACGAAGCCCAAGAAGAGGCTGCAAGCTTTTAAGAAGCCGAGAGGTCCTTGTACGAAGCCCAAGAGGAGGCTATCATTCCAAGAGGAAGAATCATTATAAGAAGCCTAAGAGGAGGCTGTGAATACTTCTAAGAAGCCGACGAGTCCTTGTACAACGCCCAAGAGGAGGCGGGGATGCTTTTAGGAAGCCTGTGGGTCCTTGTACGATGCCCAAGAGGAGGCCGATGCTTTTAAGAAGCCGATGGGTCCCCAAACCCCGAGAAGTTCAAGACAGGCTATTCACGAGGAATAGATCAAGCCAGGAAAGTTCGAGAATTTGGAAGAAACTCAAGAGATGCCATTCACGGAGAAAAGATTATCTCTGGGGAGTAGAGTTTCTTGATAAGTGCTTTTAAGAAGCCTGTGGGACCCCAAACCCCGAGAAGTTCAAGACATGCCATTCACCGAGAATAGATCAAGCCAGGAAAGTTCGAGAATTTGGAAGAAACTCAAGAGATGCAATTCACGGAGAAGAGATCATCTCTGGGGAGTAGAGTTACTTTGACAACTTCTACAAATGACAGTCTATGAAAGGGTTCACAGAGAATGCTGCCTTTCATATCTCCATATTGTTTAACCCCAAGAGGAGGGAAGACTGTGTCTGGTAATCCTATGGGGATCTAGTTTTGACTATTTAAGAGTGATCAACGGGCTTAATGCTAGACGTAATTGCCGGGGAAACTCTAAATATCTATACTATTATTACACAGTTGATATGAGTTTATGAAAGAAGACTTACAGCGAAACAGCCCCACAATACAGTTATATGTATATGAAAGCGATAAATGAAAGCGTGTAAACACTTACTCGGTTGTAGAGCTTCCATGATGTTTGGTTAGTTGTTCAACAAAGAAAGATTGAAAACAACAATATATTCAAAATCAAAGGAGAAAGTGCTTTGAAAAAGAAATATTTGGGGCTTATAGCTCAAGGAGAGGCCCAAGGTTTTTATCAGTGATTGCACTGTTTGAATTTGTACAGAGGGGCTTATACAAGTGACTGAGGCCCAAAAAATTGTTTTCTGTACAAAGGGATGAGTCTTACACTCTCTCAAGAGGCCCAAAAAGGTTTAAAGAAAAAGAGTAGGGCTTATAACACGAGGGTAGGCCCAGCTGATTTTTCGTTTAAAATGGCGATCGCGCCGAGATTTTCTTTTAACGCGAAGGGGCTTATACAATATCTGAAGCCCAAAATGTTTTGGTTAAAAGGGGATTGGGTCTTACACTCTATTAGAAGCCTAAAAATTTTGAATGGGTCTTATAGCTCAAGGAGAGGCCCAGGTGGTTAATTTTAAACTGGCGACGATCGTGTCGTTTATTTGAAAATATACAGAGAGGCTTATACAACGTATGAGGCCCAAAAAGTTTCTGTACACAGGGGGTTGGGTCTTACACTCTAATAGAGGCCCAAAGAGTTTTAAGAAAAGAAATAGGTCTTACTACTCGAGGGTAGGCCCAAGGTTTTTTTTTTTTTGAAAAGGCGACGATCGTGCCGTTTGTTTTTTACGGTATCGGGACTTATACAATATAATGAGGCCCAAAAATGATTTGGTCAAAAAAAAGGATTGGGTCTTACACTCTATTAGAGACCCAAATGGTTTTGAAAATGATTTATGAGGGTTGAATTAATCCAAAAACCCTAATTTGTTTTCAAAAATGTATTTAATTGAATAAAAATTCAATTAAAATGATCAAAATTGTTTAACATATGGAAAACAAATTGTGATCTTGGATTAATGCTTCAAAAATTAAGTATTGACCTACAAAATAATTAGAAGGCATTAAAAGTTGCAAAATCAAGGTGGAAAAAATATTTTAAATGTTAAAAAACAATTAAAACATTAATTCTTTGCAAAAATATCAATTATACAAAATAAATAATATTTTTCGGATTTTTTGGGAAAATAAAATATTTTAACATTTTTGTGAATTATTAAAAAAAGAATCAACTCAAAATCATTAAAACTCAGAGAGAAATTAATTTTTGATTCAATTAAATAAAATCACAAAATTCAAATATTTGAATTTTCAAAAAATGGCTCCAAGAACACACCAAGAACACGCGCGTGTTCTGGGTTTGCCCAGATTTGTATTTTCTCTCCAATCTCACTGAATACTTAATCATATCATGTAATCCACATACCAATCAACTCGTTTCAACCTCACGATCATGTCTATGACAATTAATTTCATTTAAATTAAGCATAAAACAAGAAATCACGAAAAATCCTCAAGAACCCTAATTTCTGCATGAAGGCTAGGATTTTTGATACACAATTCAAACAATGCAATTAATTGAGGGGAAACATTCCATGCATGATTATGAACATATGGCCAAATTATTGTGCAACAAAAATTGCATGGATCATAGAGTTAGAAGAGATCATGCTTACCACTTGCAGCTGGTGATCGTGATTTGTGTTGGAGGTGTTACAGCTAGGTTCCAATGATCTGGATAGCTTCCCTAGGTGCCATGGAGTGTGTATGAATGCTTGGAATGGATTGAAATGATCTAGAACTTGAGATGGTACCCCAACTGCAAATCTGTCAAGAACTTGAGCAATTGGCTGGTGATTTTGTGAAATCTGTGTTCCAGATGTTATGTGAGTGTTTGGATCACTTCTATATGATGTATGTGAGGTGTGTGTGTGTGTGTGATTGGTTTGGTTGGAAAAGCTCTCAAACTCAAAACCCGATAGTGACTTGCCTTAGAAGGCAAAATTGGAGTGAAAGAAGAGATTTTGAGGAAAGCATCTGTTTGATGGCTTTGGTGTACTCAAACTGATCACAATTGAGCTCTATTTATAGTTGAGCAAGTTTGTTTTGCAAGGAATAGTGAATGGCAACTGCTGAGTAGGTTTGGCCAATGTTGGCAAATGAAAATCCAAGTCTCCTCTAGACATTGACTAGAGGTTAGGGCACAGGCTGCTGGTTCCCTTGGTCTTGGATAAGTCTTGACTGAATTCAGTTGATAATGGCTCAGTCCATGCCACCTTGATGCTTCCATTGAATGCTCTAATCCAAAGTTGGAGTCTTGTCCCTATTTTGGCAATTCTAGGTTCAACATGCTATTTCTTGTTCCAAAGACTTTGGAGGCTTGGCTCAGTGATTCTCCTCTTTAGATTCAATCCTCAGAGGTGTCCAAGTGGATAGGAGCATTTGGATTTGGCTGATTTTGGCAAATCGACCAAAAGTGTAAAAATATGCCTTGCCTTGGCAGATTTCAGCAAGGCAACTTGCCAATGTCATATCTCATGACTCAAATTGAATTTGGTAATGTTCTTGGCCATTTTGGAAAGCCCTTACATGATACAACAACTGTTTGAACATGTTTGGTTTTGATCTCTTTTGAATCCAAGTGAAAAATCCCCCTACATTTGGCAAAAAGCAAGGTAAAATCTGACCTAGTGAAATTTTCACTAAGTGTTGGAACAAAGTGACTTTTCTTGATTTTGATCACTCCATAACTCAAAATCCATAAGGAATTTGGACATAGGTTAGTATGAAGCTTTTATAGAGGGCAATGAGATCTACAAATCAAGCTTGGAATGGGGAACAATGGCCTTGTGGTTTAGGAGTTATGATCCTCCAAAGTTGGCACATTAGTGTCACTTTTTCCATAACTTAGAAATTTTTCTAAGTTTTTATGGTTACCCCTTTTACAAGTTATCCCACTTTCTTTGATTTTTATTGATGAATGATGATTCAAATCATACATTAACATCATTTTAGGGTTAAAAATCCATTTTGGTGAAAAATCTCAAAAAGTCAAAGTTGACTTTTGTGCACAGTTGACTTTTTATTAGATGAATTCCAAACTGTGCAATTCTTCAGGAAATCATGTTCTTGACCTAAATAAAACTTGATGGACATGTTCCATGGGTGTTATAGGGTATATTGAATCATGTCTTAGGGTTTGGGAGCATGTCCTGGTCAAAAGTCAAAGTTACAATTGACTTTCCTCGCGAAACCCTAATTGTGGTGCAGATGAAATTGAGACTTGTTGCTCAAGCTTCTTGGATTAATCCATTGTTGCAAATGGATCAATATAGTATATTAGAGACCCTCAAATCATGTCTTGAGGTCTTGGCTCATGATTTGTCCCAAAAGTCAACTTAGGGGTGAATTAGGTCAAGAAACCCTAATTCCTGATTTTTGATGAATGCATCCCCTGAGGTCAAATTGACTTGATGATTGGGTCCATGAGGTTCCATGGAGTATATTAGGTTATGTTTTGGATCATTGGCTTGTGCCCAGATGAAAAATTTCCATTTGGAGGCCCAGGTCAACCAAAATCCTAATTTGGTGACACTGTCGATCTTGAGACTTGATCCACCTAGAAGGGAGCAGCCTTGTGCTTGATCCTTAAAGTGGGAGTCCTTTTGATCCATTGTGGATGTTTGAGAGGTTAGACAAGTTGAAGATCATGTCATTCCTTGATTGATCCTTTGCCTAAAAGCTCTGAGAGGGCTTGAAACCCTAAGTTTGATTGTAGTGGATGCTCACCCATCTTTGGGGAGACTGATGAAGTATGATGGTACATCCATATTGTGATTATGAGTTTCACAATGATGGGAAATCTTAGTGGTCAAAATTTGGGGTATGACAAATGCCCCTATTTAATCTTCTTGGACCCGAAGGTGTGAATGACGAAGGTATTCGGGCATTCAGGGTGCAAGAGGATTAAATATCGGAATACCCAAAATTTTGATGGTGGTTATGAATGGTAGCTTACGCATTCATCTTCTTTAGCTAAGCGATGATGCTTAGAAAAGGTAAACTTCCCCTCGGTCCTAGTCTTCAGCCAAGGAGCTGGTCTCAGTTTCCTTTTGGGATAAACCTCCCCTCGATTCTGGTTTCCTACCAAGGAACTGGTCTTAGTTTCTCTTGTTAACTTCCCCTCGGTCCTGGTTTCATACCAAGGAACTGATCTAAGTTTATTTTGTCAATAAACTTTATTGACAAGGGACGCTATTCGTAGCGGTTTTCCTCAAACTTCTCGCCGAATTTTCCTGGGGAGATGCCATTTGACTAAAAAAAAATTGATGTCAGAGTTGCTGGGGAACCCAGTCGTCTGAGTTGTAGAGTTGCACAAACTTCTCTATTGGAGACGCCATTTGTCGACTCTATCTAGGGAAAGCAAGTCTCTTGAGAGGTTTCTTCTCCGTGGGATCTTACATCATACTTTTCTCGGGATCTTCCCGGAGAAATGCCATATGATGAGGTCCAATTTTGAGGTGCCGATGACCTTTTCATCAGCAGTCTTTTCAGAGAGAAACTGGCATACTGCCGAATCTCGGATTACGAGGCTTTCTCTGTGGATTTTCCTTAATCCGGGAAAGCAAGGATATCATCTTCAATGGCGAAGAGTGATGCTGACTGAAAGTTCCTCTGGTTTTTCAGAGGTTCAAGTTATCAAAGTGGTCAAGGGCCAACTTCCTTCCAGAAATAAACTGGAGACGAGGTTGTTCAAACGCAGCGTTTCCTGACGAGGCAAGAACTGACAATTCGATTGAGAGAACTTCTATCACTAGGGGACAAGACCGACTAGAGTGATAGTGATGCAATATGAAATGTGAATGCAAATCAATAATGCATGATGTATGTATGTATATGCTGACAAAACTGACGCGACACACAAACTAAAAGATGAACATGACTGGATACTCAAATCAATAATGCATGATGTATGTATGTATATACTTCTATCACTGGGCGAAGAAGTACCGTTGGTTCAGAATAGCAAACCCACCTTGCTTAGGAGAGATAGTCCCTGTTGGGAGCTATGTTGGTCGGGCTTAGGAGATGAGAACTTGGCCGAGGGTATCAGATGGGGAAAGCCGCATCTCATACAGTTGATCCTTCGTTCAGGCGTACTGGCTTAGAAGGAGTGCTTTGATTCTGCACTTTGAAGTTCGCTTACTTTTGGAGAAGCGGTTGGTGTTCCTTTGATGTTCAACAGTCAAAAGAAATTGCCGACTTTATTAAAAAGCAGAAAAAGCTTTAACAAGTAAATTCATTTTTGTTTCGTTTCAAGAATCGTTAATGATGTTAAAACGCCATTCTGTAAAGCTAAAACAAATAAGAATTACAAACAAAAGCACAAGGGCTCAAATTTTATTGATAGGATGGAAATCAGGCAAACGCGTGATTCCAAAGAGCATTTACAAAGTTAGAAAATGGTAATTTACAGGGAAAAGGGCTACGTTGAAACATAACGACCACTATCCTTCTACCAACTTTGAATTCGGGACATCCTGAGCATCTGTCGAAGATAACCTTGACTGGAGTTTTCTCCGATGGATGGTGTAACTGCTGCTGCTGAGGGACTTGTCTCTATTGATCATAGTTACTTGGCATTATCCCTAATTTTTTCCTGGATTGTACTTTGAGATTTCCAATCCATCGGGATGATTTTTTTTCATGTCTCTAAGATTTTCCTGGACCGCCCTTTCGGGTGTTCAGTCCACCGAGACGTTTTTTTTTTAGTTTAGGCGAAGTATTTCTTGACTACATCAACATTTGTGGGGTAGGCAAATTCCTCTCCGTCCATGGTTGCAAGTCTCAAGGCGCCACCTGAGAAAGCTTTCGTGACCACATAGGGGCCATCATAATTCGGAGTCCACTTGCCCCGAGAATCAGTGAGAAAAGATTGTATCTTTTTGAGCACAAGGTCTCCTTTTCTGAAGATGCGAGGTCGGACCTTTTTGTCAAACGCCCTCTTCATTCCTTGCTGATACAACTGACTGTGGCATAGTGTCGTTATTCTCTTTTCTTCGATTAGATTAAGTTCGTCGTGTCGGCTTTGACACCATTCAGCTTCAGTGAGCTTAGCTTCCATCAATACTCGTATTGACGGGATCTCTACTTCTGTGGGAAGCACTGCTTCCATGCCATACACTAGAGAGAAAGGGGTTGCCCCTGTTGAAGTGCGGACAGATGTTCGATAACCGTGAAGAGCAAAGGGTAGCATCTCGTGCCAGTCTTTGTAGGTTACAACCATCTTTTGAACAATCTTCTAGATGTTCTTGTTAGCCGCTTCTACCGCTCCGTTCATCTTTGGTTGGTAGGGAGATGAGTTATGATGTTCGATCTTGAACTCTGCACACAACTCTTTCATCATCTTGTTGTTCAAGTTAGATCCATTATCAGTAATGATCTCGCTTGGAACACCATAACGGCAGATGATATTGTTTTTGATAAATCGGACCACCACTTGTCGGGTTACATTAGCGTACGACGCTGCTTCGACCCACTTGGTGAAATAGTCAATGGCCACCAGGATGAACTGATGTCCGTTTAAAGCCTAAGGTTCGATCAAGCCAATCATGTCGATTCCCCATATGGAAAAAGGCCACGGGGAAGAGAGAAATTTGAGATGCGATGGCGGTACATGAATTTTGTCGGAGTATATCTGACACTTGTGACACCTCCTCATGTACTTGCAGCAGTCAGATTCCATCGTCAACCAATAGCACCCTGCTCTCAGAATTTTTCTCGCCATTATGTGTCCGTTGGCATGAGTGCTAAAGGACCCTTCATGAATTTCTTTCATCAGCATGTCTGCTTCTGGTCTGTCTATGCATCGGAGCAAGACCAAGTCAAAATTCCTCTTATAAAGAGTGTCACCGCTCAGGAAGAAGTTTCCAGCCAATCTTCTGAGGGTTTTTCGGTCTTTCCTGGATTCCCCAGGTAGGTACTCTTGTCTTTGAAGGAAGCATTTGATATTGTGATACCAAGGTTTGTTGTCTATGACTGCTTCGATCGTGAAGACATAGGCGGGCCGTTCAAGGCGCATTATGTCGATCTTAGGTATGTCATTCCATTGACCTACACTAATCATGAAAGAGATAGTGGCTAATGCATCAGCCATGTGATTCTCCTCACTACCTTTCTTCAACAGAGTTGAGTTTCATCACATCCCTCGTGAGGAGAATCACATGGCTGATGCATTAGCCACTCTCTCTTCCATGATTAGTGTAGGTCAACGGAATGACCTACCTAAGATCGACATAATGCGCCTTGAACGGCCCGCTTACATCTTCACGATTGAAGCGGTCATAGATGACAAACCTTGGTATCACGATATCAAATGCTTCCTTCAGAAACAAGAGTACCCATCTGGGGCACTCAGAAAAGACAGAAAAACCCTCAGAAGATTGGCTGGAAACTTCTTCCTGAGTGGGGACACTCTCTATAAGAGAAATTTTGACATGGTCTTGCTCCGATGCGTAGACAGACCAGAATCAGACATGCTTACGAAAGAAATTCATGAAGAATCCTTTGGCACTCATGTCAACGGACACACAATGGCGAGAAAAATTCTAAGAGCAGGGTACTATTGGTTGACCATGGAATCCGACTGCTACAAGTACATTAGGAGGTGTCATAAGTGTCAGATATACTCCGACAAAATTCATGTACCGCCATCACATCTCAAAGTTCTCTCTTCCCCATGGCCTTTTTCGATATAGGGAATCGACATGATTGGCATGATTGAGCCCAAGGCTTCAAACGGACATCGGTTCATCCTAGTAGCCATTGACTACTTCACCAAGTGGGTCGAAGCAGCGTCATTCGCCAATGTAACCCGACAAGTGGTGGTCTGATTTATCAAAAACAATATCATCTGCCGTTATGGTGTTCCAAGCGAGATCATTACTGATAATGGATCTAACTTGAACAACAAGATGATGAAAAAGTTGTGCGCAGAGTTCAAGATTGAACACCATAACTCATCTCCCTACCGGCCTAAGATGAACGGAGCTGTAGAAGCAGCTAACAAGAACATCAAGAAGATCGTTCAAAAGATGGTTGTAACCTACAAAGACTGGCACGAGATGCTACCCTTTGCTCTTCACGGTTATCGCACATCTGTCCGCACTTCAACAGGGGAAACCGCTTTCTCTCTAGTGTATGGCATGGAAGCAGTTCTCCCCATAGAAGTAGAGATCCCGTCAATCCGAGTATTGATGGAAGCTAAGCTCACCGAAGCTGAATGGTGTCAAAGCCGACACGATGAATTAAACCTGATCGAAGAAAAGCGAATCACGGCACTATGACATGGTCAGTTGTATCAACAGAGAATGAAGAGGGCGTTTGACAAAAAGGTCCGACCTCGTGTCTTCAGAAAAGGAGACCTCGTGCTAAAAAAGATACAATCATTTCTCACTGATTCGCGAGGTAAATGGACTCCGAATTATGATGGCCCCTATGTGGTCACAAAAGCTTTCTCAGGCGGCGCCTTGAGACTTGCAACCATGGACGGAGAGGAATTTGCCTACCCCACGAATGTTGATGTAGTCAAGAAATACTTCGCCTAAACTAAAAGAAAAAAAACGTCTCGGTGGATTGAAAATCCGAAAGGGTGGTCCAGGAAAAAGTTAGAGACATGAAAAAAAATCATCCCGGTGGATTGGAAACGTCAAAGTACAATCCAGGCAAAAATTAGGGATAATGGCAAGTAATTATGTTCAACAGAGGCAAGTCCCTCAACAGCAGTTACACCATCCATCGGGGGAAAACTCCAGTCAAGGTCATCTTTGACGGAAGCTCAGGATACCCCAAATTCAAATTTGGTAGAAGGATAGCGGTCGTTATGTTTCAACGTAGCCCTTTTCCCTGTAAATTACCATTTTCTAACTTTGTATATACTCTTTGGAATCACGCGTTTGGCTGATCTCCATCTTATCAATAAAATTTGAGCCCTTGTGCTTTTGTTTGTAATTCTTATTTGTTTTAGCTTTACAGAACGACATTTTAATATGATTAACGATTCTTGAAATAAAACAAAAATGAATTTACTTGTTAAAACTTTTTCTGCTTTTTAACATAAAGATGGTAATTCTTTTGACTGTTGAACATCGAAAGAACATCAACCACTTCTCCAGAAGTAATCGAACTTCAAAGTGCAGAATCAAAGTACTCCTTCTAGGCCAGTACGCTTGAGTGAAGGGATCAACTGTGTCAGAGACCTTGTTTCGTCTGACACGCCTCGGCCGAGTTCTTATCTCCTAAGCCCGACCAACTTAACTCCCAACAGGGACTATCTCTCCTAAGCAAGGTGGAATTGCTATTCTGAACCAACGGTACTTCTTCGCCCCGCGATGGCCGAGTATCCAGTCATGTTCATCTTTTAGTTTGTGTGTCGCGTCAGTTTTGTCAGCATAAACATACTTACACCACGCATTATTGATTTACATTCACATTTCATATTGCATCGCTATCCCTCTAGTCGGTCTTGTCCCCTAGTGATAAAAGTCCTCTCAATCGAGTTGTCAGCCCTTTCCTCGTCAGGAAGTGTTACGTCTGAACAATCTTTCTCCTCCAGTTTTATTTCTGGATTGAAGTTGGGTCCTCGACCACTTTGATAACTTGAACCTCTGAAAGACCAGAGAGCCCTCAGTTAACATCACTCTTCGCCATTGAAGATGATGCCCTTGTTTTCCCGGATTAAAGAAAATCCCAAAAAGAAAGCCTCCTAAATCGGAGATTCGGAAGTACGACAGTTTTCCTCCGAAAAACCCACTGATGAAAAGGTCATCGGCACCTCAAAATTGGATCACATCATATGGCATTTCTCTGAGAAGATCTCCGAGAAAAGTATGATGTAAAGACCCCAAGCGAATGCAGTCTCTCAAGGGACTCGCATTCCCCAAGTAGAGTCAACAAATGGCATCTCCAACAGAGAAGTTTGTACACCTCTACAACTCAGACGACTGGGTCCTTCCAGCGAGTCTGACATTCAACTTTTTCCGTCAAATGGCATCTCCCCAGGAAAATTCGGCGAGAAGTTTGAAGGAAAGCCGCTACGAATAGCGTCCCTTGTCAGTAAAGTTTATTGACGAAAGAAACTAAGACCAGTTCCTGTGTAGGAAACCAGGATCAAGGGGAAGTTTAGATCAGAAACTAAGACCAGTTCCTTGGTAGGAAACCAGGATCGAGGGGAAGTTTATTTTAGAAACTGAGACCAGTTCCTTGGCTGAAGACCAGGATCGAGGGGAAGTTTACCTTTTCTAAGCATCATTGCTTAGCCAAAGAAGATGAATGCGTAAGCTACCATTCATAACCACCATCAAAATTTCGGGTATTCCGATATTTAATCCTTTTGCACCCCGAATGCCCGAATACCTTCGTTATTCACACCTTCGTGTCCAAGAAGATTAAATAGGGGCATCTGTCATACCCCAAATTTTGACCACTAAGATGTCCCATCATTGTGCAAATCATCATCATAATATGGAGCAACCATCATACTTCATCAGTCTCCCCAAAGATGGGTGAGCATCCACTACAATCAAGAATTAGGGTTTCAAGCCCTCTCTGAGTGCTTAGACAAAGGATCAATCAAGGAATTACATGATCTTCAACTTGTCTGACCTCTCAAACATCCACAATGGATCAAAAGGACTCCCACTTCAAGGATTAAGCACAAGGCTGCTCCCTTCTAGGTGGATTAAGTCTCAAGATCGACAGTGTCACCAAATTAGGGTTTTGGTCGACCAGGGCCTCCAGATGGAAATTTTTCATCTGGGCACAAGCCAATGATCCAAAACCTAACCTAATATACTCTATGGAACCTCATGGACCCAATCATCAAGTCAATTTTGCCTCAGGGGATGCATTCATCAAAAATCAGGAATTAGGGTTTCTTGACCTAATTCACCCCTAAGTTGACTTTTAGGGCAAATCATGAGCCAAGACCTCAAGACATGATTTGAGGGTCTCTAATGAACTATATTGATCCATTTGGAACAATGGATTAATCCAAGAAGCTTGAGCAACAAGTCTCAATTTCATCTGCACCATACTTAGGGTTTTAAAAGGAAAGTCAACTGTAACTTTGACTTTTGACCAGGACATGCTCCCAAACCCTAGGACATGCCTCAATATACCCTATGACACCCATGGAACATGTCCATCAAGTTTTATTTAGGTCAAGGACATGATTTCCTGAAGAATTGCACAGTTTGGAAATCATCTGATAAAAAGTCAACTGTGCACAAAAGTCAACTTTGACTTTTTGAGATTTTTCACCAAAATGGATTTTTAACCCTAAAATGATGTAAATGTATGATTTTAATCATCATTAATCAAGAAAAATCAAGAAAAGTTGGATAACTTGTAAAAGGGGTAACCATAAAAACTTAGAAAATTTTCTAAGTTAAAAATAAAGTGGCTAGGGTACTAACTTTGGAGGACCATAACTCCTAAACCACAAAGCCATTTTCTTCCATCCAAAGCTTGATTTATAGATCTCATTTCCCTCTACAAAAACTTCAACTAGACCTAATTTCAATTCATCATGGATTTTGAGTTATGGAGTGATCAAAATCAAGAAAAGTCACTTTGTTCCAACACTTAGTGAAAATTTCACTAAGTCAGATTTTACCCTACTTTTTGCCAAATGTAGGGGTTTTTCACTTGGATTCAAAAGAGATCAAAACCAAACATGTTAAAACAGTTCTTGTATCATGTAAGGGCTTTCCAAAATGGCCAAGAACATTACCAAATTCCATTTAAGTCATGAGATATGACATTGGAAAGTTGCCTTGCTGAAATCTCCAAGGCAAGGCAGAATTTGAATTTTTGCTCGATTTGCCAAAATCAGCCAAATCCAAATGCTCCTATCCACTTGGACACCTCAGAGGATTGAATCTAAAGGGGTCAATCACTGAGCCAAGCCTCCAAAGTCTTTGGAACAAGAAATAGCATGTTGAACCTAGAATGGCCAAAATAGGGACAAGACTCCAATTTTGGATTGGAGCATTCAATGGAAGCATCAAGGTGGCATGGACTGAGCCATTTGCAACTGAATTCAGTCAAGACTTATCCAAGACCAAGGGAACCACAGCCCTGTGCCCTAACCTCTAGCCATTGGCTAGAGGAGACTTGGATTTCCATTGGCCAACATTGAACAAACACCTGCTGCAGTTGCCATTCACTGTGGATCCCAAGACAAACTTGCTCTATTACAAATAGAGCTCAATTGTGATCAGTTTGAGTACACCAAAGCCATCAAACAGATGCTTTCCTCAAAACCTCTTTCTCTTGGCAAAACTGCCTTCTTTAGCAAGGCAACTTTGAGTTTTTGAGCTTGAGAGCTTTTTCATCACAATCAATCACACACACACCTCATATATATCATATGTAAGCTGTGCAAACTATCACAAGTAACCTGTAATCACAAAATCACAAAGTCACCTCTCAAAACCTCAAAATAGGCTTTGTTTGCATTTTTCAAGCCATGTCTTGATTCAGTCACTTTCCAAACCAGATAAAACCGCAAACACACTCCAAATATCATTCTTGAACTGTCCCAAATGGTTCCCCTCATCTGGAACACCATTTGAGAGAGTTGCTATTTTGGTCACTTTTAACCCCTTTTGCAAGAAATGGACTGTTTGTGTTTTTACAGGTACCAGTCAATTCCAATCATCCTAAAAGCTTCTAAGGGATCATTTGAGTGTGTCTAAAGCATCAAATCATTTCTGGAACAAGAGGTTTGACAGATTGCACAAAAGCTCCAAAATCTCAAAAAAGAGGTAAGCCTCACAACTTGGAATCTTTGAAACATGCAATGCTTTGAAGTCCATTGATCATAAACATCTCATACATGTTGTATATGTTGTGTTTGAGCTAATTCACCATGTAATCCATGCTTGTACCAAGTTGTAGCATAGAAAATGCATTTATAGGTCATTTTCAAAACCACTATCGGGTTTTGAGGAGGGAGTGTGATCTGAAAAACCTACCACCACCATTGGATTCCTTATGAAATTCTGGTCCAGATGCATATAAATTTTGTCTCAAACCATTAAGAATTGAGACAGTTTTTACCTTCACGTTTCTGAGCCAAAACTTGCCTTGGGCCAGGCCTAAAACCAAGTCATGCCATGTATATTTGTTGTTTTGTTTCAAACAATGGATGTATCACCACCCCAGTGGTAAGGCGCGCGCCTTGTAACCTTGAGGTCTTGGGTTCAAACCCCACCCACGCCATTTTGTGTTTTTTCACATTTTGCCATTTTTTCCAATATTTTCATGGTTTATTAATTAATTGGAAAATTAATAACTCTTTCAATTTTAATTATTTTTGATTGGTTCTTTTTGCAAAAAATCACAAAAATGTTGAAATATTTTGTCCCACAAAAAAATTGAACTTATATTATTTATTTAATATAATTAGTATTTTTGTGAATAAATTCACTTTTATTTGTTTTTAAACATTATAAAATGAATATTCATCTTGAAAAATCAAGACCAAATGAGTTTTAATATCTCTTGTGATTTATACCTCATTTTTAAAACCTTAAACAAAAATCACAAGTGGTTTATTCAAACCTATTTGGTATTTTTCATTGATTTTCTTTAAATATTTACTTTTAAAGAATAAAATTAGGGTTTCTTTGATTTTCACTCAAACAAATCATTCAAAACATTTTGGGCCTCTAATAGAGTGTAAGACCTAATCCTTTTTTGACCAAATCATTTTTGGGCCTCAGTGTATTGTATAAGTCCCGATACCGTCAAAAACAAACGGCGCGATCGTCGCCTTTTCAAAACAAAAAAACCTTGGGCCTACCCTCGAGTAGTAAGACCCATTTCTTTTCTTTAAAACTATTTGGGCCTCTAATAGAGTGTAAGGCCCAATTTTTTTTTGACCAAATCATTTTTGGGCCTCAGTATATTGTATAAGTCCCGATACCGTAAAAAACAAACGGCGCGATCATCGCCAGTTTAAAAATAAACCTTTTGGGCCTCTCCTCGAGCTATAAGACCCATTCAAAATTTTTGGGCCTCTAATAGATTGTAAGACCCAGCCCCTTTTTAACCAAAATCATTTTGGGCCTCACTTATTGTATAAGTCCCTCTGCGTTAAAAGAAAACCTCGGCGCAATCGCCATTTTCAAACTGATAATATTTTGGGCCTCTCCCTGAGTTGTAAGCCCCATCTTTTGTACAAAAATACACTTTGGGCCTCTAATAGATTGTAAGACCCAACCCCCTTTTAACCAAAAACTTTGGGCTTCACTTATTGTATAAGTCCCTTCGTGTTAAAAGAAAATCTCGGCGCGATCGCCATTTCAAACGGAAAAAACAAACTGGGCCTACCCTCGTGTAGTAAGACCCATTTCTTTTCTTTAAAAATTTTTGGGCCTCTTGAGAGAGTGTAAGACCCATCCCTGGTACAGGAAAACTTCTTGGGCCTCAGCCACTTGTATAAGTCCCTCTGTACGAATTCAACAGTAAAATCACTGATAAAACCCTGGGCCTCTCCTTGAGCTGTAAGCCCCAAATCTTTCTTTTTCAAAGCACTTTCTCCTTTGATTTTGAAATATACTATTGTTTTCAATTTTTCTTTGTTGAACAACTAACCAAACAGCATGGAAGCTCTACAACCGAGTAAGTGGTTATTGCTTTCATTTACCGCTTTCATATACATATAACTGTATTGTGGGGTTGTTTCGCTATAAGTCTTCTTTCATAAACTCATATCAACTGTGTAATAATAGTATAGGTATTTAGAGTTTCCCCGGCAACTACGTCTAGCATTAAGCCCGTTGATCACTCTTAGAAATAATCAATACTAGATCCCCATAGGATTACCAGACACAGTCTTCCCTCCTCTTGGGGTTAAACAATATGGAGATATGAAAGGCAGCATTCTCTGTGAAACCTTTCATAGACTGTCACTCGTAGAAGTTGTCAAAGAAACTCTACTCCCCAGAGATGATCTCTTCTCCGTGAATTGCATCTCTTGAGTTTCTTCCAAATTCTCGAACTTTCCTGACTTGATCTATTCCTTGTGAATAGCTTGCCTTGAATTTCTCGGGGTTTGGGGACCCATCAGCTTCTTAAAAGCACTTGTCAAGAAACTTTATTCCCCAGAGATGATCTTTTCTCCGTGAATGGCATCTCTTGAGTTTCTTCCAAATTCTCGAACTTTCCTGACTTGATCTATTCCTTGTGAATAGCTTACCTTGAATTTCTCGGGGTTTGGGGACCCACGGGCTTCTTAAAAGCATCGGCCTCCTCTTGGGCATAGTACAAGGACCCACAAGCTTCCTAAAAGCAACCCCGCCTCCTCTTGGGCTTAGTACAAGGACCCGCTGGCTTCTTAGAAGTATTCACAACCTCCTCTTAGGCTTCGTATAATGATCTCTTCCTCTGGGAATGATAGCCTCCACTTGGGCTTCGTACAAGGACCTCTCGGCTTCTTAAAAGCTTCCAGCCTCCTCTTGGGCTTCGTACAAATTGTCCCGACGACCTCCTAGATGTATAGGAACATAACTTAGTCATCTGCATAGAACATTTCTTTCAAAGAGTCTACTACTGTTTTTCAAAGCACAGTACAAAAGATGAAACTCTAGACTTGGACAGTCTAATCTCCTTGAGTCTCAAAGACATTCTCAAGCACCTTTCAAAAATAGGAAGAAAACTCGTAGACTCGGACAGTCTCAATACCCTTCAGATTTCCCACTTCCTTAAAGAACTGGAATAACCCGGATCCTCGAATCAAATCCCTGAGTACAGTATTGCTCATATAAGAACTGATTTTCTCTTTCAAAATCAGCATACTGGACCTGTCACTCAACTGAAACAGTCATTATAGCCTCCTCTTAGGCTTTATATAATGATCCTTCTCTAGTGAAGTTAGCCTATCTCTTGGGCTTTGTACAATGATTCTCCCCGGCGGAGTTAACAATTCTAGCCTCTCTCTCGGGCTTTGTACGAGACACATAAGAGACTCTCTCATTGAGTCGATCGCCCTTTCGCCTCCATCTCGGGCTTTGTACGAGATACAAAAAGGTTCTTATTAAGCCAAAAAAATTTTAGCCTCCATCTCGGGCTTTGTATGAGATACAAAAAACTCTCTTGTTGAGTCAAATAGCCTCCATCTCGGGCTTTATACGAGATACCAAAAGATTCCCTCGTTGAGTCAAAACCTTTTAGCCTCTCTCTCGGGCTTTGTACGAGACACATATTAGCATCCTCTTAGGCTTTGTATAAGAAAACCACTGGTTGATCCAATTAACCTTTTAGCATCAAAGCTGTGCCTCGTTCACAGTACACAAACATCAACAACTCTTTCCCCTCCATCTAATTGTTGTAAGCGGCAAGCCTCTGGATCATCTACATCCATGCCAATGTCCCTCTTTTAGCATGAGAAATTCCTAAGGAAAGATAGCGTTGCTCTAAACTGAGTTAAAGTCTTCTCCTCCAGGTTAAAATCCCCTATAAAGGAAATTATGGCATTGCCGGATCCGCGTATCTCGGTTAAAGTAATCCTCCTTTACAGTCAGTCACCCAACAGTTGTGACAAACAGACCCCTTTAGAGATGACAAATTCTCTCTAAAGTCAACACTTTCAGCTTCACATCTTGGGCTTTGAACAAGATACAAATAGACCTTTTTGCTTCACGTCTTGGGCTTTGAACAAGACACCAAAACAACCATTTTCTCCCATAGAATAGGAGGAACTACGAACGCTCTGATTTCCCTGTTTCAGTAAACGGGAATACGTAGGCATAAGATTGAAAGAAAAAAATCTTAGCGAGCACACTAAACAAAAACCCAAAATCCCATACTCTCATGTATCTATCAAAAGCATCAGTCCTAACATCCTAATCCTCGTTCCCCGCCAGAAAATCCAAGAAAGAGAGAAAACCGTATTGGCGAAAATACAAATAACCAGTACAAAGGCCCCCCACATTGATAGCATTTGTAACCTAACAGACCGCTGTTTAAACTCAGTATGCAAAGCAGGGTTAATTGGAGACATCTATTTCCCTTCCTTCATCAGCTTTAATAGGATAAAAAATGAATCGACCTGTAGTAAACTCAACCATAGAGAGCGACCAGCGCTTAAGAACCGCGTCCAAAATCGCTCGCTACAGGGTGAAAGGTTAAAGATGGCAATTACTTTGACTGGTGAACGACCTTCGGAACATCAACAGCGACCAACTGGCGGCGAACTCCTCGGTGAATCACAAAGTCTGGCACCTTCCTTGATTTGTCTTCAAAAATAACGCTAATTTCTGGTGGAGCGGTATAATTGGAATCTATCTCCCAGGCAGAGTTGTCGTAGGAGGATTCCTCAGTTGCATTTTGCATAGTATTTGTGCTCTCAGCTGTATCTCCCCATCCAGTTGGCTGGATATCTTCGAGTCTGATACGAGAGCTTTCAGGCGCAGTGTACTTGACCATATAGTCATATTTTCCACTCGGTTGTCCCAAAGTGTCCCACACTTCCTTGGAACTGGAGGAGTCATCTCTCTCGATGACGTTGACCTTGGGAAAAGCATAGTTGGTGAATTCAAGTCCTGCAAACGTTGCAAATTCATCGTCATGTTGAGTAGTTTCTGAATGACCTTAGTGTTGATTCCATGACATGGTGGGGACACAGGTATTCTGTTCAATGGTGGTCAGCCGAATTTCATTGTTCGGCTGACTCTCTTGCCCCAAGTTTCCTGGGTAAGGCTGCCACGTTGGCAGACCATCCATTGGGCCATAGTAGGTGTAGTCAAAATTGTCTTTCATCAGAGTGTCCTCCTCTAATGAGTTTGGTGGAGCACGACATCCTTCCGGATCACAATCTCCATAGATCATTTCGACGTCTGATCTGGGTATAAATCTCGGACTTTGTGTAGGGAAGCAAAAAGGAGTTTGCGTTTCGTCCTGAGACATATAACCGTCCTCATTAAGATAGGACTTCCATTCTTCATCTGTGTCAGAGGGATCTTCCTCATTGATAGCATGTACTGCTTGAGACACTGGGTGAAGAAAACCTCCACTGTGGAAGAAATCCTGAATGGGATGAAGACTTCCATTGCTAGCAGCTGTCCGGGTACAGGTTGCAGAAAAACCAAGACCCTTCTTTGTTGTATTGCTAGTAGGAATGACAAGTTGTCCCCATCCTGTTGTATTGGTACTCTTGACCGCTTTGATAGTATCTTTGTATGAGGAAATCGAGGTTCCTCCTTGGGATTGATTGTCTTTGCCGACCGACAGCGCTTGGAACTGTGTCCCCATAACCTCCTCGGGTTCTACACAAGTAGATGATGATAAGTTACTCACGAGCAAGGCTTGTTCCCCACAAACTGTGACAAGCCGATCGTTCTGAACGAACTTTAGCTTTTGGTGGAAGGTTGAAGTAACCGCTCCAGCCTGATGTATCCAAGGTCTTCCTAATAAACAACTGTATGTTTCCCGGATGTCCATGACCTGGAAAGTGACTTGGAAAGTGTGAGGACCGATAGTTATGGGAAGATCAACTTCGCCGATAACTGTTTTTCTGGATCCGTCGAATGCTTTAAAGACGACCTCGCTGATTCTCATCGGAGGGCCTTTGAATGATAATTGCATCAAAGTGGACTTCGGCATAACATTCAGGGTTGACCCTGTGTCTACCAGCACGCTGGCTAAAGCATCGTCTTGGCAGTTAACTGTAATGTTGAGCGCCATGTTATGACGGCGACCCTCTTCAGGTAATTCCTCATCACTAAATCCCAAATTATTGCAGGAAGTGATGTTAGAGACAATGCTATTGAACTGTCTGATTGTTACATCCTGTTCCACAAAGGCTTTCTCCAAGATTTTCTGTAGAGCCTCCCTATGCGCTTCTGAACTGAGTAATAGTGATAACACAGAGATCTTTGAAGGAGTTTGTAATAGTTGATCGACAATGTTGTATTCACTCCTTTGGATGAGCTTCAACATCTCATCATTGTTTTTTGAAAGGTCAGAATTACTGGATTGACCGACTGATGGATCGGGAGCTTCCGTCTGAAGTTCTTTTTCTTTGTTAGGTTCCCTAACCCCTCGGTTGAAGATTCTGCCACTCCGTGTTACTCGACTGATGTCTGCAATATTTACGACGGAGGGTAATCGAATTTCCTTTCCATTTTCAATTATTGTTGCACCGTATTTGTAAGGGATTGCCTTAGCTGATTCATACGGTAGTGGTCCTGGTAGATAGATGACTACGACAGCCTTCTGATTTTTCTGACCATCGTAAGTGATCTCAATCCGTTCCCGGTTGGGAATTCTTGATTCGTCAAGTAGAGGGATGATGGCAAAGACATCCCTGGTCTGGTGACGACCAGAGATTGTGACAGCATCCTCGACTTGATCGGTAAGGTAGCTCGGCGTCCAGTTGATGGGTCCAGAACCCGGATATGGACGAATTTTTCCACGATCCACCTGACCCTGAAGAGCTGCTCTCACAAGGTAACACCCTTGGTTACTTTCCGAACAGACGCTACAACGGTCATAATTGTGTGGTGGCACCTGGCCACGCCCACTTTGAATACAATGTAACCTCAATAGGTTAGCTTCCACAAGTCGGACATCCTGACTCTGACGCCGAGTAGGATTCCTGTTACTGATACTAATTTGCTGAGTATCTTCACCCATGTAGATTGGCATCCACCAGTGATTTAACAAGTGCTGAAGTGCCTCCTGGACAAGGGTACAACCTCGATCATTTTCGCAACCCGCTTTACAGCTATGATAATTATGTGACACCAAGAATCCGAGTCGGACCTGTTCAGCATGTAACTCTACCAGGTTAGTATTCATCACGCGAATATCAAAGATCTAAACCATGTTGATCTGATAAGGGTTCCTATCATGGTAGTCTTGGATCCATCCAAGATCCATCTGACTGCAGCTTTCTCATGTTGAGGCAGCGGGTTTGTGAGAACATTGGGATTCGTATCTTTGAAAGATAAGAGCCCGCTCCTAATAAGCTTTTGCACGTTGGACTTGAAATTGAGACAAGTCTCAATGTTATGCCCTGATCCTCCTTGGTGGTAAGGGCAAGTTTGATCCACCTTAAACCAAAAAGGTGGATTTTCCGGTACTGTAAGAGGAGATTTAGTCTGAATGTGCCCCTTAGCCAGTAGTAGTGGAAATAGTTCTGCGTACAACATGGGTATAGGATCAAACCCTGGTGGCCATGTTGTGCGGTTGTTATTGTATTGAGGACGAGCCTGCTGAAGAGGCTGTTGTGTCCTTTGCTTATTAGGTTGGCTCTGCGCAACCAGAGGTTGATACGTAGGAATATCCACATGGCTGATAGCAGGAGTTACAGCTGCTACCGGTTGATAACGTCACCTTTGCTTTTCGAGAGAGATATTCCCAATATCTTGCTCTTTTTTCTTAGGGAGAGCACTACTGTATTTTTTAGTACCGCTCGTCGATCCAGTGTCTTTTACCAAACATCCTTCTCGGACAGCTTCCTCAAGACGTACGCCCATGCCCACCATCTCGGTGAAATCACTGGGTGCACTGGCAACCATTCTATCATAGTAAAATGAGCTTAAGGTTTTTAAGAAGATATTTTTCATCTCTTTTTCCTCAAGAGGTGGACAAATCTGAGCGGAAATTTCACGCCATCTCTGAGCGTACTCCTTAAAGGTTTCCTTGTCCTTTTGTGACATTGATCTGAGTTGATCTTTGTCTGGTGCCATGTCCAAATTGTATTTGTATTGTTGGACGAAGGCAATACCAAGATCTCTGAATGTGCTAATCGTAGCACGGTTTAAACCCATGTACCATTTTAATGCGGCACCGGTTAAACTATCCTGAAAGTAGTGAATCAGCAAGTCCTGATTCTCCGTCTGAGCTGACATCCACAGAGTGTACATCACCATATGGCTCTGAGGGCAAGAGTTACCCTTGTATTTTTCAAAGTCAGGCACTTGAAATTTGTGCGGAACTTTCCCATTGAGGACCAAGCAGAGGTCTGCGGCGTCCTTTCCAAATAGATCCTGACCGCGGATGGCTTGCAGCTCCTTCTGCATTTCCAGGAACTGTTCCTGGAATTCATCCATTCTATCGAACATAGTTTCCTTTTTACCAGAAGGTATTGGCAGAATCTGTCCTTCCGGGACAGTGTGCACCACAGGGGGTGGTACCGTGACTACGGCAGCGAATCTTGGCATTTCCCGAAGTTTGTAACCTTCAGGAGTCTTCAGTATGCCTCTGGCATCTTCTCTTTCCCGAAGTTTGTAACCTTCAGGTCCAGCGGCTTCTGTTGTGATTCCCTGATCTTCAGTGATCAGCGGAACATATCCTTCCAGGATATAGTTAACAGGCATGCCCCAGGGATGATCTTTCGGCATTTGATACCTAGGATCATACTTCTCCACTATAAGCGTTGAGGTGATCTCTGAGATCACAGTTCTTTGTAGCTGAGCTTCTGCCATGGCTTGCATGTCGTTACGAAACTTTCTCATATCCTCTCTTAGAGCGTCGATCTCTTCTTTCAACTCTCTGTTTTCTTCCTCAAGATCATCCATCTTTTTCTGATGATTGCCCCGAGTATTGTACGAGTGAGACATTTTGACTCTAGAATCGAGACACAAACGTGAGATTCGTAGGTAAGAAGAATACGTGATGTGAGAATGATGAATGCAATGAATATATTAATTGTTTTTTTGTTTAATCAAAATAAACTTCGACAATTAGATTGCAAATATCAAATAGTGGGGAAATCCCTTTTTATTGAAATTCAAAGGATTACAGAAATGGAAATATAGTACATTACAAGGTGCAGAAACAGAAACCTAAGCTAATGGGTCTCGAGTCCTCTCTAAAGAGAAATCGGGTGCTGACTCTGGTACTTTCCTTTTCTTTGACCGGGGCTCTTGGGCCGTTGTCAGGTTGTCATTCCCTTACCAGGTGAAAGGAGCGAGAAAATTTGGTCATCTTGATTCTCTACAGCATGTTGCTCCAAAATCTCAATCAGAGCATCTTTCTCTTTCAGTAGTTGTTGTATTTTGATGCACTCTATGTTGAGGGTGCGGTACTTGTTCTTCCAAGACCTTCTCTCCTTTTGAACTTTGTTGAGAGTAACCTGAAGTTTTTCTGTTTCCGTCATTAAATACATGACAAATTCCTTTGGTGGAAGAATTCCGTGACGCGGATAAGGCATTTTTAGCTTGAGAGCTCTAGTTTGTACCCAATGGAGATAAGGCTCCACCGAGACACAGTCTGGTTTTCCTAGAGACTCCCGTCCTTTCTTATGAACGTGTTTCCAAGCGTGCACTATTTCCATCTTTAGTGCTCTGTCGTTTTCTCCTTCTTTGAAGAAAATACCTTCCAGATGAGCATTCAGCGGAATATGCCTCATCGGGTATCCAAATTGACGACGAACGAGAACCGGATGGTAGTTGATTCCCCCCTTAGTTCCTATAAGGGGTACGTTGGGGAAGTTTCCACAACGACCAATGATTCTGATTCCATCATAGATCCTATTACACCAATCTATATCAGAGTTGGTAAGAGACTTGGGTAAATGCGAGATAAACCATTTATAAAGCAGAGGTACACAGCATGTGATCTCCCCTCCGCTGTACAAATTTCCTAAGTGTACAGAATGATACGCATCTGCGAGCAAAGTCGGCACAGGGTTTCCAATGAGAAAAATCTTAATGGAGTTGATATCGACGAAGTTATTGATGTTGGGAAACAAAAATAACCCGTAGGTGAGCAAGACAAAGACGCTTTCAAAAGCAGTCACATTTCCTATACTGGCAAAATACAAGGCTTTCTTTGTCAAGAACTGGGCTGGCAAACCTTGGATGCCACCCTTAGTGGTCATGTGAGTCCCGACCTCAGACTTGTCCAAATGAATTGCTCTTTCAATAGTCTGATTCTTTGAAATTTCTTCCAGTCCAGAAAACGGAGCTTGATCTGTAATGTGTAGATCAATCAGATGAGAATACTCCTCCAGCGTTGGTGCGAGCTGGTAATCCAGGAATGTGAAACAGTGATAAACTGGATCATAAAACTGAATTAGCGCATCCATGATTCCCTCAATCACATGGACTCTTAACAGTGGTATCAGACCTCCGTGCTTGGCTCTGAAAGCCTCAGGGTTAGTGATCATTCTCGCTAACCTTCTCAATCCTCTAGTTTTGGAACCTTGAAGGTATACTGATGGGTTCTCCTTCTACCGAAATCCATTAGCACAATCCTTTTCTCTCTGACATTTGCAATCATAGTCTTAGTTTAATTTGAAAAACAGAGAGACTAGAAGAGAAGATTTTTTTTTGAATGTTTTAATGTTTTTTTTTAAATGAATGCATGAATGCAGCACACAAAAACATAGAAAAAACATGGGGTCAAAGGGTCATTGTCATGAAGTCAAGGCTCTACACATCCCCAAAGGTTTATACTAAGGTGATTTTTGTACCTGTACTCATTATCATCAGCTCCTCCCAGGAAAGCAAAACAACAAGCGGATCGCCAGTGAGTTGTAGAACAATCTTAGAGTAAGTGCCATTCACCGAGAATAGATCACCAGTCTCAAATGAGGGTAGTATCGCGTGACAACTATTTCCGATAGTTTCCGCACTACAAAAGGGTTTGGCTCCTCAGCTTCTCAGACATCACAATCGGCCCATTGCCTATGAGAGGGAATGGGTTGCATTGGTCAGCCTCCACTGAGGTTGATGGTCGACCTCGTCGCCATCACTTATCTTAAGTGTATACTCAATCTTTCCACATGCGGCATCACACGCATTCCCATTAGCAGAAAAATAAACACGTATAGCAATTAGGAAAAGCAGTATATATATTTGTCCTAATCATCCTAGACCTTTAAAGCTATGAATCCTAAGTTCCTGACAGAAAATGGGTTGCCCGGCGGAAACCCCAATCTGTGGTTTCATACTAGAGAAAAGAAAAAAAGGGTAGAAGAGCCCCACGGTGGGCGCCGCTTATAAAGTTTCTACCTAATAGATGAGAAGAGAACAAGATCTTGCTACAAAGGTGAGATAGATCCTAATGACATGTCCCCAGTGAAGTTGCCATTTTTTTGTAGCGAGCGATTTTGGACGCGGTTGCGAAGCGCTATCGCTCTTTGGTGTCTACAACTCGATTCATTTTTTATCCTATTAAAGCTAATGAAGGAAGGGAAATAGATGTCTTAAATTAACCCTGCTTGCAAACTGAGGTTAAACAGCGGTCTGTTAGGTTACAAATGCTACAAAGATTCGGGGTCTCTATTGGGTGTATTTTTTTTAAAGTGGCGTTGGTTTAGATGTTTAGGACGGATGCTTCTTGATAGATATGTGAGAGTATGGGATTTTGGGTTTTTGTTTAGTGTGCTCGCTAAGATTTTTCTTTCAATCTTATGCCTACATATTCCCGATTATCGAAACAGGGAAATCAGAGCGTTCGTAGTTCCTCTTATTCTATGGGAGGAAAAAGATGTTTTGGTGTCTTGTTCAAAGCCCAAGACGTGAAGCTAAAGGTGGTTTGTATCTTGTTCAAAGCCCAAGATGTGAAGATGAAGGTGTTGACCTTATAGAGAATTTGTCATCTCTAAAGGGGGTCTGTTTGTCACAACTGTTGGGTGACTGGTCATAAAGGGAGGATTACTTTAACCGGGATACGCGGATCCTAGCAATGCCATAATTTCCTTTATAAGGGGGTTTTAACCTGAAGGAGAAGACTTTAACTCAGTGTAGAGCAATACCATCTTTCCTTAGGAATTTCTCATGCTAAAAGAGGGACAGTGGCTTGGATGTAAATGATCCAGAGGCTTGCCGCTTACAGCGATTATATGAAGGGGAAAGAGTTGTTGATGTTTGTGTACTGTGAACGAGGCACAACTTTGAGGTTAAAAGGTTGATTGGATCAACCAGTGGTTTTCTTATACAAAGCCTAAGAGGAGGCTAATATGTGTCTCGTACAAAGCCCGAGAGAGAGGCTAAAAGGTTTTGACTCAACGAGGAAATCTTTTGGTATCTCGTATAAAGCCCGAGATGGAGGCTATTTGACTCAACAAGAGAGTTTTTTTGTATCTCGTATAAACCCCGAGATGGAGGTTGTTGTTTGTTTGGCTCAATAAGAACCTTTTTGTATCTCGTATAAAGCCCGAGATGGAGGCGAAAGGGGTGATTGACTCAACGAGGGAGTCTTTTATGTGTCTTGTACAAAGCCAGAAAGAGAGGTTGAACGTTGTTTGACTCCGCTGGGGAGAATCATTATACAAAGCCCAAGAGGAGGCTATGGCGTTGTTTCAGTTAAGTGATAGATCCAGTATACTAATTTTAAAGAGAAAATCAGTTCTTATATGAGTAATGCTGTACTCAAAGATTTGATTCGAGGATCCGGGTTATTCCTGTTCTTTAAGGAAGTGGGAACTCCGAAGGGTATTGAGACTGCCCAAGTTTACGGGTTTTCTTCCTATTTAACGAAGGGGTCACTTGAGAATGTCTTTGAGACTCAAGGAAATTAGACTGTCCAAGTCTAGAGTTTAATCTTTCGTACTATGCTTTGAGAAACAGTAGTAGACTCTTTGAAAGGACTGTTCTATGCAGATGACTAAGTTTTGTTCCTATACCTCTAGGAGGTCGTCGGGATAATTTATACGAAGCCCAAGAGGAGGCTGGAAGCTTTTAAGAAGCCGAGAGGCCCTTGTACGAAGCCCAAGAGGAGGCTATCATTCCCGGAGGAAGAATCATTATACGAAGACTAAGAGGAGGCTGTGAATACTTCTAAGTAGCCGGCGGGTCCTTGTACAACGCCCAAGAGGAGGCGGGGATGCTTTTAGGAAGCCTGTGGGTCCTTGTACGATGCCCAAGAGGAGGCCGATGCTTTTAAGAAGCCGATGGGTCCCCAAACCCCGAGAAGTTCAAGACAGGCTATTCACGAGGAATAGATCAAGCCAGGAAAGTTCGAGAATTTGGAAGAAACTCAAGAGATGCCATTCACGGAGAAAAGATCATCTCTGGGAGTAGAGTTTCTTGACAAGTACTTTTAAGAAGCCTGTGGGTCCCCAAACCCCGAGAAGTTCAAGACATGCCATTCACCGAGAATAGATCAAGCCAGGAAAATTCGAGAATTTGGAAGAAACTCAAGAGATGCAATTCACGGAGAAGAGATCATCTCTGGGGAGTAGAGTTTCTTTGACAACTTCTACGAATGACAGTCTATGAAAGGGTTCACAGAGAATGCTGCCTTTCATATCTCCATATTGTATACCCCAAGAGGAGGGAAGACTGTGTCTGGTAATCCTATGGGGATCTAGTTTTGACTATTTAAGAGTGATCAACGGGCTTAATGCTAGACGTAATTGCCGGGGAAACTCTAAATATCTATACTATTATTACACAGTTGATATGAGTTTATGAAAGAAGACTTACAACGAAACAGCCCCCACAATACAGTTATATGTATATGAAAGCGGTAAATGAAAGCGTGTAAACACTTACTCGGTTGTAGAGCTTCCATGCTGTTTGGTTAGTTGTTTAACAAAGAAAGATTGAAAACAACAATATATTCAAAATCAAAGGAGAAAGTGCTTTGAAAAAGAAAGATTTGGGGCTTACAACTCAAGGAGAGGCCCAAGGTTTTTATCAGTGATTGCACTGTTTGAATTTGTACAGAGGGGCTTATACAAGTGACTGAGGCCCAAAAAATTGTTTTCTGTACAAAGGGATGGGTCTTACACTCTCTCAAGAGGCCCAAAAGGTTTAAAGAAAAAAAGTAGGGCTTATAACACGAGGGTAGGCCCAGATGATTTTTCGTTTAAAATGGCGATCGCGCCGAGATTTTCTTTTAACGCGAAGGGGCTTATATAATATCTGAAGCCCAAAATGTTGTGGTTAAAAGGGGATTGGGTCTTACACTCTATTAGAGGCCCAAAAATTTTGAATGGGTCTTATAGCTCAAGGAGAGGCCCAGGTGGTTAATTTTAAACTGGCGACGATCGCGTTGTTTATTTGAAAATGTACAGAGGGGCTTATACAACGATTGAGGCCCAAAAAGTTTTTTGTACACAGGGGGTTGGGTCTTACACTCTAATAGAGGCTCAAAGAGTTTTAAGAAAAGAAATGGGTCTTACTACTCGAGGGTAGGCCCAAGGTTTTTTTGTTTTGACAAGGCGACGATCGCACCGTTTGTTTTTTACGGTATCGGGACTTATACAATATAATGAGGCCCAAAAATGATTTGGTAAAAAAAAGGATTAGGTCTTACACTCTATTAGAGGCCCAAATGGTTTTGAAAATGATTTATGAGGGTTGAATTAATCCAAAAACCCTAATTTGTTTTCAAAAATGTAGTCAATTGAATAAAAATTCAATTAAAATGATCAAAATTGTTTAACATATGGAAAACAAATTGTGATCTTGGATTAATACTTCAAAAATTAAGTATTGACCTACAAAATAATTAGAAGGCATTAAAAGTTGCAAAATCAAGGTGGAAAAAATATTTTAAATGTTAAAAAACAATTAAAACATTAATTATTTGCAAAAATATCAATTATACAAAATAAATAATATTTTTGGGATTTTTTGGGAAAATAAAATATTTTAACATTCTTGTGAATTATTAAAAAAAGAATCAACTCAAAATCATTAAAACTCAGAGAGAAATTAATTTTTGAATCAATTAAATAAAATCACAAAATTCAAATATTTGAATTTTCAAAAAATGGCGCCAAGAACACACCAAGAACACGCGCGTGTTCTGGGTTTGCCCAGATTTGCATTTTCTCTCCAATCTCACTGAATACTTAATCATATCATGTAATCCACATGCCAATCAACTCGTTTCAACCTCACGATCATGTCTATGACAAATAATTTCATTTAAATTAAGCATAAAACAAGAAATCACGAAAAATCCTCAAGAACCCTAATTTCTGCATGAAGGCTAGGATTTTTGATACACAATTCAAACAATGCAATTAATTAAGGGGAAACATTCCATGCATGATTATGAACATATGGCCAAATTATTGTGCAGCAAAAATTGCATGGATCATAGAGTTAGAAGAGCTCATGCTTACCACTTGCAGCTGGTGATCGTGATTTGTGTTGGAGGTGTTACAGCTAGGTTCCAATGATCTAGATAGCTTCCCTAGGTGCCATGGAGTGTGTATGAATGCTTGGAATGGATTGAAATGATCTGGAACTTGAGATGGTACCCCAACTGCAAATCTGTCAAGAACTTGAGCAATTGGCTGGTGATTTTGTGAAATCTGTGTTCCAGATGTTATGTGAGTGTTTGGATCACTTCTATATGATGTATGTGAGGTGTGTGTGTGTGTGTGTGATTGGTTTGGTTGGAAAAGCTCTCAAACTCAAAACCCGATAGTGACTTGCCTTAGAAGGCAAAATTGGAGTGAAAGAAGAGATTTTGAGGAAAGCATCTGTTTGATGGCTTTGGTGTACTCAAAATGATCACAATTGAGCTCTATTTATAGTAGATTAAGTTTGTTTTGCAAGGAATAGTGAATAGCAACTGCTGAGTAGGTTTGGCCAATGTTGGCAAATGAAAATCCAAGTCTCCTCTAGCCATTGACTAGAGGTTAGGGCACAGGCTGCTGGTTCCCTTGGTCTTGGATAAGTCTTGACTGAATTCAGTTGAGAATGGCTCAGTCCATGCCACCTTGATGCTTCCATTGAATGCTCTAATCCAAAATTGGAGTCTTGTCCCTATTTTGGCAATTCTAGGTTCTACATGCTATTTCTTGTTCCAAAGACTTTGGAGGCTTGGCTCAGTGATTGTCCCCTTTAGATTCAATCCTCAGAGGTGTCCAAGTGGATAGGAGCATTTAGATTTGGCTGATTTTGGCAAATCGACCAAAAGTGTAAAAATCTGCCTTGCCTTGGCAGATTTCAGCAAGGCAACTTGCCAATGTCATATCTCATGACTCAAATTGAATTTGGTAATGTTCTTGGCCATTTTGGAAAGCCCTTACATGATACACCAACTGTTTGAGCATGTTTGGTTTTGATCTCTTTTGAATCCAAGTGAAAAATTCCCCTACATTTGGCAAAAAGTAAGGTAAAATCTGACCTAGTGAAATTTTCACTAAGTGTTGGAACAAAGTGACTTTTCTTGATTTTGGTCACTCCATAACTCAAAATCCATGAGGAATTTGGACATAGGTCAGTATGAAGCTTTTGTAGAGGGCAATGAGATCTACAAATCAAGCTTTGAATGGGGAACAATGGTCTTGTGGTTTAGGAGTTATGATCCTCCAAAGTTGGCACATTAGTGTCACTTTTTCCATAACCTAGAAATTTTTCTAAGTTTTTATGGTTACCCCTTTTACAAGTTATCCCACTTTCTTTGATTTTTATTGATGAATGATGATTCAAATCATACATTAACATCATTTTAGGGTTAAAAATCTGTTTTGGTGAAAAATCTCAAAATGTCAAAGTTGACTTTTGTGCACAGTTGACTTTTTATCAGATGAATTCCAAACTGTGCAATTCTTCAGGAAATCATGTTCTTGACCTAAATCAAACTTGATGGACATGTTCCGTGGGTGTCATAGGGTATATTGAATCATGTCTTAGGGTTTGGGAGCATGTCCTGGTCAAAAGTCAAAGTTACAGTTGACTTTCCTCGCGAAACCCTAATTGTGGTGCAGATGAAATTGAGACTTGTTGCTCAAGCTTCTTGGATTAATCCATTGTTGAAAATGGATCAATATAGTATATTAGAGACCCTCAAATCATGTCTTGAGGTCTTGGCTCATGATTTGTCCCAAAAGTCAACTTAGGGGTGAATTAGGTCAAGAAACCCTAATTCCTGATTTTTGATGAATGAATCCCCTGAGGTCAAATTGACTTGATGATTGGATCCATGAGGTTCCATGGAGTATATTAGGTTATGTTTTGGATCATTGGCTTGTGCCCAGATGAAAAACTTCCATCTGGAGGCCCTGGTCGACCAAAACCCTAATTTGGTGACACTGTCGATCTTGAGACTTGATCCACCTAGAAGGGAGCAGCCTTGTGCTTGATCTTTGAAGTGGGAGTCCTTTTGATCCATTGTGGATGTTTGAGAGGTTAGACAAGTTGAAGATCATGTCATTCCTTGATTGATCATTTGCCTAAAAGCTCTGAGAGGGCTTGAAACCCTAAGTCTGATTGTAGTGGATGCTCACCCATCTTTGGGGAGACTGATGAAGTATGATGGTACATCCATATTGTGATGATGAGTTTCACAATGATGGGAAATCTTAGTGGTCAAAATTTGGGGTATGACAATGGTGTTCGATCTTGAACTAAGCGTACAACTCTTTCATCATCTTATTGTTTAAGTTAGATCCATTATCAGTAATGATCTGGCTCGGAACACCATAACGGCAGATGATATTATTTTTGATAAATCGGACCACCACTTATCGGGTTATATGAGCGTATGACGCTGCCTCGACCCACTTGGTGAAGTAATCAATGGCTACCAGGATGAACCGATGTCCGTTTAAATTCTTAGGTTCAATCATGCCAATTATGTCGATTCCCCATATGGAAAAAGGCCATGGGGAAGAAAGAACTTTGAGATGTGTTGGCGGTACATGGATTTTGTAACACCCCATTTTCTACCCGGCGAATATTTAATAAAATCAGAGTAATAAAATTTCAACATAAACAGGATGTCACATTTTCAACTTAAAAACAACGGCATTTATCGCCTGAACATGGATACATAACACTTAATATTCAGATGAACATAATTCAGTCTTTGTCACAGAACAACTCTATTAATACGCAGTGGATTCATAAATTCAGCTGAAATACCATGACAGCTTGTTTGATCCAAAACAACTCTAAGACATCAAGTCTTTAATGAAAACAACTTAAAATTCAGCAACATAATAAAACCGACACTAAAGAAAACATGTGTTCATCCCCCCGAGTGCTACGTATCAGAGCGACGACACCGACTCGAACTGATGAAGGTAAACAGCCTTCACTCTGGATTACCTGCAGGATGACGTATAAACCATCACCAACCACAGAAGGGGTGAGATATCAAACCATATAATCGGATATATGATAAATAATATATTAGATGAGATTATAAAATCACCACTTCTCAACATCTCAATCAACATAAAACAGCAACACAACCACAACTCTTAAATCATCATTAATCAACAACACATCAACTTGGAATAAACTTTAATTAACAACACAACAACGACTATGCGACATGAAATGCGACTCAATATGCACATGCATGTGGTACCATTGGAGCAAAACTCCCAGCTTAAAAATTTGCCAATTAATAGAGGCATCAACAAGGCATAAGCCTTCTGCTTAATATTTTGCCAATCCAGGCCAGCTTAATGTTTTTCCAATCCAGACCAGCTTAATATGTTTACCATGAGACCCAACATAAATATCATATAACTATCAACATCAACAACAAATCAGCATTGGCCAAGGCCTACAACTTAATAACAACAACAAATCAACGTTGGCTCGAGGCCTACAACTTAATATCAACAACAACTCAACACTGGCCATAGGCCTACAACGTAACAACACGATTCATACCAACAACTTCGCAACTTCCAACAAGGAACACAACATAAGGAACCACTCAATTACACTGCCACTATAATGCCTAACTCTTTTACTAAGATTATTAGTATTCCTACTCTGTATTGATTATTAAGACTGTTCCGATACTATTATTGGTTAAATTCTGCTATAGAATATCACCCGCCACATATTACTTTATCATCACGACACTGCTACCAAAAATACTACCTAATACCTCCTATTATCACTACTGCTACTAGACAACTCCTGTCAACAATTATCATTGCTACTGCTACATTAATAACTCCTCTTTAAGTATCATTAATTTATCATGTTACTGCTTACTCAATTACTTCCTTTCTAAATGGATATTATACTATTGTTACTAATATCCTGCCAACAAATTCCGAATTCACTTCTATGCCATGATTATCATCCGGTTACACGAGTAATTCTCACAAGGTACAACATATTTACACTCAGGCCCATCCATAACAAGCAGCCAAACCAACATAAACGCAGGAAACAACACAGCACCCAAAAACTGTATGCATGGCGGTCGTCACGCTCCATGACGGTCGTGACCCGTGTGACGCTCGTCACACTTCCATGACAGTCGTCATGGCTCCCAAAACTGCGTTCAACCTCAAAACCTGTGTTCTTTCTGTTCTCTCATCCTTCTCCTCTGTTCTCTCCTTCTCTTATACTCATCCTTAACTAATTCTTCCAATACATCATACTACAGCAACATGGATAATTCTACTCAAACAACGTGAATTAATTATCCTCTGATTAATTTGACGACATCTACCAATTCCTCCAAATTTCGGTATCAATTCTCATACCATCACAGTACCACCACAATACCGCAAAATCACACAAAATAAGACCGATTAAATGATTCTACGATTAATTTAACCACATCAACCAATTTAGGCAATCAACTTTAACGAATCAACACGCACATGAACAGAAGCAATGCTACAAATCCAATCCCACATACTATTTATCATAAACCCAATTATAGAGTCAGAACCCCACCCTTACCTTGGATTGAAGGTCGCTCTACTCTTCGATTGGATTTCCGGTTCTGCAATTCCCACGTAATTCTCCAAAACCTCTTGCTCCACTTTCTCTGTAACTTCTCGTATTCTCCAAAACCTCTTTTTCTCTCTTACTGATAACCTAATTCTTTTATTTTCCTGTAACTTCCTTTTTCCCACTAACTCCACTTATCTCTTATTTCTATTGGGCCAACTTACTACACCCCCAACATTGCTACTACCAACTAAGCCCACATACTTCTTATAATTCTAGTAAACTAACAACATATCATTTCTACAACTCAAATTGATATCACACAACTTCAACAATTGAAACGGGAAATATTCAAAACAATTTAATCAAATAAATAATTAAATAATTGGGCGTTACAACTCTCCCCCACTTAGAATATTTTTGTCCTCGAAAATCTCACCTTGCTCAAACAACTCAGGATAAGATTCCCGCATCCTGCTTTCCAGCTCCCACGTCATACTTTCTCCAGTAGCTCCTAACCAAACTACCTTCACCAATGCAATCTCCTTGCCCCTTAGAATTTTCATCTCACGTTCCGCGATTCGTACAGGCATCGTTTCTATAGTAAGATTATCCCGTACTTGCACATCATCCATATGAATCACATAAGACGGATCTGGAACATACTTCCGGAGTTGTGACACGTGAAATACATCGTGCAAATTCGAAAGATTAGGCGGTAAAGCCACTCTATAAGCAACATTTCCAACTTTGTCCGAAATCTGATACGGGCCAATAAAACGAGGAGTGAGCTTCTTAGACTTCAATGCACGCCCAACACCTGTCACAGGTGTAACTCTTAAAAACACATGATCACCTGCTTGAAATTCTATGTCTTTCCTCCGCTTGTCATGATAACTCTTCTGTCTACTTTGGGAAGTTTTCATCTTTTCTCGAATTAACTTCACCTTCTCAGTAGTCTCTCGAACAATTTCAGGTCCAAGTACTACACTTTCCCCAGATTCATGCCAACATAAAGGAGTCCTACATCTCCGACCATACAACGCTTCAAAAGGGGCCATTCCAATACTCGAATGGTAACTATTATTATAAGTGAACTCTATTAACGGTAAATGAGTGTCCCACGAACCTCCCTGCTCGAGAACACATGCTCTCAACAAATCCTCCAACGACTGAATAGTCCTCTCAGTTTGACCATCCGTCTGAGGGTGATATGCCGAACTTAACCTCAACTTAGAGCCCAACGCCTCTTGCAAACTCCTCCAAAAATCAGAAGTAAACCTCGGATCTCTATCCGACACAATACACAAAGGAACACCATGCAGTTTCACAATTACGTTAGTATAAACCTTCGCCAACTTCGATACTGGAAAACTGATGTTAATAGGAATGAAATGAGCCGACTTCGTAAGCCTATCAACAATCAACCAAATCGAATCATATCCTCTTGAAGTGTTTGGTAATCCCGTTACAAAGTCCATTGAAATGCTATCCCATTTCCATTCTGGGACTTCTAACGGTTGCATCAACCGCGCAGGCTTCTGATGTTCAACTTTCGACTTCTTACAAGTTAAACATGTATACACAAATCGAGCCACATCACGCTTCATCCCAGGCCACCAAAACAAATTCTTCAAATCTTGATACATCTTTGTAGCCCCCGGATGAATGCTCAATTTACTTTTATGACCTTCTTCAAGAATCGCTTTCTTCATTTCCGCATCATCAGGAATACAAATTCGATCATGGAAACTTAATACACCATGCGCGTCCATCTTAAAATTGCTATTCTCAGACTGATCGATTCCAACCATCGAATCTACCAGTTTCATGTCTAACTTCTGAGCTTCTCTGATACTATCCAGAAAATCATTGTTAATCTTCAACATTCCTAACATAACACTCTGCGGTGTCACTTCGTAAACTAAACTCATATCTTTGAACTGTTCAATTAATTCTAACTCTTTAACCATCATCGCCGACATACGTAAAGTCTTTCGGCTTAAAGCATCAGCCACAACATTAGCTTTACCTGGATGATAATTCAAACCGAAATCATAATCTTTTAATAACTCCAACCACCTTCGCTGTCTCATATTCAACTCCTTCTGGTCAAATAAATACTTTAAACTTTTATGGTCACTAAATACTTCAAATCTTGAACCATAAAGATAATGCCTCCAAATCTTCAGCACAAAAACAACCGCAGCAAGTTCTAAATCATGCATAGGATAGTTCTTTTCATGAGTTCTCAACTGCCTTGATGCAGAAGCAACCACCTTATCATTCTGCATAAGCACACCTCCTAAACCCATTTTAGAAGCATCACAATATACCACAAAAGGTTCTCATGGGTTAGGTAATGTCAAAATCGGAGTCGACGTCAATCTCTTCGTCAATTCCGTGAAGCTTTCTTCACATCGAACGTCCCACACAAACGCCTTACCTTTACACGTCAACTTAGTTAACGGAAGTGCTAACTTAAAAAAACCTTCGATAAACCTTTTATAGTAACCAGCTAGTCCCAAAAAGCTTCTAATCCCGGTAGCCGACTTTGGGGTTTCCCATTGTAACATCGCATCTACTTTAGACGGATCCACTGCAATGCCACTACCTGAAATGACACGACTAAGAAAACTAACCTCCTTTAACCAAAATTCACATTTTGACAACTTTGCATATAGCTTCTTCTCTCTCAAAACTTGCAATACTAGTCTTAAGTGTTCTGCATGCTCTGCTTCCGATTTAGAGTAAATAAGTATATCATCAATGAACACCACCATAAATCGATCCAAGTAAGTATGAAAGATACGGTTCATGTACTCCATGAATACTCCCGGCGCATTAGTAACACCGAACGGCATCACCAAATACTCATAATGTCCATAAGGCGTTCTAAAAGCCGTGTTCTGAATATCATCATCTTTCACTTTAATCTGGTGATAGCCTGACCTCAAATCAATCTTGCTAAACACACAAGCACCTACCAACTGATCCATCAAGTCATCTATTCTCGGAAGCGGATACTTGTTCTTAATCGTCACTCTGTTCAACTGTCTATAATCAACACAGAGCCTCATACTCCCATCTTTCTTCTTTACCAACAACACTGGAGCTCCCCACGGCGATACACTTGGCCTTACAAACTTCTTTTCAATCAAATCCTCTAATTGTTTCTTTAATTCTGACACCTCAGACGCAGACATCCTGTACGGTGCCATAGAAACAGGTCTGGTACCAGGTACAAGGACAATCGCAAATTCTACTTCCCTCTCTGGAAGTACATCAGGAATTTCGTCAGGGAAAACTTCAGGAAATTCGCGCACCACCTGCAACTCATCAATTTCAGCTTGATTCTCAATAAATAACGACGCCATCAATAAAAACGCCTGAGCTTCTTCTTGCATCAACTTTCGTAACTGCCTACAAGACAATAATCCTACTCCTTCCTCTTCTTCAGGAGTAGAAAAACTCACTGACTTTCTATAGCAATTGATATGAACATAGTTATATTCTAACCAATTCATACCTAAGATCACATACATCCCAGTTAACGACAAACACGCCAAATCGATATTAAAGTCTCTGTCGAAGATCGACAAAGGACACTTTAAACACACAAGAGAAGTAGTCACTGATCCCTTAGTCGGAATCTCGACGACCATCTCTCCATTCATAGAGGACAACATAAGACCCAATCTCTTAACACAATCAGCAGCAATAAAGCAATTAGTAGCACAGTATCAATCATAGCGATTAAAGGAGTACCATTAATGAAACATGTACCTCTGATGAGTCTGTCCTCGCTAGTTGTCTGAGTCCCAGCCAACGCGAACACTTTCCCACCGATTTGCACCTTCTTTGGTTTCTGGCATTGACTACCAATGTGTCCTTCTTCACCATAGTTGAAGCAAATCCTCTCTTTATGCTTGCACTCAGATATGGCATGCCCAGTCTTACTACAACGGAAACACCTCTTTACCTCAGCAGTACACACATTACTCTTATGACCAGGTTTCCCACATTTGAAATAAGTTATGCCAGCAGGAGCATCTCCCCCACTAGTTCTCTTACCATCAACCACTTTCTATTTACCTTTTACCGCCGGAGCATCATAAGGCTTGCCACGATTCTGTTGGTGCTTTTCCTTCCTCTCATTAATGATCTTATAATGAGCATTGTTATCCTCTTCAAAAATCCTGCAACTATCCATCAAATCCGCAAAAACACGGATCTTCTGATATCCAACTGCCTTCTTAATCTCTGGGCGCAACCCACTCTCAAACTTGATGCATTTTGAAAACTCAGCATCATCCCCGTTGTAGTGCGGATAAAACTTAGCCAACTCAACAAACTTTGCAGCATAATCAGTAACCGACATGTTTCCTTGTTTCAGCTCAAGAAACTCGATTTGCTTCTTACCACGAACATCTTCTGGGTAATACTTCCTCAGGAACTCCCTTCGGAACACAACCCAAGTGATACCTTCACCTGCAGCTTCCAACCTCTGACGAGTCTCTAACCACCAGTCATTAGCCTCGAATGCTAGCATGTGAGTCCCATATCGAACCTTCTGCGCTGGAGTGCAGTCCATCACACGGAAGATTCTCTCCATCTCTTTCAACCAATCCAGCGCTCCATCAGGATCATACTTGCCCTTGAAGGTAGGCGGATTCTCCCTCTGAAAGGTTGCCAAACTACGAGATCCAGCATTCTCGTCAGCGTTCGGCTGATTCTACAAAGCTTGAGCCATTGCTTGCATCGTAGCAGCAATTGCAGCATCGTTCCTTCCAGCCATCTCAACTTATCACTGCAACATAAACACGAGTAGAACTAATTAACAATACTCGATTGTTAAACAGAATTACGACTTGACAACTTGGCCGGACTGACCAACCTGCTCTGATACCACTAATGTAACACCCCAGTTTCTACCAGACGAATATTTAATAAAATCAGAGTAATAAAATTTCAACATAAACAGGATGTCACATTTTCAACTTAAAAACAACGGCATTTACCGCCTGAACATGGATACATAACACTTAATATTCAGATGAACATAATTCAGTCTTTGTCACAGAACAACTTTATTAATACGCAGCGGATTCATAAATTCAGCTGAAATCCCATGACAGCTTGTTTGATCCAAAACAACTCTAAGACATCAAGTCTTTAATGAAAACAACTTAAAATTCAGTAACATAATAAAACTGACACTAAAGAAAACACCCGTTCATCCCCCCGAGTGCTACGTATCAGAGCGACAACACCGACTCGAACTAATGAAGGTAAACAGCCTTCACTCTGGATTACCTGCAGGATGGCGTATAAACCATCACCAACCACAGAAGGGGTGAGATATCAAACCATATAATCGGATATATGATAAATAGTATATTAGATGAGATTATAAAATCACCACTTCTCAACATCTCAATAAACGTAAAACAGCAACACAACCACAACTCTTAAATCATCATTAATCAACAACACATCAACTTGGAATCAACTTTAATTAACAACACAACAACGACTATGCGACATGAAATGCGACTCAATATGCACATGCATGTGGTACCATTGGAGCAGAACTCCCAGCTTAAAAATTTGCCAATTAATAGAGGCATCAACAAGGCATAAGCCTTCTGCTTAATATTTTGCCAATCCAGGCCAGCTTAATGTTTTACCAATCCAAGCCAGCTTAATATGTTTGCCAAGAGACCCAACATGAACATCATATAACTATCAACATCAACAACAAATCAGCATTGGCCAAGGCCTACAACTTAATAACAACAACAAATCAACGTTGGCTCGAGGCCTACAACTTAATATCAATAACTCAACACTGGCCATAGGCCTACAACGTAACACCACGATTCATACCAACAACTTCGCAACTTTCAACAAGGAACACAGCACAAGGATCCACTCAATTACACTGCCACTCTAATGCCTAACTCTTCTACTAAGATTATTAGTATTCCTACTCTGTATTGATTATTAAGACTGTTCCGATACTATTATTGGTTAAATTCTGCTATAGAATATCACCCGCCACATATTACTTTATCATCACAACACTGCTACCAAAAATACTACCTAATACCTCCTATTATCACTACTGCTACTAGACAACTCCTGTCAACAATTATCATTGCTACTGTTACATTAATAACTCCCCTTTAAGTATCATTAATTTATCATGTTACTGCTTACTCAATTACTTCCTTTCTAAATGGATATTATACTATTGTTACTAACATCCTGCCAACAAATTCCGAATTCACTTATATGCCATGATTATCATCCGGTTACACGAGTAATTCTCACAAGGTACAACATATTTACACTCAGGCCCATCCATAACAAGCAGCCAAACCAACATAAACGCAGGAAACAATACAGCACCCAGAAACTGTATGCATGGCGGTCGTCACGCTCCATGACGGTCGTGACCCGTGTGACGCTCGTCACACTTCCATGACAGTCGTCATGGCTCCCAAAACTGCGTTCAACCTCAAATCCTGCGTTCTCTCTGTTCTCTCATCCTTCTCCTCTGTTCTCTCCTTCTCTTATACTTATCCTCAACTAATTCTTCCAATACATCATACTACAGCAACATGGATAATTCTACTCAAACAACGTGAATTAATTATCCTCCGATTAATTTGACGACATCTACCAATTCCTCCAAATTTCGGTATCAATTCTCATACCATCACAGTACCACCACAATACCACAAAATCACACAAAATAACACCGATTAAATGATCCTACGATTAATTTAACCACATCAACCAATTTAGGCAATCAACTTTAACGAATCAACACGCACATGGACAGAAGCAATGCTACAAATCCAATCCCACATACTATTTTTCATAAACCCAATTATAGAGTCAGAACCCCACCCTTAACTTGGATTGAAGGTCGCTCTACTCTTCGATTGGATTTCCGGTTCTGCAATTCCCACGTAATTCTCCAAAACCTCTTGCTCCACTTTCTCTGCAACTTCTCGTATTCTCCAAAGCCTCTTTTTCTCTCTTACTGATAACCTAATTCTTTTATTTTCCTGTAACTTCCTTTTTCCCACTAACTCCACTTATCTCTTATTTCTATTGGGCCAACTTACTACACCCCCAACATTGCTACTACCAACTAAGCCCACATACTTCTTATAATTCTAGTAAACTAACAACATATCATTTCTACAACTCAAATTGATATCACACAACTTCAACAATTAAAACGGGAAATATTCAAAACTATTTAATCAAATAAATAATTAAATAATTGGGCGTTACAGATTTTGTCGGAGTATATCTGACACTTGTGACACCTCCTCATGTACTTGTAGAAGTCGAATTCCATGGTCAACCAGTAGTACCCTGCTCTCAGAATTTTTCTCGCCATTGTATGTCTATTGGCATGCGTGCCAAAGGATCCTTCGTGAATTTCTTTTATCTGCATGTCTGCTTCTGGTCTTTCTACGCATCGGAGCAAGACCATGTCAAAATTCCGCTTATAGAGTGTATCACTGCTCAGGAAGAAGCTGCCTGCTAGTCTTCTGGGAGTTTTCCTATCTTTTCTTAGTGCCCCAGGTGGGTACTCTTATTTCTGAAGGAAGCATTTGATATCGTGATACCAAGGTTTGTCGTCTATGACTGCTTCAATCGCGAAGATGTAAGCGGGCCTTTCAAGGCGCATGATATCGATCTTAGGTAGGTCGTTCCATTGACCTAAACTAATCATGGAAGAGAAAGTGGCTAATGCATCAGCCATGTGATTCTCATCACGAGGGATGTGATGAAACTCGATTCTATCGAAGAAGGGTAGCAACCTTCCCGCATAGTCTTTGTAAGGAATCAGTCCCGATTGGTATGTGTTCCAATCTCCTTTGATCTGATGGATAACCAGGGCTGAATCGCCATATACGTCCAAGTTCTTGATCCTTAAATCAATTGCTTCCTTGAGACCCATAATACAGGCTTCGTATTCGGCCTCGTTGTTTGTACATTTGAACGTAAGTCTGGCTGTGAAAGGAATGTGGGTACCCTGAGGGGTAACAATGATTACCCCAATTCTGTTTCCATAATGATTGACATCTCCGTCAAAAATTAGTCCCCATTGGGAATTTGGTTCTGGCCCTTCACTGGGTAGCAGTTCATCGCAGTCTTTCATTTTCAAGTACTGACATCTTCGTCTGGGAAATCAAACCCGATTGATTCTTGATCGTTAATCGGTTGATGAGCCAAATGATTGGCTAAAATACTCCCCTTAACGGCTTTTTGAGCATGGTACTCTATGTCATATTCTGATAACAACATCTGCCAACGGGCGATTCTTCCCGTGAGAGCAGGTTTTTCAAAGACGTACTTGATTGGATCCATTTTGGAGATTAACCAAGTAGTGTGATGAATCATATACTGGCAAAGATGTTTGGCTGCCCAAGCCAAAGCACAACAAGTTTACTCAAGCATAGTGTACCGAGTCTCGCAGTCGGTGAATTTCTTGCTCAAATAATAGATGGCAGACTCTTTCCTTTTCGTTTCGTCTTGTTGGCCAAGCACACAACCCATTGAGTCCTCTAGGATTGTTAAGTAAATGATCAGTGGCCTTCATTCCACTGGAGGTGATAAAATCGGCGGATTCAACAGGTATTGCTTAATACTGTTGAAGGCAGTTTGACAGTCTTCTGTCCAAACGCAGTCCTGGTTCTTTTTTAGTAGTTTGAAAATCGGCGCGCATGTCGCGGTCAATTGGAATATGAATCTAGAAATGTAATTCAAACGTCCCAGGAATCCTCTGACTTATTTTTTAGTTTTCGGAGAAGGCATTTCTTGAATGGCCTTGACCTTGTCAGGATCAACCTCAATTCTTTTTTGGCTGACGATGAACCCTAAAAGTTTCCTTGAACAGACACCGAAGGTGCACTTGTTGGGATTCAAGCGGAGTTTGTACTTTCTCAATCGCTCGAATAGCTTTGACAGATGGGTCACATGCTCCTCCTCTGTTCTAGATTTTGCAATCATGTCATCGACATATACCTCGATTTCCTGGTGTATCATGTCATGAAAAAGAGTAGTCATGGCCCTTTGATAGGTTGCCCCGGCGTTCTTCAAACTGAACGGCATTACCTTGTAACAAAAGGTACCCCATGGGGTAATGAACGAAGTTTTCTCCATGTATTTCAGCGCCATTTTGATCTAATTATAGCCCGAGAATCCATCCATGAAGGAGAAAACCTTGAACTTTGCTGTACTATCTACCAGCATGTCAATGTGTGGTAAAGGAAAGTCGTCCTTATGACTAGCCTTGTTTAGATCCCTGTAATCTACACACATTCGGACCTTGCCGTCCTTTTTTGGAACTGGTACGATGTTGGCTAACCATTGAGGATATTCAAACGTAGCGAGGAAACCCGCGTCAATCTGTTTCTGTACCTCCTCTTTGATTTTGATGGCCATGTCCGGGTGAGTCCGTCTCAACCTCTGTTTTACTGGCGGACATTCCGATTTCAAAGGTAAGTGATGTTCCAAGATGCTGGTATCCAACCCTGGCATGTCCTGATATGACCAAGCGAATACATCAGGAAACTCTCTGAGAAGCTTTGTCAAACTCTCTTTGGCAGTTGGACTGATGAGTGCCCCAATCCTGATTTCTTTTCTCTCTTCCTCTGAGCCCAAGTTTACTGTTTCCAATGGCTCTTTGTGAGGTTCAATGGACCTTTCCTCTTGTCTGAGTAATCGGGAGATCTCTTCTGGAATTTCGTTGTCAACTTCTTCTTCTTCAGCCCCAAATACCGGGGAATTCAAAGTCGGGAGAAGGCATCAGATCATATGTTTCAACGGGGTTTAAAACAAGTAATCTGCATGACGTGATGATTTGTGTTTAGAAGAGATAGAGAGAATGCAAGAGTGTGTGCAGTGTATTTTCTTTGGAAAATTGCTTGTTTTTATTATTGAGTTATTTTTTAGGATTACTATTTTTTGAAAAAGCGAAAAGAGAAAACAACAATTAATGCGGAAATTACAGAACGACGTTATTTTATTAATGAACAAGTCGATTCTTGAAACTACAGCCCTATAAAACAAAACTCTATCGCTTTGGGCGAAGCGAAGAGGGAAATTCACAGAAAGCGAGCCCTATCAAAACATCTGTTTCACTTGGGCAGGGTGAAAGGTTAAAGATTGCAATTACTTTGACTTATGAACAATCTTCGGAACATCGACAGCAACCCATTGGCGGCGAACTCCTTGGTGAATCACAAAGTCTGGTACTTTCCTTGATTTGTCTTCAGAAATAACGCTGATTTCTGGTGGAGCAGGATCATTGGAATCTGTCTCCCAGGTAGAGTTGTCGTAGGAGGATTCCTCTGTTGCATTTTGCAGAGTATTTGTGCTCTCGGGCAAATCTCCCCATCCAGTTGGCTGGATGTCTTCGAGCCTGATACGAGAGCTCTCAGGAGCGGTGTATTTGACAAATAGTCGAATTTGCCACTCGGTTGTCCTAAGGCGTCCCACACTTCTGTGGAACTGGAGGAGTCATCTTTCTCGATGACGTTGACCTCGGGAAAAGTATAATTGATGAATTCTAGTCCTGCAAGCTTTGTAAATTCATCGTCGTGCTGGATATTTTCTAAATGACCTGAGTGTTGATCCCATGACATGGTGGGGACACAGGTATTCTGTTCAATGATGCTCAGCTGATTTTCATTGTTCGGCTGATTTTCTTGCCCCAAGTCTCCTGGGTACGGCTGCCAAATAGGCAGACCATCCATTGGGCCATAATAGTCGTGGTCAAAGTTGTCCTTCATTAGAGTGTCTTCCTCTAATAAATTTGGCGGAGCACGACATCCTTCCGGATCACAATCTCCATATATCATTTCGACGTCTGACCTGGGTATAAATCTCTGACTCTGTGCAGGATAACAAAATGGCGTAGGCACCTCTTCCCGAGACATATAACAGTCCTTGTTAAGATAGGGCTTCCATTCCTCATCCATATCAGAGGAATCCTCCTCGTTGATAGTATGAACTATTTGAGGCACTGGGTGAAGGAAACTTCCACTGTGGAAGAAATCCTGAATGGGATGAAAACTTTTATCGTTAGCAGCTGTCTGGGTGCAGGTTAAAGAGAAACCAAGGCCCTTATTTGTCTTATTATCGGTAGGAATGACAAGTTGTCCCCATCCTTTTGTATTGTTACTTTCAACTGCCTCGAGAGCGTCCTTATATGAGAAAATAGAGGTTCCTTTCTCTGATTGATTCTCATTGCTCACCGAAAGTGCTTGGAACTGAGTCCCCACAGCCTCCTCGGGTTCTACATAAGTAGATGATGACAGGTTACTCATGATCAAGGCTTGTTCTCCACACACTGTGATGAGTTGATCGTTCTTGACGAACTTCAGTTTCTAGTGCAGCGTCAAAGTGACTGCCCCAGCCTGGTGTATCCAAGGTCTTCCTAATAAACAAGTGTACGCTGCCCGGACGTCCATGACCTGGATACTGATTAGGAAAGTGTGAGGACCAATAGTTATGGGAAGGTCGACTTCGCCAATAATTGCTTTCCAAGATCCATCAAAAGCTTTGACGATGACCTCACTGCCCCTCATCGGGGATCCTTTGAATGATAGTCGCATTAGAGTCGACTTCGGCATAACATTGATGGCTGATCATGTGTTTACCAGTACGCTGGCTAAAGCATCGTCCTGGCAGTTAACTGTGATATTGAGCGCCATGTTGTGACTTTTGCCTCCCTCTGGCAAATTCTCATCACTGAATCCTAAGTTGTTGCAGGAAGTGATGTTAGAGATGATGCTATCGAAATGTCGTATTGACACATCCGGTTCCACAAAGGCCTACTCCAAGAATTTCTGTAGAGCCTCCCTGTGGGCTTCGGAACTGAGTAAAAGTGATAGCACTAAGATCTTTGAAGGAGTCTGTAACAGTTGATCAACAATGTTGTATTCACTCCTTTGGATGAGCTTCAGCATCTCATCATTATTTTTTGAAAGGTCGGGATTACTGGATTGACCGACTGGTGGATCAGGAGCTTCTGTCGGAAGTTCCTTTTCTTTGTTATGTTCTTCAACTCCTCGGTTGAAGATTCGACCGTTCCGTGTTACTCGACTGATGTCTGCAATATTCACGACGGAGGGTAATGGAATTTCCTTTCCATTCTCAATTATTGTTGCATCGTATTTGTAAGGGATCGCCCTAGCTGATTCATACGGTAATGGTCCTAGTAGATAGATAACTACAGGAGCCTTCTGATTTTTCTGAATGTCGTAAGTAAATTCAATCAGTTTTTGGCTAAGAACCTTTGATTCGTCTAGTAGAGGGATAATGGTACAAATATCATTGTTCCTCTTAGGGTCAGAGATTACAACCATGTCTCTGATCTGATCAGCGAAGTAGTCCGGCATCCAGTCAATTGACCCCGAAGCTAGGTTTGGGTGAATCTCCTTGCGATCCAACTGACCTTGAAGAGCTGCCCGCACAAGGTAGCATCCTTGGTTATTCTCCGAGCAGACTCTACAACGTTCATAGTTATGTGGTGGCACCTGGTCACGCCCGCTTTGAATGTAGTGCAACCTTACCAGGTTTGTTTCCATAGATCGGACATCTTGATTTTGACGCCGAGTAGGGTTTCCATTAAGCACACTGATTTGTTGCGTGTCTTCATCCAGATAGATCGGAAGCCACCAGTGGTTTAACAAGTGTTGTAAAGTTCTCTGAACGAGAGCGCACCCTTGGTTACTCTCACAACATCCTTTACAGTTCTGATAATTATGCAAAGTGAGAAAATCGAGCTGGACCTGCCTGGCATGTAACTCCACCAAGCTGGTATTCATCATACGAATATCAAATATTTGAATCATGTTGATCTGATAAAGATTCCTATCATGATAGTCATGGATCCACCCAAGATCCATCTGACGCTGGAGGGTCTCTTGTACAAAAGAGCATCCCTATTTGTTTACCGAGCAAGTCAGACAGGAATTATAATCGTGCCGTGGCAGATTATGATACTGGCTTTGCCTTGAGTGCATCGCCACCAAGTTGACATTTATTCCACGAATGTCGTGATTCTGAATGATGTTGGAGTTCGTATAGGTCATGTTGGCTCCACAAACTCGATGCTCTTGGATCCATCCGAGATCCAATTGTTCCTGTAGAGCTGATTGCACCACAGAACATCCCTGATTGTTCTTAGAGCAGATATCACACTGGTGATAATTATGAGGTGGCACATGGCGATATCCACTCTGTCTACAATGCATCTTGACCAAGTTGGCCCTTAACAAGAGTACATTATGAATTTGATAGGTGTTGTTAGACTCCCCTTCTATGAAATTGACTGCAGCTTTCTCGTGTTGACGCAGCGGGTTCGTGAGAACATTCGGATTCGTATCTTTGAAAGATAAAACTCCGCTCCTAACAAGCTTTTGCACGTCAGATTTGAAACTGAGACAGTTTTCTATGTTATGCCCTGGTCCTCCTTAATGGTAAGGACAAGTTTGATCCGCTTTGAACCAGAAAGGCGGATTTTCCGGTACTGTAAGAGGAGACTTAGTTTGAACGTGCCCCTTGACCAGTAGTAACGGAAATAGCTCTGCGTACAACATGGATATAGGGTCGAACCCTGGTGGTCGTGTTGTACGATTGTTTTTGTATTGAGGACGAGCCTGCTGAAGAGGTTGTTGTGTCCTTTGTTGAAGTTGCTGTTGATTAGGTTGGCTCTGCGTAACCTGAGGTTGATATGTAGGAATAGGCGCAGGGTTGATAGCAAGAGTTACAGCTGCTACTGGTTGATAACGTCGCCTTTGCTTTCTGAGAGAGATATTCCCAATATCCTGCTCTTTTTTCTTAGGGAGCGCACTACAGTATCGTTTTGTACTACTTGATGATCCAGCGTCTTTTACTAAACGTCCTTCCCGGACGGCTTCCTCAAGACGAACTCCCATGCCCACCATCTCGGTGAAGTCACTGGGCGCACTGGCAACCATTCTGTCGTAGTAAAATGAGCTTAAGGTCTTTAAGAAGATCTTTGTCATCTCTTTTTCCTCTAGAGGTGGACAAATCTGGGCGGCGATTTCAATCCATCTCTGAGCGTACTCCTTAAAGGTTTCCTTGTCCTTTTGTCACATCGATCTGAGTTGATCTCTGTCTAGTGCCATGTCCAAATTGTATTAATATTGTTGAACGAAGGCAGCGCCAAGATCTCTGAACGTGCTGATCATGGCGCGGTTTAATCCCATGTACCATTTTAATGCGCCACCGGTTAAACTATCCTGAAATTAATGAATGAGCAGCTCCTGATTCTTTGTCTGAGCTGATATTCGCCGAGCGTACATCACCAGATGGCTCTGAGGGAAAGAGTTACCCTTGTACTTTTCAAAGTCGGGCACTTGGAACTTGTGAGAAACTTTCACATTGTGGACCAAATAAAGGTCCGCGGCGTCCTTTCCAAGTAAATCCTGACCGCGAAGGGCTTGTAGTTCTTTCTTCATTTCCAGGAACTGTTCCTGGAATTCATTCATTCTGTCGAACATGTTGTCGTTTCCACCAGAACGTATCTAGGGAATCTGTCCTTCTGGGACAGTGTGTACCACGGGTGGTGGTATAGTCATTATGGCCGAGACTCTCGGTGCCTCTCGAAGTTTGTAACCTTCAAGAGTTGTTGTCATGCCCCTGGCATCTTCGTTTTCCCGAAGTTTGTAACCTTCAGGCCCAGCGGATCCTGCTGTAGTTCCCTGATCCTCATTGATCGGTGGAACATATCCTTCTGGGATATAGTTGATAGGCATGCCCCAAGGACGATCTTTTGGCATTTTGTACCTAGGATCCGACTTCTCCACTATGGGCGTCAATGTGATCTCTGAGATCACAGTCCTTTGTTGTTGCATCTGAGCTTCTACTAGAGCTTGCATTTCGTTATGAAGCTTTCTTAGATCCTCTTTCAGAGTGTCGATCTCTTCTCTCAACTCTCTGTTCTCTTCCTCGAGATCATCCATCTTTTTCTGACGATTGGCTCGAGTATTATATGAATGAGACAGTTTGACTCTAGAATCGAGACGCAAACGTGAGATTCGTAGGTAAGAAGAATGTGTTTATGAGAATGATGAATGCAATGATTATTAATTATTTTTGTTTATTCAAAGTAAACTTCAACAATTAGATTACAAATATCAAACAGTGGGGGAAACCCCGTTTAATTGAATTCAAAGGATTGCAGAAATGGAAATACAGTAGATTACAAAGTACTGGAAAAGGAAACCTAAACTAATGGATCCTGAGTCCTCTTTGAGGAGAGCTCAAGTGCTGGTTCTGTTGCTTTCCTCTTCTTTGACCGGGGCTCTTGGGCCGTTGTCGGGTTGTCATTTCTTTGCCAAGTGAATGAGCGAGCAAATTCCTTTGGCCATCCTGATTCTCTACAGCATGTTGCTCTAAAATCTCAATCAGAGCATCTTTTTCTCTTAACAGTTGTTGTATTTTCTTACATTCCACATTGAGAATAAGGTACTTGTTCCTCCAAGACCTCTTGTCTTGCTGAACTTTGCTGAGAGTAACCTGAAGCTTTTCCGTCTCAGACATAAAATAAAGGGCAGAGTCCCTTAACGGAAAAACTTCCTGACGAGGGTAAGGCATCCTCAGCTTGAGAGCTCTAGTTTGTACCCAGTGGAGATAAGGCTCCACCGAGACACAGTCTGGTTTTCCTAGAGACTCTCATCCTTTCCTATAAACGTGTTTCCAAGCGTGCACTATTTTCATCTTTAGTGCCCTGTCATTTTCTCCTTCTTTCAAGAAAAGACCTTCTAGATGAGCACTGCGCGGGACATGCCTCATCGGGTATCCAAATTGATGACGAACTAACATCGGATGATAGTTGATTCCTCCCTTAGTTCCTATAAGGGGTACATTTGGGAAATTTCCACAACAGTCAATGATTCTGATCCTGTCGTAGATTCGATTATACCAATTAATGTCCGAGTTGGTAAGAGACATGACTCTCTGCGACCAACGTAAAGTATTCTTTTGATCCCAAAATGCAGCAGACTTGGGCAAATAGGAAGTGAACCATTTGTAAAGCATGGGTACACAGCACGTGATCATTCCTCCGCTGTATAAATTCCTTAAGTGTACCGAATGATACGCATCTGCGAGCAAATTTGGCACAGGGTTTCCAATCAGGAAGATCTTAATGGCATTGATATCTACAAAGTTATCGATGTTGGGAAATAAAAATAACCCATAGGTGAGCAAAACAAAGATGCTCTCGAAAGCGGCCACGTTCCCTATACTGGCAAAGTACAGGGCTTTCTTTGTTAAGAACTGGGCTGGCAAACCCTGGTTCCACCCTTAGTGGTTATGTGAGTCCGAAATTCTGACTCGTCCAAATAAATTGCTCTTGCAATGGTTTGATCCTTTGGAATTTCTTCCAGTCCCGAAAAAGGAGCCTAATCAGTGATGTGTAAATCAGTCAGGTAAGAGTACTCCTCCAGCGTTGATGCTAGTTGATAGTCCAGGAATGTGAAAGAGTGATAGACCAGATCGTAGAATTGGATTAGTGTGGACAGGATTCCTTCGATTACATGGACCCTTAACAAGGACAGTAGTCCTCCATACTTGGCTCTGAAAGCCTCGTGGTTGGTGATCATCCTCGCCAAACCTCTCAAATCCTCTAACTTTGGAATCTTGAAGGTGTACTTATGAGGTTTCCTTCTACCAAAATCCATTAGCGCAATCTCCTTTCTCTCTGACATTTGTAATCATTATCTCAGTTTAATTTGAAAAAGAGATACTAGAAAAGAAGATTTTCTTTGTTTGAATGTTTTTTAAATGAATGTATGAATGCAACACACAAAAACATAGAAAAAATATGGGGTCAAAGGGTCGGTGTCATGAAGTCAAGACTCTACCCCTCCCCCCCCCCAAGGTTTATACTGGTGACTTTTTGTACCTGTCCGCAAAATCATTGACCCCTCTGGGATAACAACAGCAAGCGGATCACCAGCGAGCTGATGTATCCTAGAGTGATCTCAGATGAGGGTAGTATCGCGTGACAACTATTTTCGATAGCTTCTGCACTACAAAATGGCTTAAGTCTGCTAAAAACCTCAGCTTCTCAGATAACCCAGTCGACCACACTACTTTCAACAACCGAAGTCGTATAGGCAATGTATCTGCAAAGGGAGTCTCCACTGAGTTTGATGGTCGATCGGGGGCTCTTAACTGGAATTCACTCCCAGTAAGATTACCCGCATTGCCATCACCCATCTTAGGTGTATACTCAATCTTTCCACATGCGGCATCACACGCATTCCCATTAGCAGAAAAATAAACACAGATATCAATTAGGAAAAGCATTATATATATTTGTCTTAATCATCCTAGACCTCTAGCCTTATGATCCTATATAGACAATGACTCTGCAGCAGAGTCGCCATTTCTGTGATGCCTTGTGAACTCAGGGTTTTCTACCTAAGATTGTAAGAAAAGGATTGGGCCCCACGGTAGGCGCCATTTTTTCCTGTAGCGAGCGATTTGGGACGTGGTTCTTAAGCACTGCCGCTCTGGGGTACTACAGGTCGATTCATTTTTTATCCTATTGAAGCTGATTAAGGAAGGGAAATAGATGTCTCCAATTAACCATGCTTGCATACTGAGTTTGAACAGCGGTCGGTTAGGTTACAGATGCTATGTGGAGGTGGGGCCCAATATTTGGTTATTTCTCTTGAGAACACGATGTTTAGACTATTGGTGAGGTTTTTGATACTGTACTTAGATTTGATGCTTTTGGGTTGATTTGGTGGAGATACTGGATTTTGGGTTTTTGATTAGTATGCTCGCTAAGATTTTTTTCAATCTTATGCCTACGTATTTCCGTTTAACGAAACAGGGAAATCAGAGCGATCGTAGTTCCTCCTATTCTATGGGAGGAAAAGGGTTGTTTTGGTGTCTTGTTCAAAGTCCCAGACGTGAAGGTAAAGGTGGTTTGTATCTTGTTTAAAGCCCAAGATGTGAAGCTGAAGGGTCTATTTGTATCTTGTTCAAAGCCCAAGATGTGAAGCTAAAGGGGTTTTGACTTTAGGGAGAATTTGTCATCTCTAAAGAGGAGTTGTTGATGTTTGTATGCTATGAACAAGGCATAACTTTGATGCTAGGAGGTTGATTAACTCAACCAGGGTCTTCTTTATACAAATCCTAAGAGGAGGCTATTGACCCAACGAGAAGGTGCTTTTGTGTGTCTCGTACGAAGCCCGAGAGAGAGGCTAAAAGGGCTGACTCAACAAGAGAGTCTTTTTTCATGTGTCTTGTACGAAGCCCAAGACGGAGGCTAAAAGGGATTGACTCAACCAGAGAGTCTTTTATACTCAACAAGAGTGTTTTAGTATCTCGTACAAAGCCCGAGATGGAGGCTAAAAGGTTAGCTCCGCTGGGGATAATCATTTGTACAAAGCCCAAGAGGAGGCTAACTTTCCTGAGGAAAGGATCATTATACAAAGCCTAAGAGGAGGTTATCCTTTGGCGACTGTTTCAGTTTAGTGACAGGTCCAGTATGTTGGATAAAAGAGAAAATCAGTTCTTATGAAGGGAGCGATTAAAGGTATTGTTGTGTTTTGGTACTGATCAGAGGATCAGGGTTGTTTCCTGTTCTCTAAGGAAATGGAAAATCCAAAGGGTATTGAGACTGTCCAAGTCTACGGGTGTTTTGAAAAATCGATTCTCAGGTAGTGAATAATCTTTATATAATGCCTAAGAGAAGGCTGGTATGTTAAGGGATGAAGGTCAACCCATTAACAGGTCTGATACTTGACTCAGAAAGACAGCTCTAGCAAATTAATGACTAGGTCATGTTCCTATACCTGTAGAGGTCTCTGGGTCCTTGTACTAACCCCAAGAGAAGGGATGAGAGCTTTTAAGAAGCCGAAGGGTCCTTGTACAACGCCCAAGTGGAGGCGGGGATGCTTTTAGGAAGCCTGTGGGTCCCCAAACCCCTATAAGTTCAAGACATGCTATTCACAGAGAATAGATCAAGCCAGGAAAGTCCGAGAATTTGGAAGAAACTCAAGAGATGCTATTCATGGAGAATAGATCAACTCTGGGGAGTAGAGTTTCTTTGACAATTTCTAAGAGTGACAGTCTGAGAAAGGGTTCACCGAGAATGCTACCTTTCACGTCTCCATATTGTTTAACCCCAAGAGGAGGGAAGACTGTGTCTGGTAATCCTATGGGGATCTAGTTTTGTTTGTATTTAAGAGTGACCAACAAGGCTTTACCTAGTGCTAGACGTAGTTGCCGGGGAAAACTCTAAATAACTATACTAGTATTACACAGTGGATATTTGACAGGTATATAAGAGTTTGTAAAAGAAGACTTACAGTGAGCAGCCCCATAATACAGTTATATATATATATATATGAAAGCGGATAAAGAAAGCGGGTAAACACTTACTCGGTTGTCGAGCTTCCATGTTGTTTGGTTAGTTGTTCAACAAAGAAAGCTTTGATAACAATATTATATTATAAATCAAAGGAGAAAGTGCTTTGAAAAGAATTGTTGGGGCTTACAGCTCAAGGAGAGGCCCAAGGTTTTATCAGTGATTTCACTGTTGTTTTGAATTTGTACAGAGGGACCTATCAAGTGACTGAGGCCCAAAAGGTTTTTTGTACAAAGGGATGGGTCTTACACTCTCTCAAGAGGCGCAAAGGTTTATTCTTATACAGGTGGTGGGGCTTACAGCTCAAGGAGAGACCCAGGGTGTTGTTTTTGAAATGGTGATAGCGCCGAGATTTTCTTTTAACGCATAGGAACTTATACAATGTCTGAGGCCCAAAATTGTTTTGGTTAAAAGGGGATTGGGTCTTACACTCTATTAGAGGCCTAAAAGTTTAAGGAATGGGTCTTATAGCTCAAGGAGAGGCCCAATTGGTTTGTTTGAAAACAGTGATTGTACCGAGGTTTTTTTTTTCGAAACGCAGTGGGTCTTATACAATGACTGAGGCCCAAAAGGTTTGGTTTTCAAAGGGGGTTGGGTCTTACACTCTATTAGAGGCCCAAAGTGTTTGAAAATATTTGATGAGGGTTGAATTAATCAAAACCCCTAATTTGTTTTCAAAATGTATTTTAATTGAATAAAAAATTCAATTAAATGATCAAAATTGTTAAACATGTGGAAAAAAAATTGTGATCTTGGATTAATGTTTCAAAAATCAGGTTTTGATCCACAATGATTGGAAATCACTAAAATTTGTAAAATCAAGAGGGAGAAAATATTTTAAATGTAAAAAACAATTAAAATATTATTTCTTTACAAAAATATCAAGTATATGAAATAAATAATATTTTTGGGATTTTTTGGGAAAATAAAATATTTTAACATTTTTGCGAATTATTAAAAAAACAATCAACTCAAAATCATTAATACTCAGAGAGAAATTAATTTTTGAATCAATTAAATAAAATCACAAAATTCAAATATTTGAATTTTCAAAAAGGGCACCAAGAACAAGGGCAAGAACAGGCGCCACCCTCTGTTTCTGCAGATTTGCATTTTCTATCCAATCTCACTGAATACTTGATTATATCATGCAATCTACATATCAATCTACTCGTTTCAACCTCAAGATCATGTCTATGGTCTTTAATTTCATTTATTTTAAACATGGAATAAGAAATCAAAGAGAAACCTCAAGAACTCTAAAATTTGTATGAAGGTTCAGAAATTCCATACACGATTCAAGCAATGCAATTGATTGAGGAAAAACACTCTATGCATGATTATGACCATATGGCCAAATTATTGTGCAGCAAAAAATGCATGGATCATAGAGTTAGAAGAGCTCATGCTTACCTCTTGCAGCTGGTGACCGTGTTTTGTGTTAGAGGTGTTGCAGTTTGGTTCCAAGGATATGGACAGCTTCCCTAGGTGCTATGGAGTGTGTCTGGATGCTTGGAGTGGATTGAATTGAGCTGGAACTTGATTTGGCACCTCAACTGCAAATCTTTCAAAGGCTTGAGCAGTTGGCTAGTGATTTTGTGATTTTGGTGTTCCAGATGTTATTTGAGTGTTTGGATCACTTCTATATGATGTTTATAAGGTATGTGTGTGATTGGTTTGATTGGAATTGCTCTCAAACTCAAAACCCGATAGTGACTTGCCTTAGAAGGAAAAATTGGAGTGAAGAAGGAGATTTTGAGGAAATCATTTGTTTGATGGCTTTGGTGTACTCAAACTGAACACAATTGAGCTCTATTTATAGTAGAGCAAGTTTGTTTTGCAAGGAATAGTGAATGGCAACTGCTGCATAGGTTTGGCCAATGTTGAGCAATGAGAATCCAAGTCTCCTCTAGCCATTAACTAGAGGTTAGGGCACAGGCTGCTGGTCCCCTTGGTCTTCGATAAGTCTTGACTGAATTCAGTTGGGAATGGCTCATTCCATGCCACCTTGGTATATGCATTGAATGCTCCAATCCAAAATTGGAGTCTTGTCCCTCTTTTAGGCATTTCTAGGTTTGGCATGCTATTTTTGGTTCCAAAGACTTGGGAGGCTTGGGATCAGAGTTGGTTCCTCCTTGGTCCCCCTTGAGGTGTTCAGATGGATAGAGTTTCTTGCCCTTTGCAAAATTTGGGCAAATCGAGCAAAACTCCAAAATCTGCCTTGCCATGACAGTTTTCAGCAAGGCATGTTGCCATTGTCATATCTCATGGCTCAAGTGAAATTTGATGGAGTTCTTGGCCATTTTGGAAAGCCCTTTATGATACAACAACTATTTGATCATAGTTGGTTTTGATACTTTTTGGATCCAAGTGAAAAATGCCCCTACATTTGGAAAAAAGTGAAGGCAGATTCTGACTTAGTGAAAATTTCACTAAGTGTTGGAAAAAATGACATTTCATGTTTTCAGCCATTTTAATCATTCCATAACTCAAAATCCATGATGAATTGGAATTAGGTGTAGTTGAAGCTTTGGTAGAGGGCCGTGAGGGCTACAAATCCAGCTTTGAATGGGGAAAAATGGCCTTGTGGGTTAGGAGTTATGATCCTCCAAAGTTGGTACCCTAGCCACTTTTTTCCATAACTTAGAAAAATTTATAAGTTTTTATGGTTACCCCTTTTACAAGTTATCCTACTTTTCTTGATTTTAATTGATGAATGATGATTCCAATCATACATTAACATCATTTTAGGGTTAAAGAACCATAATTGTGAAAAATCTCAAAAAGTCAAAGTTGACTTTTGTGCACAGTTGACTTTTTGTCAGATGAATTCCAAACTGTGCGATCCTCTATGAAATCAAGTCCTTGACCTAAATCAAACTTGATGTATTGATTTCATAGGTGTTATATGGTGTATTGAATCATTTCCTAGGGTTTGGGAGCATGTCATGGTCAAAAGTCAAAGGCACAGTTGACTTTTCCCGCGAAACCCTAATTGTGGCTCTGATGAATTTGAAACTTGTTGCTCAAGCTTATTGGATTAATCCATTGTTGCAAATGGATCAATGTAGTATGTTAGAGACACTCATATCATGTCTTCAGGTCTTGGCTCATGATTTGTCCCAAAAGTCAACTTAGGCGTGAATTAGGTCAGGAAACCCTAATTCCTGATTTTTAGTGAATGTTTCCCCTGAGGCAAAATTGACTTGATGATTGGGTTTATGATGTCCCTTGTAGCATCTTAGGTTATGCTTTGAAGCATTGGATCATGCCCAAAGGAAAATTCCTATCTGGAGGCCCTAGTCGACCAAAACCCTAATTTGGTGACACTGGCGATCTTGAGGCTTAATCCACTTGGAATGCTGCAACATTGTGCTTGATTCTTGAAGTGGGAGTCCTCTTGATACTTTGTGGATGTTTGAGAGGTTAGACAAGTTGAAGATCATGTCAATTCTTGATTGATCCTTTGTCTAAGAGCTCTGAGAGGGCTTGAAACCCTTATTTGATTGTAGTGAATGCTCACCCATCTTTGGGGAGACTGGTGAGGCATGATGGTTCCTCCATATTATGATGATGATTTTCACAATGATGGGAAATCTTAGTGGTCAAAATTTGGGGTATGACACTTGGTTTTCGTAAGCCTGAGGAGAGTCGGGTGGAGTCAGAAACTCATTGACGACCTCCAAATCATAGAGCCAATTGTCCTTATTGTGCACACTGGTTTTTTCATGGTTGGGTAGGGTGAAAGTATAGACTACAACATTATCGATAAGTAACTCGAATTCAACCGGGCCAAGATTAGCAATAATGCCTCTGTTGAAACAAAAACTAATGTCCATCGGGCGAAAACCACCGAATGCAAAGGAACGATTCATATGGTACCCCATCCCAATTGCATAAGCAATCATAGTCACCAGCCCACCTATCAAGATTGGTTCAAAGGAATCACAGGCAATGCGAATGAAATTAGCAAGCAAATACGGGGCTGCATTGACAGGCTTTCCCTGGGATGCACAGAGCATGATATATAGCTCATCCCTCGACACAGATGTAATGTTCTCTTCTTTGCCAAAAAAGGTGTGAGCAAAAACCTTATGGAAATATCTCCTTCCAGGGTTATGGATGCTTTCAGAGAACATAGCATCAGGTTCGGCAATGCCGCTTCCGATTATGGTACCCCAGAAATGTTGAAGATCATAGCTAGTGAAGGCATCAGCAGGGGTTTTGGTCACTGCATCGGGTTCATTAGGAAAACCCAATAATTCAGGGAATTCATGATGGGTGAATCTGTACTTGTTTCCAAATAAGCTGAAGGTAGCCAACCCACGGCCAAATCCAAAACCACGGGTGGCATCATAATAGAGGGAGCTAAGGAACTCCAATGTCAGGCTACGGTAAGTGCTAAATCTCTTCTCTAGAGCAAAGTGAGACTAGCCTATCTGGCTCAGAAGAAAAACAACATTGTCTCGGATGTTAAGGGTTGGCATGGCCGAGTCGTCAGGATAGATGGACATACCAAAGTCTCTTTGAGACAAAGCCTCAAATCGACTCCTCTGGACATCATTTCTGAAAACAACGACACGATTTTCAAAAGTCTGCATGGTAGCCGGTCAAAGGTTTCCTAGAGAAGGGTCTCCTAAAAATTGAAAAACATTACAATATTAGGGGAATAATTCTATTAGCTACGTGTTAGTAAGATAAAAATAGTAATAATAATCATAATACTAATAATGATAGCAAAAATAATAAGATGCAATAAATAGTGATGCATATTGCATAGACTTTATACTAAACATGCATGCAGTGTCCTAAAACTAACAAAGTGAAATAAAGGATAAAATAAAAACTAAAGATCGTGGTTTAGCTCCCACAGAGCGCTTTGTTTAATGTCGAAAGCTCGACATTAGAATTGAAAAGGGCATCATTTGTCGAGAAGAGCGGGAAGCAATTCCAATTTGTAATTATTGATGAATTCCTTGTTTTCTACTAAGTGGTAGTGCTTGAGTCTTTGGCTGTTCACAAGAACGTCTCATTCGACTTTCCTCTAATTTCAACTGCTCCACTTGGTAGGGCTTTTGTAACTTCGAAAGGACCAGACCATCTAAAACGTAATTTTCCGGGAAAAAGTTTAAGCCTAGAGTTAAAGAGAAGAACTATATCTCCTTCGTTAAACTCCTTCTTTGCTATTCTTTTATCATGCCATTTCTTGGTTCTTTCTTTGTATATTCGGACATTTTCATAAGCATCTAGTCTTAGTTCTTCTAATTCATGGATATCGAGAATCCTTTTCTCGCCTGGTGCCTTATAATTCATATTCAGGGTCTTAATGGCCCAATAAGCTTTATGCTTAAGTTCCACAGGCAGATGGCATGACTTTCCATAAACTAGTTTGTACGGTGTGGTTCCTATGGGGGTCTTGTAGGCTGTTCTGTAAGCCCACAGAGCTTCATGACGTTTTAGTAGACCAATCCTTCCTAGTGGTTGCAACGGTTTTTTCTAAAATTTGCTTAATCTCCCTATTCGACACCTTTACTTGTCCACTAGTTTGAGGTAGATAAGGTGTTGCTACTCGGTGTCGTACTCCGTATTTAAGCAATAGCCTCCCGAAAACATTTGAAATGAAGTGGGATCCGCCATCACTAATGACAATTCTTGGTACACCGAATCTGGGAAAGATTATGTTCTTGAAAAGTTTTACCACCACTCGCGCGTCATTTGTAGGTGAAGCTATCGCCTCAATCCATTTTGATACGTAATCAACTGTGACGAGTATGTATTTGTTTCGAAAAGAGGATAGAAAAGGTCCCATGAAATCAATGCCCCATATATCAAAGACTTCGACTTCCAAAATTCCCCTTTGCGGCATCTCATCGCGTCTAGAAACATTTCCAGTGTGTTGGCACCGGTCACAGTTCATAATGGCAATGTGAACGTCCTTCCAAAGGTTTGGCCAAAAGAGGCTAGATTGTAATATCTTTGCGCATGTTTTTGATGTACTAGCACGTCCTCCGTATGGTGCAGCATGGCATTGGGATATGACATCCTCTATTTCTGATTCAGGGACACATCGACGAAATATTCCATCGGCGCCTCTCTTGAATAATAGGGGTTCATCCCAGTAATATTGTTTAAGATCATGGAAAAACTTCTTCTTCTGTTGGTATGTCAGATCTGGTGGAAGCACTTTGGCTGCTAGGTAGTTGACATAGTCAGCATACCATGGCAATGTGGTTTTTGTATAGATTGCTTCTACTACTTCATTCATCTCTGCATCGTTAAATAACAAGGAACATTCTACAGTTTTTCTTTCTTTTTCCAACTGGGCTACTAGTCTGTCGTAAGGAAAATCATCGTTTATACGCACTCCTTTGGGCTTTAGATCCTCAATCCTAGAGAGATGATCTGCTACCACGTTCTCTATACCTTTCTTATCTTTTATCTCCAAATCAAATTCTTGCAAAATCAAAATCCATCTCAAGAGCCTTGGTTTGGCATCCTTCTTAGTCAACAGGTACCTAATAGCAGCATGATCGGTATAGATAATAATTTTTGCTCCTACCAGATAGGAACGAAATTTATCTAAGGCGAACACAACAGCTAGGAGTTCCTTTTCTGTGGTCGCATAGTTCATCTGTGCGTTGTCCAAGGTCATACTTGCGTAGTAAATAGCATGAAGCCTTTTATCATTTCTCTGTCCTAAGACAGCACCTACAGCATAGTCACTAGCGTCGTACATTATTTCGAATGGTAAACTCCAATCGGGTGGTTGCATAATTGGTGCGGTAATAAGAGCATTCTTCAGATGTTCAAATGCTATCAAACATTCTTCATCGAATATAAATTCAGCTTCTTTCATCAGTAGTCCAGTCAATGGTTTTGTAATCCTAGAGAAGTCTTTAATGAATCGTCGGTAAAAACCGGCATGTCCTAAAAAGCTTCGTACTTCTCTAACTATTTTTGGTGGTTGAAGGTTTTCTATGATTTCTATCTTTGCTTTGTCTACTTCAATACCTCTATCGGATACTACATGTCCAAGAACTATACCTTGTCGCACCATGAAATGACACTTCTCTTAATTTAACACATGGCTCACTTTGACGCATCATTCAAGTACCATCTCGAGGTTCGACAGACAGTGTTCGAAACTTCCCCCACATATAGAGAAATCGTCCATAAAGACTTCCATTATGTTGTCTATGAAATCAGCAAAGATCGACATCATGCATCTCTGAAATGTTGCGGGAGCATTACACAGTCCAAATGGCATTCGACGATAGGCAAACGTGCCATAGGGGCAAGTAAATGTGTTCTTCTCTTGGTCATCAGGATGAATAGGTATTTGGAAAAATCCTGAGTATCCGTCTAAGTAACAAAAATATGAATTTTTAGCTAGCCGTTCAAGCATTTGGTCTATGAAGGGTAAAGGAAAATGGTCTTTTTAAGTAGCCTGATTCAGCTTTCTATAGTCTATGCACATCCTTCATCCAGTTTGAGTTCGTTTGGCTACAGACTCGCCTTTTTCGTTAGTTACAACTGTAACACCACCCTTCTTTGGTACGACATGCACTGGGCTGACCCATTTGCTGTTAGATATCAGATATATGATTCCTGCTTCCAATAGTTTTTGCACTTCTCTCTTTACTACATCGCTTAGGATAGGGTTCAACCATCTTTGATGTTCTCTGGATGTCCTACAGTCTTCCTCCATCATAATGCGATGCATACATATAGAGGGACTTATCCTTTTTAGATCGGAGATGTTATATCCAAGAGCTGTGGGATACTTCCTCAAGACTTCCAATAATTTCTCGGTTTCTATTTATCCTAAATCAGCATTAACTATTACGGGTTTTTCAAGTTCAGTATCTAGGAATTCATATCTTAGATCTTTGGGTAATGTTTTGAGTTCTACAGATGGTTTCTTTGGGCAAGGCATTGGATCGGGTGTGAGTGCTAGGCATTCTCTTAGACTGTCATCTTTATACGGCTCACGCCAGTTATCGTCTTTGAATATTGGAGGGGCTGGAATCTTTAGTACTTCCGTGTACCTTGTCGGTTTCTTCTCCATTTCTCTGACGCATTCGTCGATAACGTTTAGAAAACAGCATGAATCGTCTAAAGCAGGGGCTTTTAGGAATTGGCCTAAGATAAATTCGACTTTTTCTTCCCCTACTTTGAAGGTTAACTTTCCTTTCTTTACATCTATTATAACTCCAGTTGTTGCTAAGAACGGTCTACCTAAGATGATTGGTATATTAGAATCTTCCTTAATGCCCATTATCACGAAATCCGTCGGAATATTAAACTGACTTATGCGAACTGGCACGTTTTCTAGCATACCTACTGGATATTTCACAGAACGATCTGCTAGTTGTAGCGACATCTTCGTTGGCCTCAGGTCTCCTAATTCAAGTTTCTTACATATGGATAGGGCATTAGGCTAACACTGGCTCCTAAGTCGCATAGCGCTTTGTCTATGACAGTCTTTCCGATTACACAAGGTATGGAAAAGCTACCTGGATCCTTTAGTTTAGGAGGCATGTTATTTTGAAGTATGGCACTACACTCGGCAGTGAGCATAACAATTTCGTTATCTTCTAACTTTTTCTTGTTTGATAGGATCTCTTTAAGGAATTTGGCATATGAGGGCATTTGCGTAATAGCTTCTGTGAAAGGTATTGTTATATTCAGTTTCTGTAGAAGATCTACGAATTTCTTAAACTGTCCTTCATTTTTGGATTTAGCTAGTCTTTGGGGATAAGGCACAGGTGGTTTATACGGTGGCGGAGGCACATAAGGCGTTTCTTTCTCTGCGGCCTTTCTGCCTTCATCTTCCTTCTCCGTATTAGGTTCTTTTAATTTCTCGGTTCCCTTTGGTAAATTTTGGTGCATGGCTGAATTTTGGAATCTCGGGTCAACAGGTCCATCGTACTCTATTCCGCTTCGCAAAGTAATAGCGTTAGCATGACCTTTTGGGTTTGGTTGTGGTTGGCCAGGAAATGCTCCAGCGGGGCTTGCGTTAGTTGATTGTTGTTGGGCTACCTGAGAAATTTGAGTTTCTAACGTTTTGTTATGGGTAGACATAGCATCAAACTTGCTTGACAATTTGATTCGCGAAATCCCTGTTTTGACAATTTGAGTTTCTAACATCGTGTGAGCATTTTGATTCGCAAAATCCCTGTTTTGCTGAGCTTGAGCATTCATAAAGTTTTCCATCATGATTTCCAGATTTGATTTTTTTGGTAGAGGTGGAGCGGGTTGTGCTCCTTTCTGAAATCCAGGTGGAATAGCAGGTGCTGGGTTAGGTGGATTCAAAGCATTGTTATTCTTATAGGAAAAGTTCGGGTGATTTCTCCAGCCAGGATTGTAAGTGTTTGAATATGGGTTCCCTTGAGCGTAGTTCACTTGGTCGGTAGGAGTACTAGCCAACACTTGACATTCAGCGTTTGTATGCCCAGGGTTTCCGCATATTTCGCAATTTGGTGTAACCGCAGCTACAGTAGTTGTTGGAAGTGTTATTGCTAAGCTTTCGATCTTTTAAGCAAGCGCGTCCATTTTACCATTGACTCGGTCTATAGCGTTAACTTCGTTCATTCCTCCTTTCGGAGTAGGTTTCTCTATACCGGCGCGTTCACCTCCCCATTGGAAATGGTTTTGAGCCAAGTCTCTATGAGTTCATAAGCTTCTGCATACGGTTTATCCATTAGAGCATTGCCTGCGGCAGTGCACAGATTCATTTTGGTATTGTACAACCCCCCGCCGTAAAAGGTATGTATTATCATCCATTCTTCAAGTCCATGGTGTGGGCACAACCTCAACATGTCCTTGTATCTCTCCCAAGCATCGAATAAAGATTCATTATCCTTTTGCTTAAATCCGTTAATTTGGGCTCTCAGCATAGTGGTCTTGCTTGGTGGGAAATATCTGGCTAAGAAAACTTTCTTCAACTCATCCCACGTCGTCACTGAGTGGGATGGTAGAGACTGGAGCCAAGCTCTTGCTCTATCTCTCAATGAGAACAGAAAAAGTCTTAGTCTAATTGCTTCTTGACTAACTCCATTGGCTTTTACGGTGTTTGCATATTGCACGAATATTGATAAATGAAAGTTCGGGTCATCCGTAGCATTACCTGAGAATTGGTTTTGTTGAATTGCGGATATCAGCGAAGGTTTCAGCTCGAAATCATTACGGTTAATAGATGGGGCAACAATGCTATTATGTGGTTCATCTTGTGACGGAATAGAAAAATACTTTAGAGGACAGTTTTGTGGTCCATCTGCCATGTTTTGTTCTGGTTCTGATTCGGTTTCCGAATCTGAGTAGGGAATAAAAGGATCTGGGATGTTATATCTAAGAAGGAATTCGTTAATTCGGCGTCTCAGAAGTATGTAACGTTCGATTTCGTTGACTGGTTGCTCCAACTCTTCGCCTTGTGAGCGAGTGTTTGGCATACAATTGACGAATCGAAAAATAAAAAGAAAAAATTGCCTTAGTCTATACTGTGCAACGAAAGTATCACAATATTGACTAAATTGAGTCCCCGGCAACGGTGCCAAAAACTTGGTCGCGACTTTGTGTAATGATTGGATTACTGCTCCAAGTATACAGTTTATCGCGTAGTCTTAAAAAGGTTGTCGAACCCACAGGGACTAATAATCAACCTAGGTGATAGGGTATTGCGGTGTAAAGCTAAGGCTAGATTTGGCGGTAAAAAAAATTTGGTTATTAACGGGATTTGAAAAACAACAATAAAGACGAGACAGGAGAATGATTTCTGTACTCTTTGGGACTCCGTAAGATCTAAGTGTTAACAAAGGTCTTGAATTGGTCTGAAGGATATACCAGTTTAAAGGCTCGACCTCACGCTCTCGCGGTCTTAACCAAACCATGCCTAATGACCCCAAGATTTTGCTCTCGCTTGCTCGGTATTTAAGAGGTGCTTTTTTAAAACTAACATAAACTTAATGAGGCCCTAAAGCGCTCTCGCTGCATTTAGGTTCAATGTTCGATGCCTACTATCCGGCGATTACCTCAAACTCTCGCTCTATTGGACACGCCTTGGTGTGTTTCTCACTCTCGTGACGAAACACTATTAAACAACCCCTCGCTCTCACGACGTGGCTGCCTAAATTCAGATTAGACACCAAAACCATAATTTTAAAAACAAAAGTTAAACACCGAAGGGTCTACAGAGTCCCGTCGGAGCGACAGTCCTCAATCTACATAATCAAATGTGAGAGATTGATACTATGGCAAATGATATAAGTGGTTAGGCTATAAATTTCGGCAGCGCTTCCGTACGGTTCTTAGATTTCCAAATGCAGTCCTCTAATGCTCTATATATAGAAAAATCTGGCTCCAAGCAGTTGAATTCGAAATTTGAAATCTAAGCTTGCAAACTGCTATAACTGCACCAAGGAAACTGCTCCCGCGCATAATGGCGGTAGCCTTCGGCCAAACGGCGGTCGCCTTTCCTTTAAATCTTTGATTTTCCTTCCTTTCTGCTATGGCGAGTGCCATTCAGTTGAACTGGGGGGAATGGCGAACGCCTTTCATCTGGAAGAGGCAGAATCATCCAATTTCTCCACCTTTCTTCTCTTTTGGGCTCAATTCTTGGTCTTTTCTTCTATGGAGCTGATATAGGACCTGTAAATGGAAAAGAAACGAAAACATAAGCAAACAATACACGAAATGACAATGACTCGATAAAAATATGATAAAACATGCAGGAATTCAATCGAAATAAAAGATACGGAATCGAGTCATCAGAAACATGCCAAGCCATCAAGCTGAGAAGTGGAAAAGAAGTTGAAGAATCCATCTCAAAGGATAAGGAGGTGAGCGCATAATTTCCTGAGCCAGACTGTACTGAACCCAGAAAAGATACTGAGGAAGAACCTTCTCAAGATCAGAAGCAGAATGAAGAAGTTACTAATGTAGATTTGACTTCTCAAAAGTCGCAAAAAGTCAGGACTGACTCCTGCAGAAATCCAAAGTTTATTCAAGAAAGACCACCCCCACCTTTTCCACAAAGGATTAGGAGGGCCAAGGCAGAATGACAATTTGGAAAGTTTATGGAGATTTTGAAGCAGCTTCACATCAACATCCATTGATTGAAGAAATTCAACAAATGCCAAATTATTCAAAGTTCATGAAGGATGTACTCACCAAAAGAAAGAGAGTGGGAGAGTTTACCATGGTTGCACTCACTCAAGAGTGTAGTCAATTGGTGCAAGGAAAAGTTCCACCTAAATTAAAATATCCTGGAAATTTCACTATTCTATACACCATTGGAAACACCTTCTGTGGAAAAGCGTTGTGTGATCTTGGAGCTAGAATTAATGTTATGCCCTTATCTGTCTTTAAGAAGTTAGGGATAGGAGCTGTCAGGCCTACAACCATCACTTTACAACTGGAAGATAGGAGTATTTGTTACCCCCAAGGAAAGATAGAAGATATGTTAGTAAGGGTTAACAAATTTGTTTTCCCTGCTTACTTCATTATCATGGATTTTGATGCTGATGAAGAAACCTCTATATTGTTAGGAAGACCATTCTTAGTAACGGGAATAACTTTGATTGATGTGGGAAGAGGAGAACTCACCATAAGAGTTAATGGACAACAAGTAGTATTTAATGTGCTCAATGCCCTACAGTATCCTCAAGAGGATGTAGCTGATTGTTCCATGATATCCAGCTGGGAAGGTATAATTCATAAAACCTTCTCAAGACTAATGATGTGTTGGAACAAGAGCTAGGAAAATTAAAAGAAGATGAAAAGTCACAAGGTGGACTCATTTATGGTCCTATGAAGAAACAAGAGGAAGAAACCGTGGAAGTAATGGAATCAACAACTGTTGGTCACAAACAACATCTACCTTCCATAGAAGAACCTCCTGAACTGGAACTGAGGCAACTGCCCGAGCATTTGCAATATGCTTATCTGGAGGCAGGACAGAAGTTACCAATCATCATTGCTACAGATATGAAAAAAGAATAGAAGGAGAAGTTGTTAGCACTGTTGAGAAAACACAAGAAGACAATTGCTTGGCAAATTTCAGACATAAAGGGAATCATCCCAACAATTTGTATGCACAAAATTCTGTTGGAAGAAAATGCTAAGAATAGCATTGAATGTCAAAAGAGGTTGAACCCAATCATGAAGGAAGTTGTCAAGAAAGAGATTATCAAGTGGTTGGATACTGGAATTATTTACCCTATCTCTGATAGTGTGTGGGTAAGTCCTATTCAATGTGTTTCAAAGAAGGGAGGCATGACTGTGATTGTCAATGAGAATATTGAATTAATTCCCACCTGTTGCGGTGAAAATCGGATAACAAGCTATTAATTAACTTGTATCATATTTCTTTTACAACCGGCTTTGATTTATCCAAAGGAAAGGTTCAAGATCGTAAAAAAACCTAAAGGGGGAGATCTAAGGTTCGGGGGTTGGTTATACTAAGGGAAGGTATTGGCACCCTAAGTATTTGTAGTACTCTACAGGAACCTCTTGTTTAGTTTGTGTAATATTATGTTTGTTTGCTAAAAGAATTTGTACTAAGGTAATGACCTAAGGGTATATACACTAAGTTTGCTCGCCAAGACGTCGCATCTTGTGCCTACGTATCTGACTAAAGAATCAGAGCAACCATAGTTCACCTAACTAAGGGTGAAAGAAAAGAAACATTGACTATGGCCAACGTTCCAAAGGGAATGAGCATAAGCTCGCGTAGAGTCCACGATAACTCTCTAAGTCTACGTTATGAAGGGAGGAAGTGAATTCTCATGATAGTGAGAACCACACAGAGTTCATGATAGCTCTGTAAGTCTGAGTAAAAGGTAAAGTGAGTTCTCATGATAGTGAGAATCACATGGAGTTCATGATAACTCCATCCTATTACTAAACTATGAGGGAAACGGCTCTTATGAGGCCAAGGATGAAATGGGAAAGGTTTGTGACTTAGGAGTCAAAGTAGGAACTTTCCTTTGGAAGGAGGGTCAAATGAGTCAAGTATGAATATACAGTGAACAATATGAATATGGACAAGTATAATAGTCAAGATAAAATGAACAGGATATAAATATGGTAATAATCAAGATATCAAAGTCAAGTGATAATAAATCAAAGAATGACAGTAAATACATTGTATCATGCTCAACATGCTAAAATGCTAAAACAATGTCAGGAAAACATATATACAAGCAGACATCAAGAGATAAAAATGCATCAATGTAAATGAGCAAGAGATAGAAAGATCTAACCAGAATAATGCATGCTGGTGAGCCACTGACAAAACAAGATCAAAACCTCCACTCCAAGAGCATAGGATAAAGAGTCTTAAATCTAAGTCCTCAGTCCAAAACACAATAGTAACCACAGTCCGGTCAATTGAGTTTTTTAGGGTTTCGATATTTATTAGTGTATTTTAAATGAACAAATAAAATGAACAATATACACAAGATATAAATATGAACAATGATAATATTAACAAGGATAATAATCAACACAAAGAATAAATCAAGATATATATATATATATTGACTGAAAGTAAATTTAGTGATTGTTGATTAATTTATTGGATCGATGAATCGGGTCCAATGTAGTGCGAAACCATCGTAGCATAGTTTATGAGAAAGACTATACTATAGGAGGTTGCACAATTGATCTTTGTGTTAAGACACGATGGAGGAATGATATTGAGGATCATTCTCCAATGAAATCGTGCCACACGAAAAGAAAAGGTGGAGACCTCGTCTTGAGTCACAAACTCTCGTTGATTAGTCGAAGGTAACCTATCACGATCTCAAAGTATAGAAAGAGATCTCGATGATCACTCACTACAGATTTGAAATAATGAAGGTTCGTCGCTTCGCTAACAACGTTCGTGAATAGAAAGACTTTATCAGTCAAAAATGAAAATGAAAATATAAGAAAATACAGAATGAAGTAGAAATAAAATCGGTCTCATCTTAATCATGATTTAATCGAGAAACCGATAATCTATGATATTCGACTTTCATCGACCGATAAAATAAAAGAGGTGCCTCATATATATCACGACTTAGTGATTTGAAATAAATCGATAAAAAGTCGCGATTTTGCAATATCATCGGCCCAAAAATAAAGGAAATGGGCTCAAAGTGAAAATAAAGTCGGTCTCATCTAAATAAGGATTTAGATCGATAAATCGAATACCTTTCTATTAGATTTTCATTGACCAATAAAAATAAATCGAAAAATGAGGCCTCATACTAATCAAGAAATTTATTGATTTTGATAAATCAACAAAACATGATTTTTGTGAGATCATTGGCCTAAAAATAAAGATAATGGACTTAAAATGAAAATAAAGTTAGTCTCGTCTAAATCAAGGATTTAGATCGATAAATCGAAGATCTCTTGATTAGAACTTCATTGACTAATAAAATAGAATATGGCCTCATATAAATCATGATTTTTAGTGACTTGAATAAATCAACTAAAAATCAAGAGGTGAGAAATGTCATAGGCCCAAGCAAAATGACAATAAAATTGAAATGAAAAAAAATGTCAAGACAAAACTAAAATCAATTAAATCAAAAACTTGTTAAAAATAGAATGACTTATTAAGTTTTCAAAGAAATGAATAAAAGAAAATACTAAGGTGGACAAGGAAGCTGATCCAATGTGGATCATTTGGGCCCCAAAACCCGTTTTTCTCACGGCCCAAGGAAAGGGACGGGTAGTCCATAGCAACACATTAGTTTTAAAAAAATAAAAACAAAGTTTTAATGATATATCGAAACTTAAATTCATTGGCCATCAGAAGATGAACGGTAGCATCATGGTCAACAATACCAATCATGTCATCACTCTTTTTTTCAAAAAGCAGATCCAATGTTTGAATCAAGGGAAACCGTCACACTTTCACCATATAATCCAAGAAATGAAAAAAATAACTTGACGAAAACGGTCTCCCTCAGTCTCGCGGTAACAGGTTTGGTTTCGACTCTCGTTCACAATTTGGGTCTCCTTCGGCTTTCAATCCATCCCTCTTATTCTCTTTTCTGTTTCTGGGTTTATTCTGGTTATGGATTTGAAACAGGTTTGAGTTTCATAAGGGTTTGGATGAACATTTGATGGAGAACGGTTGGGTTTCAAAGTTTGAAGGGTTTTGTAGTTGAACGTTTCTGAGTTTGATGTTGAAACAGGGGGAGAAGGTTTTGAGAAGATGAGTAATGGTGATGACGGTCTGGTAAGCGGTTCGATTGGCGGAGAAGAGTTATGACGTTGGTGGTTAACGTGGTGTTTGGTTGATGAAGAGGGAGCGTTTGAAGGTGCGAAACAGATGGTGGTGATTGTTTATGGTTGAAAGAGAGTTCGATTGGTTTTGAGAAATTTGGTTTGTGGTTGTTTGTGAGGTTGTTGATGAATCTATGGTATGAAGGGTTATGGAAGGTGAATGATGAAAATGATTTGCGGCTGTAACGGAGGAAGTCGTGAAGATTTATGGTGGTTGTTGTTTGCAGATGTTTTACGGTGGCGGTTTAAGGGGTTTGCGAATGGGAGGTGTTAAGGCTTGTGAGCCATGGTTGTGGTTTGTTCAAGTCTGAGATTGTGGTGGTTTAGTGGTGTTGGAAGAGTGTTTGGACGAGCTGCTTCTTTTTCACAGCAAGTCTATTTTTTCATTCTGCAGGACCATCTTCCATGGAATTATATCTTTTTGGATTTTATAAAGTGTATGAGAAAGTAACAGGCTGGCAGGCGTGGTTTTGGTAATGCGCAGGGCTTGCTTGTGACTTGTGTTTGTTCAGTAGATTTTAACTTTGAGCTTTGGACAATGGAAAGTTGTAGTGTTGTGGTAGGCTAGGCACCAGGATTTTGGGAATACGGTTGTAGATTTAGAATGACTTTTGGCTGGGTTTGGGAAAAGAGTGTTGGGAAGTGATGGAAAAGTCAGTAGGGTCGGTTCTCGTTTTTTTTTTTTGCCAAGGCTTAGTTCAAAACAAACTTGGTTTGGTGATTAAAATGCAACCATGGCACTCTCTTTTTTTTTACGGAAGAAAAATAAATAAATGAGCTTAAAACTAAAAGTAAATTCAAATAATGGTCAAAATTAAAGATAAACTAATATTGATGAAAAATTAGGCTATTTAAATTAATTCTAGATCAAAACCAAAAACAAGTTTAAACTAAAATAAAACTGAAGCTAGTTAAATTAATTGGACTAAAATCAAGAGAAAATTTAAATTACCATTAAATTAAAATTAGTGATTAAAAATAATGAAACGTTAAATTTCTAAATAAAGAAAATATTCTAAAGCTCATGAAAATACTTGAATGAATAACAGAAGAAAACAGTGACAATAATCAGACGAAAAATGCGTGACTATGATTAATGGACCAAATGACTGCAAACGCTGAGACAGACGACCTAAACATGATATGACAATGATCAGAGAATCTGAGGGTAAAATTTGGGGTGCAACAGTTGCCCCTATTTAAATATCTTCACCGGGTGACAATGGATATGGAAAGATGGTGAAAGATATTTAAATATAGATAACCGAAAATTTTGCCCTTAGATACGCTGATATGCAATGATATGAACCAAACTAGTCTAGGCTGCAGATGTGCCATGAACTAATATGATGGTATGATGCCATGATGGTGCAAAAATTGCAATCCACAACGAAAGCAAACACACACAGGTGAGTAACACCGGGGAAGGATGAAGGTTAGTATCCGTGAGGTAAACTCACTGGGGATACAAGCTAACCGATAAAAGAGATTTCCTGGGAAGACCCCAAGGAAACACTGGGGATAGAAGAAGAAAGGGGGAAACCCTACAGGTCCTCACTGGAGATAAGATCCAGAGAGGTATTCTCCACTGGGGAAGGATCCAGGGAGATGGACGACAGGTTCAAAAGTATCCGGACGATACTGGGGAAAAGACACATTCTTACTGGGCATGAAACCAGAAAGAAGACATGATCACCGTAGGGGATCAGTTTGAAATAAAAGGATATACATCCTACAAAGATTTTCCGGGGGTTTCCTACACTAAAGAGTTCAAACGGGATCTTCAAGAAAAGCCAGAAAAGACAGAGGTAAACTCTGCGTCAGATGATGAAAGGTGACTGGACCTTGCTGTTAATGAGGTTAATGAACCAAAAATGTACCAGAACTGGTTGAGATAACAAATATGATTCCGTTTATGGAAGATGCCAGCGATGAGTGGAGTTTAGGTTCAAGCTTGACACGATTCAAGCAGGAACAAACTAAAATAAAAAGCCTAAGGTGACTCGATTCAAACCAAAGACGGTGCCAACGATAATTGGACTTTGGGTTCAAGTTTGACACGATTCAAACAGGAACAAACTAAAATAAAAGCCTAAGGTGACTCGATTCAAACCAAAGACGGTGCCAACGATAATTGTACTTTGGGTTCAAGTTTGACACGATTCAAACAGGAACAAACTAAAATAAAAGCCTAAGGTGACTCGATTCAAACCAAAGACGGTGCCAACGATAATTGTACTTTGGGTTCAAGTTTGACACGATTCAAACAGGAACAAACTAAAATAAAAGCCTAAGGTGACTCGATTCAAACCAAAGACGGTGCCAATGATAATTGTACTTTGGGTTCAAGTTTGACACGATTCAAACAGGAACGGGATCTTAAGACAAGAGACAATGTCCGACATGATTCGAACAAGGACTCGGTTCAGGTTTGACACGATTCAAACAAGAACAAGATCTTAAAACAAGAGACAATGTCCGACACGATTTGAACAAGGACTCGGTTCAGGTTTGACACGATTCAAACTAGAACAAGATCTTAAAACAAGAGACAATGTCCGACACGATTCGAACAAGGACTCGGTTCAGGTTTGACATGATTCAAACAAGAACAAGATCTTAAAACAAGAGACAATGTCCGACACAATTCGAACAGGGACTCGGTTCAGGTTTGACACGATTCAAACAAGAACAAGATCTTAAAAGCCTAAGGTGACTCGATTCAAACCAAAGACGGTGCCAACGATAATTGGACTTTGGGTTCAAGTTTGACACGATTCAAACAGGAACGGTTTTAAACAACAGGAAAGATGCCAGAGATGACTGGACTTAAGGTTAGACTTCTTGGGGAATACTGCATAAAGAATCCAGATCTGACACTCAAAGGTGAAGATCGGACATAAGTCTAGCTTAGCCAAAGGTTTAAGATAAACCGGGAATGTCTTCACTTTACTAGTGAAATAAAGGCTCACATTGTCAAAGGGTATGAAGACAGGAAGAAGACATGATCTCCACTTGGGGATCAATTTGAAACAAAAGGATAAACAGATTTCCTGGAGACTCTTATAATGAAGAGTTCAAACGGGATCTTCAAGAGAAACCAGAAAAGGCAGAAACAATTCTGCGTACCAGTATAAGCTGGACTTTTTGAAGAAAGTGAAATCAAGGATGGATAAGCTTCTTGTGAGATAGATGACCACTTATCATTGTAGAGGTAATGATAATAAAACAAACTTCTCAAGATGATTGAAATTTGTTGTTGGGCATAACTTCCAAAAATATTTTGGTATTACAACACTGTTGGAGAAAATAAACATGTCTTCAATGGGGATTTGAAAAAGGATCTTCCTGCGAGACAACGGTGCAAAATAAATGCACTTGAAAGTGGGTTCAGAAACCGCACCTGTCAAGGACCAAAGTTCAATCTAGGAACGAGCTAGAGAGAAACGGTCAAACAAGACTCCAATTGAGGAATAAACTCAACTGGGGATTTATCTTATCCGATTGTGGAAAAAGATAACTGAAGCAACCATCATCCACGAGGATAAAATTCTGTGGCGAATTCAGAAGGAATGAGCACTTTATGCCTAGGGCTCACACCTCTATTGGAGAGAAAAGACGAACTCAGTCACTTGGGGAGATAAACGCCAAAGTGAACAACACAGGTAAACACCAGAAACACGTAGCAAAAATGATAATATGCTATGCATATGAGTGCTTATGCCATGCTTAAGCTTATGCTGACAAAACAGACAAGAAGCGAAACTGGAGATGAAATAAACATCTCGACGAGGATACCCAGCCAAGCTCAAAAGTTTGGACCATCACTGGGGGTGAAGTAGCTTTACTTTAAGGTTATGTCCTTCTCTGGGGGAAAGAGTACTCCACTTGATATAGCATCTTGACTTCACTAGGAATACCATCATGAGTTTAATTTCTTCGTTGGAGAGAAGAGATCCATTGGGATGTGCCAAGATTAGCTGAAGAGATAACTTACTGGGAGCTGGCAGAGACGCCACAAAAACTGAGTACTTCTGCATAACTCATCTACCCCAGGGTACATGGTCTGTCAGAAGAATACATCAAGAGGATTTTATAGAAGAATTGGCATACAAGGTGTTTCAATATCTTCAAACTCTTGGAGAGATTTACTGAATCTCGACATAACTGCCCCTGATTGACTGCTTTGCACGACAAAGTTCTTGAGCTAGTTATGTGTCTTGATCGAAACCCCAGGTTGAAGCTGAGAGATTAATTGGGTTTCGCTAGGGAAAATCATTATAGAAAGCCTAAGAGGAGGCTGTTTGTTGACTGACTGACTCCGCATGGGAGAATCCTTATACAAAGCCTAAGAGGAGGCTGTCCGATAGTTTATACTCATCACGGAGTGTACAGAGCCCAAGATTAACAGCGTCTGCACAATAAAGTCCTTGAACTTGTGCTTCGGACTGGTTGTTGACAACTGGGGAAAAAACTTGCCCCTGTCAAGTTGATATATAAAGGAGATGCCCCAGACTAGTTGTTTTTTAGAGGTTTGCAGAATCTCGACCTGACTGCTTCTGATTAACTGGTCTTGTGATGATAAGTCACCAAGAGGATTTTACAGAAGAATTGAAATTCCAAATGCTTCAATGTCTTCAAACTCTTGAAGAGATCCATGAGTCTTGACATAACTGCCCTAGTTCAACTGTATTCGCAATACAAAGTCCTTTAAACTGTGGTAGAAACAACTGGGGAACAAACTTGCCCCTGTTGATGGGTCATCAGAGTCCAAACTTGTCATGAAATGACCTCAAGAAGGCTCGCCCCAATATTCCAAACTTTGAAGAGTTCTGCCCCTGATTCAACAATTCTTGAAATGATGGATCGGCAGAACCTTCCGCTTAGTTGCCCCCTTGACTGAGCTTCCTTTATCAAATCAAATTCCATAGCTGACTGCATTTGTCGGGATTCCTTTGATTTGAATCATTTCACAAACAAGTATTGTTCATTTAAAATTGGCAATTTTAGTGCAAAAATTCATGCAAGCTTTTGAAAACAAAGTTTTATTGATGAAACACGCACAGTGAAATAATTAAATAATAAAAAATGAAGTGGATCTGGTCATTTACAGAATGACAGATGAAGTGATCAACACACACAACTAGCAAAGATCATTAGGAGTCAGGTTAATCAACATTGTTGTAGTATGCTTTCAAAACAACCTTACCTCAATTAGGTCTTTTAAGGGTTGTAACGTGGCTTGGTTCACGGTTTTATGAAACAAAGATAAAGGCTCAAAGTTTGTTTGGTACCCACCCCATCTTCGTGATGAACTCCAATCCTAAGCTCAGTTAACTTAAGCTATACATTCAGGTTCCTTCAGACTAGGAACGAACTGATGATAGTTGATGATGATTCGGACACCTTGGATAGTCATTACTCCCTTGTAACATTTAGTTATCCTTTATTGCTGAGGTTCTGAGACTTTTTCTTGCCTTTCCTGGTTGAGGTCACGATACCTCTTCTTTTGATTTGATTGAGGTCATGATACCTCTCTTTGTTTGCGGTTAGGACCTCCTTTTTGTTTGATTGTTGCTTTGAAACTCCTTTTTTGGCCGTTGTACAAGTTCTTTTTGTATAAGGCAAAGTTTTGGGCTTCCCATCTTTCTTGGCTTTTGCCTTGAAAGGGACTCGGCTCATCCTTTGATTTAGGATTTTTCAACGATCCTTCCTTATTTGTTGCTTAGAGGAACAACTTATACAACACTTTCTCATTTAATTTGAGAGAGCTGACTGGTGTCTTGCATGAAGCGCTTGCGTTCGAATGCATAACCAAGTTAAACTGAGAACTACCCTGCCCCAAGGTTGAGATTCTAAGGGTTTTTTTGTATAAATAAAGAAAACTCCTACTTCTAGGCTCGAAGGGTTAACGAGGGATTATCTTCCTTTTTTCTCCAGTGTTTCGGAATTGAAACAATGCCTTACATCCTCGGCAAGGTTTAATCGAAAGCATACCACAGTAGTTAAGGATTTTTCGTCATCCTCCCCAATCTTTGCTTGAATCAAAAGGATTGATATGGGAAAAAATTTGTCTTTTTTTTTTGTTTTTTGTTTTTTTTTTTGTCTTTATGAATACAAAAGTAAAATGAGTGAAACGAATGGACTTAATCAAAAGATGCACAAACATTTCATTAATCTTGCCAATTTGAAAGTACAATAATGCTTATAAGCAAATATAATTCAAACATGCAAAGAAAAATACAACAAAAATGCTAAACAGCCAAATGATTGCCAGCTTTAGGGAATTGAAATTTCCTTCTTAATCTGCCAAGTTGAGATAGTCATCTTCAGAGTTGATTGTCGAGATCCGCTTGAGAATCATCTTCACACATGCTCTCAGAAAATTCTTCCACCTCAGAGTCCGATGAACCTGCCTGATAAGGCGAAGGTTTGCTGATTTGGACGCCTTGAGGCGTGAATGAGAACATATCTGAGTCAAACAAAGTCTGGACCTGGCTTCTGAGTACCCTAAGTCTTCAGCTGAATGCCTCTGTGCCCCAGCATGGTGGTCACAACGAACGAGTCTGAAAAAGACAACTTCAAAAGCTACTTCAAGTCCAATAATGGCTTTAGGAAGCCGTCTGGGTTACAGACAAAGGACGGACAAGACTCAAGGCTGAGAAATGAAAATGCAATGCAAATGTCCATGCAATGCTAATGCAAGCCAAATGGTTTCAAGGAACTCAAAGGCCAACTACGAACATTTTGGAAACTGAAGAGTTTTGTTATAAAATCCATGATCTCTAAGGATCTTCGCAGAGAAAAGAACTTCTGAGTTCTTTGAAATCATTAATGGATGCGAGGAGATGTATGCAATGCACAAATACGGGCACACAAAACATAGCTATATGCACACGCAAAAATACACAAGCACAAACATATGTACACTGGTATTCACAGATATGCACGAACAAACATATACAGATATTCACAGATATGCACACACAAACAAGAGAAGGCCTAGGTTTGAAGATCACGAGCGTGGAGCCATGGTCTACCCATCCCAAAAGGTATGTACTATGGGTTTTCATCTGCAGAACAAGGTTCTAAAAAGTTCTCAGAGTCTACGTAAATCCTTCGGATATTATCGGCCCATGTAACTACTTACACGGGTTAATAATATTCTCAAGATAAACTCGTCTGAGTGTAGTATCGCGTGACAACTACTCGGGACTAGCTCCCTCATAGTCACCGCACTACATCCTAAAAGGCCAAGTGGGGTAAAGGTAACTACGGTCCTCAGAATCCCTGGCTCTCAATTGAAAAAGTAATATCAATGTGACTTCTCACATCAGACATCAACAATCCCAAAGGGCCTCATCTGAGTGTGGTCATCATATGCCATAAGTTGTTGGTACTACCTGCCAACAACTGACTATTGATTACACCACGATCCTATCATATGTGCTCTCAAGTCCGGGTTAGGACTTATCTCACCACTCAATAGTAGCACCCTGCACACAAAAGATCCCAAGCAAACAGGTATACAGATATATACAGATATGTACAAGTATAGTAAGCAAAATATATAACAAACACAAGTATAAACAAGGTGGGTTTAACCCTCAAATAATAGATATTCATCTTGTCCCCAGTGAAGTCGCCATTTCTGTTGTGGTGAAAATCGGATAACAAGCTATTAATTAACTTGCATCATATTTCTTTTACAACCGGCTTTGATTTATCCAAAGGAAAGGTTCAAGATCGTAAAAAAACCTAAAGGGGGAGATCTAAGGTTCAGGGGTTGGTTATACTAAGGGAAGGTATTAGCACCCTAAGTATCTGTAGTACTCTACAGGAACCTCTTGTTTAGTTTGTGTTATATTATGTTTGTTTGCTAAAAGAATCTGTACTAAGGTAATGACCTAAGGGTATATACACTAAGTTTTCTCGCCAAGACGTCGCATCTTGTGCCTACGTATCTGACTAAAGAATCAGAGCAACCGTAGTTCACCTAACTAAGGGTGAAAGAAAATAAACATTAACTATGGCCAACGTTCCAAAGGGAATGAGCATAAGCTCACGTAGAGTCCACGATAACTCTCTAAGTCTACGTTATGAAGGGAGGAAGTGAATTCTCATGATAGTGAGAACCACACAGAGTTCATGATAACTCTGTAAGTCTGAGTAAAAGGTAAAGTGAGTTCTCATGATAGTGAGAATCACATGGAGTTCATGATAACTCTATCCTATTACTAAATTATGAGGGAAACGGCTCTTATGAGGCCAAGGATGAAATGGGAAAGGTTTGTGACTTAGGAGTCAAAGTAGGAACTTTCCTTTGGAAGGAGGGTCAAATGAGTCAAGTATGAATATACAGTGAACAATATGAATATGGACAAGTATAATAGTCAAGATAAAATGAACAGGATATGAATATGGTAATAATCAAGATATCAAAGTCAAGTAATAATCAAGATAAAATGAACGGCCTTGGTTTCAAATGATCAAGAAGAGAAAGGAAATAGTTCTGAATGCCAGGAGGATCTATCTCAGGCAATTGTTATGTTGGGAAGGCAGTTCAATAAGGTGTTCAAAAGAATGAACAAGAACTTCAAGCCTAATGACAAGAACATCGCTTCTGACATCAGCAAGTCTAAGGAGAAGGATGAGGAGAAGACTGCTCAAGACAAGGGCATTCTGTGCTTTGAATGTGAAGGATATGGACATGTCAAGAAAGAATGTCCCACATTCTTGAAGAAGCAGAAGAAGGGCATGTCAGTTTCCTGGTCTGAATCTGATAGTGAATGTAAAAATGAGTCAGCAAAGCATGTTAGAGCCTTAACAGGAACTGTTGTTTCTGATGATGATAGTGATGGAGAAATAACTTATGAGGAGTTAGCATCCACTTATCAAGAGCTGTGTTTAAAAAGTGTTGAGATTTGTCAAGAAAACAAGTGTCAAAAGCAACAGATTGCTCAACTTAAGACTGTTAAAGCTTATCTGGAAAATGAGGTTTTGTTGATTAAATCTCAACTTGACCAGATGACAAAATCCGTTAGGATGATGAACAATGGTATAGCTACTCTTGAAAAGATTCTTCAGTCAGAGAAAGCTGCTGGAGATAAATCAGGTATAGGATATGTGGCTGAGAAAAAGGTATCAGCTGAAGCAAGCACTTCAGGAACCAAGAAGGAGATGTTTCAACCAATGTCTCAACATCAAACTAAGAGACAGGATCCTACCCCTAAGAAGGTTGTTCATCCACAGAATGTTGAGAAGAAAAATACTCATCAAAGGAAGGTGCAACCTCAAGGAGCTAGTCAGTATATGCCTCCCCAATATCACAAGAGCATGCAAGCTGCCAGGTTCAAACAGAACATGTCTCATCAGATGTCTCAACATCAGGGAGACTGGTATGGATATGGATATGGATACAACAATGATGTGCCTCATCACAATGGAAGAAGGAAGCCTCATCACTATAGGAGACAGCATCCTCAGTACAGAAGAAGACAATCCAACTATGGAAGAAGGAGACAACACTATGGGTGGCAGCACCAACAGTATCATCATCAAAGTGGCAGAAGGTTTAACCACTTCAGAGATGACATAGTCAGATGCTTCTATTGTGGCAGGTTTTGACATATGCAGTCCTCTTGCTTCAAGCTTCATGGTTATCCAAATTCTGCTCCTCAACCCAGACAGAAGGAAGTCAGGCCCAAGGTGGTGAAACAATGGGTCCCTAAAGCTCAGGTCACGTGTTTATTGGCTCATACCTCAGATGGACATTTTGCCATGGATGCATGGTACTTTGATAGTGGATGTTCAAAACACATGACTGGATCCAAGGAGCAGTTGGTGGAGTTAAATCCTTGCCATGCAAATAAGGTTGTGTTTGGCAATGGAGAAAAAGGTGTAGTAGAAGGAGTTGGAAGAGTGAAGAATCATGATGGTCTTACTCTTGATAGTGTGATCTTTGTCCAAGGTTTGAATGCTAATTTGATTAGCATAAGTCAGCTATGTGATGAAGGGTACAAAGTCAGCTATTCCAAGGATGAGTGTCTGGTGACAAATGAGAAGGATGAAGTGGTCATGAAAGGAGTCAGATCCAGAGATAATTATTATCTATGGATACCTATAGAAGTCAGCTCAACTGTTGATGTTAAGACTAATGTTTTAACTTTAGACTGTGACATCAAGTGTGAAGAGATACTGAAAGCTCAATCAGAGTTAATGAGTTCTGATGTGAATCAGTGATTGGTCATTAAGAGGTACTCAAAATCAGGCGCCTTACCATATTGATTCTATATCAAGATTCATCAAAGCCTTCTCTTCTCGACTGGTCATCTCCCTTAATCTCAACAGAATAAAAAAATCTTCTCTAAACCTAGTCTGTTACAAAGGTACGATGTCTTCCCCATCCAAGAACTCTGATTCTCAAAGACCTGCTCATGAATGGACTAGGGTTTCATCAGAAAAAGAATATGTTGACAAAGAACACATTCCTATGGCACTCCCAGATTCAGATAACTCTAAGCCTTCAACCAAGTTGAATAAAACTGAAACTAGGTCATCATCCTCTCAAGCTGTTGAGGAGAAGTATGATATGGACATGCATTTGGAGCAGATTGCCACCAAAATTCTTGAGAAGGGAATACGTGTGAAAGGGATTTCTGTCCCTTTAAGGCAAATGCCTGCTGAACAGGTGGGCTCTCAAAGTAAGGACACTAATCTTCATAGACTGGCATTGTTTGTGATTCAAGATGCTGAAGGTGGTAGTAAAGAAGAAGATCTTAAAGATACTGATGTTATCCCTGATGTTAGAACATCTTCCCCTAGGGTTGAAATCACAGTTATAAAGGGAAGGATCAGGTTGAGGTTATAAATGTTGAGGACTCATCTGATAGTGATATCATTAGTAATGCGATAGCAAGAAGGAGGAAGAATAGGAAAGGGAAAGGTGTGGAGTCACATCCTAATGAAAATATGGTCAAGGATAAGAAAAGGACTTCAGTTGCAGGCTCTCCCAAGTCATGGAGAAAAGTTGGCATCTCTGGCAAAAAGAGGAGAATCAGGGAAGAATCAGATTCAGAGTGTGATGTTCAAGACATCAACCCTGTGAGGAACAGAGCTGCTGATCAAGTTCATGATGACATCTCATTTAACTGTGCCAGGAGTGCATCCATGTGGAATTGTGTGAGCCAGAGAAGGATAGCTCTGGAAAGAGAGCTGGTTACAGATGGTTTAGAGTCTACTGAAATTATATATAATTAAGTTTGCTGGTCTTATGAGGACTGTCTCTGGATTGTCAAGATGCTATGATGGATTGGTCATAGAATTCATAGTAAATATACCTGAGTCCATTAATGACAGCAGAAGCCTGAATTTCAGAAGAGTTACTGTTAGGGGTAAGTGTGTCTGGTTCTCTCCTAAGGTGATTAATGCCTACTTAGGAAGAAGTTGCTGATAAGAAAGCTGAGTCTGATAATGACAGCTTAAAAGAAGATGAAGAAGATGATGATGATCTCAGCTCAGATGATTAAATCTTTTACTGTTTTTCTTAGTTAGTAGTTTTAGTTCTGTTGTTTTTGATTCTGCACTGTTGTGCATGGTTTGTATCATGAATATTGTGTTGTATATGCACCCTTTATATTTTTTTTGTTCTATGATTTGTTATGCTAACTGTGAGGCTAACAATGAGAGCTAGGGTAGTACTAACTGTTGTTAGTAGGGCTTCTGGTGGAAGTTTGTCAAATTGTGGCTAAAAAGGGGGAGAAATAGCCAAGTGAGCCAAGAGTATCAAGGAGTACAAATATCAGTTGCTGCTAAGGAATGCAGTCAAGAAATATGCAGCTGAGGATGTAGCTGATTGCTGATGTTATAGTACAGAAGTGTAGATATTGAGGGGGAGCAATTGATTGTTGATCTGCTGAATAGCTGGTATGCTGGTTCATGATTGAGGGGGAGCACCATTCTGGTTGTTGCCAAGTTGCTGTTGAAGATGGTGCTGCAGCAGAGCTTTTTGTGTGAAGTGAAGTCTTTATGTATTGAAGATGCTGCTGCTTGAAGTTTCAAAAATTATTCAAGTTTTTTCCGCTGCTAAAGTCTCTGAAGGTGCAGAGATTGTTTTAGCCAAAATTAGCCAAAGGGGGAGATTGTTAGTTCTTGGATTGGCTAGAATTTTGGTAAAACAAAGTTTGTTCAATGTTGAAGTCAAGGTGGTGATGTTGCAACATTGAGTCTTAACACTGGGCTGTGTTAAGTAGAGAAGCTGTTCAATGTTTGATGTCACATGGGTGATGTCACAACATTGAGTCTTAACACTGGGTTGTGTTAAGAGTTAAGTTGGATGTCTGATGTCACATACGATGTTGTGACATTAGATCTGTAGAATTAATAACATCAGATTTTGTGATGTTGTTAAGGTTTGCGTGTTAGCTGGAATTGTGGAGAGCTGTTAGTCTCATTGGATGAGAATATCTTGGGATAGATATTTTCCGCTGCATAGGAGATCTGGTGCGGATTTGTAGGAGATTTAAAAGGTTGAAGATTTGAAAAGATTTTAGGAGAAAATCTGTTTTGAAGATTCAGTTTTAAATAACAAATCAAGTCAGATATTGTAGCAGATCCAAGCCCAATTCATGTTGCTATATAAAGCGCACAAAACCAAAGGAAAAGTAACGAAGAAAGTGACCTAAAGACTGAGTGTCGTTTGTGTCTTGGTGTATGATTTGTAAACCATTCGAGTGTGAATTGGTATTGTTGTTTTGAGTTGTTCTTGATCAAAGCTGTGAAGCAGAATCAAGTAGTGCTATTCAAAGTGTGTGATCTTTAAATTATATCACTGAAGTGTTTTAGGGATTGAGTAGTGTTCTCATATCTAAGTGGTTTCTTAGGTAGAAAGTCACTAGTAGGAATCAAGATTAGGAGATTGTCAACTGGGCTGTTGAGTCTGTAATTTAATTCTACAAGTAGTGAATTTCATCCCTGGCTTGGTAGCCCCCAGACGTAGGTAGTTAGACCGAACTGGGTGAATAATTCATTGTGTTGATTTATTGCTGTTATTGCACTGTCCATTGTTCAGAGTGTGTTGTTGTGACATCGCCCCTTAACATCACACATCTGATACCAGAATTTCAGCTGGCCAACATAGTACCAGTTCTGAAAAAGGATGGAAAGGTCAGAATGTGCGTAGACTACAGGGATCTGAACAAAGCCAGTCTGAAGGATGACTTTCCCTTACCACACATAGACATGTTGGTTGACAGTACAACAAAGTTCAAAGTATTCTCCTTCATGGATGGATTCTCGGGCTATAATCAAATCAAAATGGCGCCGAAAGACATGGAGAAAACTTCGTTCATCACACCATGGGGCACTTTTTGTTACAAGGTAATGCCGTTCGGTTTGAAGAATGTCGAGGCAACCTATTAAAGGGCAGTGACTACTTTGTTTCATGACATGATACATAAAGAAATCGAGGTATATGTCGATGATATGATTGCCAAATCTAAACCAGAAGAGGAGCATGTGACCCACCTATCAAAACTATTTGAGTGTATGAGAAAGTACAAACTCCGCTTGAATCCCAATAAGTGCACATTCGATGTCCGTTCAGGGAAACTTTTAGGGTTCATCATCAGCCAGAAAGGAATTGAGGTTGATCCTGACAAGGTCAAGGCCATTCAAGAAATGCCTTCTCCAAAGACTGAAAAACAAGTCAGGGGATTCTTGGGATGGTTGAATTACATTTCTAGATTTATATTCCTCATGACCGCGACATGCACACCAATCTTTAAATTACTCAAAAAGAATCAGGACTGCGTTTGGACAGAAGACTGCCAAACCGCCTTCGACAGTATCAAGGAATACCTGTTGAATCCATCGATTCTATCACCTCAAGTGGAAGGAAGACCACTGATCATCTACCTAACAGTCTTGGAAGACTCAATGGGTTGTGTGCTTGGCCAGCAGGACGAAACCAAAAGGAAAGAATCTGCCATCTACTACTTGAGCAGGAAATTCACCGACTGCGAGACTCGGTGCACTATGCTTGAGAAAACTTGCTGTGCTCTGGCTTGGGCAGCCAAACGTCTTCGCCAGTATATGATTTGTCACACTACTTGGTTAATCTCCAAGATGGATCCAATCAAGTATGTCTTTGAAAAGCCTGCTCTCACGGGAAGGATTGCCCGTTGGCAGATGTTGTTATCAGAATACGACAATGAGTACCATGCTCAGAAAGCCGTCAAAGGAAGTATTTTAGCCGATCATTTGGCTCATCAACCAATTGACAATCAGGAATCAGTCGAATTTGACTTCCCAGACGAAGATGTCATGTACTTAAAAATGAAAGACTGCGACGAACCGCTACCCAGTGAAGGACTAGAACCAGGTTCCCAATGGGGACTAATCTTTGACGGAGCTGTCAATCATTATGGAAATGGTATTGGGGCAATCATCATAACACCTCAGGGTACCCACGTTCCTTTCACTTCCAAACTGACATTCAAGTGTACATGGGTCTCGAAGAAGCTTGTATCATGGGTCTCGAAGAAGCGATCGACTTAAGGATCAAGAACTTGGATGTATATGGCGACTCAGCCCTGGTTATCAATCAAATCATAGGAGATTGGAACACCTACCAATCAAGACTGATTCCTTACAAAGATTACGCAAGGAGGTTGTTACCATTCTTCAACAAAATCGAGTTTTATCATATCCCTCGTGAAGAGAATCACATGGAAGATGCATTAGTCACTCTCTCTTCCATGATTAGTGTAGGTCAATGGAATGACATACCTAAGATCGACATAATGCGCCTTGAAAGACCCGCTTACATTTTTGCAATCGAAGCAGTCATAGACGACAAACCTTGGTATCACGATATCAAATGCTTCCTTCAGAAACAAGAATACCCACCTGGGGCATCCAGGAAAGACAGAAAGACCCTCAGAAGGGTGGCAGGCAATTTCTTCCTGAGCGGTGATATACTGTATAAGAGAAACTTTGACATGGTCTTACTTCGATGTGTAGACAGACCAGAAGCCAACATGTTAATGAAAGAAATTCATGAAGGATCCTTTGGCACTCATGCCAACGGACACACAATGGCGAGAAAAAATCTAAGAGCAGGGTACTATTGGTTGACCATGGAATCCGATTGCTACAAGTACACGAGGAGATGTCACAAATGTCAGATATACCCAGATAAAATCCATGTACCACCAACACATCTCAAAGTTCTCTCTTCCCCATGGCCTTTTTCCATATAGGGAATCGACATGATTGGCATGATCGAACCAAAGGGTTCGAACGGACATCGGTTCATCCTGGTGGACATTGACTACTTCATAAAGTGGGTCGAAGCAGCGTCATACGCCAATGTAACCCGACAAGTGGTGGTCCAATTTATTAAGAACAATCTCATCTGTCGTTACGGTGTTCCGAGCCAGATCATTACTGATAATGGATCCAACTTGAACAACAAGATGATAAAAGAGTTATGCCCTGAGTTCAAGATCGAACACCATAACTCCTCTCGCTACCCGGCCAAAGAAAGATGAACGGAGCGGTAGAAGCGGCTAACAAGAACATCAAGAAGATTGTTCAGAAGATGGTTGTAACCTATAAAGACTGGCACAAGATGCTACCCTTTGCTCTTCACAGTTATCGCACATCTGTGTCATACCCCAAATTTTGACCACTATGATTTCCCATCATTGGGCAAATCATCATCACAATATGGGTAAACCATCATATCTCATCAGTCTCCCCAAAGATGGGTGAGCATTCACTACTATCAATATTTAGGGTTTCAAGCCCTCTCTTAGCCTTAGACAAAGGATCAATCAATAATTGACATGATCTTCGACTTGTCTAACCTCTCAAACATCCACAATGGATCAAGAGGACTCCCACAGCAAGAATCAATCACAAGGTTGCAGCATTCTAAATGGATCAAGCCTCATGATCGCCAGTGTCACCAAATTAGGGTTTGGTCGACCAGGGCCTCCAGATGGAAATTTTCCTCTGGGCATGAGCCAATGCTTCAAAGCATAACCTAATATACTCCATGGAACATCATGGACCCAATCATTAAGTCAATTTAGCCTCAGGGGATGCATTCATCAAAAATCAAGAATTAGGGTTTCTTGACCTAATTCACCCCTAAGTTGACTTTTGGGACAAATCATGAGCTAAGACCTCAAGACATGATTTGAGGGTCTATAATACACCACATTTATCCATTTGCAACAATGGATTGATCCAAGAAGCTTGATTCCCAAGTTTCAAATTCATCAGAACCCCAGTTAGGGTTTTGAGGAAAAAGTCAACTGTACCTTTGACTTTTGACCCAGGCATGCTCCCAAACCCTAGGACATGATTCAATACACCCTATAACACCTATGAAATCAATCCATCAAGTTTGATTTAGGTCAAGGACTTGATTTCATAGAGGATCACACAGTTTGGAATTCATCTGACAAAAAGTCAATTGTGCACAAAAGTCAACTTTGACTTTTTGAGATTTTTCACAATTATGGTTCTTTGACCCTAAAATGATGTTAATATGTGATTGGAATCATCATTCATCAAGAAAAATCAAGAAAAGTGGGATAACTTGTAAAAGGGGTAACCATAAAAAAACTTAGAAATTTTCTAAGTTATGGAACAAAGTGGCTAGGGTACCAACTTCCAAGGATCATAACTTGAGATCCAAGTAACCATTTGGGCTGATCCAAAGATGTATTTGTAGCTCTCATGGCATACTTTAAAAGTGCCAACTACACCTCATTCCAATTCCTCATGGATTTCAAGTTATGGAATGGCCAAACTCACAAAAAGTGAAAATGTCACTTTTTTCCAACACTTAGTGAAATTTTCACTAAGTCAGAATCTGCCTTCACTTTTTTCCAAATGTAGGGGCATTTTTCACTTGGATCCAAAAGGTATCAAAACAAATTATGATCACACATATGTTGTATCATATGAGAGCTTTCCAAAATGGCTAAGAACTCCATGAAAATTAACTTGAGCCATGAGATATGACCATGCCAATGTGCCTTGCTGTAAACTGTCATGGCAAGGCAGATTTGTGCATTTTGCTCGATTTGCCAAATTTGTGTGTCGCTCCCGGGATTTTCATCCAAGTACAAACGCGAAAGTGGCGCGGAAACAGAGTCGCCAGCAATGTGTATTTATCCCAAGAGAGGGAAAGGAAACACTGCATAAACCTGAGGGAAAGGAAAAGCATGGTCTCGCGACCAAGAGAAACGGGTAAGGGAGTCGGTTATGCGAAGGGAAGGTGTTAACACCACACGCGTCCATCGTACTCAATGGGATCCACGCTTGTTGTCTCGATCAAAGGGTGTCGTCATCTGGAGATCCACTGCTACTGGAAGGGATAAGAAACGAGAACGGGAAAGAACGGAGAAACGACGAGGAAAAGAAAAAAGAAGTGACTCGATAGGACGTCCTCGGAGTCCTAGGCCTACGTATTCCCTCGGGAATGGGAAAATCATAGTCAACATAGTTCGGACACGAACTAGGGGGGAGATTGCTCGCCAAGACATCGTCGTCTCGTGCCTACGTATCCTTAATCTAACCAGAAGGAGGAAATCAGAGCAGTCGTAGTTCGACCCAACAAGGGTTGCTTTGTTTGTGTTTTTTAACGGAAGACACCAAGGTTCGCGTTCCAGCAGTTAGGTGTTGCAGCTCGTTGTACGGAGTCTTAGACGTTTACCTGTTTGTGGTAGAACGGACGTGACGAATCCTTAAGAATGGAGTGAAGAAGATGAGAGAAGAATTGTTGTTTGTTTTTGTATTTTTGAAAAGAAGTGTTTTGATTATTTTTTGTTTATATAACACATATTGCATTAAAGTCTATGACATAGGATCGAATGCCTCGCATATCGACCCAAGACGGGACGTGCGCTAAGCACTCTAAGAAAATGAAAGAAGATCCTCCACTATCTTATTTCCCACATGAAAGGCTCAAATACAATATATGTTATGCCTTTATTAAGTGTTTTTGCTTTTTGTTTTGAGATGAGAAGAAGAGAGACTCAAAGGTTAAGAAAGGTAAAAGTCTAAAGGGAGACTAATAATCCTAAGAGTTATCATGCTTGGTTGTTCCTAATGGTTAAGTGAGGTAAGAGGGGAAATCTACCTAATGTTATCATACCTGGATTGCTAGCCTAATGTCTCTCCTACCTCCGACTTAATCAGAAATTAAGTGGAGCTAGGAATCCTAAGGGGATCATGTGAATGCAGAGGTAATCAACAAGTAAACACGAAGCATCGCAATCACTAAGGAAAGTCAAGCAAGAGGCAAGTCAAGTATTTAATCAGAAATTAATCAACAATTAATCAAGAATACCCAAATTAGAATTAAAATGCTAAATAAAATCAAGATTAAATTCTACAAAAGAGTTAATCTAAAACTAATTCTAAAAACTAATTCTAAACTTAAAACTAAATCCAAAAGGTTAGAATTAAACCAAAAATTAAAATCTAAATCAAAAATCTAAATTCCAAAATATCAATAAACCAAAATCGAATTAAAAGTTAATTTCTAATTAAAAATCTAACTTCAAAATATTAAACTAGCCTCTAAAACCAAGATATTATCTAGTTATTATCTAAAAAAAGTTAGAATTAAATTGAAAAAAAACAAAAACTAAATGAAATTAAAAGGAGGGTGCAGTTCTGATTCTGGGAGGTGTGATTAGCAAGCTGGGCGCATGTGCCTCAAAGGTCTCAGGCCCAATGATTTATCAAGAGGAAGCCAAAGGGTGTGCAGCAAAATTGGGGGGTGTGAAAGAGAATTCAGGCGCTGGGCTGAGTGAATTTAGGCCCAATGTGCATCAAACAAGGAGTAAAGGGGTGCATGAATATTTGGGCGTATGAGCAGAAAAACCTATGGGCCCAAGACCCGGTCCACCTCACAAACGAAAAGAAGAGGAAACCTAAATCAAAGAAAGTAGCCACCATCGTGAACAAACTCAGTATCCTCTTCTTCTTATTATTACGTCGTCGTCGCCATTCCCCTCTTCTTCACACCGTTCACTCCCTCCGTCACTACTCTTTTACAACCGTCAGAGCTCCTTAACCACCATCTTTGACTTTCGCTCCTCACTCTATCGTCTCCCTCCTCTCCTTCTTCCGTTCGTCGTCGCCTTCGCAAAAACTCGCCGGAAACGAAACGATCTCCGTCGCGCCGGCAACACAAACCTCCTTTCTCCGCCCGAACCAACCTCGTACGAGCATCTCACCATCCTTAGCGCGAAGATGTTAACAACCTTCGCAAACTCTACATCACGGATCCGATTTGAAGGTCACCTTCCGACTTGACGAAACTCCACCGCGAAACAGGGGTTTCCATGGCGTTGTTCTACATCAACATCTCCTCTTCCACCATGTACCTCACCTCACAACAACTCCTTGCTGACAACGTCTCCATTCCAAGATCAATGCCGCGCCATGGCTCATTGCCGGCGGCGGCGGAATTCGAACCTTCTCCGTCTAAACGATCTCAACGCGAAAACAAACAAGACCTACTCAACTATTTACATCGCAAAGCAAAGGCAAAGAAACATAGTAGCAGCGATTGGCACTTACCTATCGGAGTCGCTCCGATGGCGCTTCGAAGATGAAACAGAGCTTTATGAATCAGGTATGCGTACTTCCCGTTCTCGATTTCAATTTCGCCTTCTCTTCTTTGAATCCGCTGCTGCTCCTTACTTCTTCTCCTTCTTCAACTCAAACCGCCTTTTCTTACTTCCGTGAGTGTTATTGTGATTCTGAATTGAGTAGAATCAAATTCTAGATCAAATTGCAAATGGTGATTGGAATTCAGTTACCGATTGTTGTTGAAGTTGAGTTGTTTCTTCTTGAATTTTCTTCTATGCCGATCTCTGTTCTCGCTGTTGATGAAGATTCATGAAGCTTAACAGAAGTTGGTTGAGGAATTGTTCAGGAATTGTTTGGAACTTGATGAGGAATAAAGTTTGTTGCAGGTTTCAATGAGTTATAGCTTGATGATGAATTGCAGAGCGTATGAGTGGTGACGTTGTGTAGAGAATTGAAGATGGAAATGAAAACGTGGTGAAGAAGATGAAGATTGGTGCAGATCCACTTATATCAGAAATCAGGGAGGGGTAGTTTGGTCTGCACAACTGAAATTTTGTTATCCTGTTATGAATTCAGTTATGAGCTTTGTAATTGGATTTCTTTTTCTACTTTTCTTGGTTTTCTCAAGTGTAATACTGTTATGAATTTTTCTGTGAAACTCAATTCCTGCGCAAAGTTACTGCTATGGTCCTTTATTTTCTGCTATTATTTGTACTGCTAAAAAATGGACTTCTTCTCTTGTGGTTCAGAATTTCTTGGGTAAACTCTCTTCATATTGAGTGAATGGTGGGCAATTGGTTATTTGGATTTAGAAAGAAAAAGGTTTATAATTGCATTTAAAAAAAATGGAAAATTCAATGGATAAAATGGCTCTAAATGGATTTAAAATATGGAATTAAAATGGTTGAGATAATGGATTAACATGGATATGGATTAGAACAAAAATGGACACATTCTTTGAATTCAATTTGGATATGGAAAAGGTCCATTGATAAAAGAAATGGTTTATTGGTTTAGTAAATGGATGTGGGTTTGAATATGACATGGACTTTGAATTGGATTTGGATCTAAAGATGGATATGGATTATGGATAGTAAATCTCGATTTTAGCCCAAAAACCAATCTTATTTCCACAAGCCTCTGATAACACGAACGAAGTCAATCCTTGAACCACTGAATAACTCGCAACAATTTCCATCTGGACCAGATCATGAACGAACAACCATAAGTAACTTGAATTTAGGCCTTTGCCACTGGCAAACCTTCAAAACCTAAACACACAAAGAGAAAAAAGAGCAAACTGCAACATATTTTTGGTATTTTGGTTAGAGGTTAATAAAAGCAAGTGAGAAATACACAGATGCCTAGGAGAAACACATTATCCTCTTGAGCTAACCAAGATACCTTGATCCCATGCTTTAGAAGGCCAATGCAATGATATGACTATGAGTATGACCTAATGGATATGCAGATGAAAATGAAGTGTGAAGCATAAGCCACTTATTAATGGTATAATAGAAGGAGGGCAAATTTTGGGGTGCTACATTGTGCAAATGAAAAACATGTTTATCCATCTGAACACCTCAGGGGGAGACCAAGGAGGGACAAACAGTGATTCATAAGCCTCCTAAATCCTTGGAACTAAAAATAGCATGACAAACCTAGAAATCTCTAATGAGGGGACAAGACTCCAATTTTGTTTTGGAGCATTCAATGGATACACCAAGGTGGCTGGACTAAGCCATTTCCAATTGAATTCAGTCAAGACATATCCAAGACCAAGGGAACCAGCAGCCTGTGCTCGGCTAGGGGAGACTTGGATTCCCATTGATCAACATTGGCTAAACCTCTGCTGTAGTTGCCATTCACTATTTCAGCCAAAACAAACTTGCTCTACTATAAATAGAGCTCATTTAGGATCAGATTGAGTACACCAAAGCCATCAAACAGATGCTTTCCTCAAAATCACCTTCTTACTTCCAAATTTGCCTTCCAAAGCAAGTCACTATCGGGTTTTGAGTTTGAGAGCTATTCCAACCAAACCAATCACACACACACCTCATAAACATCATATAGAAGTGATCCAAACACTTAAACAACATCTGGACCACTGATTTCTCAGACTCACCAGCCAGCTGCTCAAGGTTTTAACCAAGTTGCAGTTGGGATACCATCTTCAGTTCCAGCTTGTTTCAAGCAATTCCAAGCACTCACACACATCACTTGGCACCTAGGGAAGCTATCCACATCATTGGAACCTAACTGTAACACCGCTAACACAAAACACGATCACCAGCTGCAAGAGGTGAGCATGAGCTCTTCTAACTCTATGATCCATGCATTTTTTGCTGCACAATAATTTGGCCATATGTTCATAATCATGCATAGAGTGTTTCCCTCAATCAATTGCTTTGTTTGTATCGTGTATGGAATTTTTTAGCCTTCATGCAAATTTTAGGGTTCTTGAGGTTTCTCTTTGATTTCTTATTCCATGCTTAAAATAAATGAAATTAAAGACCATAGACATGATCGTGAGGTGAAAACGAGTAGATTGATATGTGGATTGTGTGATTTCATTAAGTATTTAGTGAGATTGATGAGAAAACGCAAATCTGGGTAAAATAGAGCACGCGGGCAAGGCCAAGATGTTCTTGGCGCCCTTTTTCAAATATTTGAATATTTGAATTTTTGTGATTTTATTTAATTGATTCAAAAATTAATTTCTCTCCGAGTTTTAATGATTTTGAGTTGATTCCTTTTTTAATAATTCCCAAAAATGTTAAAATATTTTATTTTATCAAAAAATCCCAAAAATATTATTTATTTCATATATTTGATATTTTTACAAAGAATTAATGTTTTATTTGTTTTTAACATTTGAAATATTTTTGCTCCCTTGATTTTCCAAACTTAATTGATTTCCAATCATTTTGTGGATATAAACATGATTTTTCAAACATTAATCCAAGATCATAATTTGTTTTTCACACATGTTTAACAATTTTGGTCATTTTAATTGAATTTTTATTCAATTAAAATATGTTTTAAAAACAAATTAGGGTTTTGATTAATTCAACCCTCATCAAACTTTTTTTAAACACTTTGGGCCTCTAATAGAGTGTAAGACCCAATCCCCCTTGAAAACTAAAACATTTTTGGGCCTCAATCATTGTATAAGGCCCGCTGCATTTTCAAAAATCTCGGCGCGATCGCCATTTCAAAACGGAAAAACTTTTGGGCCTACCCTCGTATTATAAGCCCCATTTCCTTTCTTTACACACTTTGGGCCTCTAATAGAGTGTAATTCCCATCCCTTTTTGTACATAAACCATTTTGGGCCTCAGATATTGTATCAGTCCCGACACAATAAAAAATCTCGGCGCGATCGCCATTTTCAAACAAATAACCCTGGGCCTCTCCTTGGGTTGTAAGTCCCATCTCTTGTACAAAAATAACTCCATGGGCCTCTAATAGAGTGTAAGACCCAATCCACTTTTAACCAAAACCTTTTTGGGCCTCAGATATTGTATAAGTCCCTCTGTGTTAAAAGAAGAAACCTCGGCACGATCGCCAGTTCAAAATAAAACCCTGGGCCTCTCCTTGAGCTGTAAGCCCCATCACTGGTACAAAAACACTTTGGGCCTTTAATAGAGTGTAAGATCCAACCCCCTTGTACATAAAAACTTTGTGGGCCTCACATATTGTATAAGTCCCTCTGTACAGTTTTCAAAACAGCGGTGCGATCATCGTTAAAACTTGGGCCTCTCCTTAAGCTGTAAGTGTAATACCCCAAAATTTTCCCTCTCTTTTCTTCATATCATTTAGCATGAGCTTTCATTTCATTGCATTGCATTCAAGCATAGAATAATAAAACATCAAGCATTTAGCATTGCATCTTGCATAAGGGCATGTGATCAGTTGTTTCTCAGAGGTGTGGATCATCCAAAGCAAGGGAACCAGAGCCAAGAGTCTTCCAACAAGCCTCAAGGATCTCTTACATCATGTATCATCTCCATTTGATCTCACAAGTCATTGAAAGAAGGGAATTCCTCAAGAAGATTGGGCAGTGCATGATCTCCTACACAAGGCAGACAAGAATTGGTATTTGACCCTCAAATGGGCAAGATCCTTGAGTTTTTATCATCTCCAAATTGCATATCTCATCATTGTTTGAGAGAATACACATCATATTCAGAGGAATTTGGATTTGGAGGATGTGTTATTTCCTCCTAACCAGAGGGTGCCAAAATTAGGCTTTGGCCTAAAATCAGTTTATCTCTATTTTTTTGGGCAATACTTGATCTCATGGTATTCCTTATGTTCTTAAGTGTGTATGGATGGAAAATTGCTCATCAATTGGTTTCAAAAGGGTCTCAATTGATCAGTTGCTTGATAATCAAGAAATTGGGGAAAAAGTCAATTGTGCAGTGAAAAAAGTCAACTCTTGACTTTCTAAGGTCAAATTCATGAAATTCATGTTGTATATGTTCAATGGACAAAATTTGATCAAGAAATGATGGAGGGATAATGGAAAATCAAGAAATCACAAAACTGCCAAAAATGGAAACTCTAGGGTTGCCAAAAATAGTAAGTTTGGACCATTTTGCACCCTACTTTGAGGCTCTCTTTCTCCAAGATAAAAGCTTTAAACCTCAGGCCCAAGTTGAGCCAACTGAATTTCATGTTCTAAGCTTCAAATCCATATAAAGAACATCTCCATTGGATAAAAATTGAGTAAGTTATGGTTGATCAAAGTTTGATGAAACTAGGTCCAAAACCAAGTCATGACCAAGCATGCCCAGGCCCACGCGCCATAATTTTTACAAACACTTGGTGTGCCAAATGTTCACCCATTTTTCTTAATGATAAAAGCTCCAAATGAAAAACTTTTCAACATCAAAATTGTTTCTTGCCATGCCCTCTTCAATGTTGATGTTGGACAAATTTTGATTTGGTCAAGTTATGATGGAGATATATTGGTCCAAAGTTGGTTGCTTCACACTGAAAATTTCCTAAGTCACATGGCCATGCCCAACTCAATTTGCCACGCCATACACCAGTCTTGGTTTCCAATGTTTCAGGTCACTTTTGAGTATGTTCCAAGCTTCAATTCAATCCAATTTTCACACTAAACTTGTAGTATTACACATCCTTTTTCCATTGATCCCAAGAACTCATCAAATCATCCGCTAAGTAGGGAGAATTTCATTGGCAAACTACCATAATCATCACTGTTGCATTAACTAATGTTAGCAGGCTGTGTGCACGATTTGGTTCAGTCATCCCACAAACACTTCATGTACTTTATTTCCTCATTTGAACAAACATCCTTGTTACCATACCTATGCATACCAGCCATCATACATCAGGGAGGAAAGTTTTCAAAGGAGAAACTTATACCACAAGCAATGTCATGACATGCTACATAACATAACCTCATCACCTCAGCTTCACTCTCATCCTCACCACAACTGTCATAAGCTTAACCACACCATAGCATAACCATTGTCCACTCGCCCTAACTAACTTGACTCAGTTAGTTAGGGATAACTCACCTTAACCATCTCAACTCACCCTAACTCACTCACTTGACCCTGGGTTAAAAAATTTAACTCAAACTATAAATGAGAATTTCACTTCATAAATTGAACTTCAGCTTCATTTTTCCACATTCACCTCAAAGTTCTTCTCACTTTCTCTCTCAATTTCTCTCTATTTTCTCTCTGAGTTCACTCGAATCCATCATCATTCTCATCTAACTTCATCTTCAAGCTTCATCCTCGAGCATCATTGAACTTGAAGTAGCATTGAATTGTTGGAGTAGCTACACTGCAGATCCATATTCATCTCCATCCTTTAGAGGTTGTAAGCCTTTATTTGGCCAAGTGAAGCTCAAGGAGGAAACATAACTCTCTGGCTTTCTTTTAACTCCAGTTTTCAACATTTTCAGGTTTCAATCTCTCAAACCTTCCTAGCATGATTTACATCTTGTTTAGTTTGTTTTTTGTTGATATGAGCTCAATAGGAGCATTTGACAATCCGGCTAGTTGATAGGCCTCTTAGAGGCATAGATCCAAAGTCTAGGGCATGTTTTAATCTCTTATGTTCTCTATGTGTGTGCTTGGTATGTGAAAAATAATGGTGGATTCATGATGTATGCAACGCCAGCTTCATTTTGATACTATGTTTGTGCATTTCTAGTGATTTTGAGATTTGCAGGTGGCGGTTGCTCGCCGGAGAAGATGACCGGAGGTCCTTCTCCGGCCGGTGGTTTTAATTGCTAGGGTTTTGTGAGTTTGAACCTGGCCGTCTGATTTGTGCATCGTGTGGTTAACATGTTGCCACATCTTTTAAATTGTGTTTGTATTTTACTGATGGTGTGTGCTTCATTCCACGTTTCTTATTGTGTGCATCTAATCTGGACCTTTGATCTTGCATGTTTGGTAATTAGTTGACTTGATCTGGTGCGTTGATTTGATCTGATGGCTTGTGATGTGCCAACGCATTAAATTACCATGTGCTGTTCACGTGTTTTTATTTTAGCTTCTGATGATTGAATGTACGCGCGTGTATTGTTACTACCATGTACTTGATTTTGTGAGATGTTGGATTGTTGACTTATTCAGATTCATATCATCCTATGGCCATGTTTGACTCTGTATATTGACTGCATGCACACTCCTCAAACACAATCACAATTTTAATTGGGTTGGACCATTGCTATTTGCGCCCCCTTTGCTGAGCCCAATGTAAATTTTGGACGTGAAAATTACTTCCTTTGCACCCCCATTCCATTTTCCTATTATTTTTATTTTATTTTCTATGTTGTTTTGATTTTGTTATTTTAAAAATAGTAAATGACATCTAAAAATGCCAAATAAATTCATGAATCATATTTATAGTATTATAAAATTTTCAAAAATTTTATTTTTTATTTTTCTATTATTTTTTGCCTCTGAATAAATTGTTGCTTGAATTTCCTTTTGAAGTGGTTCATTTGTGCACAATTGATCTTGTTGATTTTGTTTCTCATCATTGGTACATAGTTTGGTCCTCATTCTTTTTGCATATGTTAAAGGACATTTTGAAGCATATAAAAACATTTTTGTTATATTTTTAAAACCATCTTTGCATCATTTTTGAGCCATTTCTTTGTGCATGATCTTGTGAAAACCTTAATGACTTTGCCATGATTGTTTGATTGAGTTTCTTTGTGATCCTTTGCATGAGTTTTTTGTATGATACTTGCCTCTGGTTGAGGTCTCTTGAGACATAATTTTATGATTTTTAAATCATGTTTGATATTTGTTTGATGACCCTTGTTTAATGTCCATTTTTGTGAACTTCTTTGACATGTTTGGTTACTTGCTTGATAAGGCACTTGTGCCATTATATGGGATCGTTCTTCTTGACTTCTTGAGCCATGTTTAGATCATTATAGGTCTGTTGATTGAAATTATAGGTCATTGGTTTGAAGTGGATGTCTTTTTGTGTACATGTTCAATACTTGTTTTACATGTTTCCTTTTGACCTATTTCCTTTTTCTTTTGCATCTAAGTGCCAACTTTAATTGTAATTGGTTTGCTTATTGTGACGCCCCCAATCTATACCCCCAATTAGCAGGCAATTAAAGCACTAAAAGAAAATTCGAAATTTCGTCAGAGTACATTTGAATTCGCGGCATAGAAAGGGAGGAATCACATCAATTGTAACAAAACATAGCATAACATGCAACACCTGCCCATAAAGATATGCAACTGTGGGGTAGCAATCAACAGAGGAAACTTAGTTCCTTACACCCACTTTTCAGAAATTAGAATTAAAGCGGAAAATCTAAAATCTGATTAACATATATACATATACACATATAAACAGTTTGTCATACATCAGGTAGCATATGTACGACCAAAATATATCATCAGATATACAAAATAATAGCACGCAGCCACCCTAACTACCCGGAGTCACATATCAGAGCCGAACGACCAAAAGAATGAAGACGCAACGCTTCATAAAAAGGAATACCTCCAGCAGCTCTAATCTGCAACGCCTCATAGAGCGTTATAAAACAGCAGAAGGGTGAGAAAAACAACCATAATATAATTGCATAAAATTATATATATAAACACAAAAATGTACAAGTAACACATTCTCACCACAACCACATATAACATAATACCGCACAATTCTCAACCATCGAATACCATTTACACACCACACATATACCATACAATTATCAATCACATTCACAAATTCACACACAATTAATTCGTGATTTATGCAATGCACATAGACCGACACAACGACTCTATGCACATGCCATGCGGGTACCGACTTCCAATGTCCCATGTCTCATCATCAGTTCACTCAGGAACTATTGGAACCATCGCTCGTTACTGAGAATCTCAAGTAACTCCCCGTCGGGCCTACGATGTTCACCCGTCGCTTTAGGTGCTCAGGCATCGCCTCATATTTTCGAGGCACACGACGTTAAAGATTGCTTTAAGTCTCCAAAGGAGCCCACAATCGTCTATAACCACCTCTTTAGGTCCTCAGGCAGCGCCTCATATTTTCGAGGCACACGATGTTATAGCATTTTCCCCTCGGGAATTAAACCGTCTCTCAGGACGTTTCCACAGTGCACATTATGATGCTTGGCATACAATGACTCATGACACTCACATTTCATCCATGCACATATTCATAATCATGCATATATCATCAAATACAGCACTTAGCATTTTCTTGCCTTTCGGCCACAATTCATCCCCACAACAGCACATAAGGCATACACATCCAATTCACCAACTTATAACATAATACACGTCAAATACGCACCATTTAAAACAACAAAAGTCGAGATTCGACACTATTCACATTTCCCGACAAAATTTAATCGGCTAACAATTCGCAAAACCTCATAATCATAAAGTACGACTCGATACCTTTCCAACGACACCAAAAACACCAAAATCGGATACTCGGAACCAAAGTTACGGACAAAATCGAAAACAACATTTTGAAAAATCTCATTTTTGCAATTCTCCTGTCCATACGCGTACCACCTATTCCCATACGCGTATTGACAGAGCAATTTTCCTTCACAAAACCACGTTGCCAAAAACCATACGCGTATTGGCCTCGCCCATACGCGTATCACCAGAGGGCCGGTAAAACATGCAAGTTCATACGCGTATTGCCCCCAAAACAGTACAATGTTACGCGTATCGCCTGGTCTCATACGCGTATTGGCAAGCCCCTTACGCGTATGGCCAGGACAGACCCAGAAAAATTCTGCAGAACAATTTCTGCGTTTTTCCACCCCAATCATCCAATTTCTTCACCTAAAACTCAGAAAAACAGTAATTTGAAGTGTAATAACATACCACAAACATGTATGAACAATCAACAATGCATTCAACAAGATTTTTACCACAATCAAATTCATTTCTAATCAATTTTTACAAAATCTAGGTTTTACTAATATTCTCCAATTCAATCCCAAAAACAAAAGCAAAACACATACATAATCGTATACAATCATAGAATAATCGAGTTTCGTACCCTTACCCGATTTAATTCGATTCTAGGAATTGATCTTGATGATTTTCCACTCTTTCTCCAATTTTCTCTCTTCTCCTCTTTTCTTCCCTTTTTCCTTCTTTCTTCTTTCTTTCTCTCTATTTTTCTTTCCCTTTTCTATTTTCTATTTTCTTTTCTTTCTTACTTACTTAACAATTATCTATGAAATGTCCAAAATACCCCCACACTCAAATATCTCGCAAACGATCCCAAAACGCGATAAAATATATTCCCGCCGAAAAATAACATATTTTCACATAAAAGTCAAAAATACAATAAAATAATCCAAAAAGACTCAATAAAATAAAATTGGCAAAACGGGGGCGTTACAATTCTCCCCCACTTAGAAATTTTCGTCCTCGAAAATCTTACCTGATACAAACAACTCCGAATACGACTCCCGCATCCTACTCTCCAACTCCCACGTCAAATTACCATCAGTAGCGCCTCCCCGCGCCACTTTCACAAGTGCAATCTCTTTACCCCTCAACTGCTTCACCTCGCGATCCAAAATACTAACCGGTAAAGTCTCGACCGTAAGGTTATCTCTTACCTCAACCTCGTCCATAGGAATCACATGTGAAGGGTCTGAAACATACTTCCGAAGCTGTGAAACATGAAACACATCATGCAAATTCGACAGATTCGGCAGCAACGCCACACGATACGCCACAGCACCAACTCTCGCAGATATCTGGTAAGGACCAATAAATCGAGAAGTAAGCTTCTTAGATTTCAAAGCACGACCAACGCCCGTTACCGGCGTAACTCTCAGAAATACGTAATCACCCTCTTAAAACTCAAGATCCTTCCGTCTCCGATCATGATAACTCTTTTGTCTATCCTGAGAAGCCTTCATTTTCTCACGAATAAACTTTACCTTTTCCGTCGTTTGTTGCACCAAATCCGGTCCAACCACCGAACTTTCACCTGTTTCGTGCCAACACAACGGCGTTCGACATCTTCATCCATATAAAGCCTCAAAAGGTGTCATTCCAATACTAGAATGGAAACTGTTATTATACGTGAACTCAACCAATGCAAGATAACCGTCCCACGCACCACCTTGTTCCAAAACACACGCTCTCAACAAATCCTCCAAAGACTGAATAGTTCTTTCGGTCTGACCATCCGTTTGCGGATGATAAGCCGAACTCAACCTCAATCTAGAACCCAAAGCCTTCTATAAACTTTCCCAAAATCTCGATGTAAACCTAGGATCTCGATCCGAAACAATACTCAATGGAATCCCATGCAATTTCACAACCACACTGATATAGATCTCAGCTAACCTCTCCAAAGAAAAACTGATGTCAATCGGAATGAAATGCGCCGATTTAGTCAGCCTGTCCACAATCACCCAAATAGCATTATGCCCACGCTGAGTGTTCGGTAATCCCGTCACAAAATCCATCGAAATGCTATCCCACTTCCACTCAGGAATATCCAACGATTGCAACAAACCACTAGGCCTCAAATGTTCCACCTTCGACTTCTGACAAGTCAAACATGTATACACAAACTGAGCCACATCTCTTTTCAAACCAGACCACCAGAAAATCTTCTTCAAATCTTGGTACATCTTATTCGCACCCGGATGAATACTTAAATTACTCCGGTGTCCTTCCTCCAAAATCATTCTTTTCAACTCCGCATCATCAGGAATACAAATACGACCACGAAACCTCAAAACACCAAAATTATCCACCTTGAAATCCACATTCTCATTCCTCATCAAATCAACGAATTTCAAATCCAGCTTTTGTTTCTCACTAACCGACAATAAAAATTCATTAGTAACCTTTAACATTCCAAGCCTCACACTAACCGAAGTCACTTCACATACCAAACTCAAGTCTCTAAACGACTCCAAAAGTTCCCACTCTTTCACCATCAATGCGGACATATGCAACGATTTCTGGCTCAATGCATCGGCTACCACATTAGCGTTACCAGGATGGTAATTCAAGCCAAAGTCGTAGTCTTTCAAGAATTCCAACCATCTCCGCTGTCTCATGTTCAACTCTTTCTGATCAAATAAATATTTCAAGCTTTTATGATCACTAAAGACTTCGAACCTTGCACCATAGAAATAGTGCCTCGATATCTTCAACACAAAAACTACAGTCGCTAATTCAAGATCATGAGTAGGATAGTTTTTCTCATGAACTCTTAGCTGTCTTGAAGCATAAGCTACAACCTTACCTTCCTGCATCAGAACACCACCCAAACCAATTAAAGAAGCATCGCAGTACACAACAAACGGTTCATTAGGATAAGGTAAAATCAGAATAGGAGCTGTCGTCAATCTTCTCTTCAGCTCAAAAAAACTTTCTTCACATTGAATATCCCAAATGAATGCTTTGCCCTTACAAGTCAACTGCGTCAAAGGAAGAGCTAGCTTAGAAAACCCTTCAATGAACCTCCGGTAATAACCAGCCAAACCCAAAAAGCTTCGAATCTCGGTAACGGATCTAGGAGCCTCCCATTGTAGAACTGCTTCTACTTTAGATGGATCCACAGCAATACCATTACCTGAAATTACGTGCCCAAGAAAACTCACCTCCGACAACCAGAATTCACACTTGGACAATTTGGCAAAAAGCTTCATTTCCTTCAAAACCTGCAAAACAACACGCAAATGCTCTGCATATTCCTCACGAGACTTAGAATAGATTAAAATATCATCAATAAACACCACCACAAAACGATCCAAATGCTCGTGGAAAATACGATTCATGTATTCCATAAACACACCAGGCGCATTAGAAACCCCGAACGGCATCACTGAATATTCATAATGACCGTAACGTGTCCTAAAGGCCGTCTTCTGAATATCCTCTTCTTTCACTCTTATCTGATGGTACCCCGATCTCAAATTGATCTTACTAAATACACAAGCACCAACCAACTGATCCATCAGATCATCAATCCTTGGAAGCGGATACTTATTCTTAATCGTCACTTTGTTCAACTGGCGATAATCAATACATAATCGCATACTCCCATCTTTCTTTTTCACTAACAAAACTGGAGCACCCCAAGGAGAAACACTTGGTCTCACGAACCTCTTTTCCAACAACTCATTTAACTGCTTTTTCAACTCCACCAATTCAGATGCCGACATTCTATAAGGTGCCATAGAAACAGGTCTAGTACCAGGAACTAGATCTATAGAAAATTCAACTTCTCTCTCTGGCGGTACATCTGAAATATCATCAGGAAACACCTCAGGAAATTCACACACAACAGGAAACACCTCCAATGAAACTTGACTATCCACAGTCAAAGATGCAAACAAACCAAACAATTGAGCTTCGTCCGCTAAAAGTTTCTTCAACTCATTAGTAGACAAGAAACTCGAGTCTTCATCTTCCTCCAGAGATGGAAACCTTACAAGCTTATGATAACAGTCAATGTGCACCCGATTGAATTGCAACCAATTCATTCCCAACACCACATCTAAACCTTCCAATGGTAAACACACCAAATCCATCGCAAAGTCTTTACCATAAATGGTCAAAGGACAACTCAAACTCACCAAAGAAGTAGTTACTGACCCCATCGCTGGAGTATCAATAACCATCTCAAAATCCATCACAGACAACACAAGATTCAAACGTTCCGCGCACTCAGACGAAATAAACGAATGAGTCGCTCCAGTATCAATAATAGCAATTAAAGGCGTATTATTAATAAAGCAAGTACCTCTTATCAGACGATCAGCACTTGAAGTCTGAGTTCCCGCCAATGAAAACACTTTTCCACTAGTCAGAGCTTTCTTCTGATTCGGACACTTCGAGCTAATGTGACCAGGTTCCCCACAGTTATAACACTTTACTACATTCTTCCTTTTACAATCAGCTAAAACATGTCTGATACCACCACAATTAGAACACTTATCCACTTTCTTCCTACATTCCATCTGGCGATGACCCAATTCACCACATTTAAAACACCTAGGAGCATTAGACATACCTCCTCCACTTGACCTTCGATCAAAATTACCCCTTTGTTTACCTTTATCAGCCGGTGACACATACGGACCACCACAGAACTGTTGTTTCCCTTTTCTGTCACTTACACTTTTATAGTGAGCAGAACGAGCCTTACTATCTTCATCATAAATCCTACAGCATTCCACCAAATCAGCAAACCTTCGGATCCTCTGATAACCAATAGCCTGCTTTATCTCAGGACGCAAGCCACTTTCATACTTCACACACTTTGAAAATTCAGCAGTCGCTTCCACATAATGAGGATAAAACTGCACAAGTTCCACAAACTTAGCAGTATAGTCAATAACTGACATATTACCTTGTTTTAGCTCTAAAAACTCAATCTCCTTTTTTCCTCGGACATCCTCCGGAAAATACTTCCTTAGAAACTCTCGGCTAAACACCTCCCAAGTGATCTCTTCTTCCTCCTCATCAGCTTCTAACACCTGACGAGTACTGACCCACCAGTCATCAGCTCTTCGTGTAACATATGAGTGCCCAGCCTCACCTTAACATCATCGTCATCACAATCCATTACCCTGAAAATCCTCTCAATCTCTTTCAACCACAACTGCGCACCATCCGGATCATGCCTCCCTTTAAAGACCGGCTGCTTATTATTTCTAAACTCATCATTTCCTGCAGCATTCGGTGCACCCTGCACAGCTCGTGCCATCGCTTCCATCGCAGCAGCCAAAGCAGCATCATTACGACCAGCCATATTCTGTTCGTCCAAAACAGAAACTATGGTTAAACAACAACTCGTTCAACACAACTCGCCCAATATGCCAGACACAACAGACACAAACTACACAACTGACACAGACTTGCTCTGATACCACTTAATGTGACGCCCCTAATCTATACCCACAATTAGCAGGCAATTGAAGCACTAAAAGAAAATTCGAAATTTCGTCAAAGTACATTTGAATTCGCGGCATAGAAAGGGAGGAATCACATCAATTGTAACAAAACATAGCATAACATGCAACACCTGCCCACAAAGATATGCAACTGTGGGGTAGCAATCAACAGAGGAAACTTAGTTCCTTACACCCACTTTTCAGAAATTAGAATTAAAGCGGAAAATCTAAAATCTGATTAACATATATACATATACACATATAAACAGTTTGTCATACATCAGGTAGCATATGTACAACCAAAATATATCATCAGATATACAAAATAATAGCACGCGGCCACCCTAACTACCCGGAGTCACATATCAGAGCCGACCGACCAAAAGAATGAAGACGCAACGCTTCATAAAAAGGAATACCTCCAGCAGCTCTAATCTGCAACGCCTCATAGAGCGTTATAAAACAGCAGAAGGGTGAGAAAAACAACCATAATATAATTGCATAAAATTATATATATAAACACAAAAATGTACAAGTAACACATTCTCACCACAACCACATATAACATAATACCGCACAATTCTCAACCATTGAATACCATTTACACACCACACATATACCATACAATTATCAATCACATTCACAAATTCACACACAATTAATTTGTGATTTATGCAATGCACATAGACCGACACAACGACTCTATGAACATGCCATGCGGTACCGACTTCCAATGTCTCATGTCTCATCATCAGTTCACTCAGGAACTATTGGAACCATCGCTCGTTACTGAGAATCTCAAGTAACTCCCCGTCGGGCCTACGATGTTCACCCGTCGCTTTAGGTCCTCAGGCATCGCCTCATATTTTTGAGGCACACGACGTTAAAGATTGCTTTAAGTCTCCAAAGGAGCCCACAATCGTCTATAACCACCGCTTTAGGTCCTCAGGCAGCGCCTCATATTTTCGAGGCACACGATGTTATAGCATTTTCCCCTCGGGAATCAAACCGTCTCTCAGGACGTTTCCACAATGCACATTATGATGCTTGGCATACAATGACTCATGACACTCACATTGCATCCATGCACATATTCATAATCATGCATATATCATCAAATACAACACTTAGCATTTTCTTGCCTTTCGGCCACAATTCATCCCCACAACAGCACATAAGGCATACACATCCAATTCACCAACTTATAACATAATACACGTCAAATACGCACCATTTAAAACAACAAAAGTCGAGATTCGACATTATTCACATTTCCCGACAAAATTTAATCGGCTAACAATTCGTAAAACCTCATAATCATAAAGTACGACTCGATACCTTTCCAACGACACCAAAAACACCAAAATCGGATACTCGGAACCAAAGTTACAGACAAAATCGAAAACAACATTTTGAAAAATCTCATTTTTGCAATTCTCCTGTCCATACGCGTACCACCTATTCCCATACGCGTATTGACAGAGCAATTTTCCTTCACAAAACCACGTTGCCAAAAACCATACGCGTATTGGCCTCGCCCATACGCGTATCACCAGAGGGCCGGTAAAACATGCAAGTTCATACGCGTATTGCCCCCAAAACAGTACAATGTTACGCGTATCGCCTGGTCTCATACGCGTATTGGCAAGCCCCTTACGCGTATGGCCAGGACAAACCCAGAAAAATTCTGCAGAACAATTTCTGCGTTTTTCCACCCCAATCATCCAATTTCTTCACCTAAAACTCAGAAAAACAGCAATTTGAAGTGTAATAACATACCACAAACATGTATGAACAATCAACAATGCATTCAACAAGATTTTTACCACAATCAAATTCATTTCTAATCAATTTTTACACAATCTAGGTTTTACTAATATTCTCCAATTCAATCCCAAAAACAAAAGCAAAACACATACATAATCGTATACAATCATAGAATAATCGAGTTTCGCACCCTTACCCGATTTAATTCGATTCTAGGAATTGATCTTGATGATTTTCCACTCTTTCTCCAATTTTCTCTCTTCTCCTCTTTTCTTCCCTTTTTTCTTCTTTCTTCTTTCTTTCTCTCTATTTTTCTTTCCCTTTTCTATTTTCTATTTTCTTTTCTTTCTTACTAACTTAACAATTATCTATGAAATGTCCAAAATACCCCCACACTCAAATATCTCGCAAACGATCCCAAAACGTGATAAAATATATTCCCGCCGAAAAATAACATATTTTCACATAAAAGTCAAAAATACAATAAAATAATAATAAAATAATCCAAAAAGACTCAATAAAATAAAATTGGCAAAACGGGGTGTTACAATTATACCATGCCATACTATCCATTTGCATTTCATATGATGTATTCCTCTGACTTTAAAGCATTGCATTCATTCCATGTGCCATTTATGTTTCGCTTTGCATACTTGAACATGTTTCATCCAAATGCATGTTTCTTTTCCTTCTAGCTTCTAAATGACTTGTAATTGTTTGAATGTGATTGACTTGTGAATCTTATCCTCATCCTAACATGTCATATCACCTCTGACCTTGATACTTGAGTTTCATATTGAACTTTTATAGGTTTGACTTATGCCATGAATGCTTTCTTTCCATGTTAAATTCATGTTCACATCTTCTCAATTCTCATCCTAATCACTCCTAATGCTTGAATGCTTGATTGTATGCCTTATGTGACATTTGTATATCATGTTTAGGCACATGTTTAGGTCATCCACATTCTGACTTGGACATTATTTGAAGCATAATTGCATGATCACCTTGCATATCCACTCATTCTTCATCTATTTCTTCCATGATTCACTTCGTTAATGATTAGTGCTTTGTTTGTGCATAATTCATTTGTGTTTGATATCCCAACATTAGAGAATACCCTTAAAGCATAGATTTTGATCTTGAATGAGTTTTATCTCTTAGGAGCTTCATCCTTTAGCTCTTAACTTGTTTGTTTACCAATTGTTATTCCTTTTCTTATTGCTTTACTTGTAAATAGTTTTGTGAGCTAACTTTTTCATGTAGGTGCAAGGTAAGTAAGTGTGGGGACTTAGTTCCACATACACTTCTTTCTCTTATATTCTATTACTTCTTTTAAACTTTCAATTTGTGTTTGATAAGCATTTGCATGCTTTCTTTGAATAACTTTTTCTTCATCCCTCCTTAAGATCAATTTAACTTCCTTTTGGAAGTAAGTTGTTTCTTTTGCTCTTCTTCTTCTTTCTTTTAGAATTAGGTTTGGTGAACCACATTAACCATAGGATCTCCAAGCATGCTAACACTAGGGGTGTCTTAGTCTCCTCTTAGATTTTCACCTTTGATCCTCTTTTGAGTCACTTCTTCTCATCTTCAAACAAAAGTAAAAACACTTAATAAAGGCATAACACCTATTGTATTTAGGCCTTTCATGTGGGAACAAGGAGGTGTGGGGTCTTCTCTCACTGTCTTGGAATGTTTAGCGTGCGTCCCATCTTGGGTCGATATGCGAGGCATTCGATCCTACCTGAAGGACTTAAATACAATACATGTTACAAAACATAAAATAATCAAAACACTTCTTTCTTAAAAGACAAAAAACAAACAATGACGTCTTTTCTTCGGGAATTCTTTTCTCATCTCACTCATTCTCAAAGTACGAACGTGCTTCTTCTCATTCTCTTGCAAGATGGTAACGCACTCGGACCAGCGAGCCTGCAACGCCTGAGCTAGAACGTTAGCCGTTCCCTAAAAAACACAAACAAATTTTCCCTAGTGAAGGGAACTACGTCGCTCTGATTCTCATGTTCCCGATGAGATACGTAGGCAGTGGGGTAGGGCCCATTCTAGCACTTCTTTTATTTTCCCTACATTTGTTTCCGTTCTCTTCCGTTTATGTTCCTTTCTTTTCCAGTTCTCAGCAACGAAGCTCCAGTCAATGACACCCTTTGATCGAGACAAGCAAGCGTGGATCCCATCGGGTACGATGGACGCGTGGGGGTGCTAATACCTTCCTCGTGCGTAACCGACTCCCGAACCCAGTTCTCTTGGTCGCAAGATCATGCTCTTTACTTTCCCCGAGGTTTATGCAGTGTTTCCTTTCCCTCTCTTGGGATAAATACACCTTGTTGGCGACTCTGTTTCGGTGCCACTTTCGCGTTTGTACTTGGATGAAAATCCCGGGAGCGACAGCTGGCGACTCTGCTGGGGATAACCCAGAATCTCTGGTTTCCTTAGCGAGTCAATCCTAGCGCTTGTCTATTTTCTTTCATTGGGTGTTTACGTTGTGTTGTATTTACTGTTACTGTATTACTATCTACTGTATATTACTGTATTTACTGCACTTTAGCATTTTCATTTCATATATTATGCTATACTGGATGTGCTATTTTCTGTTTGGCAGGATGGGGTATTCTGAGAGATAGGCCCAATACCTAGGCCTGAGTGCACTTATGATTAGTGTGTTTCATGTCCTCTCGCGTTCCATCTCGGTTCGAGGAGGGAATATGAAACACAATCTGGATGTGGTTCTCTCTAGAGAATTCTGCGTTGTAGATTTCCCACGATGGTAGAGCTATCTGGAAGAGCTGTTAAGTCTGGATGACCTGTTAGGATGACCCCTCTTTATTTTGAGGTGAATCAGAGGACGATCTCTTTGTTTGGCGATAGCATTGTATCCTTCGGGCTGAATGTGCTATTGCTTCTCATTCCGAGACCCGAATTTGAGGATCCTCACCTTCTAGTACATACATGTGAGATTGGGGGGATTGTTTACAGGTGTGCAAGAACCCTTGACCTTCAGAATACCCGATTTTCTTATGAGTTCTGGATTTGTTACCGAATCTGTGGTTCTGACCAGCTCACATTTTGTTTTGGATTTGTTATTGGACTTCTTATCCTGGTGTTGTATATCTCACCAGACTCAGATTGCAGTACAGTGGATTCAGCTTTATTTGTGCAACACTGATCATATGCCCTTGCATACATATCATCATTAGCATTCTTGCATTTAACCTTCATGTTTATTCATTTGCAGGGTATACTTCCTTTCGATTCCAGTTGACAGTTCCCTTTTTTCAGTTATGGAGACTCCCAGGAAGAACAATGTGCAGTATACTTTCTTTGACACAAAGGTGGGACAGTTACGAAAGATGGTTTCTCTTATTAGTCCAGACCATGTGGGTATGTTCCGAAAGGCTTATAGGGAGATTATGACTATGGTTGTTGACTTGAATGCTTCAGAAAGGAGTGTCATCCATACGTGCTTACAGTTTTATGACCCATAGCTAAGGTGCTTCACTTTCTCGGATTTTTAGTTGGCCCCGACGTTAGAAGAGTATGCCCTGCTGCTAGGAGTGCCTCTCAAGTACCAGATTCCTTTCAACTCTGATATGCGCCCTCCAAATCCTGAAGAAATAGCCAAGGCCCTCCATTTGAGTGTACCTGTGATAGTAGATAACCTCACCACCAAAGGAGGTTTATCTGGTTTTCATTTGGATTTCTTGGTTGCCAAAGCTGAAGAATGTGCTGCTAAGTCTCAGTGGGAAGCTGTTTGTGCAATCCTGGCTTTGAGCATCTATGGAATTATGTTGTTTGCTGATGAACCTAAGTTTGTGGACATGAGCACAATCCATATTTTTGTGCTGAAGAATCCCATACCTACACTCCTGGGTGATTTGTACTATTCTATGCATTTTAAAAATGAGAAGAAATGAGGTGGGTTGGTTAGATGTTGTTCACCTCTGTTCCATAAGTGGCTCATGAGTCATTTACCAAATTCAGAGGCCTTTTTGGATCCTCATCCTGCAAAGAATTGGGCTAAGAGGATGATTCAGTTGACAGCAAAGGACATTCGTTGGTTCAATCAAAGGACGATGGGTGGAGATTTTGTCAGTAGCTGTGGAAGACATCCTAATGTGCCACTCTTGGGAATGAAGGGTTGCATTAATTACAATCCTGTTATTCTCAGGAGGCAGTTAGGGTTTGCCTTAATAGAGCCTCCGAGGGACAGTGATTTGGAAGAATCCTTCTTTTTCCCTATGAAGAATAATCTTTTGCTGGTAAGACAAGCGGCTGGAGCTTGGGGCAATTTGCAAACGAAGGGTAAAGTGGTCTTCGGCAAGTGCAACAATGTGTCTTCTTCTCAATATGATGCCTGGTTGAAAAGAAGGGTTCACATCACTCTTTTTCCGTTTTCTCAGGAAAGACCGTCAGATCCAGTTGCTGAAGAACCGGTAACCATGGTAAGCGTTGTTGAATATAACAAGCTCAAAGCAGAGATGGATAAGATAGTCAAAATGAATGAGAAACTAAGCGAAGGACTCAGAAACACGCTTTGTGAAAAGCATAATGTTGAATATGAACTGCAAAAGCTGACTGAGCGTCATGAGGCCAATGAGAAAAGAATGGCTGAAGACACCATCTATATTCGCAAGGTCAAACAGAATGAGATGGCACTAAAGGAGGCGTGCAAGCGCATCAATGAGCAGTTGACCAAGTCTGAGAATGCCCTTGCCAAAGGACAACAAAGATGGGATGAGTTTTCTGAATACCGGAGGGAGATCAAGGCGAGAATCAGGGCTGAAAACGACGAGTTGAGGAAAAATTTGAAGAGCAAAGAAAGTGAATTTCTCCAGCAACTAAGTGCAGCTAATCAAGAAATCGAAGATCTGAAGATCCGCGCTGGAATAAAGAGAACCAAAGAGTTAGTTGTCAAAGATCAAATCCGAAAGCTAGAAGAAGCTGTCAAGTTAAGAAGTCAACTGATCAGAAGTCTTACCGAGCGCCCAAACGATCCAGTTACTGAAGCGCTTCTCAAGGAGGTCCGAGAAGATTTATATGGGCTCAATGTCTGAGTTGTTGTTATTCTAGGGAATCACCATCAGGCTTGTTGATGGGTTTTCTTTTATTTGTATTCATGCTATTCAGTTGTATTTGTTCAAGAACAATTTGTATTTGACTGTTCCACACCTGGCTGTGGGTTTTTATTATTTATGCTATTGGCTTTGCTTGGTATTATTGAGGTGGATGTTGCATCAAATTATACAATAATTCACACACTCACTGGGCCGTATGATGGGTATTCTGAGTTATTAATATGCACCTCTGATGATCTGTCACTGTTAGCAATTGCAGGAGTATGCACTGTTCCCTTTCGGTCAAACTAGAATCGAAGGAAGGAATGCCTCAAAATGAATAAACATTGCATTGCATTGCATATCATTTTGCATTTTGTTGTTTACTTTTTCAGGTACTTGTTGCAGGAGATCTCTAACCTTTATTTAGTTTCAGGCATTATAGCTGAGAATCACGTACACCGATACTCAACTCGAAGAAATCAAGCAAGGATAATGGATCAAATGCAGAATGATTTGGCTGAAATGAGGGCACACATGGACCAGTTCATGACTCTCATTACTGGTATAACACAAACTCAAGAGAGATTGAGGCTTCTGGTCGAGCGTCCAGAGACTACGCCAGGAGGTAATCAGAATGACAATTCACAAACTCATGGCATTCCTCCTCCGGTTGGAAATCCTCCTCCTGTGGACAATCTTGGTAATGGAAATGTCAAAAATGCTGGTGTTGTGCAGGAAGATGCTCAGGAAGACCAGTTCACCCTACTGGATGCTGATATGGGTAACCATGGTGACCGAAGGTATGATGAGTTAGCTGAGAAGATCCGGGCCATAGAGTGCAAGAATTCTATGGGTATTGATGTTACTAGTCTGGGGCTGATACCAGGAGTCAGGATTCCTCCAAAATTCAAGCCGCCTACTTTCGACAAATATCATGGCAATACGTGTCCTCGGACACATATCCAAGCTTATTTTGGGAGAATTTCAGCCCATACAGACGATGAGAAGTTATGGATGCATTACTTTCAAGACAGTCTGGCTGGAGCTTCCTTGACCTGGTATATGAAATTGAACAGAGCTGCTGTGAGAAGTTGGAAGGATCTGGCAGAAGCATTCCTAAAGCAGTACCAATACAATATTGACATGGCGCCCAATCGCACTCAATTGCAGGGGTTGTCACAGAATGCTAAGGAAAGTTTTAAGGAATATGCTCAAAGGTGGAGAGAGATGGTTGCACAGGTTCAGCCTCCTTTGCTGGACAGGGAAATGGCAAACATGTTTATGGGCACCCTGCAAGGGGCATTTCTTGAAAGATTGGTTGCGTGTCCATCAACCGGATTTGTTGATATCGTGATTGCTGGAGAAAGAATAGAAAGTCTGTTGAAGCTTGGTAAGATCCAAGACGTAAGTGGAGCTGGCTCTTCTGGGGCGAAGAAACCATTTGCTAGTGGTCAGAAAAGAAGAGATGGTGATACAAATGTTGTATATAGAGGACGAGGCAGAGGACGTTTTCAGGGTTACCATCAAGTAGGTGCAGTGACAATCCCAGCACCATCCGTTCAGCAACAACAACCACAACAGTAAGCTCAACAGCAGCAGCAGCAACCTCCTTTCCAACAGAGGTCTAGGCAGAGGGATCGTAAGATTAACCCTCTCCCTATGACGTATTCAGCGCTGTTACCACAGTTACTCAAGTTGAAGTTGGTTGAGCTTCGTACTATGAGACCTCCTGCCACTGGCAACTTGCCACCTAATTTTGATGTTAACGCTCACTGCGAGTTCCACTCAGGTGCTCAGGGGCACACCATTGAAAAATGTTGGGCGTTTCATCATAAGGTGTAAGATTTGATTGATGCTAAAGCTATCAATTTCTCTCTACCTCCTAATGTTCTCCAGAACCCCATGCCTGATCATGGTGTGGCAGATGTGCATTCTATTGAAGATGGAAAGAGGTTAAATTTGGTAACAGATATCAGTCAGGTGAAGACTCCGTTGCTAGTGGTGAAGGATCCTTTGTTGAAGGGACAGGTGTTCCCGGGATGTGATCAAATTTGTTCTGAGTGTTTGGGCCAAGAGAACGGCTGTGATAAGTTGAAAATTGGTTTGCAGAGTCTGATTGGCGAGGGACGTCTACAGTTTGACCGGGTTGTGAAAGAAATGGATGAGGTGTCAACTGTGACCATCTATTATACTCCTGCGGAGATTCAGGTGCCTGCCAGTACAGCTCCTGTAGCAGGTATTGTGCAAGAAAGACCCAGTCCTGTTACCATCACGGTGCCAGGACCAGTTCCGTTTACAACTTCGAAGGCAATCCCATGGAACTATGGGGCAGACATGTACTATGAAGGGAAGAAGAAGGAAATCGGGACATCAGTCAGTTCAAATATTGATAATGTGGGTGGTGTAGGTGGCTTTACAAGAAGCGGAAGATTGTTTGCTCCCCAAACTTTGCGCAACGATAAAGAAGCTGAAGCTGCAGCAAAAGCTAAGGGAAAACAGGTGGTCGAGAGTGTGCCTGTGCCTGAAATAGAGACAAAGATTACCTTTGACAACGAGGTGGAAGAGTTCATGAGGATAATAAAGAAAAGAGATTATAAGATTGTCGATCAGTTGAATCAGACCCCCTCAAAAATTTCAATTCTGTCATTATTGATGTGTTCTGACGTGCATCGGGAGGCTTTATTGAAAGTGTTGAAGAGAGCATATGTTCCCCAGGAAATCACTGTTAATCAGCTTGAAGGTGTGATTTCCAACGTCAATGTCAGCCACGAGTTGGGTTTCACAAGCAAAGATTTGACGTCTAAAGGAAGAAACCACAATAAAGCTTTGCACATTACAATGGAGTGCAGGGGTGCAGTGTTGTCTCACGTGTTGGTGGACACTGGTTCCTCACTCAATGTCTTGCCTAAGAAGGCGCTAATGAAGCTAGAAGTTGATGGCTTGATTTTAAGGCCAAGTGAGTTGGTGGTCCGAGCGTTCGATGGGACGAAAAGATTTGTGTTTGATGAAGTAGAATTGCCCGTGCAAATTATACCACAAGTGTTCAAATCTACATTCCACGTGATGGATATACAGCCCGCGTATAGTTTCTTATTAGGCCGCCTTTGGATTCATGCGGCCGGGGCTGTTACATTCACCTTACACCAAAAGCTGAAGTACGAGTTCGAGGGACAAGTTGTGACAGTGTGTGGTGAAGAAGATATCTTTGTTAGTCACTTGTCTACGTTCAAGTATATTGAGATGGATGGGGAAATTCACGAGATGCTTTGCCAGTCATTTGAAGCGGTGAATATTGACAACGTGCCTGAATCTTCCGTTGCACCAGATAGAACCGGTACGTCCATTTTGTCATATAAGAAAGCTGTCGAGGTGGTTAGAGCAGGCAACGCCCTGGGCTGGGGCAAGCTGATAGAGACGCCAATGAAGGAGGATAAGTTTGGTATTGATTATCATCCCTCAATGACTTCTGTTGCAGAGAACAGTGGGCCTATCACTTTCAGTAGTGGGGGAATTATTTACCCAGATCAGTCTTGTGCAGCTACAGAAGACGGTGTTGATAGTGACTGTGACTTGGACAACTGGGTACACCCACGTGCTCCGGGACAACCATTGCAGAATTGGTCCGTTGAAGAAGTCATCCGAGTTACTCTTCAAACAGAGTAATTTTCTTTGTTTTTCTAACCATAATGCATGTTAAAATCTTGCGCTCTGCCCAAGGCGTATAGATTCATTTGTAGGGCCACCCTGTTTGCATTTGCAATTTTAATCATAAATAAAGGACGTTTTTGCACTCAAATTTTGTTCTCTGTCTTTCATTTTTTATTTTTGCACAAAAATAATAAAATGGCGATGTTTTGTTTCTTTTTGTTTTAAAATAAATTCTAAAATAAAGCATGAACCCATTCGTGCAGACTTGATCCTCCGGACTCCATTGATAACGGTTCTGCTATGGCCATGTATGACATTGACAAACCGATTTATCAAGCCGAAGAAGGGGATGAGAAGGGCTGTGAACTCCCTGAGGAACTGGCCAGATTGTTAAAACAAGAGGAACGGACTATCCAGCCTCATCAAGAGACCATAGAGATCATCAATATTGGTACCGAGAATGCTAAGAAAGAGATCAAGATTGGTGCCAGCTTGAGAGTAGATGTGAAGAAGGCTTTGACTGAGATGTTGTGTGAATATGTTGATATCTTCGCCTGGTCGTATCAAGACATGCTAGGGTTGGATACTGATATTGTTGTGCACAGGCTTCCATTGAGAGAAGAATGCCCGCCAGTCAACCAGAAACTTCGTCGGACTCATCCCGATATGGCTATAAAGATCAAAGAAGAAGTTCAGAAGCAGTGGGACGCAGGGTTTCTTGCTGTGACTAACTATCCTCCTTGGGTTGCCAACATCGTGCCGGTACCAAAGAAAGACGGAAAGGTGAGAATGTGTGTGGATTATCGAGATCTTAACAAAGCTAGCCCAAAAGATGATTTTCCACTGCCCCACATAGATGTGTTGGTTGACAATACAACTCAGTTTTCAGTGTTCTCGTTTATGGATGGTTTCTCCGGGTACAACCAGATTAAGATGGCACCTGAAGATATGGAGAAGACCACATTCATTACTCCATAGGGTACGTACTGTTATAAGGTGATGCCTTTTGGGTTGAAAAATGCAGGGGCAACGTACCAGCGGGCAATGGTAACATTATTCCACGACTTGATTCACAAAGAGATTGAATGTTATGTGGATGACATGATCGCCAAGTCGCGAACGGAAGAAGAACATCTGATTAACTTGAAAAAGTTGTTTGAAAGATTGAGAAAGTTCCGTCTAAGGTTGAATCCTAACAAGTGCACTTTTGGGGTGCGTTCTGGATAGCTGCTGGGTTTCATTGTGAGTGAGAAAAGGGATTGAGGTTGATCCTGCCAAAGTGAAAGCAATACAAGATATGCCTGAACCAAGAACGAAAAAAGAGGTTCGTGGTTTTCTGGGTAGATTGAACTACATTGCAAGGTTCATATCTCACCTAACAGCCACATGTGAACCAATATTCAAACTGCTAAGAAAAGATCAAACGGTCAGGTGGAATGACGATTGCCAATTGGCATTCGATAAAATAAAAGAATACTTGCAGGAACCTCTAATCCTCATGCCTCCAGTTTCAGGAAGGCCTTTGATAATGTATTTGACAGTGCTCGAAGGTTCTATGGGTTGTGTTCTCGGTCAACATGACGAGACAGGTAGGAAGGAGCATGCTATCTACTACCTGAGCAAAAAGTTCATTGATTGTGAGTCCCGGTACTCAATGCTTGAAAAGACATGTTGTGCACTTGCATGGGCCACCAAGCGATTGAGGCAGTATATGATCAGGCACACAACCTTGTTGATTTCAAAAATGGATCCTATCAAATACATTTTCGAGAAACCAGCACTAACAGGCAGAGTTGCACGGTGGCAAATGGTTTTGACAGAATATGATATCCAATATACTTCTCAAAAGGCCATCAAAGGAAGTATCCTGTCAGACTATCTTGCGCAACAGCCGATTGATGATTACCAACCCATGAAATTTGATTTCCCTGATTAGGACATCATGTTTCTCAAAGCTAAATATTGAGAGGAACCACTCCTGGAGGAGGGGCCAGACCCTGAATCCAAATGGAGTTTGATGTTTGATGGGGCTGTCAACATGAATGGATGCGGAGTTAGAGCAGTTCTTATCACGCCGGAAGGCGTTCATATGCCTTTCACCGCCCGAATAACTTTCGAATGCACCAACAATGAAGCAGAGTATGAAGCTTGTATAATGGGAATTGAAGAGGAGATTAATTTGCGAATTAAGACCCTTGATATCTTCGGTGATTCAGCTCTGGTAATCAATCAAGTAAAAGGAAGTTGGTACACGCACCAAGCAAATCTAGTGCCGTATAGAGATTATACGAGGAGATTGCTGACATTTTTCACAACAGTGAAGCTGTACCATATTCCCCGAGATGAGAATAAGTTTGCTGATGCCTTGGCCACATTGTCTTCCATGATCAAAGTGCAAAGGTGGAACCATGTACCTAAGATTGAAGTATCTCTCCTGGACAGACCTGCATTTGTGTTTGCGGTTGATGCAACGTCTGATGACAAGCCATGGTTTCATGACATCAAGTGTTTCTTGAAAAGTCAAGAGTACCCGCCAGGGGCATCCACCAACGATAAGAAGACGTTGAGAAGGTTATTTGGTAGCTTCTTCTTGAATCAGGATGACGTGTTGTACAAACGGAATTTTGACATGGTTCTGCTCAGATGCATGATTAGACACGAAGCATACCTGTTAATGCAGGAAGTGCATGAAGGCTCTTTTGGTACCCATGCTGGAGGTCACTCCATGGCTAAGAAATTATTGAGATCGAGATATTACTGGTTGACAATGGAGTCAGATTGTTGCAAGTACGCCCGCAAGTGTCACAAATGCCAGATCTATGCAGGCAAAGTGCACGTTCCTCCAAATTCGTTGAGTGTCATGTCCTCTCCTTGGCCCTTTGCCATGTGGGGCATTGATATGATCAGAAAGATTGAGCCTACTGCTTCAAACGACCATCGTTTCATCTTGGTCGCCATTGATTATTTCACTAAATGGGTTGAAGCAGCATCTTATGCCAATGTCACTAAGCAGGTGGTAGCTCGTTTCCTGAAACGGGGCATCATTTGTCGCTATGGAGTGCCCGAGAGAATCATTACTGATAATGGTTCTAATCTGAACAACAAAATGATGGCTGAGTTGTGTCGGGACTTCAAAATCGAACATCACAATTTTTCTCCGTATCGCCCGAAGATGAATGGCGCTGTGGAGGCGGCCAACAAGAATATTAAGAAGATTGTGCAGAAAATGGTTGTCACCTATAAAGATTGGCATGAGATGTTACCATTCGCTTTGCATGGGTACCGAACGTCAGTACGCACGTCCACTGGGGCAACACCATTCTCACTTGTATACGGTATGGAGGTTGTACTACCAGTTGAAGTGGAGATTCCATCCCTCAGAGTCATGATGGATGTCAAGTTAGACGAAGCTGAGTGGGTTCGTGCCAGATTTAATCAGTTGAGCCTTATTGAAGAGAAACGGTTGGCAGCTGTGTGTCATGGGCAGTTATACCAACGGAGGATGAAGCAAGCATTTGACCAAAAGGTGCGTCCTCGGGTTTACAAAGTGGGAGATGTGGTACTCAAAAGGATCCTTCCTCCTAGTACAGATCACAGGGGCAAATGGACTCCCAACTATGAAGGTCCATTCGTGGTTAAGAAGGTCTTCTTGGGCGGAGCCTTGTTACTGACAACCATGGACGGCGAAGACTTTTATCCCCTGTCAACTCAGACGTAGTCAAAAATACTTCGCATGAATAGACCCGCTGGATAAAAAAAAGAAAAGTCCAGGCAAAAAAGGGCATCCCGGCGAACCACAAAAACAGAATAAAAGGGTTCGGGCAAAAATTAGGGATATAAAATAAAAAATTGTACACCCGGTGAGTTGAAAATCCGCAAGGACAACTCAGGCAAAAAAGGGTATCCCGGTGGGTTGAAAACCCGAAAGGGCGATCCACGCAAAAGAGGGATTTAAGCGAACGACTACAGTCTGAGTTATCTGTACTCCATCACCGTTTCAACAACTGACATTCCAAAGGGTAGGAATCAGTCTAATCATTCCTCAGAAGGCAAGGTCGGGGAGTTTTGAAGACATACTGGCCATAGAAGAATCGAAACTCAGTGGAATTCCGTTTTCACATTGCCAATAGGATAGTTTCTTTTCTCAATTTTCAACGATCACCTCTTTCCAGGGATTGCTTCCTGATGTAATTGCCTATTCTGGGCTTTTCAATCAATGAATTGAATTTCAATCAAAAGCTTCTTATTTTGTTTTTATTGCTTTGTTTGCAAAAACGTCCTAATTTTTTATAAAGCATTGCATTTGAAAACACTGTGGCCTTACAAATAACATGCGCAGAAAAACATTTAAAATTACTTTGAATGTTGAACAATCCTGGATGGTGGATTCAAACCACGCAATATTCCGGGGCATGTGTGTGTATGCTTTTGTTGCAGGTAACAGGTCCAGATGACTTCAATCACAAGAGGCATCTCTTCTAGACGAGTAGTCACTTATTCCCACGCAGAAGACTGGGGCAATCATGTTCGGGGAAGGGTTCACTTGTCACCCTTTTGTCACAACGTTTACTAATTGAGTCCATCATTCGGGCGGCGGTCGGTCACGACGTTTTGATATCGGTAAATGGAGTTCAACTGGATAGTGTTGTATCTTATTAAGTCGATTCTCTCATTCAGTATTTCCAACAGTTACAAGCTTTTCTGTGTCGATAACGGTTGTGATTCCCCAGTAAAGTTTCTTCGCAAACACCGAAGTTAACGGTCAATGCCCAGTGAAGTTGCCAGGAGTTTGAAGATGCTTAATCTTCTGTAAAATCCTCTCAGGACGTTTCTTCAGGTAAGTCTTGTATCATGGAGCAGGAAGCAAGTTGTTGACCTTCCCAAGCATGGGACATATTGAATTTCCCCGGCAAAAGATGTTCCAAATCTATTATCCCAGTAGATTTTGAAGATGTTTGGTCTTCTGTAAAATCCTCTCAAGCGACAGTTTGTTCCTCAGCACGAGACGCTGCAAAGCAGTTTTCCCCAGCAGAGTTTGTTATAAACTCATCATCCCCAACGGAATCGTCAAACGGAAAGTGCCTAGCGTGGGACATTGTGGCGCATATCCTAAGCACGACAGTTTGTTCCTTAGCAGACTACCGTGGAATTGCTTTGGGTTTCCCCAACAGATCTCTAAGGACACTTTCCCAACAAGTTGCAGTGGAATGTTATAACCAGGATTTGTATATCCCCGGCAGAGTAGCCCGGATTCCCCAGCAAGATCGTATCTCTGGTAATTGTATTCCCCACAGAGTTCAGTATTGAGCCTTGTCAACAATAATCCCTCAGTTGAGTTGTTGTTCTTCTCCCCACAAGAGGCTTATTGATTAACAGAATCTATTCCCCAGCAAGGTGATAGTATCTTCTTTCCCCAGTCGGGTTAGCAGATTGATTCTCCCCGCAAAGGATCTCGGGTTTGATAGATCCTCAAGCAGAGTTTTAATAACCTTTCTTCCCCAGCAGGACGTCATTAAAAAATTCTCATCCCCAGCGGAGTTGTTGTGACCAGAATTCATCGCCAAGAAGATGAAGTGATTCCTGGTAGAATCATCACCCCCCTCATATGTCAAAGTCCAATTTATTTTTTGTAAACTTGAAAATTCGAAGCAGGCAGATTGTTCATTCATTCTCCAGCAGAGATACCATCCTTTCAGGAGTCTCTAGAGTCAAATCATTTATCATTGTTCCTCGGCAGAGTCAGCAGAGATGTATGACACGGGTGCAGAGAGTAATCCAGTAATGGAAATTCTTAAAGTCCAATCGTAGATTGGCAAAAGGTCCATCCAAGGGTGGAAAATTCTTAAAGTCCAACCGTAAATTGGCAAAAGGTCCATCCAAGGGTGGCAAATTCTTAAAGTCCAACCGTAGATTGGCAAAAGGTCCATCCAAGGGTGGCAAATTCTTAAAGTCCAACCGTAGATTGGCAAAAGGTCCATCCAAGGGTGGAAAATTCTTACAGTCCAACCGTAGATTGGCGAAAGTCCACCCATAGTGTGGCAAGTCATTAGTCGTCTGACTCCTTTTAAAAGACCGCAGCTAAGTCCAACCGTAGATTGGCAAAAGTCCATCCAAGGGTGGCAATTCAGCTGCAAAGTCCAACTGTAGATTAGCAAAAGTCCACCCGTAGTGTGGCAAGTCAGTAGTCTTCTGACTCCATTCAAAAAAGACAGTCCACCCGTAGTGTGGCAAGCCAGTAGTCGTCTGGCGTTGTACAAAAGACGTTGCCAAAGTCCACCCGTAGTGTGGCAGGCCAGTAGTCGTCTGGCGTTGTTCTAAAAGACATTGTTAAAGTCCACCCGTAGTGTGGCAAGCCAGTAGTCGTTTGGCGTTGTACAAAAGATGTTGTAAAAGTCCACCCGTAGTGTGGCAAGCCAGTAGTCGCCTGGCGTTGTTCAAGAAGACATCTCTCCGGTATTTTTCTTCTCATCAGAGTTTTATTCAAGCAGAGTTCATTTGGTTGGGTTTATATCCCTTTTCTTCTTCTCTACAGAGTGCAAATTTTCGGGTTATTTTTGGTATTCAATCCCTCCATACCTCGAAAGTCTGACAGCAATCGCTATCATCCGTTCAGGTCTACAGTGATTGAATAGGGGCAGCTGTAATACCCCAAAATTTGCCCTCTCTTTTCTTCATATCATTTAGCATGAGCTTTCATTTCATTGCATTGCATTCAAGCATAGAAAAATAAAACATCAAGCATTTAGCATTGCATCTTGCATAAGGGCATGTGATCAGTTGTTTCTCAGAGGTGTGGATCATCCAAAGCAAGGGAACCAGAGCCAAGAGTCTTCCAACAAGCCTCAAGGATCTCTTACATCATGTATCATCTCCATTTGATCTCACAAGTCATTAAAAGAAGGGAATTCCTCAAGAAGATTGGGCAGTGCATGATCTCCTACACAAGGCAGTCAAGAATTGGTATTTGACCCTTAAATAGGCAAGCTCTTTGAGTTTTTATCATCTCCAAATGGCATATCTCATCATTGTTTGAGAGAATACACATCATATTCAGAGGAATTTGGATTTGGAGGATGTGTTATTTCCTCCTAACCAGAGGGTGCCAAAATTAGGGTTTGACCTAAAATTAGTTTATCTTTGATTTTTTGGACAATACTTGATCTCATGGTATTCCTTATGTTCTTAAGTGTGTATGGATGGAAAATTGCTCATCAATTGGTTTCAGAAGGGTCTCAATTGATCAGTTGCTTGATAACCAATCAATTGGGGAAAAAGTCAACTATGCAGTGAAAAAAGTCAACTCTTGACTTTCTAAGGTCAAATTCATGAAATTCATGTTGTATACGTTCAATGGACAAAATTTGATCAAGAAATGATGGAGGGATAATGGAAAATCAAGAAATCACAAAACTGCCAAAAATGGAAACTCTATGGTTGCCAAAAATAGTAAGTTTGGACCATTTTGCACCCTACTTTGAGGCTCTCTTTCTCCAAGATAAAAGCTTCAAACCTCATGCCCAAGTTGATCCAATTTAAGTTCATGTTCTAAGCTTCAAATCCATATAAAGAACATCTCCATTGGATAAAAATTGAGTGAGTTATGGTTGATCAAAGTTTGATGAAACTAGGTCCAAAACCAAGTCATGACCAAGCATGCCCAGGCCCACGTGCCATAATTTTTACAAACACTTGGTGTGCCAAATGTTCACCCATTTTTCTTAATGATAAAAGCTCCAAATGAAAAACTTTTCAACATCAAAATTGTTCCTTGCCATGCCCTCTTCAATGTTGATGTTGGACAAATTTTGATTTGGTCAAGTTATGATGGAGATATATTGGTCCAAAGTTGGTTGCTTCACACTGAAAATTTCCCAAGTCACATGGCCATGCCCAAATCAATTTTCCACGCCATACACCAGTCTTGGTTTCCAATGTTTCAGGTCACTTTTGAGTATGTTCCAAGCTTCAATTCAATCCAATTTTCACACTAAACTTGTAGTATTACACATCCTCTTTCCATTGATCTCAAGAACTCATCAAATCATCCGCTAAGTAGGGAGAATTTCATTGGAAAACTACCATAATCATCACTGATGCATTAACTAATGTTAGCAGGCTGTGTGCACGATTTGGTTAAGTCATCCCACAAACACTTCATGTACTTTATTTCCTCATTTGAACAAACATCCTTGTTACCATACCTATGCATACCAGCCATCATACATCAGGGAGGAAAGTTTTCAAAGGAGAAACTTATAACATAAGCAATGTCATGACATGCTACATAACATAACCTCATCACCTCAGCTTCACTCTCATCCTCACCACAACTGTCATAAGCTTAACCACACCATAGCATAACCATTGTCCACTCGCCCTAACTAACTTGACTCAGTTAGTTAGGGATAACTCACCTTAACCATCTCAACTCACCCTAACTCACTCACTTGACCCTGGGTTAACAAATTTAACTCAAACTATAAATGAGAATTTCACTTCATAAATTGAACTTCAGCTTCATTTTTGCACATTCACCTCAAAGTTCTTCTCACTTTCTCTCTCAATTTCTCTCTATTTTGTCTCTGAGTTCACACGAATCCATCATCATTCTCATCTAACTTCATCTTCAAACTTCATCCTCGAGCATCATTGAACTTGAAGTAGCATTGAATTGTTGGAGTAGCTACACTGCAGATCCATATACATCTCCATTCTTCAGAGGTTGTAAGCCTTTATTTGGCCAAGTGAAGCTCAAGGAGGAAGCATAACTCTCTGACTTTCTTTTAACTCCAGTTTTCAACATTTTCAGGTTTCAATCTCTCAAACCTTCCTAGCACGATTTACATCTTGTTTAGTTTGTTTTTTGTTGATATGAGCTCAATAGGAGCATTTAACAATCCAGCTAGTTGATAGGCCGTTTAGAGGCATAGATCCAAAGTCTAGGGCATGTTTTAATCTCTTTTGTTCTCTACGTGTGTGCTTGGTATGTGAAAAATAATGGTGGATTCATGATGTACGCAACGCTAGCTTCATTTTGATACTATGTTTGTGCATTTTGGTGATTTTGAGATTTGCAGGTGGCGGTTGCTCGCCGGAGAAGATGACCGGAGGTCCTTCTCCGGCCGGTGGTTTTAATTGCTAGGGTTTTGTGAGTTTGAATCCTGGCCGTCTGATTTGTGCATCGTGTGGTTAACATGTTGCCACGTCTTTTAAATTGTGTTTGTATTTTACTGATGGTGTGTGCTCCATTCCACGTTTCTTATTGTATGCATCTAATCTGGACCTTTGATCTTGCATGTTTGGTAATTAGTTGACTTGATCTGGTGCGTTGATTTGATCTGATGGCTTGTGATGTGCCAACGCATTAAATTACCATGTGTTGTTCACGTGTTTTCATTTTAGCTTCTGATGATTGAATGTACGCGCGTGTATTGTTACTACCATGTACTTGATTTTGTGAGATGTTGGATTGTTGACTTATTCAGATTCATATCATCCTGTGGGCATGTTTGACTGTGTATATTGACTGCATGCACACTCCTCACACACAATCACAATTTTAATTGGGTTGGACCATTGCTATTTGCGCCCCCTTTGCTGAGCCTAATGTAAATTTTGGACGTGAAAATTACTTCCTTTGCACCCCCATTCCATTTTCCTACTATTTTTATTTTATTTTTTATGTTGTTTTGATTTTGTTATTTTAAAAATAGTAAATGACATCTAAAAATGCCAAATAAATTCATGAATCATCTTTATAGTATTATAAAATTTTCACAAATTTTATTTTTTATTTTTCTATTATTTTTTTCCTCTGAATAAATTGTTGCTTGAATTTCCTTTTGAAGTGGTTCATTTGTGCACAATTGATCTTGTTGATTTTGTTTCTCATCATTGGTACATAGTTTGGTCCTCATTCTTTTTGAATATGTTAAAGGACATTTTTAATCATATAAAAAAAAATTTATATTTTTAAAACCATCTTTTCATCATTTTTGAGCCATTTCTTTGTGCATGATCTTGTGAAAACCTTAATGACTTTGCCATGATTGTTTGATTGAGTTTCTTTGTGATCCTTTACATGATTTTTTGGTATGATACTTTCCTCTGGTTGAGGTCTCTTAAGACATAATTTGATGATTTTTAAATCATGTTTGACATTTGTTTGATGACCCTTGTTTAATGTCCATTTTTGTGAACTTCTTTGACATGTTTGGTTACTTGCTTGATAAGGCACTTGTGCCATTATATGGGATCATTCTTGTTGACTTCTTGAGCCATGTTTAGATCATTATAGGTCTGTTGATTGAAATTATGGGTCATTGGTTTGAAGTGGATGTCTTTTTGTGTACATGTTCAATACTTGTTTTACATGTTTCCTTTTGACCTATTTCCTTTTTCTTTTGCATCTAAGTGCCAACTTGAATTGTAATTGGTTTGCTTATAACATGCCATAATATCCATTTGCGTTTCATATGATGTATGCCTCTGACTTTAAAGCATTGCATTCATTCCATGTGCCATTTATGTTTCACTTTGCATACTTGAACATGTTTCATCCAAATGCATGTTTCTTTTTCTTCTAGCTTCTAAATGACTTGTAATTGTTTGAATGTGATTGACTTTTGAATCTTTTCCTCATCCTAACATGTCAAATCACCTCTGACCTTGATACTTGTTTCATATTGAACTTTTATAGGTTTGACTTATGCTATGAATGCTTTCTTTCCATGTTAAATTCATGTTCACATCTTCTCAATTCTCATCCTAATCACTCCTAATGCTTGAATGCTTGATTGTATGCCTTATGTGACATTTGTATATCATGTTTAGGTCATCCACATTCTGACTTGGACATTATTTGAAGCATAATTGCATGATCACCTTGCATATCCACTCATTCTTCATCTATTTCTTCCATGATTCACTTCTTTAATGATTAGTGCTTTGTTTGTGCATAATTCATTTGTGTTTGATATCCCAACATTAGAGAATGCCCTTAAAGCATAGATTCTGATCTTGATTGAGTTTCATCTCTTAGGAGCTTCATCCTTTAGCTCTTAACTTGTTTGTTTACCAATTGTTATTCCTTTTCTTATTGCTTTACTTGTAAATAGTTTTGTGAGCTAACTTTTTCATGTAGGTGCAAGGTAAGTAAGTGTGGGGACTTAGTTCCACATACACTTCTTTCTCTTATATTCTCTTACTTCTTTTAAACTTTCAATTTATGTTTGATAAGCATTTACGTGCTTTCTTTGAATAAATTTTTCTTCATCCCTCCTTAAGATCAATTTAACTTCCTTTTGGAAGTAAGTTGTTTCTTTTGCTCTTCTTCTTCTTTCTTTTAAAATTAGGTTTGTTGAACCACATTAGCCATAGGATCTCCAAGCATGCTAACACTAGGGGTGTCTTAGTCTCCTCTTAGATTTTCACCTTTGATCCTCTTTTGAGTCACTTCTTCTCATCTTCAAACAAAAGTAAAAACACTTAATAAAGGCATAACACCTATTGTATTTAGGCCTTTCATGTGGGAACAAGGAGGTGTGGGGTCTTCTCTCACTGTCTTGGAATGTTTAGCGTGCGTCCCGTCTTGGGTCGATATGTTAGGCATTCGATCCTACCTGAAAGACTTAAATACAATACATGTTACAAAACATAAAATAATCAAAACACCTCTTTCTTAAAAGACAAAAAACAAACAATGACGTCTTTCCTTCTAGAATTCTTTTCTCATCTCACTCATTCTCAACGTACGAACGTGCTTCTTCTCGTTCTCTTGCAAGATGGTAATGCACTTGGACCAGCGAGCCTGCAACGCCTGAGCTAGAACGTTAGCCGTTCCCTAAAAAACACAAACAAATTTTCCCTAGTGAGGGGAACTATGTCGCTCTGATTCTCATGTTCCCGATGAGATACGTAGGCAGTGGGGTAGGGCCCATTCGAGCACTTCATTTATTTTCCCTACATTTGTTTCCGTTCTCTTCCATTTCTGTTCCTTTCATTTCCAGTTCTCAGCAGCGAAGCTCCAGTCAACGACACCCTTTGATCGAGACAAGCAAGCGTGGATCCCATCGGGTACGATGGACGCGTGGGGGTGCTAATACCTTCCTCACGTGTAACCGACTCCCGAACCCAGTTCTCTTGGTCGCAAGACCATGCTCTTTCCTTTCCCCCAGGTTTATGCAGTGTTTCCTTTCCCTCTCTTGGGATAAATACACATTGCTGGCGACTCTGTTTTAGTGCCACTTTCGCGTTTGTACTTGGATGAAAATCCCGGGAGCGACAGTAAGCCCCAACAAACTTTTCAAAGCACCTTATCCTTTGATTTTGAATATAATATTGTTATCAAAACTTTATTTGTTGAACAACTAACAAAACAGCATGGAAGCTCTACAACGGGTAAGTGTTTATCCGCTTTCATTTATCGCTTTCATATGTATATAACTGTATTATGGGGCTGCTTCACTGTAAGTCTTCTTTCACATCCTTTTTATATACTTGTCAAATATCAACTGTATAATACTAGTATAGTTATTTAGAGTTTTCCCCAGCAACTACGTCTAGCACTAGGTAAAGCCTTGTTGGTAACTCTTAAATACAAACAAAACTAGATCCCCCATAGGATTCCAGATACAGTCTTCCCTTCTCTTGGGGTTAAACAATATGGAACAAAGAGAAATGCAGTATTCTCGGTGAACCTTTTCTCAGACTGTCACTCTTAGAAATTGTCAAAGAAACACTACTCCCCAGAGTTGATCTATTCTCCGTGAATAGCATCTCTTAAGTTTCTTCCAAATTCAAGAACCTTCCTGGCTTGATCTATTCTCTGTGAATAGCATGTCTTGAACTTCTTGGTTTGGGGACCCACAGGCTTCCTAAAAGCATCCCGCCTCCTCTTGAGCATTGTACAAGGACCCTTCGGCTTCTTAGAAGTTCACATGCCTTCTGTTGGGCTTAATACAAGGACCCTGACGACCTCTTAAAGGTATAAGACAGAACTTAGTCATCCTTTGCTAGAGCAGTCTTTCCAATGTCAAAACTCTGACCGTTGTGAGGTTGATACCCATCCCTTAATACCTGTGCCTCCTCTTGGGCATTATACAAAAGATAAAACTCTAGACTTGGACAGTATAAGACCCTTGAGTCTCAAAGACATTCTCAAGTTCCCTTCAAACATAGGCAAAAACCCGGTCTCTCTCATGAGAGTTCGCAATACTTGGACTCACTTCAGGATCTCCAGAATCCACGGCGTTCCTCTTGGACTTTGTACAATGACTCTCCCTAGCAGAGTTAACCTTTTCAGACCCTCTTGTTGAGTCAGTCTCCCCTTTAGCCTCCGTCTTGTGCTTCGTACAAGACACACAAAAAACACTCTCTTGTTGAGTATAAAAGACTCTCTTGTTGAGTCAAAGCCCTTTTTAACCTCTGTCTTAGGCTTCATATAAGACAGATAAAAATCACTCTCTTGTTGAGTATAAAAGACTCTCATGTTGAGTCAATTCCCTTTTAGCCTCTATCTCGGGCTTCGTACGAGACAACAAAACACTCTATTGTTGAGTATAAAAGACTCTCTTGTTGAGTCACTTCCCCTTTAACCTCTATCTCGGGCTTCGTACGAGACACTAAATCACTCTCTTGTTGAGTATAAAAGACTCCCTTGTTGAGTCAAACCTTTTTAGCCTCCGTCTTAGGCTTCAAATAAGACAGATAAAAGACTCTCTTGTTGAGTCAAAACCTTTTAGCCTCCGTCTTGGGCTTCGTACAAGACTCATAAAAGCACTCTCTTGTTGGGTCAGTCCCTTGTTAGCACTCTCTTGTTGAGTCAACCCTTTTAGCCTCTATCTCGGGCTTCGTACAAGACAACAAACAAAAAAAAGCACCCTCTTGTTGGGTCAATCGCCTCCTCTTAGGCTTTGTATAAGGAAAACCTCGGTTGAGTCAATTAACCTTTTGGCATCTAATCTATGCCTTGCTCACAGCATACAAACATCAACAACTCCTCTTTAGAGATGACAAATTCTCTTTCATCCAAAACCCTTTAGCTTCACATCTTGGGCTTTGAACAAGATACAAATCACCTTTAGCTTCATGTCTTGGGTTTTGAACAAGACACCAAAACGAACTTTTTCCTCCCATAGAATAGGAGGAACTACGATCGCTCTGATTTCCCTGTTTCGTTAAACTGGAATACGTAGGCATAAGATTGCAAAATCTTAGCGAGCATACTAATCAAAAACCCAAAATCCAGTATCTCCATAAAATCAACCCAAAAGCATCAAATCTAAACACATTACCAAAAGCCTCACAAATAGTCCAGACATTGTGTTGTTAACAAAATAACCTAAGAGAGACCCACAATCTTAATAGCATCTGTAAACCAACAGTCACCTGTTTAAACTCAGTATGCAAGCAGGGTTAATTAGAGACATTTATTTCCCTTCTTTAATCAGCTTCAATAGGATAAAAGTGAATCGAACTGTAGTACCCCAAACCGATAGTGCTTCGCAACCACGCAAAAATTTATGCTACAATCTGTCCGCATTGTCAAACTTTTTCTGCTTTTAAAATAAAGATGGCAATTCGTTTGACTGTTGAACATCGAAAGAACATCGATCGCTTCTCCGGAAGTAATTGAACCTCAAAGTGCAGAATCAAAGTACTCATTTTAAACCAGTGCTCCTGAATGAAGGATCAGCTGTGTCAGATGTGAATATTTCATCTGACAGCCCCGACAGAGTTCTTATCTCCTAAGCCCGACCAATGTTTTCCCCCACAGGGACTATCTCTCCTAAGCAAGGCAGAATTGCTATTTTGGGCCAAATGGTACTTCTCCGTTCCCAGCAGTGGTCGAGTATCTAGTCGTGTTCATTCACTAGTTTGTATGTCGTGTCAATTTTGTCAGCATAAACATACATACATCATGCATTATTGATTTGCATTCATATTCATATTGCATCACTATCACTCTAGTCGGTCTTAACCCCTAGTGATAAAAGTCCTCTCAATCGAGTTGTCAGTTCTTTCCTCTCAGGAAATGTTGCATCTGAACAATCTCTCCTCCAGCTTATTCATGGGTTGGAGTTGGTCTTCGACCACTTTGATAACTTGAACATCTGAAGAGACAAGAAGGCATTCGACAAAATGTCACTCTTCGCCATTGAAGATGATATCTTCGCTTTCCCGGATTAAGGAAAACCCTAGAGAAAGCCTCTTAATCAAAGATTCGGCAATACAGCAGTTCTTCTTTGGTAAATTCACTGACGAAAAGGTCATTAGCACCTCAAAATAGGATTACATCGCATGGAATTTCCCCGAGAAGATCTCGAGGAAAAGTATGATGTAATATCCCCGAGCAGAAAGCAGACTCTCAAGAGACTTGTTTTTCCCAGTAGAGTCAACGAATGTCGTCTCCAACTAAGAAGTTTGAACACCTCTACAGATCAGACGAATGGGTTCCCCAATAAGTCTGACATCTAAACCTTTTCCCATCAAATGGCATCTCCCCAGGAAAACGCGGCGAGAAGTTTGAGGAAAACCACTACAAGTAGTGTCTCTTGTCAATAAAGTTTATTGACAAAAGAAACTGAGACCAGTTCCTTGGTAGAAGACTAGGATCGAGGGGGAGTTTATATCAGAAACTAAGACCGGTTCCTTGGTAGAAGACCAGGATCGAGGGGAAGTTTATGTCATAAACTGAGACCAGTTCTTGGTAGAAGACCAGGATCGAGGGGAAGTTTATATCGGAAACTGAGACCAGTTCCTAGGTTGAGGACCAGGATCGAGGGGAAGTTTACATCAAAAACTGAGACCAGTTCCGTGGCTGAGAAATAGGATCGAGGGGAAGTTTTTACGTTTTCTAAGTATCATTGTTTAGCAAAAGAAGATGGGTGAGTAAGCTGCCATTCATAACCATCGTCTAAATTTCGGGTATTCCGATATTTAATCTTATTGCACCCCGAATGCCGGAATACCTTCACCATTTAGACCTTTGGGTCCAAGAAGATTAAATAGGGGCATCTGTCATACCCCAAATTTTGACCACTAAGATTTCCCATCATTGTGAAAATCATTATCACAATATGGATGAACCATCATGCGTCATCAATCTCCTCAAAGATGGTTGAGTATTTACTACAAACAAGGATTAGGGTTTTGAACCCTCTCAGAGCATTTAGACAAGGGATCAATCAAGAAATTACATGATCTTCAACTTGTCTAGTCCCTCAAACACCCATAAAGGATCAAGAGGACTCCCACATCAAGAATCAAGCATAAAGTTGCAGTATTCCAAGTGGATCAAGCCTCGAGATCCCCAGTGTCACCAAATTAGGGTTTTTGGTCGACTGAGGCCTCCAAATGGAAGTTTTCATCTGGGCATGAGCCATTGATTCAAAGCACAACCCAAGATACTCCAAGAGACCTCATGAACCCAATCATCAAGTCATTTTAGCCTCAGGGGATGCATTCACCAAAAATCAGGAATTAGGGTTTCTTGGCCTAATTCACCCCTAAGTTGACTTTTGGGACAAAACATGAGCCAAGACCTCAAGACATGATTTGAGGGTCTCCAATACACTACATTGATCCATTTGCAACAATGGATTGATCCAAGAAGCTTGATCCACAAGTTTCAATTTCATCAGGACCACAATTAGGGTTTCGAGGAAAAAGTCAACTGTACCTTTGACTTTTGACTAAGACATGCTCCCAAACCTTGGGACATGAATCAATACACCCTATAACACCCATGGAATATATCCATTAGGTTTGATTTAGGTCAAGGACTTGATTTCACAAAGAATCGCACAGTTTGGATTTCATCCGATAAAAAGTCAACTGTGCACCAAATCAAGTTTGACTTTTTGGAATTTTTCACAATTATGGTTCCTTAACCCTAAAACAATGTTAATATGTGACTTGAATCATCATTCATCAAGAAAAATCAAAGAAAATGAGTTAACTTGTAAAAGGGGTAACCATAAAAAACTTAGAATTTTTCTAAGTTATGGAACAAAGTGGCAAGGGTACAAACTTTGCAAGGCCATATCTCCCAAACCCTAAAGTCTTTTTCTCCCATTCAAATTTCAGATTGTAGTCCATGTTACATACTTCAAATATGTCAACTAGGCCTCATTCCAATTCATCATGGATTTTGAGTTATTGATTGGGCAAAATCACAAAAAACTTGGATTTAACCTTTTTTCAACACTTAAAAAATTTTAGACAGAATCTGTCTAAGTTTTTTACCAACTTCCAAGGCATTTTTCACCTTGATCCAAGTTGAACCAGGTCTAGGGTCAACCATCAAAGTTAAAGTACATCATTCAAGCTTTCCAAAGAGTACTAGAACTCCCTCTAATTCAAATTGAGTTGAGAGTTATGATCATTGAAAGTTGGCTCCAAAACCTGATTTTTTACAAGTCAGTTTGAGGTTTTTGCTTGAATTTGGATTTTGTGCATAACAACTAGCATGGTTATCCATCTGCACACCTCAAGGGGGATCAACCAAGGGACAAGCACTGATCTACCAGCCTCCCAAGTTCATCGAGCTATGTTTAGGCATGACACTCCTAAATTCAAAGATGCTTCAAATATTCAATTTTGTTTCAAAGCATTTAACTGATGCATCAAGACAATGTTATCCAAGTTCAGTCAAGACTTATCCTTGAACCAAAGAACCTTATGCATGTGCTCTAACCTCAAGTCAATGGCTAGAGGAGACTTGAGATTCCATTTTATCACAATTGGCCACAGACCTGTACCAGTTGCCATACACTATTGATGCTAAAACAAACTTGACACACTATAAATAGGCCTCAATTGTGATCAGTTTGAGTATACCAAAGCACCCAAATTGATGCTTTCCTCAAAATCACCTCTTTCACTCCAAATTTGCCTTCTAATTCAAGTCACCATCGGGTTTTAAGTTTGAGAGCAATTCCAACCAAACCAATCACTCAAACATTTCCCACATAACATATTTGAGCTGATCAAACACTCAAAAACTTTCTGGAAGTCCAAAATCATAGACCTCAAAATCCACTTGAGGCCTATAATCAGTCAATACACCATGAAGTGATCCAGCCATCTCCAAGCAGGTCCAAGGGTCCAAACACACTCCATATGGTGTAGGGAAGCTGTTCAGATCATCACAACTCATCTGTAACACCTCCAACTCAAAAATAAAATTGCTCTTGCTGCCACGACATACAAGTAAGCCTAAACTTGGTCATCTCATGATTCATGCATATTTCCTCGCACAATAATTTTGCCATATGTTCATAATCATGTATGGAGTGTTTTCCCTTAATTGATTGCTTTGTATGAATCGTGTATGGAATTTCTTAGCCTTCATGCAAAAATTAAGGTTCTTGAGGTTTTGCTTTGATTTCTCATTCCATGCTTAAAATAAATGAAATTCAAGACCATAGACATGACTGTGAGTTGAAAACGTGCAGATTGATATGTGTATTGTGTGATTTCATCAAGTATTCGGTGAGATTGATGAGAAAATGCAAATCAGACAAAAACAGGGCATGCGGGCAAGAACAAGGTGTATTGTGTGATTTCATCAAGTATTCGGTGTGATTTCCCAAAAATATTATTTATTTCATATATTTGATATTTTTGCAAAGAATTAATTTTTATTTATTTTTTAATATCTTAAAAATTTTCTTTCTCTTGATTTTCCAAACTTAAATGAATTTCAATCATTTTGTGGATAAAAACATGATTTTTGAAACATTGACCCAAAATCACAACTCATTTCTCACATGTTTTCAATGATTTTATTAATTTTTAATCAAAATTAATTCCATTTTTAACAAAATTAGGGTTTTGATTGATTTCACCCTCATCAACCTTTTTCAAAACATTCATTGGGCCTCTAATAGAGTGTAAGACCCAATCCTTTTGTAAATAATACCTTTTTGGGCCTCACACATTATATAAGTCCCTCTGTACATTTTCAAAAGTTTGGCGCGATCGTCGCCTTGGTAACAAAATCAACTGGGCTTCTCCTTGAGCTATAAGACCCATCTTTATTCATTTTCAAACTTTTTGGGCCTCTTGATAGAGTGTAAGTCCCTCCTCTTTGTAAATAAAATAATTTGGGCCTCAGTGTATTGTATAAGTCCCGATACAGTTTCAGAAATTTCGACGCGATCGTCGTTTTCAAACTATTTATAACTGGGCCTACCCTCATGTTGTAAGTCCCATTTCTTTTCTTTAAATAATCTTTGCGCCTCTAATGGAGTGTAAGACCCAACCCTTGTTGCACAGGAACCTCTTTGGGCCTCAGTCATTGTATAAGTCCCACTGTGCTTTAGAAAATCTCGGCGCGATCGCCATTCCAAAATAAAATCAATTGGGCCTCCCTCGTGTTGTAAGTCCCATCTTTCTTTTTTTTTCAAAACACTTTTGGGCCTTTCTTTGAGTTATAAGATCCATCCCTTTTGTAAATAAACCTCTTTGGGCCTCAGTCGTTGTATAAGTCCCGATGCGATATTCAAAACAACGGTACGATCACTGTTAAAACTTGGGTCTCTCCTTGAGTATAAGCCCCAACAATCTTTTCAAAAACAATTTCCCTTTTGATTTAAATTCAATATACATTTTGTTATCAAAACTTTCTTTAATTTCTTTGAACAACTAACAATACAGCATGGAAGCTTGCTCACCTGTAATTTTTAATAGCTTTCATTTATTCGCTTTCATATATATTACTGTATTGTGGGAAGCTGTGCACGGTAAGTCTTCTTTCATATCCTTTTAAATACTTGTCATATATCAATTGTATATATACTAGTATAGTTATTTAGAGTTTTCCCCGCCAACTAGGTCTAGAACTAGGTAAAGCCATGTTGGTCACTCCTTAAATACAGTCAAAACTAGATCCCCATAGAATTTCTAGATACAGTCTTGCCTTCTCTTGGGGTTAAACAATATGGAACAAAGAGAAAGGCAGTATTCTTCGTGAACCTTTTCTCAGACTGTCACTATTAGAAATCGTCACAAAAATTCTACTCCCCAGAGTTGATCTATTCTCGATGAATAGCATCTCTTAAGTTTCTTCAAACCCCAGAACTTTCACTAAATGATCTATTCTCGGTTAATAGCATTTCTTGAACTTTCCTTAGTTTGGGACCCACAGGCTTCCTAAAAGCATCCCCGCCTCCTCTTGGGCTTTGTACAAGGACCCTTCGGCTTCTTAGAAGTTCTCATGCCTTCTCTTGGGCTTAATACAAGGACCCTGAAAACCTCTTAAAGGTATAAGACAGAACTTAGTCATCCGTTGCTAGAGCAGTCTTTCCAGTGTCAAATCACAGACCAATTTAGGGTTGATTCTCATCCCTTAACGCTTGCCTCCTCTTGGGCATCATACAAAAGATAAAACTCTTCCACACCAGTAGACTTGGACAGTCTAAATCCCCTTGAGTCTCAAAGACATTCTTAAGTTCCCTACAAACGTAGGAGGAACCCTGATCATCCGATCAATTCCCAGCTGAGTTAAAACCTAGTCTCTCTCCTAAAAATTCCCAAATTAGGGTCAGTTTATCATCAGTATAACACTATCCCAAATCATAACCTCAAGGCATCTGATACCTCAACTCTTCTGTAAATCCTCAGCAAGAGTTGATTCCTCGAATTGGACCTGCCTAGGGATCTCAATAATCCTGGCAAAAGATAGCCTCCTCTTAGGCTTTGTATAATGATCTTTCCTCAACACAGCTAGCCTCCTCTTGGGCTTTGTATAAATGATTCTCCCCAATAGAGCTAACCTTTTAAGACTCTCTTGTTGAGTCAATCACCTTGTCAGGCTCTCTTGTTGAGTCCATTAACTTTTCAAGACTCACTTGTTGAGTCAATCACCTTTTAGCACTCTCTTGTTGAGTCGACCTTTTTAGACTCAATCTTGGGCTTTGTACAAGACATATAAAGTCACTCTCTTGTTGAGTCAATCTTTTCCAGCCTCTTCGTAGGCCTGGTATAAGGATTTCCCCTAGCAGGAGCTAGCCTCCTCTCCAGTTGTGTAGAATAATTTCTCCAGCTTGTTCAACCACAATCCTGGGCTTTGTACAGGACAGATAAAAGCACTCTCTTGTTGAGTCAAACCCTTTTATCCTCAATCTTGGGCTTTATACAAGACATAAATAGACATTAACCTTCTCTTAAGCTCGAGATAAATATCTTCCCCAGCAGAGTCATTTCCTCCCAGCCTTCGTTTGGGCTTTGAGGAATGAATTCCTAAGCCGAGTCAAACTCATTTTAGCCTCAATCTTGGGCTTTGTACAAGACACATACAACCCCCCCCCCCCCCCCCCCCCCCCCCCCGCCGGTGGAGTCAAAATCCCCATTTAGCTTCAATCTTGGGCTTTATACAAGACAGATAGAACATTTTCCCCGGAAAAGTCAAACTTATAGCCTCCTCTTAGGATTTGTATAATGATATCCCCAAAGAGTCAGACTCTTTTTTGCCTCAATCTTGGGCTTTGTATAAGCCATATAAAAACACTCTCTTGTTGAGTCGGTCATTTCCAACCTCCTCTTAGGCTTTGTATAAGGACTTCCCCAGTGAAGTCAATCAACCTCTTAGCTTCAACCTTGGGTTTCGATCAAGGCACACAAAAATTAACAATCCCCTCAGAGGAAGTCCAATCCCTCTTTAGAGATGACAAGTTCTCTCTCAGTCAAACCTTTAGCTTCAATATTGGGCTTTGAACAAGACACAAATAAACCTTTTAGTTTCAATCTTGGGCTTTGAACAAGACACCAAACATCTTTTCCTCCCTTAGAATAGGAGGAACTACGATTGCTCTGATTTCCCTGTTTCGTTTTAACGGGAATACGTAGGCATAAGATTGCGAAATCTTAGCGAGCATACAAATCAAAAACTCTAGGTCCAGTACCTTCACATATCAATCAAAACTTAGGTCCAGTACCTTACCCAAAAACATCGGAAAAACCGAACAACAACAAAAACTCACTCACTTACTCATATTTCCCAAGAAACTTTCCCAACCCATTAACGGATAAACACCATCAAGTACAAAGCGAAACCTAAAGCTAACCTCCTGTGGATAACCACATATAGGATGGGTAATTGACAACTCCCCATTGTATAACCTGACCCCGGACCCCCCAATCTCTTTAAAGCATTTGTTCAGTTAAGCATTCGCGTACAAGGTTAGTTTTAGATAGCTTCCCTTTCCCTTCCAGCTTCACGGGATAAATAAGAAATCAGAAAGTAGCACCCCTTCTTCATTGTGGGGAGAAACCCAAAACCAGCGATAAGGTGGTCGCGTCACCGACAAAAATCGCTCGCTACAAGAGCAACGAGTAACAAATTAGCTTCATTCTTCTTTACATACAGAGCATGTTCATAGGGACATTGTTTAAAATCATTCTCTTTGAAATATATATCGATGCATGTATTCCATGCTCGCGATGCTTGCTTTAGCCCATAAAGCGCTTTCTTCAATTTCAGCACCTTCTTCTCTTCTCCAACTTTCATATACCCAGGTGGTTGTTCAACGTAGACTTCTTCTTCGAGCACACCATTTAGAAATATTGTCTTAACATCCATTTGAAATATCGGCCATTTGAATTGAGCAGCTTGTGAATTGAGTAATCGAATTGTTTCCACTCTTGCAACAGGAGCAAATACTTCGTCATAATCGATTCCTGCTTTCTGCTTGTATCCCTTCGCAACAAGCCGAGCTTTATACCGGTCTATTTCTCCTTGAGCATTCATCTTTTTCTTGAATACCCACTTCACACCAATGGGTTGACTTCCTTTTGGTAATTCTGCTAGTTCCCATGTGTTGTTGCGTTCGATGGCCTTAATTTCTTCGTTCATGGCAGTTTTCCATTTTTCGTCTTGCTGCGCCTCTTCGAGGCTAATGTTTTCAATATCTGTCAAAAGACATACAAGATGCACCTCTTCTGTTGTATCATACAAATCTTGCAGACTTCACATTCTGGGTTGTAGAGGTTCATCTTCATTGTCAGAATCTTCAAGGTCAGCAGAAGGGCTTGTTGGTACAGCAACTGATGTTTCTCCAACTTTGACGATAACTTCTGTCGAATTGTTCCAGTCCCACTAGCTCGCTTCGTTTATTCGAACGTCTCTACTCACTATCACCTTCTTGCTTATGGGATCGAATAGCCTGTACCCTTTTGTCTTCTCATCGTACCCAATGAATATGTACTTTTGACTTTTGTCTTCAAGCTTTGTTCTTCGTTGATCTGGTACGTGTGCATAAGCCACACTACCAAATACTTTGAGATGAGAAACAGTTGGCTTTTTTCCGCTCCATGCTTCTTGTGGTGTTTGATCTTCTAACTTCGAATGTGGACATCGATTCTAAACATAAATGGCACATTGTATAGCTTCTGCCCAGAATTCCTTCGACATGTTCTTGCTCTTAAGCATTGATCGAACCATGTCGAGAACTGTTCAATTCTTCCTTTTAGCCACACCGCTTTGTTGGGGTAAATATGGTGCAGTTAGAAATCTCCTTATGCCCTGCTCTTCACAATACTTTATAAAGGCTATCGAGGTATACTCACTACCTCTATCAGATCGAACGGCTTTGATGTGTCTGTCAGTTGCCTTCTCCACCATTACTTTGAATTTTTTGAACACCTCGAATACTTTGGATTTTTCTTCCAAGAAATAAACCCAAGTTTTTCGTGAGAAATCATCGATAAAGGAAATGAAGTACCTTTTTACGCTGAAGGATTCAGGGGTGATTAGTCCACAAATGTCAGTATGAATCACTTCGAGAATTTGTTTAGCTTGATATTCTGCATTCTTTTAAAATGAGGTTCTTGTTTGTTTGCTAAGCACACATTCTTCACAAAACTTTCCTTCATAGTCCATGTCTAGTAGCCCGTGCACCATGTTCTTATTTGCTAACCTTTTTAGACCAGCATGATGTAGATGACCAAAACGCAGATGCCACAGCGATGCATTATCTTTGACATTGACTTGTAAACATCTTTCTCAAACGCTTTTCAAGTTCAGTTTGTACATTAGATTTTTCCCCATTTCGACTTGAGCAATCAAATGTCCTAACTTGTCCTTCAAGTGTAATATCCGATCTTTCATGAATATCGAATAACTTTTTTCTATGAGTTCCCCCAAACTCAAAATATTGGTCTTGAGGTCTGGTACATGATAAACATCTTGGATTGATCCGGTCAAGTCATCCTTCTGCAAGTAACAAATCGTACCTTTGCCTTCGACCTTCACTTTCGATGCATCTCCGAATGACACATGACCATCTTCGATATTTTACATTTCTTTAAATAGGTGTTTGTGACCACACATATGATTACTTGCCCCTGAGTCGAGATACCACATACCATCATTTTTCGCGTCTACTTCTTTTTGAGTCATCAGCAGAAAACCTTCATTCGCTTCGGCTTCCAAAGTCAGATTGGTTGTTTCTTCTACCTTTCTTTCGAGTCGACAATCTTTTGCAAGGTGTCCTACTTTACCATAGTTGTAGCATTTGTAGGAGTTGAAATCCTTCGCATAATGACCATGTTTGTTACACTTGTAACATTTGATGTTGGAGTAATTCGACCGACCACCTCTTTGACCGCGTCCTCTGTAACACCCTTTTCTACCCCCACAAATGTTGCAGCAGAAACAACTCAAATATCAGAGTAAAGCATCAAAATTCCCTCAAAGGGTGCACATTTCTCATTAAAATCAAAATAATACACTTGATCTGTAAACAAAGGGGTTTCCTCAAAATAAATCAAAAGCCTTCACATGGCAGCGGAACTCAAAATTCTCAATTAAAAGGTTTTCAACAAACATCGTAATAGACAAAAATAAAACCACATCATCAAATGACAACAAAATAAGGAAACAACATAGTTCGACTCAAAGGACCTCACCCCGATGTTACACTATCAGAGCAAGACCCTCTAAATCGACCAAAAGCAAATAAACTTCAAGGTCCTCGAAAGCGTCCACAGCTAAACCTGATCACCTGCACGTTACCCACGTGGAGGCAACATTCAAACAGGCAGGGTGGTAATCACAATTCATAATAATCATTATAAAACAAGATATACATAAAATGGCATTATCATCATATACAACATCTTCAGGGTCATCACAAGGAAACATCAAAATCACGAACAACATCATAAAATACAAAAATGCCAATTAAATGCAAATGCACAACAAGACTCATGCATGTGGTACCAATCGTTATAATAGATGGAAACTAGGCCATTAACCTTCCAAAGATCCCCGTCAATAGAATCGATCCCGCATTTGGAACTGGAGCACATCATAATTACCTCATATCCGCACAATGGGAATGAAGCGTCGTCACAGAGTATGCATATGAATGTATGATACACAACATCACTAATCATCATCATCAATTAAACATCATAATATGCATCATCATTCATCAATCCTCATATACGTCATATCATCACATATTCGTCAAATAATCATCGAAACATCATCGTATAATCATCAGTAACATCATGAAAAATCATCATAAAAATCACAGCATCGAAGCATCACGACAGCACAGCAGCATAAACAAAATTTCACGAACAACATCAGTTCGCTCCAGGATTCGCTAGGCGAACCTGTTCGTTACAACCTTCGCTTAGCGAAGCGGCCAGCGAATCCCACAAACACCACACTCAGTACCAGAAACACAATCATCTGTCATACTCGCTTGTTTATTGGCTTAGCGAACCCACTCGCTGATTCCTTCGCTTAGCGAGACTCCCAGCGAAGCCCCACCCTTCCTCTCCAGAAGCATCTCAGTACCCACTCACATGTCATCATTCGCTGCGCTGCTCGCTTAGCGAGCCTTGGCAAACATTCTCCTTGCGAAGCAATGGTTTTCTTAGCGAACCTGCGATTACAGCAAATCACTGCTACGCACCAGTGGTTCCACAGCCTCAAAGGTACCTGCGATTATAGCTCCAAATGACCCAAAAACATCCCTATAACATTTCTAATACATCACAGAATTTAAAGGCCTAAAACCTACGTATGCTAGGTTGATTCGTGACCCTATGGGAAACCTTAAATCCCCTAAACCTTCAAAACCCTCAAGCTCCCCACAAACTCCATAGATCCTTCACCACAAGGTTAAAACTACCACAACGGGGAAATCTGCCTCAAAGGTATATTTTTATCCGATTAAATTCAACCCTTAATAATCGATTCACAAAATACCTTCAAATTGTCAATAACTCATAAACCCTTCAAAAACCCCCAAATCCCCCAAAAATCCACTTCAACCACATCGAATTCTATAATGAAAATAATGAAAGGTAATTACTCCCCATACCTTAGATTGTCGATCCGAAGTGTTCTCTCTTGAGCCTTTGGAAACTTTCACGAAATCCTCGTCTTTTCCCTTTTTCCTCAGAGCTCTCATTCTTTCCTTCTTTTCACGTTCTAACAAAAAAGAACCTTATTCTCAAAACCCTCCATTTATATTCACTCTAACCCTTGGGCCTCAAAATTGGGCTTTCTCCATAATGCCCTCACTAATTCTCCTTAATGTCCACTTTACCCATAATTCCCTCTAACATTAATTAAAATAAATAATAATACATTATATTCCATAATATATACTATTATTTAATTAAATAACCAAAACCTCACAAAAACACCGACATCGACACGAAACACCAAAATTCACAGAAATTCACAAATATAATATTTAAATAAATTAAATAAATATTCTTACGAAAAATTGGGGTGTTACAACTCTCCCCCACTTAAAGAATTTTCGCCCTCCAAAATTACCTCAAGGAAATAGGGTCGGATACGACTCCCTCATCTGATCTTCACGTTCCCAAGTCCAACTCTCGCCAGCTGGTCCACCCCACAACACCTTCATTAAAGCTATGTCTTTACCCCGTAACTGCTTCACCTCTCGACCATCAACACGCATAGGCAATGCTTCCACAGTGTCGCTCCCGGGATTTTCATCCAAGTACAAACGCGAAAGTGGCACCGAAACAGAGTCGCCAGCAATGTGTATTTATCCCATGAGAGGGAAAGGAAACACCGCATAAACCTGAAGGAAAGGAAAAGCATGGTCTTACGACCAAAAGAACTGGGTTCGGGAGTCGGTTACGCGCGAGGAAGGTATTAGCACCCCCACGCGTCCATCGTACCCGATGGGATCCACGCTTGCTTGTCTCGATCAAAGGGTGTAAAGAAAGGATACCGGAAAAGGAACTGAAAGAAAGAAAGGAGAAAGAAAAGAAAAGGAACGGGAAACAAATGTAGGGAAAATAAAAGAAGTGCTCGCATGGGCCCTACCCCACTGCCTACGTATCTCATCGGGAGCATGAGAATCAGAGCGACGTAGTTCCCCTCAATAGGGATGGATTGTTTTCTAGAGAACGGCTTACGTTCTAGCTCAGGTGTTGCAGGCTCGCTGGTCCGAGTGCGTTACCATCTTGCAAGAGAACGAGTAGAAGCACGTTCGTACGCTGAGACTGAATGAGGTGAGAAAAGAATTCCCGAAGGGAAGACGTTATTGTTGGTTTTTGTCTTTTAAGAGTCTTTTCATTTGTTTGCATATGACAGTGTATCTGGATCTTAGCCATTGGAATGTGTACGTTCTCACATTCCAAGATGGAATGGGTAAGAATGCACACTAAGAGTGAAGAAGACCCCCACACTTAGTTCCAATTGTCAAGGTTCAAACACACTAGCATACTTGTGTTTATTAAGTGTTTTTGTTAATTATGAAGTGAAGAAGTGTTTTTTATTATATGCACCTTCAACAAGTATTGCATTTAAGTCCCTCATACAAGATCAAATATGCAACACATTGACCTAAGATAGGCCATATGCTACACATTCTAAGATTACAAGAGAAGACCCCTTATAATCTTTTCTTTATATGAAAGGCCTAAATGCAATAAATGCCTACCTTTATTATATGTTTTGAATTTTCTTTGAGATGAGAAGATGAAAGACTCAAGAGAGGGTAAAGGTAAAAATCTATATGGACTAAGACTCAATCCTAATTGATTAGTTAAGGGAGTGATCCTAAAGTTTGTGAGGTTTCAACCTAAAGTCTAAAGAAAGAATGAATTAAACAATTCACTTCTAAAGTAGAAGATGAATTGTAATTCACAAGGGGAAAGTGATGAGTTATTAAAAGAAAGCACATAAGTGCTTAGCAAAACACAAAATGGAATTGTAAAAGAGAAAGGATAGAAGTTGAATGTGGATTCCTTATCCACACTCAATTGAAACTTACCAAAGCCCCTACATGGTTAGTAAACGTGTATAAGAAGTATAAGAAGTAAAAGAACATGTAATGCATCATAAAACTCACAAGAATTAAATGAGAAAACAAATCCTAGAACCACAACCAGAATGGGCATCATATGGAAACCAATGGTTATTATCATACAAGTGCAAGTGAATAAGCAACCATCATCACCCATTAGCATTTAAACATGTTACAAGAAGAAGGGGTAGATGAAAGATGGAAAGAAATGAAGAGGACATGCATAAATGGAACATGTAAATCAACAACCAGAATTGAAACTAAATGGAAAAGGGTTTATAAACATCTCAAAAGTATTTATGAGGTAACTTCAAGACATTCAAGAGGTAATATAAGAAGAATTGAAATGAAAGTTCAAAAAGAAAGGGCAAACAATACATGTTAATGATGCACAAAGTTCAAATTGAAATGAACATGTAAAGATGACCTATAATGTGTATCAAAGACCTATAATATCATATTGATGGCTCATAACATATGCAAATGCTCATACAAAGGTGCACAAAAGAATTCATGTAAACATGCACTAAAGTTGTAATGACATGCCATGGATTATACATCCAATGTGATGCATCAAACAAAGACCAAATGGATTCATGAAAATTATGCCAGCATATCATTGGAATGCCTAGGTCAGAAATGCATCATACATCAAGATAACATGTAAAAATTCAGAGCAAAATGACTTCAAACAAAGCAATTAGGTCAAATTGAAACATCATGCAAAGTGGTACAAATATAGGCATCAAGACATGTAATAAAGTGACCTAAAAAATCAAACAAAAATCATCTAACATACCTCAAGATGATAATGACTCAATGCAAAAAGAATCATGTCAAAACAGTTGGTAATGAGCAAGAACAAAATTAAACAAATTCAAGTATCATGCTTAGAATGCATCTAAATGGAAATTCAAAGAAAATTATGGACCAGGGGTAAAAAGGTCATAAAATCAGAAAATAAAATCATCAAAAATTTCCTAAATGTTTCAATGATATTCATGAATTTTTGTGGAATTTAATAATGCAATTTGGTATTTTTAAAAATTGGAAATGAAACATGTATAAAAAATAAGAAAAATGAAAATGAAATGCAAAGGAAAGGGGGTATGAACATAGCAATAATGCAGTGCAAATTAATTGGGCTTGGAAACAGGGGAGGTGTGAATATCAATCAGGCAAGGTCCATTTACACGCCAAACACAATAACAAGTGTGCACCATCAGTCAACAATTTTGACTCACTCACAACCATCAGATCAAGTCAAGGTCAAATAAAAGTCAAAGTACTCAAAATCAATGCATGCACGTGAGGACACAGGCCACTTACCATGCACCACACCACACCATGCTTAAGTGAAATTCAGAAAAATGCACGTGAGGATCATGTGAGTTTTAATGTGCTGTCACATTTTGGAGCGTACGATCATGAAAAACACACGGCTGAGATTAAAACGCACACAAACCCTAACAGTTAAAGTCACCGGCCGGAGATGACCTCCGGTCATCTTCTCCGGCCAGCAGCCACCACCTGCAACTCACATTTTCTCCAGAAATTCACAAGCCATATACCAAACGAAAGCTAAGCTCATGAGGAACACAAATCCAGCAACAAAATTCAGAGATCAAGCATGGATACAGAGAATCGAAGAAGAGAAATTTGCCCTAAGTTTCAGTTCTAAACTCCTAAGGAGCTCTATCAACTAACCGGTTTCATATAGCTTCTAATAAGCTCAAATAACACATCAACCAGTTAAAATAACATCAAATCGTGCAAGCAAAGTTTGAGAACTTTTGGAACCTGAAACTTGAAGATCTTTGGATTTTTGAGAAAACCAGAGGTGAGAACTTGTTCTTGAACTTCTAGAACTTCAATTTGAGCAAAATAAATGCTATTTGATCTTGAGAATAAGAGGAAATCTGAATCTGAAATTGGAGATAACTGTGCTATTCCATGCTTCAGTGATGTCTTCTTGCTTGATTGTGAAGATTGAAGAAGAACTTGGGGAATTCGTGCAGGTAGAGGGAGGGTTCAGAGAGAAAGCTTGATAGTGTTTTTTGGAGTGAGAGTGAAACAATGAGAATCCCCTTTCCAAATCTGTTAGAATTGTTTATATAGGTGTGGTTATGATTTGACCATGGTGGTTGATGGTTAGAACTACAGTTAGAGTGAGTTAGTTAACTGAGTTTGAGTTAACTAACTGAGTCCTGTTAGTTATTGGCACGAGTTGGAGAGCTTGGTTAGAGTGTGGAAAAGCTCATGGTCACTTATGGTGAGGATAATGGAGAATGGTGATGATGGTACTGATGTTTGCATTATGACTTGCAGGGCAAGCTTCCGTTTTCCCTTTTAGTGTATGATAGCAGCATGGTATTCATGTGTGTAAGGGAATGTTGGTCTTAATGAAGTAAGGGTGGATGGTGTGTAGCATACGCGTGAACTGTCATGGACCAAACAAATGCCAAGTCACAACATTATGTTTTGGCAACCTTTCATTAGTGAAAACATGGAGATTTGGAGATGGAGTTCTTGGTGTACAATGAATGAAATGAAGAGCATTTGGTGTCATTAGAAAGAGGAGACATAAGAGAACATGTTTAGTGTTGGAATTAGATTGAATGGAAGTTTGGAACATGATCAAAAATAGCTTGCAACAGAAGGAACCAAATTGGTGTATGGGCATGTGACTTGGTCTGCAGGCAAGGCCTTGGTGCCTATGGAAATTCAGTTGTGTTGACCAATCTTTGAGCTATCATAACTCCTTATCCTTTGATCAAATGAAAAAATAATGAACATCAATCTTGAAGATCTCACATAGGGGAACAACTTTGATGTTGCAAGATTTTTCATTTGAAGCCTTTAACCATGAGTAATTGATCCATACATTTTGCCCACCAACTGTTTGAGAAAATGACTGCGCGCAGACCTGGCCAAACTTGGTCATGACATGGTTTTTGGCCTACTTTCCTCCAACTTTGATCAATCATATCTCCCTCATTTTTTATCCAATGGAAATGTTCTACCCATGGATTTGAAGCTTAAAGCAAGGCCTTTCATTGAGGCAGAGTGGAATTTTCATTTGGTACTCCAAATTTGAATGGCCTTGGTTCAAATTCTGATGCAAAATGGCCAAAACTTGCTATTTTTAGTAACCCTACTTCATCCAAAAATGGCAACTTTCCACATCTTGATTTTTTCATGATTCTTTTGGAATTTCTTGACCAAATTTTGTACATTGGACATATGTAACATGAATTTCATGATTTTGGGCTCAAAAAGTCAAGAGTTGACTTTTTCCTCTGATTATTTGACTTGGCCCCAAATTCCCTGATTTTTTATCTTTCTTCCAATTGAAACACTTCCAAAACCAATTGAGAGGCAATTTTCCATACACATACACTTAAGAACATGTAGAATATCATGACAACAAGCTTTGTCCAAAAAATCAGAGATATCCTGATTTTATTAGAAACCCTAATTTTGACCCTCTCTGGTTAGGAGGAAATTGCACATCTTCCAAATCCAAATTCCTCAGAGTATGTTGTGTATCCTCTTAAAGGATGATGAGAAATGCCACTTGAGAATGATTTTGAATCAATGAGCTATCTCTTTTGAGGATTTTCCTTCAATTTTTGAACCTCTTGCATAGTGAAAGATGTAGTGCTTCAATCTCCCATTGAATCTCACTTCCTTGAGGTTTTGGAAGATCAATTGAGATAGTATGAGACATGAGAGACCTCTTGGCTTGCCTAGAGCCAACTTGATTGACCTTTTTGTGCTTTGAATGATTCCTTGATTGTCCACCTTCCACCCGATCACATGCCCTGATGGTAAGAAGGATGCCATGCTTCACTTTTCTATGTTAAATGCAATGCAATGCTAATGAGATGGATATGATATGATAAATGATAATGCCATGCTATGATGCCAAAAGGGGAGAGCAAATTTTGGGGTATTACAGCTGCCCCTATTCAAGCGCTGTAGACCTGAATGCCTGAAAGCAATTGCTTTCGGACTTTCAAGGTATATAGTGATTGAATACCAAAAATAACCAAAAATTTGCTCAGGATGATGAAGAAGAAAAGGGATATAAACCCAACGAGACTGCTGGATTGAATCCTCGATGAAACGTCGGAGAGATCTGTCTTTTGAACGATGCCAGACGACTACTGGCTTGCCACGCTGATGGTGGACTTTAATACTGTCTTTTATGCAATTCCAGACGACTACTGGCCTGCCACACTACGGGTGGACTTTGGAAATGTCTTTTTGAACGACGCCAGACGACTACTGGCTTGCCACACTACTGGTGGACTTCGCAGCTTCGTGCCACCCGAAGACGGACTTTTGCCAATCCACTGTTGGACTTTTGCCACCCGAAGACGGACTTTTGCCAATCCACTGTTGGACTTTAAGAATTTGCCACCCTTAGATGGACCTTTCGCCAATCCACTGTTGGACTTTTGCTACCCGAAGACGGACTTTTGCCAATCCACTGTTGGACTTTTAGCTGCTTTGCCACCCGAAGATGGACTTTTGCCAATCCACTGTTGGACTTTTGCCACCCGAAGACGGACTTTTGCCAATCCACTGTTGGACTTTTGCCACCCGAAGACGGACTTTTGCCAATCCACTGTTGGACTTTCGCCACCCGAAGACGGACTTTTGCCAATCCACTGTTGGACTTTCGCCACCCGAAGACGGACTTTTGCCAATCCACTGTTGGACTTTTGCCACCCGAAGACAGGCTTTTGCCAATCCACTGTTGGACTTTTGCCACCCGAAGACGGACTTTTGCCAATCCACTGTTGGACTTTTGCCACCCGAAGACGGACTTTTGCCAATCCACTGTTGGACTTTTGCCAATCCACTGTTGGACTTTCGCCACCCGAAGACGGACTTTTGCCAATCCACTGTTGGACTTTTGCCACCCGAAGACGGACTTTTGCCAATCCACTGTTGGACTTTTGCCACCCGAAGACGGACTTTTGCCAATCCACTGTTGGACTTTTGCCACCCGAAGACGGACTTTTGCCAATCCACTGTTGGACTTTTGCCACCCGAAGACGGACTTTTGCCAATCCACTGTTGGACTTTTGCCACCCGAAGACGGACTTTTGCCAATCCACTGTTGGACTTTCGCCACCCGAAGACGGACTTTTGCCAATCCACTGTTGGACTTTTGCCACCCGAAGACGGACTTTTGCCAATCCACTGTTGGACTTTTGCCACCCGAAGACGGACTTTTGCCAATCCACTGTTGGACTTTTGCCACCCGAAGACGGACTTTTGCCAATCCACTGTTGGACTTTTGCCACCCGAAGACGGACTTTTGCCAATCCACTGTTGGACTTTTGCCACCCGAAGACGGACTTTTGCCAATCCACTGTTGGACTTTAAGAATTTGCCACCCTTAGATGGACCTTTCGCCAATCCACTGTTGGACTTTTGCCACCCGAAGACGGACTTTCTGCCAATCTACGGTTGGACTTTCGCCACCCGAAGACGGACTTTTGCCAATCCACTGTTGGACTTTTGCCACCCGAAGACGGACTTTTGCCAATCCACTGTTGGACTTTTGCCACCCGAAGACGGACTTTTGCCAATCCACTGTTGGACTTTTGCCACCCGAAGACGGACTTTTGCCAATCCACTGTTGGACTTTCGCCACCCGAAGACGGACTTTTGCCAATCCACTGTTGGACTTTTGCCACCCGAAGACGGACTTTTACCAATCCACTGTTGGACTTTTGCCACCCGAAGACGGACTTTTGCCAATCCACTGTTGGACTTTTGCCACCCGAAGACGGACTTTTGCCAATCCACTGTTGGACTTTTGCCACCCGAAGACGGACTTTTGCCAATCCACTGTTGGACTTTCGCCACCCGAAGACGGACTTTTGCCAATCCACTGTTGGACTTTTGCCACCCGAAGACGGACTTTTGCCAATCCACTGTTGGACTTTTGCCACCCGAAGACGGACTTTTGCCAATCCACTGTTGGACTTTTGCCACCCGAAGACGGACTTTTGCCAATCCACTGTTGGACTTTTGCCACCCGAAGACGGACTTTTGCCAATCCACTGTTGGACTTTAAGAATTTGCCACCCTTAGATGGACCTTTCGCCAATCCACTGTTGGACTTTTGCCACCCGAAGACGGACTTTCTGCCAATCTACGGTTGGACTTTCGCCACCCGAAGAAGGACTTTTGCCAATCCACTGTTGGACTTTTGCCACCCGAAGACGGACTTTTGCCAATCCACTGTTGGACTTTTGCCACCCGAAGACGGACTTTTGCCAATCCACTGTTGGACTTTTGCCACCCGAAGACGGACTTTTGCCAATCCACTGTTGGACTTTTGCCACCCGAAGACGGACTTTTGCCAATCCACTGTTGGACTTTTGCCACCCGAAGACGGACTTTTGCCAATCCACTGTTGGACTTTTGCCACCCGAAGACGGACTTTTGCCAATCCACTGTTGGACTTTTGCCACCCGAAGACGGACTTTTGCCAATCCACTGTTGGACTTTTGCCACCCGAAGACGGACTTTTGCCAATCCACTGTTGGACTTTTGCCACCCGAAGACGGACTTTTGCCAATCCACTGTTGGACTTTAAGAATTTCAAAATTGAATTACTCTCTGCCTCTGCGCCAGACATCTCTGCTGACTCTGCTGAGGAACAATGATCAATGACTTGACTTTAGAGGTTCCTGAGAGGATAATATCTCTGCTGGCGAATGGATGAACAATCCGTCTGCTTCGAATTGTCAAGCTTGCCAAAAATAAATTGGACTTTAAGATATGAGGGAATGATGACTCTGCCAGGAATTATTCCATCTGTTTGGGGCTGGATTCTGGTCACAGCAACTCCGCTGGGGATGAGAATTTCTTTGCAGGGCGTTTTGCTAGGGAAGAAAAGTCATAAAAAACTCTGCTTGGGGATCTATCCAATCCAAGACCCTTTGTAGGGGTTATCCACCTTTTGACCCGGCTGGGGAAAGACTGTGCCACCCTTGTTGAGGAATAGATTCTGCCGATCTTATAAACCTCTGCGGGGAGAACAACAACTCAGCTGGGGAGTATTGCTGACAAGATTCGATGCTGACCTCTGTGGGGGATCATTACCAGAGACACAAACTTGCTGGGGACCAGGGCTACTTTGCCAGGGATATGCGAATCCTGGTTAGAACATTCCCCTGCAACTTGCTAGGAAAGAGTCCTTAGAGATCTGTTGGGGAAACCCAAAGCAAATCCACAGTAGTTTGCTGAAGAATATGACTGTCGAGCTTAGGATAAATACCACAATGCCCCATGTTAGGCGAGCTTCCCTTTAGACAATTCCGTTAGGGATGACGAGTTTATAACAAACTCTGCTGGAGGAAACTGCTTTAAAACGTCTCGTGCTGGGGAATGCCTTTTGAGAGGATTTTACAGAAGACCAACTGTCCTCGAACTCTACTGGGGATGATCAACACTTCATGATGGGGAAACAAACATGCCCCATGCTTGGACAAACCAACAATTTGTCCCCGAAGAAGATGTCATAAGAGGATTTTACAGAAGATTTAGCCTCTTCAAACTCCTGCGACTTCGCTGGGGATAATGACCATCAGTTTCGGTGTCGACGAGACCACTCTTTTGGGGAACCTGTGACCGTTATCGACACAGAAAAGCTTGTAGTTGTTGGAAGGACTGAATAAGAGAATCGACTTAATAAGATACCACGATACCCAGTAGAGCTCAATTCGTTGATATCGAATCGTCGTGACCGACCGTCGACCGAATGATGGACTTAATCAGTGAACATTGTGACAAAAGGGTGACCACCTTTCTCGAACATGATTGCCCCAGTCTTCTGCATGGAAGTAAGTGATTACTCGTCTAGAAGACATGATCCCGTGATCTCGCAAAGGCTTCAATTTTGCCTTTGAGCCTAGTATGAGGCTGCTACCTACAAGCAAAGGATATGCACGTATACCCCGTGCGAGATATGACTTCTGCAACTGAGAAAATCTAACTCTGAACCACCACTTATTGGGGAGAAAGGTTTGCATGCAATCTCTTGCTGGAGAACATTATTAATGAAGCCTACTGAAGACGGGGACCAAAAATGCCTTGGGTTGGAATGCCCCTTAGTTTCACTCCTTTTGGCTGATTGACTGCATATGCGTGACCAACTGTTTTTCTTCACTTGTCCCAAACCAACATGGTCCACCGGAAGAAATTGTCCCAAGAGGATTTTACAGAAGACTTGACATCCAAAACGCTTCAATGTCTTCAAACTCTCGTAGAGATTCGTTGGATCTCGCCGTAACTGCCCCAGACCGCATGGATTACTTAGAAGAAGTCATCGCATGAGGATTTTATAGAAGATTTGGCAAGCTCAATGCTTCAGTGTCTTCAAACTCTTGTAGAGATTCGTTGGATCTCGACGTAACTTCCCCAGACCGTATGGACTACAGAGGAATTCGCCTTGAAAAGATTCATGAACAATCTCATACCACCGTGGGATATCCTGTCCCAGTATTTTGAACTCTGGATAGGCTGATTAGTCGTTTGGATGGGCTAACTTCTCGTGCTCTTGGTATAGCTTGCCCCAGTATGACCCTTGAAGTGGTTTTGCCCCAGTTTGGCTGAACTCTAAAAAGATTTCTCGACGTAATTGGCTCAGACCGGCTACACCTTAAAGAGATGATTCGACGTGACTGCCCCGGATCGACTACGTCTTAACACAACTTGTTGGGAAAGCTCCTGCTCAACAAAGTTTCCTGAGGAGGTACCACTGGACGTGACTGCCCTTCGGGAGTTTTAGGATTCTCAACTCGGCAAGATTAAACTTCTGGACTGGATTTCCATATGTAAACTTCTTTTGATGTCAAACAAATGTATGCAAGCAGAAAATGTTTTATTCTGAGAATGAAAATTCTAATGCAACACAACATGTTAATCTCGAAGTTTTACTAAAAAGATGTAGCAAACCCTTTTGTGAGCGAATCACGGGTTAGGATACGACATTAATTTTTGAAAGAAATAATGCAATGCACATGCAACACCAACAAAGATCTTTTAGCACAACTGATAGGAGTCAGGAACGCTATCTCTTGGTAGTATGCCTTTGAAATAACCCTGTTTCAATTAGGACTTTTGAGGGTTGTAACGGGGCCTGGTTCACGGTTTTGAGAAAAAAGGATTTATGGCTCAAAGTTTATTGGTGCCCACCCACTCTTCGTGATGTTCTCCAGTTCTACGTTCAGCTAATTTGCACAAGCGTTCGCCTCTCAAAAAGATTTTGTGATCTTTAAGGAAACCATGATACTGATGGTTTGACACCTAATGAGGCTTTGGATTGACAGTCACCCCTTTGTCTTTTGTCCATAGTCACACGACTTTGTTCTTGCTCGAGGATTTTCTTTTGTAATCCTTTTGTTTTTCGCTTTCACATTCTTTTGCTTTTTTGATCCCTAATTTTTTGCCTGGACTGATTCTTTTGAATCTTTAATTTCAGAGTCCAGCGGGATGCCCTAACTTTTGCCTAAGTTGCTTGTTTTCAAGTTTCAACTTAGCGGGCTTTTTTCATTTTTCATTTTTTTTTATTCTTTTTCCTTTTTCTTGAACAAATCGTGTGACACTGGCTTGTCTTGACTTTGTTGAAAGGGTTGTGACTGCCTCACTTTTTGATTGTTGATGGATAACCATTGTGGTTTCACATCTCTTGACCTCTTGACGGTGGAATAGAAGGTAATGGATCCTCAGATGCACACTCCTTTTGAAATTTGAACGCTCGGTCAAATTAACTGACGTCTACCCTGCCCCTGGGTTAAATGTGAGGGTTTTTTCGTATGAAAGAAACTCCTACTTCAAGGCTCAAAGGGGTTAACGAGGGTCTATCTCCCTTATATCTCCAGTGTTTGGGGATTTGAATCAATGCCTGTACATCCTCAACAGGGTTTTATCCAAAAGCACACAATCAGAGATTTTTTGCGTTTTCAACTCATCATCCTCCTTCAAGAGTTTAAGCACGACAGTTGGTATTGCAATGCACATATACAAACTTATGAGTGAATACGAATGGATTACTTCAGGAAAAACATGCGTATTGTATTATGATTAACATAAAAAGAAAAACAGATTTCATGCATGCATACAAATGTCTTGACAAATATAAAAAGCTACACATGAGAATGCAGTAAAGAAGCTAAATGATTGTCCTTGTTGAGGAGGCTTGACTCCGTCTGGACTTGTTGCTTCTGATGATGTTTTTGCAAACTGGGTGCTCAATCTGATGAAGAAAGTTCAATTTATGGGCCACCCATCTGGTGTGATAACCTTTGAGTCAATCACGTCTTGCACCTTGTCTTTACCTTTACCTCTGAAAGACTTGCAATCGTCAATTAAACGGTCAGGTGCCCCAGAATGGTAGTCATACCTGGCATTTGGCATTGAAAGCCCAAAGGAAGCTTTGTCGAAGATGATCCTGATGCGACTAGCTCAATCAGTTCGAGTTTGAGCAAATGAGGAAACCTGTTGCACGTACGGCATCGGAATAGGATCAAACTTCTTCTCAAGTTGTTCTGGCCTTTGCCCATATGCTCTGCCCCTAGGACTCTCTTGGGGAGATGGAGTTGGAAGCCGACAAGAGATATCTGGAGGAAAGAAATTGATAAATAAGGTTGATAGATAAGGTTGCTCGCAAAGATCTCACACGATCTCCTACCTACGTATCTCCATTGACTAATGAAGAATCACAGCGACGTAGTTCCCCTCACTGAGAGTGAGGATTGCTTTGTTTCCTTAACATCGCATTCTGGATTTCTGTAAGCAGGCCCATCTGATTCTTCACCCGGTTAACTTCTTCTCTCAGCAGTTTCTGACCGCGGGACAACGCCTGAATGTCCATCACAAAATGCCCCAGTTGGACCTTCATCTCAGTCACCTCCGCTCGGAGTTGTTCCATATCTGAACCTTGACTGTGGTGAATTGAGTAGTTGGAAGAAGTCATGTTGGTCGCTTCTGAAGAGAATACCCAGTCAGAATGATGAATCCGCTCCGGAACACCTGTTATGCATATGAGTATGAGAATGCCGTGCAAAATGCCATGTTCGAATAATTCCAAGGGATCATTATGCTTTGATTCAAAAAAAAAAAATTTTTTTTTAGAAGAAACATAAGAAATGGATGGAAATGCCCAGTGGCAAGTCTCAAAGTTAATATCCCTTGGAAATACGAGAACATGTATGCGCAAATGATGATGCAGATGCAACAGACATGGGACAAGGCTTCCATATAATCTGGATAACTGTTGTGCTGGTGATCGAATGAAGAGAACGCCGGAATGCCATAATATCCAACTAATCAGAATACCAGGATGTCGGGATATCGGCATAATCAGAATACCAGAAAGGCCAAAATATCGGCATAATCAGAGCACCGACCTGACCAGAATACCGGGATGGTCAGAATAATCATGATGCCATAATACCAGGCTGATGAGTCCACACTGATAAGAGAACCAAAATACCTGGTAGGATGAAAGCTAAGGTTACCTGCAAACCTGTAAACAAACCCGCCCCTCTCACATGTGGGTACTAGGATGTTCAGTATCCCGGGCTCTCAGGTCGAGAAATGATGATACGTTCACCATTTCTAGTTTGGCATCATCATTAATCGAGGAGGCCTCAACTGATTCTCCAAAACGAAAGGTCCTCAGCTTCTGGCACTGAGGTCGATAAGCAATAGTACATTCATCCCTCGGGGTACAGTACTATCGCCAATCGAGGAGTGCCTCCACTGATTCTCTTTCAAAAAGGATAACCTATAGCAAGTTCCCAGCATTGGGTCCTCGGATCGAGAATGTGCAATGGGTTTGCCACAGAATGTGGTCTGCCACTGTCACAACTCGGGAGGAGTGCCGCAACTGATTCCTCGGGAATGGTCACCAGAGTCGACAATTCCTCAAGAGAATAACTACTGGCCTGCATAACATGCAGTAGCAGAAAGCTCCCGATAGAACCTCGTCTGGCTGTGGGTCTCATGAACAACAATACGTGGTCACCACCACGCAAGCGTCATGACTATCCACTCTAATACCTATGTGTGTACTCAAGCCTGGGTAGTGAGCTTATCTCTCAGAACACCCATCCCGCCAAACAGAAAACAACACAGTCTAGTATAACATAATATAGCATATGAAATGAAAATGCTAAAATACAGCAAATACAGTAATATACAGTAATACAGTAAATAACTATACAGTAAAACAGTAAATACAGCACAACCGTAAACACCCAATGAAATAAAAATAGACAAGCGTTAGGATTGACTCGCTTAGGATGGACCAGCAATAGGTCAGTATTTCCCCAGCAGAGTCGCCAGCTGTCGCTCCCGGGATTTTCATCCAAGTACAAACGCGAAAGTGGCACCGAAACAGAGTTGCCAGCAATGTGTATTTATCCCATGAGAGGGAAAGGAAACACCGCATAAACCTGAAGGAAAGGAAAAGCATGGTCTTACGACCAAAAGAACTGGGTTCGGGAGTCGGTTACGCGCGAGGAAGGTATTAGCACCCCCACGCGTCCATCGTACCCGATGGGATCCACGCTTGCTTGTCTCGATCAAAGGGTGTAAAGAAAGGATACCGGAAAAGGAACTGAAAGAAAGAAAAGAGAAAGAAAAGAAAAGGAACGGGAAACAAATGTAGGGAAAATAAAAGAAGTGCTCGCATGGGCCCTACCCCACTGCCTACGTATCTCATCGGGAGCATGAGAATCAGAGCGACGTAGTTCCCCTCAATAGGGATGGATTGTTTTCTAGAGAACGGCTTACGTTCTAGCTCAGGTGTTGCAGGCTCGCTGGTCCGAGTGCGTTACCATCTTGCAAGAGAACGAGTAGAAGCACGTTCGTACGCTGAGACTGAATGAGGTGAGAAAAGAATTCCCGAAGGGAAGACGTTATTGTTGGTTTTTGTCTTTTAAGAGTCTTTTCATTTGTTTGCATATGACAGTGTATCTGGATCTTAGCCATTGGAATGTGTACGTTCTCACATTCCAAGATGGAATGGGTAAGAATGCACACTAAGAGTGAAGAAGACCCCCACACTTAGTTCCAATTGTCAAGGTTCAAACACACTAGCATACTTGTGTTTATTAAGTGTTTTTGTTAATTATGAAGTGAAGAAGTGTTTTTTATTATATGCACCTTCAACAAGTATTGCATTTAAGTCCCTCATACAAGATCAAATATGCAACACATTGACCTAAGATAGGCCATATGCTACACATTCTAAGATTACAAGAGAAGACCCCTTATAATCTTTTCTTTATATGAAAGGCCTAAATGCAATAAATGCCTACCTTTATTATATGTTTTGAATTTTCTTTGAGATGAGAAGATGAAAGACTCAAGAGAGGGTAAAGGTAAAAATCTATATGGACTAAGACTCAATCCTAATTGATTAGTTAAGGGAGTGATCCTAAAGTTTGTGAGGTTTCAACCTAAAGTCTAAAGAAAGAATGAATTAAACAATTCACTTCTAAAGTAGAAGATGAATTGTAATTCACAAGGGGAAAGTGATGAGTTATTAAAAGAAAGCACATAAGTGCTTAGCAAAACACAAAATGGAATTGTAAAAGAGAAAGGATAGAAGTTGAATGTGGATTCCTTATCCACACTCAATTGAAACTTACCAAAGCCCCTACATGGTTAGTAAACGTGTATAAGAAGTATAAGAAGTAAAAGAACATGTAATGCATCATAAAACTCACAAGAATTAAATGAGAAAACAAATCCTAGAACCACAACCAGAATGGGCATCATATGGAAACCAATGGTTATTATCATACAAGTGCAAGTGAATAAGCAACCATCATCACCCATTAGCATTTAAACATGTTACAAGAAGAAGGGGTAGATGAAAGATGGAAAGAAATGAAGAGGACATGCATAAATGGAACATGTAAATCAACAACCAGAATTGAAACTAAATGGAAAAGGGTTTATAAACATCTCAAAAGTATTTATGAGGTAACTTCAAGACATTCAAGAGGTAATATAAGAAGAATTGAAATGAAAGTTCAAAAAGAAAGGGCAAACAATACATGTTAATGATGCACAAAGTTCAAATTGAAATGAACATGTAAAGATGACCTATAATGTGTATCAAAGACCTATAATATCATATGAATGGCTCATAACATATGCAAATGCTCATACAAAGGTGCACAAAAGAATTCATGTAAACATGCACTAAAGTTGTAATGACATGCCATGGATTATACATCCAATGTGATGCATCAAACAAAGACCAAATGGATTCATGAAAATTATGACAGCATATCATTGGAATGCCTAGGTCAGAAATGCATCATACATCAAGATAACATGTAAAAATTCAGAGCAAAATGACTTCAAACAAAGCAATTAGGTCAAATTGAAACATCATGCAAAGTGGTACAAATATAGGCATCAAGACATGTAATAAAGTGACCTAAAAAATCAAACAAAAATCATCTAACATACCTCAAGATGATAATGACTCAATGCAAAAAGAATCATGTCAAAACAGTTGGTAATGAGCAAGAACAAAATTAAACAAATTCAAGTATCATGCTTAGAATGCATCTAAATGGAAATTCAAAGAAAATTATGGACCAGGGGTAAAAAGGTCATAAAATCAGAAAATAAAATCATCAAAAATTTCCTAAATGTTTCAATGATATTCATGAATTTTTGTGGAATTTAATAATGCAATTTGGTATTTTTAAAAATTGGAAATGAAACATGTATAAAAAATAAGAAAAATGAAAATGAAATGCAAAGGAAAGGGGGTATGAACATAGCAATAATGCAGTGCAAATTAATTGGGCTTGGAAACAGGGGAGGTGTGAATATCAATCAGGCAAGGTCCATTTACACGCCAAACACAATAACAAGTGTGCACCATCAGTCAACAATTTTGACTCACTCACAACCATCAGATCAAGTCAAGGTCAAATAAAAGTCAAAGTACTCAAAATCAATGCATGCACGTGAGGACACAGGCCACTTACCATGCACCACACCACACCACACCATGCTTAAGTGAAATTCAGAAAAATGCACGTGAGGATCATGTGAGTTTTAATGTGCTGTCACATTTTGGAGCGTACGATCATGAAAAACACACGGCTGAGATTAAAACGCACACAAACCCTAACAGTTAAAGTCACCGGCCGGAGATGACCTCCGGTCATCTTCTCCGGCCAGCAGCCACCACCTGCAACTCACATTTTCTCCAGAAATTCACAAGCCATATACCAAACGAAAGCTAAGCTCATGAGGAACACAAATCCAGCAACAAAATTCAGAGATCAAGCATGGATACAGAGAATCGAAGAAGAGAAATTTGCCCTAAGTTTCAGTTCTAAACTCCTAAGGAGCTCTATCAACTAACCGGTTTCATATAGCTTCTAATAAGCTCAAATAACACATCAACCAGTTAAAATAACATCAAATCATGCAAGCAAAGTTTGAGAACTTTTGGAACCTGAAACTTGAAGATCTTTGGATTTTTGAGAAAACCAGAGGTGAGAACTTGTTCTTGAACTTCTAGAACTTCAATTTGAGCAAAATAAATGCTATTTGATCTTGAGAATAAGAGGAAATCTGAATCTGAAATTGGAGATAACTGTGCTATTCCATGCTTCAGTGATGTCTTCTTGCTTGATTGTGAAGATTGAAGAAGAACTTGGGGAATTCGTGCAGGTAGAGGGAGGGTTCAGAGAGAAAGCTTGATAGTGTTTTTTGGAGTGAGAGTGAAACAATGAGAATCCCCTTTCCAAATCTGTTAGAATTTTTTATATAGGTGTGGTTATGATTTGACCATGGTGGTTGATGGTTAGAACTACAGTTAGAGTGAGTTAGTTAACTGAGTTTGAGTTAACTAACTGAGTCCTGTTAGTTATTGGCACGAGTTGGAGAGCTTGGTTAGAGTGTGGAAAAGCTCATGGTCACTTATGGTGAGGATAATGGAGAATGGTGATGATGGTACTGATGTTTGCATTATGACTTGCAGGGCAAGCTTCCGTTTTCCCTTTTAGTGTATGATAGCAGCATGGTATTCATGTGTGTAAGGGAATGTTGGTCTTAATGAAGTAAGGGTGGATGGTGTGTAGCATACGCGTGAACTGTCATGGACCAAACAAATGCCAAGTCACAACATTATGTTTTGGCAACCTTTCATTAGTGAAAACATGGAGATTTGGAGATGGAGTTCTTGGTGTACAATGAATGAAATGAAGAGCATTTGGTGTCATTAGAAAGAGGAGACATAAGAGAACATGTTTAGTGTTGGAATTAGATTGAATGGAAGTTTGGAACATGATCAAAAATAGCTTGCAACAGAAGGAACCAAATTGGTGTATGGGCATGTGACTTGGTCTGCAGGCAAGGCCTTGGTGCCTATGGAAATTCAGTTGTGTTGACCAATCTTTGAGCTATCATAACTCCTTATCCTTTGATCAAATGAAAAAATAATGAACATCAATCTTGAAGATCTCACATAGGGGAACAACTTTGATGTTGCAAGATTTTTCATTTGAAGCCTTTAACCATGAGTAATTGATCCATACATTTTGCCCACCAACTGTTTGAGAAAATGACTGCGCGCAGACCTGGCCAAACTTGGTCATGACATGGTTTTTGGCCTACTTTCCTCCAACTTTGATCAATCATATCTCCCTCATTTTTTATCCAATGGAAATGTTCTACCCATGGATTTGAAGCTTAAAGCAAGGCCTTTCATTGAGGCAGAGTGGAATTTTCATTTGGTACTCCAAATTTGAATGGCCTTGGTTCAAATTCTGATGCAAAATGGCCAAAACTTGCTATTTTTAGTAACCCTACTTCATCCAAAAATGGCAACTTTCCACATCTTGATTTTTTCATGATTCTTTTGGAATTTCTTGACCAAATTTTGTACATTGGACATATGTAACATGAATTTCATGATTTTGGGCTCAAAAAGTCAAGAGTTGACTTTTTCCTCTGATTATTTGACTTGGCCCCAAATTCCCTGATTTTTTATCTTTCTTCCAATTGAAACACTTCCAAAACCAATTGAGAGGCAATTTTCCATACACATACACTTAAGAACATGTAGAATATCATGACAACAAGCTTTGTCCAAAAAATCAGAGATATCCTGATTTTATTAGAAACCCTAATTTTGACCCTCTCTGGTTAGGAGGAAATTGCACATCTTCCAAATCCAAATTCCTCAGAGTATGTTGTGTATCCTCTTAAAGGATGATGAGAAATGCCACTTGAGAATGATTTTGAATCAATGAGCTATCTCTTTTGAGGATTTTCCTTCAATTTTTGAACCTCTTGCATAGTGAAAGATGTAGTGCTTCAATCTCCCATTGAATCTCACTTCCTTGAGGTTTTGGAAGATCAATTGAGATAGTATGAGACATGAGAGACCTCTTGGCTTGCCTAGAGCCAACTTGATTGACCTTTTTGTGCTTTGAATGATTCCTTGATTGTCCACCTTCCACCCGATCACATGCCCTGATGGTAAGAAGGATGCCATGCTTCACTTTTCTATGTTAAATGCAATGCAATGCTAATGAGATGGATATGATATGATAAATGATAATGCCATGCTATGATGCCAAAAGGGGAGAGCAAATTTTGGGGTATTACACACAGTCAGATTATCCCTAACTTGTACATCATCCATCTGAATCACATGCGACGGATCTAGAATGTACTTCCTCAACTAAGACACAAGGAACACGTCATTCCAATACTAGCATGAAAACTATTATCGTATGTGAACTCAATCAACGGCAAATGGCTATCCCACAATCCTCCATGATCCAACACACAAGCCCTCAGCAAATCCTCTAAAGATTGGATAGTTCTTTCTGTCTGACTGTCCGTCTGCGGATGATAGGCAGAACTCATCCTCAACTTAGTACCCAAGGCATCTTGCAAACTCTTCAGAACCTCGATGTAAATCTCGGATCTCTATCTGACACAATACTCGAAGGTATCCCATGTAACTTAACAATCTCTTCAATATACATCTCGGCTAACTTCTGCATGGAATGATTAGTCTTCATCGGCAAGAAATAAGCCGACTTTGTTAATCTATCCACGATCACCCAAATTGAATCATTTCCCTTAACAGTCTTCGGCAATCCCACCACAAAATCCATGGAAATACTATCCCATTTCCACTCTAGAATCCTCAACGGATGCATCATACCTAAAAGCTTCTGATGCTTAACCTTCGACTTCTGACAAGTCAAACATGCATAAACAAACTCCGCGATATCCTTCTTCATATACCTAGCCACCAAAACAACTTTTTCAAATCCTGGTACATCTTCGTAGCACCGGGATGAATACTCAACCTACTTCGATGTCCTTCTTCAAGAATGCTCTTCTTAATATCCGAAACATCTGGGACACACACCCTGTCTCTGAACATCATTACGTCATTCTCGTCAATTCAGAAATCTCCTCTGTTACCTTGGTTGATCAAAGTCAACTGGTCAACTAACTTCAAGTCAGATTGTTGTCCCACTCTGATCTCTTCCAGGATACCACTAGTCAACTTCAACATTCCCAACTTCACACTGTCAGAGGTATTTTCACATACTAAACTCAAATCTCTGAATAGCTCAAGCAACTCCAATTCTATCACTATAAGCATCGACATATGCAATGACTTTCTGCTCAATGCATCGGCCACTACATTTGCTTTGCCTGGATGATAACTCAAATCAAAATCAAAATCCTTCAACAGCTCTAACCACCTTCTCTGCCTCATATTCAATTCCTTCTGATCAAATAAGTACTTCAGGCTTTTATGATCACTGAACACTTCAAATTTAGAGTCAAACAGATAATGTCTCCAAATTTTCAACACAAACACCACTGCGGCCAACTCCAAGTCATGTGTAGGATAATTCCTCTCATGAACTCGCAATTGTCTCGAAGCATAGGCAACAACTTGTCTATTCTGCATTAATACTCCACCAAGACCCAACTTCGACGCATCGCAGTACACCATAAAAGATTCACTCGGATTGGGCAAAATTAACACGGGAGCAGTCGTCAACTTCTTCTTTAATTCCACAAAACTCTCTTCACAAGATACATCCCACACAAAAGCTTGACCCTTTCGAGTCAACTGAGTCAAAGGTAACGCCAACTTAGAAAAGCCTTCAATATACTTGTGGTAATAATCCGCTAATCCCATAAAGCTTTGTATTTCAGTAGCAGACTTCAAAGTCTCCCAATGTAATACATCATCAATCTTAGAAGGATCAATAGTAATTCCACCCCTTGAAATCACATGGCCAAGAAGCTTACTTCCTTCAGCCAGAACTCGCACTTAGACAACTTTGTATACAACTTCTTCTCCTCCAAGACTTGCAACACAGTCCTCAAATGCTCAGCATGCTCTTCTTCCGATTTAGAATATATCAGAATGTCATCAATAAACACCACCACAAACTTATCTAAATACTCATGAAATATCCGATTCATATACTCCATGAACACACCAGGTGCATTGGATACACCAAACGGCATCACCGTGTATTCATAGTGTCCATACCTCGTCCTGAAAGCCATCTTCGGAATATCATCAGGGTTAACTCGAATCTGATGATAACCCGACCTCAAATCAATCTTGCTGAACACACAGGCACCTACTAGCGGATCCATCAAATCGTCGATTCTCGGTAGCGGATACTTATTCTTGATAGTCACCTTATTCAACTGCCGATAATCAACACACAACCTCATACTTCCATCTTTCTTCTTCACTAGCAGCACAGGAGCACCCCATGGAGAAACACTTAGTCGAACGAACCTCTTCTCAAGCAATTCTTCCAGCTGTTTCTTCAGTTCACTTAGCTCAGAAGCTGACATCCGATAAGGAGCCATCAACACTGGACTCGTACCTGGTATTAAGTCCACTGCAAACTCTACTTCATGCTCTGGAGGAAAATCCCTGATGTCATCTGGAAACACATCTGGGAATTCACACACAACAGACAACTCCACACTTGCAGCTTCACAATCAATTTGTAACGATGCAAACATTGCAAACACCACGATTTCTTCTTCCACAAGTTCGTCTACTTGCTTAGCAGATAAGAACATCAACTCCCCACTATCATCAAACTCGAAAAACTCTACAGTCTTGGTATAACAATTAATATGAACACAGTTGAACTCCAACCAGTTCATTCCAAAGATCACATCGATATGGTGCAAGGGTAGGCACACCAAATCCATCACAAAGTTCTTCTCAAAAATCATCACAGGACATCTCAAACACACAAGGGTAGTAGTAACAGAACCATTAGCTGGAGTTTCTATTACCATATTCCCATTCATATCGAATAACTTCAAACCCAATCTATTAGCACATTCAAGTGAGATAAAAGAATGAGTAGCACCAGTATCAATAATAGCAACCAACTCGATATTATTAATAAAACAAGTACCTTGAATCAGGTTGTCCTTCTCTGGCACCTCTGTACCACTCAAAGCAAACACTCTGCCATTGGTCTGGGCGGCAGTTGCAGTCTTCTTCGGCTTCTGGCATTGAGTACTGATATGACCTTTCTCACCACAATTGAAACAGGTCGGATCCTCATCTTTGCAATCAGTAGCTCTATGACCTTTCTTGCCACATCTATAGCACCTCATCATATTGTTGATACACACATCAACACGGTGGCCTTGCTCGCCACACTTATGACACTTTCCAGAAGCGGGAGCTGCTCCCCCACTTAACTTTTTCCCCTCTGCAACCTTCTGTTTTCCCTTGTCAGCTGAAGTAGTATAAGGCTTCCCCCCTATACTACCCTTTCTTCTCACTCAACTGCTTGTAGTGAGCAGATCGAGCTCGGTTGTCCTCATCATAGATTCTGCTTTTTTCAACCAACTCAGCATACCTGCGGATCTATTGGTACCCAATACCCTACTTAATCTCTGGTCTCAGCCCATTCTCAAACTTGAGACACTTGGACATCTCAGCATCTGCATGATTGTAGTGTGGAGAGAACTTCACCAAAGCCTCGAACTTCGCAGCATACTCTACCACAGTCATATCCCCTTGCTTTAGCTCAAGGAATTCCACTTCCCTCTTGCCACGAGCATCCTCTGGAAAATACTTCCCCAGAAACTCCTGCTTAAACACAGCCCAAGTTATCACAATGCCCACATCTGCAAGTCTCTGACGGGTGTTATCCCACCAGTCCTCAGCTTCCTCTTCTAGCATATGCGTTCCAAACTGAACCTGTTGTTCATCAGAACACCCCATCACTCGGAAAATCTTCTCAATCGCCTTCAGCCACTTGTGTGAACTTGATGGATCATGCGTACCCATAAAAGTTGGTGGATTGTTCCTCTGAAACTTCCCCAAAGCACGAAACTCATTAGGAGCTCCACCATTTAGATTGAGTTGTGCCACCACATTAGCAACCGATTCCAACGCATCAGCAATAGGACGATCATTTCTTCCAGCCATCCTGCACACCACCAACAAGGTTAAAAGAACTAAAATATCGACAATGTACACACACTCGTCGACTGACAGGGGACTGACATCACATAAAAACCTGGCCGGACCAACCGACCTGCTCTGATACCACTAATGTAACACCCTTTTCTACCCCACAAATGTTGCAGCAGAAACAACTCAAATATCAGAGTAAAGCATCAAAATTCCCTCAAAGGGTGCACATTTCTCATTAAAATCAAAATAATACACTTGCCCTGTAAACAAAGGGTTTTCCTCAAAATAAATCAAAAGCCTTCACATGGCAGCGGAACTCAAAATTCTCAATTAAAAGGTTTTCAACAAACATCGTAATAGACAAAAATAAAACCACATCATCAAATGACAACAAAATAAGGAAACAACATAGTTCGACTCAAAGGACCCCAACCCGATGTTACACTATCAGATCAAGACCCTCTAAATTGACCAAAAGCAAATAAACTTCAAGGTCCTCGAAAGCGTCCACAGCTAAACTTGATCACCTGCACGTTACCCACGTGGAGGCAACATTCAAACAGGCAGGGTGAGTAATCACAATTCATAATAATCATTATAAAACAAGATATACATAAAATGGCATTATCTTCATATACAACATCTTCAGGGTCATCACAAGGAAACATCAAAATCACGAACAACATCATAAAATACAACAATGCCAATTAAATGCAAATGCACAACAAGACTCATGCATGTGGTACCAATCGTCATAATAGATGGACACTAGGCCATCAACCTTCCTAAGATCCCCGTCAATAGGATCGATGCCGCATTTGGAACTGGAGCACGTCATAATTACCTCATATCCGCACAATGGGAATGAAGCGTCGTCACAGAGTATGCATATGAATGTATGATACACAACATCACTAATCATCATCATCAATTAAACATCATAATGTGAATCATCATTCATCAATCCTCATATACGTCATATCATCACATATTCGTCAAATAATTATCAAAACATCATCGTATAATCATCAGTAACATCATGAAAAATCATCATAAAAATTACAACATCGAAGCATCACGACAGCACAACAGCATAAACAAAATTTCACGAACAACAGCAGTTCGCTCCAGGATTCACTAGGCGAACCTGTTCGTTACAACCTTCGCTTAGCGAAGCGGCCAACGAATCCTACATACACCACACTCAACACCAGAAACATAATCATCTGTCATACTTGCTGGTTTATTCGCTTAGCGAACCCACTCGCTGATTCCTTCGCTTAGCGAGACTCCCAGCGAAGCCCCACCCTTCCTCTCCAGAAGCATCTCAGTACCCACTCCCATGTCATTGTTTGATGCGCTGCTCTCTTAGCGAGCCTTGGCGAACATTCGCCTTGCGAAGCAATGGTTCGCTTAGCGAACCTGCGATTACAGCAAATCGCTGCTACGCACCAGTGGTTCCACAGCCTCAAAGGTACCTGCGATTACAGCTCCAAATGACCCAAAAACATCCCTATAACAGTTCTAATACATCACAGAATTTAAAGGCCTAAAACCTACATATGTTAGGTCGATTCGTGACCCTATGGGAAACCTTAAATTCCCGAAACCTTCAAAACTCTCAAGCTTCCCAAAAACTCCATAGATCCTTCACCACAATGTTAAAACTACCACAACGGGGAAATCTGCCCCAAAGGTTTATTTTTATCCGATTAAATTCAACCCTTAATAATCGATTCACAAAATACCTTCAAATCGTCAATAACTCATAAACCCTTCAAAAACCCCAAAATCCCCCAAAAATCCACTTCAATCACATTGAATCCTATAATGAAAACAATGAAAGGTAATTACTCCTCATACCTTAGATTGTCGATCCGAAGTGTTCTCTCTTGAGCCTTTGGAAACCTTCACGAAATCTTCGTCTTTTCCCTTTTTCCTCAGAGATCTCCTTCTTTCCTTCTTCTCACGTTCTAACCAAAAAGAACCTTATTCTCAAAACCCTCCTTTTATATTCACTCTAACCCTTGGGCCTCAAAATTGGGCTTTCTCCATAATGCCCTCACTAATTCTCCTCAATGTCCACTTTACCCTTAATTCCCTCTAACATTATTTAAAATAAATAATAATACATTATATTCCATAATATATACTATTATTTAATTAAATAACCAAAACCTCACAAAAACACCGACATCGACACGAAACACCAAAATTCACAGAAATCCAAGAATATAATATTTAAATAAATTAAATAAATATTCTTACGAAAAATCGGGGTGTTACATCCTCTGCCACATCAATTTTGCTGTCTCGACTGTCCTCTCTCAAAGTTGCTGCCTCGACCACTTCGACCACTATCACGACCTCCACGGCCACATCCTCTTCCTCGAAAGTTTTGAGAAAAGAGTACCTTTTCGTCTTTGGTGGACTCTTTGGTTTGAACTGCTTCGTCGAGTGTCTCTTCCTTCTTTTTTATCTTACGTTGTTCGTGTGCCTCGAGAGAACCAGCTAGCTCTTCGACTTTGAGCATTGCAAGGTCCTTCGACTCTTCTATCGCGCACACAACATTCTCAAAGTTATCAGTTAAAGATCTCAGAATCTTTTCGACAATACCAGCATCGGTCATCGTTTCTCTATTTCGATTGAGTTGGTTCACCACTGTTTGCAAACGCGTGATGTATTCTGATACAGTTTATGACTCCTTCATCTTCATTCTCTCCAATTCTCCTCGAAGAGTTTGAAGACGAACTTTCTTAACTCGGTCGGCTCCTTTGTACACTTTTTCTAACGTGTCCCATGCTTGTTTCGAAGTCGTTGCACCTGCAATCTTTTCAAAGCCTGATTTATCAACAGCTCGGAACAAGATGTACAGTGTCGTCTTATCCTTCGAACGCGTCTCTTTCAACACCTTGGTTTGAGCCACCATATACCCTGTGGTATCTGGTTCTGTGAAACCAGTTTCGACCGTCTCCCACGAATCTAGAGATCCAAGAAGAGCTTTCATTTGGATACTCCAGTTTTCGTAATTCGCCTTTGTTAATCGTGGTAGCGGCATTTGACTCATCATATTCGCCATTAGCTCTGATGCCAATTTGTAAAAAAACTGAATACTACTTTAGTACTGCAGTTATAATATTTTATGACACTTTTTACACTATATTTCCACTGGTGGAAGTCTTACTTAAAAACTGCACTTTTTTCTACAGTTGTTGCAAATGAAAATACAATCAAGCCTTTATATAGACCCAAGATACTGCTATTCTAGGAATTAAAATGCAACTAAGTTCTATTAATAGACCACTAACCTCTTGGCCTTACCACTACAAGAACTCTTGGCCTTTCAACCGACTTCTAAATTAAAACATACTTAAAATAACATTTAAAGTTTATTCAACAGTAAATTACTAACACTTGTGAGATTCTTTGTGATTGAAGGAACATGCAGTAATTTATGTAAAACAAGACAGTTATTGGGTTTCTAAAGGAGACAAAAAATATGAAGAACCAGAGGATTGTGAGATTTATAGAGGCCACGTCAAGTTGAACTTTCTTGTTAAACTTTGAAAGTCGTATCTCATGCACAATTAGTAAGGCTTCAACTTCTTCAAGCTCTATTAACTCAAATATGCTTTCAATGACTGAAATAACAGATCCATGATCTTGTGGAAGACCTTCAAAAATCACATCAATTATCTGTTGATAAGGAATTGGATCACCAACAGAAGCATGAGAATCAACCAGGACTTCGATACGTGAAAGATAGGCTTCAACACTGTAGTCAGATAAGGTAGTGGAACGCATTTCATCGTGCAGTTGGCATGCCCAAGCACGGGTGAGTTTTCGGAAATGATCATGAATTTGTGTCCATAGTTGCGTAGCATGAGCGCAACCTAAGATATGACTTATGATTGAGCTCGAGATGGTAGACTGAAGCCAAGGAGCCACAAATCTTGTTGAGTCCATGCGCGAAAGAGAGGATTCTCAATTGTAGTACCGGTGACTGAATCGCTGATGTACCGATCTGGAATGTCATAGTAAAGAAGAAAACTTTGAAGGTTATGAGCACATTCACAATCAGTTCAATTTTTTGGCGCCAAACGAGAAAATTCTTCTCATCAAGCTTTTCGGAAAGCTTTAATTGAAACGTAACTAGATCGGATTTTGAAGACGATTACAGTGGCATAGGTGGAAGGGACGATTGTGGTTCAATCATGATTGGGGATTTGAAGTTGAACCTGGCTCTATGATACCTGTTGAAATACAAGAGACTAAGCGACATATAAATAAACCATGTGTTTTGAAAAACACTAGGGAGACATTATTATATATAGATAGAGTACAACTAATTACATGATATAGTCGATGTTGGACTATTCTATATACAAATATTCTTAACACTATATATATTTACAAATATCAACACTCCCCCTCAAGATTGAGCATATAAGTCAAATGCACCAAGCTTGTTACATATATAGTTAGTTCTGGGACTTCGTAGGGATTTTATAAACACATCTGCCAATTGATCATTAGAGTTGACAAAGCTTGTGACGATGTCGCCTGACTCGATCTTCTCTCTGACAAAGTGACAGTCTATCTCAATATGTTTGGTCCTCTCATGGAAGACTGGATTTGAAGCAATGTGCAATGCAGCTTGATTATCACAAATAAGTGTCATTGGTCTTGCTTCTTCAATTTGAAGTTCCTTGAGAAACTGTTTTAACCAAATAAGTTCACATGTTGCCATTACCAAGGCCCTATACTCTGCCTCGGCGCTTGATCTTGCAACTACATTTTGTTTCTTACTTTTCCAAGATACAAGGTTTCCTCCAACAAGTACACAATACCCAGAGGTGGATCGTCTATCAATGGGTGACCCTGCCCAATCAGCATCAGAGTATCTAACTATCTGTGTATGTCCTTTATCCTCATACACAAGACCTTTTCCTGGAGCACATTTTATGTATCTCAGAATTTGGATAACAGCATCCATGTGTTCCTGACAAGGGGAATTTAAGAACTGGCTTACCACACTGACTGCAAAAGAAATGTCCGAACGAGTGACTGTGAGATAATTCAACTTTCCAACCAATCTCCTATACATTCCTGAGTCAGATAGAGGCTCCCTCTGATTGGGTAGTAGTTTAATACTTGTATCCATAGGAGTATCGGCTGGTTTAGCATTTAACAAACCGGTTTCTTCCAAAATATCCATAGCATATTTCCGCTGAGAAATTATCAAACCATCTTTAGATTGAGCTACTTCAATACCCAAGAAATAGCGGAGTTTACCAAGATATTTTGTCTGAAATTGTTTCAAGAGATGTTGTTTCAACTGGAGTATTCCCTGCTGATCACTACCAATTATGACAATGTCATCTACATATACAATAAGATAAATACACCCATGGGGTGAGTGATGATAAAAAACAGAATGGTCAGCTTCACTACAGATCATACCAAACTGTTGTACTACAGTGCTGAATCTGCCAAACCATGCTCTCGGAGATTGCTTAAGACCATAAAGAGACCTGTGTAGCCTACAAACCATATTTGATGACTTCCCCCGAGCAACAAACCAGGTGGTTTCTCGATATATACTTCCTCTTCAAGATCACTATGTAAGAATGAAGTTTTGATGTCAAGTTGATGAAGAGACCAATGTCGAATGGCTGCAATGGCTAGAAGAAGTCTAACAGATGCCATCTTGGCTACAGACGAAAAGGTATCACTATAATCCAACCCCAAAATTTGAGTGTATCCTTTGGCTACCAAGCAAGCTTTAAATCGATCAATCTTACCATCTGGACCAACCTTCACTGTATAAAGCCAACGACAACCTACTAAATATTTCCCATGGGGTAGAGGAACCAGTTTCCAGGTACCACTGCTTTGAAGAGCACACATTTCATCAATCATTGCTTGCCTCCACTCAGGGTGAGATAATGCTTCACTTGGAGCTTTAGGAATAGAAATAGAAGACAAAGAAGACAAACAAGTATACTACAAAGGGGAAAGACGATGATAACATAAATCAATATAATGTGGAGAAGGATTTCGTGTTTGACGTATACCTTTTCGAAGGGAAATCGGAAGATCAAACTCAGGTTACAGGATCGGATCTAATGATGGCGAGAGCGTCGGAGAAGAGTCTATAGTGACCTCAGGGATAGGTACGACTTCAGGGACAGGTATAACTTAAGGGACAAATACGACTTCAGGGACAGGTACAACAGACGTTGGGTGACAATGCTGATATGTTTGAAGTGGGCGAGGAGTGAGGGGGGTCAACTGTAGGGGTATCTAGTGGGTCAGTTTCCCTAGAATGATGGGGGGATAATGACAGATGGGACATCTGGAAGAGGTGTGGGAATACTTTCCTGAAGGGGTTCCGAAGTTGCTTGGCTGGACTCGAAATATGGAACAGACTCAAAGAAGGTAACATCGGCCGATATGAGGTATCGTTGTAGAGTATGTGAATAACAACGATAACCTTTTGGGATTGATGATAACCAAGAAAGATACACTTTAGTGATCGAGATGATAGTTTATCAAGACCAGGGAAGAGATTCTGTAAAAAACATGTGGACCCAAAGACTCGGGGAGGAATTGGGTGAAGTGGGGAATTGGGAAAAAGGATTGAATGAGGGATTTTATTGTTAAGGACGGATGAGGGCATGCGATTTATAAGGTAACATGTCGTTAGCACAACATCGGTGTGAACTAAAGCAAAAGGGGATGAAGCTCGTTTGTTGACTCGATTGTGAAATTGACTACTAGTGTGTTTCCCTAACTAACACGACTCACAATGTAAATTAGATACCTTCGATAAATTTGGCACCAACTTATGTAATTCAGAAAGACTGGGATGACCTAACTGAGCATGGATAGTGAGTGGAGAATCTTTGACTGAACATGTCTGAGATGACAATGAGAAGTAATAAAGGCCTTGAGACTCATATCCGACGCCAATCGTCCGTCCCGAACTCCGATCTTGCAGGGTAACATTATTGTTAGTGAAGGTGACACTACAATCAAGAGAACGAGTTAAACCACTGGCTGAAAGTAAATTAAATGGATAATTAGGTACATAGAGGACAGAAGTAACAGAGAGAGATGGTAGAATTTGAACAGTACCAATCCCTTCGGGTCGGGTTTGAGAACCATTGGCTGAAGTTATAGTAGGTAACAAACCAGAGGTAGAGAAGGAAGAGAAAAGATTTTTATTACCAGTAACATGATCAGACGCACCAGAATCAAGGACCCAAGGTCGAAGAGGAGATGATTGAGAGAGGCAAACAGATGAATTACTAGTGTGTGCTACCGTAGCAGTAGAATCTGAGTTCTGATAATTCTGATACCACCTGAGGAAATCATCGTAGTTTGGTGTAAAGTTCTGAGGAGTAGCGTTGAGTATTTGAAGAGATAAAATATCACGCGATCGGCCGCCGCACGTGCAGTCACGTGCGGTTCAGGTTGCGGAGCATGACGCCCACGCGCGGAGACGGAGGTGGCGCGTGTGGGCGCGTGCGTAGGTTTCTGCCTATGAAAAAGTTTGTCGGAAGGTCACCGAGAATAGTAGCGACGGCGGCTATGCGGTTATGATCGGAGAATATTGAAAACTGATGATGGGGTCGGCTTTTCGAAACGTTGCCGGAACAGTAACGGTGGCAGTGGCGGCAGGGCGGTTTTCGGAGAATTTTGAAAAGTAAGAGGCAAACCGGAGTGACAACACGGTTTGCAAAAAAAATAAAAAAAATAGAAAAAAAATAAAATTTCTCACTGGAAGACAGTGGGTCAACCGGGTAAAACACGAAGAAAAATGAATTGCCTCTTAGCAGGCTCTAGATACCATGTTGAATTACAAGAGACTAAGAGACATATGAATAAACCGTGTGTTTTGAAAAGCACTACGAAGACATTATTATATATAGATAGATTACAACTAATTACATGATATAGTCGATGTGGGACTATTCTATTTACAAATATTCTTAACACTATATATATTTACAAATATCAGCAATACCATTATAGAGAAGATAAAAGAAATGCTGAAATGCATTCTATACTAGAAGAAGGTGCATGTATGAGTGTATATATATGATTTTGAAGATTGATCAGAACCTGAAGTGGGTCAAGAAAGACGTCTGTGATTCTGGGTGTATGAGATGAGGAGGGGGTGTACATGTAAGGCACTCCGATGCTAAAGTAAGAATCGGGAGAGGAAAAAGGCAAGTACAAAATATGTGTTTCTTAGGATGATTTTGAATACTTGAACCTCTCGAATGAGGGTTTTTATAATGCCCCCAGCACGTGGCCAACAATCCCTATTTTCAAGGCGAAATAATTGTTTCCCAAAGAATAGGTAACTGCCAAAAACTAGCCGTTAGGCCGAACAAATGTGCCCGAAACTAGTCTTGCCGCGGGCAAAGGTGTAGTTCCAGGCACATGCGTCGTAGCTGTTTCTGGATGGTAGAGTCGTGCATGACGGGCAGGGATGCCGAGGAGGAGCAGATGACCCTGGTGCCTTCTGACCATATGTACCCGACAGAGGGGTAGAAAGGTAAATGTTGCCCCATATTGGCTGGACATAGGCATTTGGGTCGTTCTGGGAGCAGAAGTGGATTGGGCCATGCCTAGTCATTGGTCCAGTCCAGAATATATATATATATATATATATATATATATATATATATATATCTGTGTGTGTGTGTGTGTGTGTGTGTGTGTGTGTGTGGAATTAGGTAAAAAGGATTCAAGAAAAAATAAGATGCAAAATAAAAGCTTCTATAGGTCGGCCTGTAATTCTATAGGTCGGCCTGTGCTGAATTAAAAGCTTCTATAGGTCGGCCTGAACTTTTATAGGTCGGCCTATGTGACTATGTCCAAACAAATGTCTCTTTGACAAGATTGGTAAGCTTTAGTGCAGAGTAGGGATCAGACGCTCCTCAAGCCTTCAGGGTTTGTGTTGTCACCAGATGCTGGAACAATATACCAGAGTCTAAACCTTCATATGCTGATGAACACGTTCAGAGTCACCAGATTTTGATCATTAAGAATTTGAGTAACATTGCTTCTCCACTTATACTTTTAACATGATTAATTCTTAGAAAAATCTAAGCTTGTGATCCTGCATACTTGTTTACCGTGAAAATTAGTAAACAATCGCTGGTCTCCAAATATTGGTTAACTTACAGAATCAACCAGTGAATCCTAGGACACCTGCTAATGATCTTTAAATTAAAATTTGGGAAACAATGAACACTTCGACAGCATTCATGGTTAGAAAATAGTTTACTTCAACAATATAAAAGAAATGACGTTGTAGAAAAGTAATCGAAAGTGCAGTAAATTGCTTTTAAAAATAACTTGTGCAAATAAAGAAGATAAATTTCTGGGCGAAAAAGGATAAATTGAATTTGATAAAAATTGTAAGACAATGGTGTTTCATCAAACGTACATTTCTCAATAACTCTTTTCTCTACACACTTGGTACTTTGAGTGACTTGTACAAACTTGACCACACATCAAATCCTAGCACTAAGACCTCTTATTTATATTGAATCGAAATAACTTCCTCTAACGACCTTTCTCCTAAATCAAAAGAGGTCCATAAGAAACCGGTTAAAGGAAAGAAAGGAAAGAAACAGAGGTCGCCGGAATGTGAATCGGAGAAGAAAACCGGCGAAAAAAAAACCGGTGAAGAAAGAAAGGGGAACAGTGGTCACTAGAGCTCATTGAGCTCTGATACCATCTTGATGTTAAAGGGATAACACAATGTAGAAAAAGATAGCACGTGTAATGTGAAAATTGATTTCATTATCCTTACTCAACCAATAAAATACAGCCAAGTATATATACATTATACAAGGGTAAAAATGGAAAAGAAAAGATAAAAAACTAACTGTCTAACTGCCTATAGTAACAGAGTAGAATTAGTTACATTGATACTTTGATATGTGAAAGATAGGTTTCGATACTGCAGTCAGATAAGGTATTGGCATGCCCGAGCACGAGTGAGTTTTTGGAAATGATCATGAATTCATGTCCATAGCTCGAGATGGTAGAGAGAAGCCAAGGAGCCACTGATCTTGTTGAGACCATGCGCAAAAGAGAGGACTCTCAATTGTAGAATCGGTGATTGAATCGGTGATGTACCGATCTGGAATGTCATAGTAGAGAAGAAAACTTTGAAGAATATGAGCACATTCACAACTGGTTCAATTTGTTGGCACCAAACGAGAAAATTATTCTCATCAAGCTTTAACTGAAATGTAACTAGATCGGATTTCGAAAACGATTGCAGTGACGTAGGTGGAGGGTACGATTGTGGTTCAGTCATGATTGGGTATTTGAACCTGGCTCTATGATACCATTATAAAAAAGATAAAAGAAATGTTGAAATGCATTATATACTAGTTTTAAAATTCTGTTTTTGATTGATTATATCAAAGTTAGTTAAAAGGGTTTATTTAAGGTTGCTTAACCAACACTAACCAAAAGTTATCATACACCCTTAGTAACTAACTTCTAGGGAATTGAACCAGCTGTGCCAGCTGGCACAACTTTAGAAAACTAAGGGAAACTAATTCAAAATACAATTTAACTCTTACAGAAAGCAACAAATGTATTCCTTCCCGACTAAATACATGCCTAGAAAACTACCCAACTCAAACAGAGAGCTCAATCGTCCCTGCCCCAACTGCCTTTTACAACCTCACAAAGCGATGGTTCCTTATAAATAGATGTTGTTTATATGAATTAGGGATGCTCATGGACAGTTAATTTCCATAACTAATCCATAACCATAAATAATCCATATGTTATAACCGGTTATTAAAACCAATTGTCATAACCGGTTTTCATTTTTTAAAATGGTTATAAACCGGTTATATCTATAACCAATTTTATAATTAGTTTTGATTTAATTTTATTTTAAAATCGATTTTTTCACAATTTTTTTTTCAAAAAAATAATATTTTTTTAAGAAAAAATATTTATGTTGAAAAATAAAAAATATTTTTTTAAAATTTTTAGAAAAAATATTTTTTTTTATTTAAAAAAAATCATTTTTTAAAATTTTTGAAAAAAAATTAAAAATATATTTTTTTTCAAAAAAAAAAATTTATTTTCAACAAATATTTTTTTTCAAAAAAAATATTTTGTTTTCTGAAAAAAATAAAATTTTGTTTCAAAAAAAATTAATTTTTTTTGAAAAAAATTTTCAAATTTATTTTTTATAAAAAAATTGACTAATTTGGTTTTTATTTTGAATATGGATGTCTAAATTATGAATTTGGTTAAAACCATATTAAAAATATATCCAAAATATGGACTTGGCTAAAACCATCCTAATAATTAACCAATTTTTAATAACCAAATTTGTATATAAATATGAATTATTTAAATAACCGATTTATTTGAACATCTCTAACGTGAATTGACCAAAAACCAAAGGTTTTTTCGTATTATATTTTTTTCATTATTTAAAAAAGTGCAAGCCATAATTCAAAAAATTTAACCAGCTCGACAAGACAGAAGTCAAACCATAAACATATTTAGGTTTCAAGTAGAGTACAGAAAACCATGTGATAATAAATCAAATAGCCTTTTGATTGGATATTTGATCATGACAGCTACATAGAGAGAAGGATAGATATAGATGCTCAAACACAGGAAGAATAATGCAAATTTCAATACATATGTTGCAGGTGTTACTGACTCGATCACAATTGGTCCAACTTATAACATTATAGATAAAATATCGAAAATCTAACCAGATATATCAAGACAACCATCATCATAACTACATGAAAGCATAACATCAACTGCTGTGCCACCTTCAATTGCACTACCTCCGTTTCTTTTTAAGTGTTATTTTTTAATTTTTTACATATACTAAGAAATCTAATCAACATTACTACTTTTTATACAATAATGATCTTTTTACCTATAATACCCCTACTTATTTATTACATTTATTTTACTTTTTCTCTCTCTTTAATAAATATATAAGGGTAATTTTGATAAAAGTGCAATCAATACTTCCTTGAACTTAACAAGTGACAATTAAAAAGAAACAATAAATTATTCTAAAAGTGACACTTAAAAAAGAACGAAAGGAGTATTATTAATCCACAAGACCACAGATCCAGGATCAACCTTGTACAACTGAAGGGCTTACTCTATACGAAATAGATATAAAATATTTAACTGATTTGTGTTTATGCCTGTCACTAAAAAATATAATTCGAACTATAAAGATATAAAAATTTGATCAGAAGTCTGTGTTTATGCCTGCAATCGCTATACGTGTGTTTATGCCTGCAATCACTATACCGTTCTTACACAACCGATCTGTCATGAAGACGGGCAGATGGTTCTCAATCATTGATATCATCAAGATAAGCTGAAGTCCCTGATCCCAAATGGCTTTGGAGCAGCTTTGCCTGTCCCAACCCAACATCTTCCTGTGACATGATTTCAGATAACTCATATGTGGATTGACTACCCACATGTACACTAGAGCTACTGGCATTAGATAATATGTCATCAGCATCTTTATTTCATTTCCAATTACTTGAAAATTCACTACCACTTGCGAGCTTTCTCAACAATGTCTTGTCATACAGTAGACCCTGCAAAAGAAACACATCAAAATTACTCAATAAGGTCTTGTCAGACCCTGCAAAAGAAACACATCAAAATTACTGTAATTTCCATTACAAGCAAAAAATTTGCGATGCAAATTGACATTTACATTGTCAACTTTAATGTGCAACAAAAACAAACAAACATATTGCTTAATACATATCATAATTAACCACTAAGATAAACTGTAATCAATAAGTTACTCAAGGCATGATTGGCTTCTGCTGAGAACCAAAGACATTCTTAATTTGATTAATGCATAAACCAAGGCCAATCTAGGCACACAAAGCAAGCAATGCCTATGAAGGACACACAACCATTCAGCAGAGACAGTTAGAATAATAAAAACAGTACAGAATCCATACATATATAAAAATTCTTTTAAGCCACCAAGTAACTACAATGACTTCCACTATCAGTACCCACCGGCTCCCAACCATGATGGATCCAATTAAATGTGAACTTGGGAAGTTAGAAATGTAGGAAAAAGATTTATCAAGTGCCAATGCAACAACAATAAATTCTGAATATCATATGTGCTTCCCAGTTCCAAAATAATATTAAATATCAAGACCAACTAATTACTATACCCTGAAGAGTGTCCTGTTATGGGAACTTTCACATTTGTGAGATGAACGGATGCTTTCGTCTTTTAGCGAGTCACCTGTATGCGTCCATTTCACGGAAATTGAAACAAAAGAGTTGTTCCTTCCCATCTGCTGAAAAAGATGAAATGCAGACCTCTTGAATTGTAGTCATTGTTTCCCAAGCAACTCTATTAGAGGGAGACAGTCCAGAACTTTTTTCTTTTCCTATAAACATCTTTTGAAGCAATTTCTTCAACATTTTTGGAGCCCATAACCTCATATACAACTTCTTGACGTATCCCAACCTCTACCAATAACCTCATATTCTTTGACATATCCCAACTTCTACCAATAACCTTATATACAACTTCTTTGACATATCCCATACACCCACAACCACGCTTCATTGCCTAAAATTATAACAGGATTTTGCTTATCTCATAAGAAATGAAGGATATGTATTGTACAAAAACAAACCATCACAAGATTGAGAATGAAAATGAATTTATAAAATAGAATCTCGGAGTTATTAGTATGTTTGTTACAAGCTTAGGGCTGTTATTGCACACAAGTTTCGTTCAAATAAATAAAAGTTTGCATGCGGCAGAAATCCTTGGGCACAAAGATAATTCCATTAACATTTGGAGCTTTGTATTTGTCTCGAGGAATTTGGCCGTCTGAATTGTCATGGCGCTTAGTTGTCTTGAATTCTACATTATATATTTCGCAAATCGAAGATCACAATTTGTGGGGCTGTAATTTCTAAGTTCGCATGCTGTAAGACGAGATAAAAGACATTCCGGAACAACTTCTGGGTCCTTCCATTTGTTACCATAGCGACATCGTATTACATATTTATTGGAGTTATTAGTATGTTTGTGACAAGCTTATGACTGATGTTGCACGTGCATGTTCTATTAAGTATCATTCAAGTGAATAAAAGTTTACATATGGGTGAAATCCTTGGGCAGGAAGATAATTCTATTAACATTTGAAGCTTTGTATTTGTGTCTACGAAATTGGCAGTCTGAATTGTCATGGTGCTTAGTACTCTTGAATTCTGCATTATATATTTTGCAAATGGGAGCTCACAATTTATGTGAGTGTATTTTCTAAGTTTGCATGTTGTAAGATGAGATAAAAGGCATTCTGGAACAACTTCTGGGTCCTCCCATTTGTTAACATATCCACAGCGAATTACATGAGCCTGAATGATACACAATTGAAGATTTTAAAAATATATAGAATTAGAACTAAGAAAAGGAGAGGAGCAGTGGTAAGATTAAAGACCCGATCAATGATAAGAGTTTGAAGGTTGGGGGAATTTTGAAGCAGTTTTATGAGCCAAGGCCACTTCAAAATCCCACATGGTGGTTGGTCAAAGTTGAATATAAGCTCCAGGTGGGTTAAATTGTGAAACATCTCCCATGGTGAGGAAGGAACTGATTAATTGGTGAGAGGCGGATGTGTCTGGAAAGGGGCTGTCATCGAAGTAGAGGCTGAGTTGTGAACGCCAGATTGGTTTCCAACGTTTTGAAAGGACGCTTGTGGCTATGGCGTTTTTTGTTGGAAGGAATGAGAGAATGTGATGAACAAGTGAGTCTGGTAAAGCACTTATTCTGTCTTCTTTTTGTCGAATGGGAAGCCAAAATCGTGACATTGCTGTGGACGTGTTTGCAACAACAAACGAATCTATTGTCATAGCCTACGTTTTATAGTCATCTTCCTCTATGTGTGTTGCAAAGTAGCGATGTGGAATAAGAAACTACGTATCTGGCTTCAACCGTTGAATTCAACTCATTTCAGATTTCCAACATAAACCCCTTTGATTTCTTCATCAGATTAACCCTCCATAAGGGTTGATGGTTGGGTGTACATTTGATTTGTACAATTGCGATAAAGGAATTGTTGTTAGTCTCAAACAAACGCTGAAAGACAAATCACACCGAATAGGTAAAGCATTGTATCTCTATCGCATCACTCAAGTTAATATTTAATCAAATGGTCACTTGCTCGAGATGCCGAATCACACGTAGACAACTTTCACAGTCCATACTACTTACAAATCATATCATGACATTTCAAGTATTCAATTTATTATTACTCTCATATTATTCTTCACTCATTAACTGGTGTTTACGTTAGTGTTAACATTGTAGATTCATTCTGCTCCGTCATATCGGAAGCTTGTTCTGTCTCTCCAAGATTTCGTTTCATCGTTTCATTATAAATTTTTGGTTTCCAAACAGAATAGTGACGTCGTATGTGAGAATAGACTATTTATTTCTGCCTTTTTTCATGAAAAGTACAATATCTTCACCAAAAAACGTAGATCACATATCTTCTTCTCTCATATAAGTGATCTTTTCTCTCAGATCATCAATCTCCTTCTCTTAGATCAATGATATACTTTTCTCCAGACACCAATCTTTTTCCTCGAACAAATCAAATAAAGAGCTCTTTAAACCATGGTAACGTCAAAGATTACTAAATTCGTCGTTCAGCGTCACATCGTTGTTGCAGTCGCTGAGGCTAACATCGTTCCACATCTCCTCTAGTAAAGAATGATCCATTCCTCGTAAACTCCCCACATGTTCCTACTGAAAGAGACTTTCCGCCTCCAAGAAATGATCGGGGAAATTTTCAACCCTTACCGTTTTTCCAATTTAAGCAACAGTTTTGCCAAAGTCAACCTTGGCAGCAACCTCCTTCAAAACTGCTGATGTCTGGACACAAGATACTCTTGAACATTCAACAACTGCAATCTAATCTAGGCATGCAAAGGTCGATCAATCTATTGAATAGTGTCTACTACCTGGTAAAACTGCAAAATTCTCAAGCCTCGACTGACATGAATCTCTGAGTTGAGGAGAACTTGTAGTACGCTTCTCCAAGAGCCAACCCAATGTGCGAGACGACCACGAAATTATACCACATCTGCTCCACAATCATATTTAGTATATGCAACCTCCCCACATGAAGTACTTTCGAAGCCACTAAGTCCAAACTAGAGCAGAAGACATCGTACTCCCTTGCCCGATTCTGGAGGAAGGAATGATAGTTACACATCTCTAGAGGTTCATCGATCCCATAGCTCACAAGCACACTACTCCCAGAAAGGGAAAGGTATGTCGCATATGACTTGGTCCCCGAACAGAAGAAGAATCCACTCTTCACCCATATCCTCAACAACAAGATCCTATGATCCCTTGAAAAACCCCTAAAGCTGGAAAGTTCCGATGACTCCAGGGATCCCGATGAGCATGTCAAACATGTCCATAACAGGATGATGTATACCTTGACTTGGTTCAAAACCTTTTTGGACAGGAGTATAAACTTGTGGAAAGAACTGTGCAATTTTTTTCCACTTCTTAGTTCACCGCTAAAAAACGGACACCTACTACCATGGCTTACCAGGATCATGCAAAAGACAAAATGTTATGTGAGTATATCTAAGGTATCAGTAGAGGTAATAGGTTCAGATGATAGATTGAACTGTTGGATCTTCAATAAAGGGTTAAGATCATAATTCATGATCGGAAAGAAATTGGGGCTGGAAGGGGTTGTACTCCAAGTGACTTGCTAAATAAGGATATGATTTATATATACTACGAAGAAAAGCTACTATATGAGGAGAATACCCAAAAATCAAGAAACCCTGGCTAGGGTCGAGCTCTAGAAAAGGACAATAATTGTCGTAGAGATGACAAGGATGAAGGACCTCGGTCTAGATTTTCCGTATACACACTCCTTGAAGCGCGTCAACGGAGAAAATTTTGAAGGAATGTGTGAACGAAGTTGGGATTAGGAACTCATACCTTGTTAGGACGTAACCATGCCAGATAAATCAAAGTACTTACGTTTCCACGAAAGCCACGACCATGATACTAGTGAGTGCATTCATATAAAGAATGCAATTAAGGAGATGATTAAAAAGGAACAGCTCACCGAGTACACCCGAGACTAAGGGTGGCAATAAAAATCTATTCACTAATTAATCTATTCATTTTTCTATCCATCACTAAAAGATGGGTAATATACCTTCAATCAATCACATGATACCATTTAAGTTTAACATAATTAATTATTTATTAAATAGTACAATTATTTGTTGTTTTCAAAACATTTTACATTGAAGGTAACCTTATCCAACTTTTTGAGTTGGGTAGATAAGAATTCACCTTAAAAAAATATCCATCTAATATATTCACTAATTAATCCATCCAATTCATCTATCAAACAAAAATCTACTTAATGGATCGGATCAAATCCATCCATCTAACCATTTGGATGGATTCAATCCATCCATCTTATTTTATAAATCCAATAGATCATAATATATTTTTAAATTTACAAGAAAAATACATTTTTTTAATTATAATTCTATCACTTTTATTAGTTTATTTTTCCATTGCACTATCATTATCTGCAGATTTCATATCAATTCAGCAATATAATCAATTTTTGAAATCGACATGTTTTTTTTTGGAATTTTACAATTCTTTAAAAAATTGAATTAGGATTTCTAAAAACAAATTTTGCAATATATATATATATATATAGAAAAAATATATGTTTTTTGTACAGATCGTAATACACACTTCATTAGAAACACAAAATGAACGATATATGAAAAATAATAAATCAGTCAATGTCTCGATTCATTAGAAATTGATTTACACGAGATGTGTAAAGTGAGTCTTTTCAATTAAGTAAGAAATTAGCAGTTCATTTTTCAGAGTTAATCAAAAGTAAGAATGTTTTAGGATCTCAATCTAACAGATACCTAAACTTATATCTGAAATCACTACCAATGTGGTAAACCCTAATATCATGCGATTCTTAGAAAACATTAAATCTAAACATGCAATCATAAACAAAATGTAGATAGAGATAGAGAGAAGGAGATATAGTACGCCAGATTTATTGTGGTTTAAAAACTTAGAGATAATGCTGAAAACAAAGATCTTTAATCTGATTCCTCTTTGATTGTACACAACTTCTGATATTGAATTCTACGAAATCTTTAATCGACCTCGACTTCTGTCTTCTATCTTCATGAATGCTACTCCAAGCTTTCGTTGTACACCGGACTTTACTCAGCTCTATTGGTTCCTTGTGTAACAGCCCGAGCTCAGCGGACCCTACAGGAGTCATGGCCGGCACTGTTACTCATGATCTACTCTCCCCCCCCGACTCAGAGGATTCTATCAGGAATCATGGTCGTCGAAGAGTTTTTGCCCTCCGTGGGAATCGATCCTTGTACCTAGGGGTTAAGTACAATTTTCATGTGATTCCCACTACCAATTGAGCTAGTAGCTCAATTGGTAGTGGGAATCACATGAAAATTGTACTTAACCCCTAGGTACAAGGATCGATTCCCACGGAGGGCAAAAACTCTTCGACGACCATGATTCCTGATAGAATCCTCTGAGTCGGGGGGGGAGAGTAGATCATGAGTAACAGTGCCGGCCATGACTCCTGTAGGGTCCGCTGAGCTCGGGCTGTTACACCTTGAGCCTTGAACTGGCTACAGATGAGAAATACTCCAATTTCATATGTAGCAGCTTCCACACAGCTCTACCGAAGTAATCTTGGAGAGAATAACCTCCTTCTGTATCCACTAGATTTTTTATCCCAATCACACAAAAATACCAACCCCCTAAAATCTTCAAAAGTCTTTTATCTTCATGAATGCTACTCCAAGCTTTTGTTCTACAATAACCTTTACTCAACTCTATTGGTTCCTTGAGCCTTGAAGTGGCTACAGATGAGAAATACTCCAATTTCATATGTAGAAGCTTCCGCACAGCTCTACCGAAGTAATCTTGGAGAGAATAACCTCTTTCTTTATCCACTAGATTTTCGATCCCAATCACACGAAAATACTAACCCCCTAAAATCTTCAAAAATCTTCACCAAGTGTTAATCACAAAACAAACCTCCTCACTCAAGTCTCACACCCTAAGATTAGAATTTGATCCAAACAACAATGAAAAATGCAAGAGGTTGAAGATGAAAAGAGATTTCAGTTACAAACTAAAAACAAAACTCAAAATGCTTTTGAAAAGTTTAAGAGAGATAAAATTAGGGAAGACAACAGGGCGGGGCGGTGGCGGGTTGAACTATACCCGCACCCGCCTCCATGTAACACACGTGCCCCGCCCCAAACCCCACCAGGGGTAAAAATTTACCGCCCAGACCCGCACCCGGCCGCCCAGACCCGCAAAAAGTTAATTTCTTTTTAATTGCAATAAAAATTAATAATTTAATTAAAAATTGACTATTTTAATAAATTAATAAATTAATAAATTATTTAATTAAAATTTTAATTAGTAAATGAATATTAACTTGATTAATTTGATTATTTTAATTGCAATAAGGGTATTAATAATTTAATTAAAAATATAATTAATAAATAAATATTAAAATAAGTAAAATAAGGGAATTAAAGTAAAATGCATTATCCGGGGGCGGGGGCGGGGGCGAGCGGGTCTTAGTGTCTTCCCGCCCCCGAACCCGCACACATAGTTAAGAACCGGGTTTCTCCCGCACCGGCACCCGCACCCAATTAAATCGAGTTTTCCCCGTTAATTTCGGTGCGGGCGGGTTCGGGTTTGTTTGCCATCCCTAGATAAAATGTGTGTTATGAGTTCTAAATCATAAATATGTTATGAGAGGAATTTGGAAAAATTATTTATATATGTGTTGGTGATAAAGCATAAAAATGAGAGAAAATACCCATTTGATTTGAGTTAAGAGCAAATGGTGTGAGTTGAGTCAAGAGAGTGATTGATTTGAATCAAGATTCAAGAACCAATAAAAAATAGCTTCCATGATTCGATTCAAGCTTTATATGATTCGAGTCATCAAGATCTATGATTCCAATCAAGATTACATAACTAAAATATGAAATTTGCTCCCAGAATTTGATTTGAGTAAAACATCTTCATGATTCGAATCAAACCTCGATGATTCGAGCGATGATTCGAGTCTAGCTTCACTATGATTCAAATCAAAATCACAGAATGAAAATCCATTTTTTAGAACCATGTTAGATTCGAGTAAGACCATCTTATGGTTCGTATCAAACTCGCAGAAGCAAATCCTAATTTTTAAGATTCAATTTGATTCGAGTCAACCAATGTCCCGATTTGAATCACATATCCAAAAATTCAAAATTCAACAAAATTGAAGTGTTGATTTGAACTGAGACTTGGCATTATATAAAACACTCTCATATGTGTTTCTTGATCCAACCTCTGACTAATTGACTAGAAACATATTGCGTTGACCTTAATCAAATAGTATGATTTATGCATGTGTAAAAAGGATTTAGCACTCAACCCTAGAATGTGTAACTATGTAAGGAGACTAAATTTAGAAAAATAAATAAAAATACTAAATTGCCAAGAAAAAAAACATAAACGGGTAAATCCTAGGAGACAGAGCAACTTCGGTCTTCCTTTTTTTGATGCTTGGAAAACTTGCAACTTTTGCAATTGGAAATGAGATGTCGTTAATCAGAAGCAAAGTGTTATCAGTTCTTTCCTCCTTTTGGCTATGCTTCCCCTGAAACATTGCACAATACCACTGTAGCATGCGATTTTTGTCGGCGATGCGACCACCTTACCGCAATGGGTGGAATTGGGTGCTACTTTCTGATTTCTTATTTATCCTATGAAGCTGGAAAGGAAATGGAAGATATCTAAAATTAACCTTGCACACAAATGTTTTCTCTAATAAATGCTACGAGATTCGGGGGTCCGAGGTCAGATTATACAATGGGAAGTTGTCAATTACCCAGCGTATATATGGTTATCCATAGATCGTTTCTGGCATGTTTCTCTATTATCTACTTACTGGTGTTTATCTGTTATAATTTGGGAAAGTTTCTCCTTTGGGAGTGTTGAGAGAGTATTTTTGTTGTTTTTGGGTTTTTCGATGTTTTTGGTAAGGTACTGAACCTAAAGTTTTTGATTTGTGTGCTCGCTAAGATTTCACAATCTTATGCCTACGTATTCCCGTAAAGATAACAGGGAAATCGGAGCGATCGTAGTTCCTCCTATTTTATGGGAGGAAAGGATGTTTGGTGTCTTGTTTAAAGCCCAAGATTGAAGCTAAAAGTTATTTGTGTCTTGTTCAAAGCCCAAGATTGAAGCTAAAGGCTGACTGAGAGAGAATTTGTCATCTCTAAAGGGATGTATCTCACCAGTTCATCATAGTTGTTGGGTAACTGATTATAAAGGAGAATTACTTTAACTGGAATGTATGGAATCCAGCAATGCCATAATTTCCTTTAAAAGGGAATTGTCCTGAAGGAGGAAACTTTAACTCAGTGTAGAGCAATGCCATTTTTCCTTAGGATTCTTTCATGCTAAGAGAGGGACATTGGCTTGGATGTAAATAATCCAGAGGCTTGCCACTTACAATAATTAGATGAAAGATGAAGATTACCAAGATAAGATAAGGACTACATCTTGGATTTTTGAATCAGCAAGTGTGCCACTTACAACAGTTATCTGGAATTAGGGTATTTTTATTGTCTGCTTTGATGTGTGATGTACAGAGAAATGTCTTCCTACAGAGAGAACTCTTGAATTCCTCTGAGGGGATATTGGTTTTTATGTGCCTTGATCAAAGCCCAAGGTTGAAGCTAAAAGGTTGACTATGTTTAAGGAGTTTTATATTTGTCTTGTACAAAGCCCAAGATTGAGGCTAAAATAATTGACTCCATTGGGGAGAGGTTTTATCTGTCTTGTACAAAGCCCAAGATTGAGGCTAAAAGTTATTAACTCAGCTGGAAAATATTTATATGTGTCTTGTATAAAGCCGAAGATTGAGGCTAAATCTGCTGAGGGAAAATCATTATACAAAGCCTAAGAGGAGGCTGGTTTGGGGAATTTCTTATATGAAGCCTAAGAGGAGGCTAGCTTCTGCTATGGATTATTGAGATCCAGAGACAGGTCCAAGTTAGGGAATCAACTCTTGATGAGGATTAAAGAAGAGTTTAAAAATATCAGATGCCTTGAGGTTTCTTATTTTTATGAGGGTTTATTGGTGGTAATTTGACCTTAGCTGGGGAATTTAAACTGAAGGCTTAAAGATTGAGTTTTAAAACCTATGGAGGTTTTAACTCTTCTGGAGGTTGATGAAGTGATCCGGGTTTTTTCCTGTACTCTTAGGAAACTTGAGGGTTTCTTTGAGATCCAAGAGGAGATGAGACTTTCCAAGTCTACTGGTATGAAAAAGTTTATCTTTGTATGATGCCCAAGAGGAGGCTGGTGTTAAGGGATGAGAATCAACCCTAAACTGATCTGATGTTCTGACTCTTTGGAGGATTGAACTAGCAAAAGATGACTAAGTTCTGTCTTATACCTGTAGGAGGTCTTCGGGTCCTTGTACTAAGCCCAAGAGGAGGCTGAGAACTTCTAAGAAGCCTGAGGGTCCTTGTACTAAGCCCAAGAGGAGGCTAGGGATGCTTTTAGGAAGCCTATGGGTCCAAACCTGAGAAAAGTTCAAGAAAGGTTTCACCGGGAATAGTCCTTTCTTTAGTGAACAGTTCTAGGGTTTGAAGAAATTCAAGAGAGGTTTCACCGGGAATTAATCCTCTATGGGGGAAGTGAATTTCTTATACAAATATTTCTAATTTGTGACAGTCTTGAGAAAATTTTCACCGAGAATAATGAATTTCTCTGTTCCATATTGTATAAGCCCAAGAGGAGGCAAGACCGTATCTGGAATTTCCTATGGGGAACTAGTTTTTGATTGTATTGAAAGAGTAACCACCGGTTTGATCTAAACCTAGACCTAATTGCTGGGGAAAACTCTAAGCAAGTATATATATATATATATATATATATACAGATGAAATATATAAGCAAGTATGTAAAAGAAAATGGTAGAACTTACAGTTGTGCAAGCTCCAGCATTGTAACCACAGCTGTATAGTTAGTTATTCAAGAAATTGAAGAAAGTTTTGATGAAACTTAGAATTTGAATCTAAATCAAAAGGAAAGTTTGTTGTAAAAGGAAGTTTGGGGCTTATACTTTAAGAGAGGTTCAGATGAACTCTTTTGAAAAAGAGACAATCGCGTCGTAGTTTTGAAAATTACAGAGGGGCTTATACAATGACTGAGGCCCAAATTATTTTATTTACAAAGGGATGGGACTTACACTCTACTAAGAGGCCCAAAGTTTATTTTATACAAGAGACGAGACTTATAGCTCAAGGAGAGGCCCAGATTAAAAACAGTGATCACACCGTTGTTTTTGAAAATCGCATAGGGTCTTATACAATGACTGAGGCCCAAATTGTTTTATTTACAAAGCGATGGGACTTACACTCTATTAGAGGCCAAAAGTGTTTTGAAAAATGTTTGTGAGGGTGAAAATGATCAAAACCCTAATTTGATTGAAAAGTACATTTTAATTTGAACAAAAATCATTTAAAATGATCAAAATTATCAAACATGTGTAAAGAAAACAAGTTGTGATCTTGAATAAATGTTTGAAAAAATATATTTCATTCATAGAATGATTTGAAAATCAATTGAATTTGAAAGATCAAGAGAAAGAATTTATTTAAAATGTTTAAAAATAATTAAAAGGAATTATTTTAAAAAAATTCAAAATATATTAAATAAATAATATCCTTTTGATTTTTTGTGTGGAATAAAATACTTTAACATATTTGTGAATTTTGAAAAAATGAATCATTCGAAAATGATTGAAATTGAAAGAGAAATTAATTTTTGAAGTTATTAAGAAATTGTGAAAAAATGTGAAAAGAATAAGTGGTAAAAAAAAATGGGATGGTCCTCCCAAGGTTTGAACCCACGCCCTTGGAGTGGAGGGTTTAAAACTTTACCAACTAAGTCAGATGCGTTGGCTGATGGAGAATGGAAAGGGTAAATTATATGTGAAACTCTCTTTGGAAAATGCTTAAAAAATTACCAAAAGGTCTGGGGCGAGGGGGATTCGAACCCTAGACCCTTTGCTCGCTACACACAGAAAACCAGCTGATCAACCACTGGAGCACAATGCCAATTCAAATATATAGTGGCAATGAAATAATATATAGTAAAAGTATATTTGATTCTAAAGAATGGCGCCATGGCCATCACCTTCAGCTTCATCATCTTCCTCAAATTTTTGAAATCGTATCTCCATTAATACGCAACCATTTTGGATGATTTAAAAACGAAACTTGTCTATTTTTGAACGAGGAATTGAATGGTATTACTCAATTTTATTTAAGTTCAAAGAATTGAAAGAAAATGGTTTGAAATCGTATGAACCCTAAAAAGATAATTTAAAATGAAATTTCATATGTACAAGATATGAAGCAATTGATTGAGGGAAAATGATCTATAAACTATCAGAAATGCATTGGTAACTTGAAAGGATATTTATGATGCATGAATTAATGAGTTCAGTTTTGATGAAGCTAACCTTGCAAGTGAGAAAAGAATTCTCTGTTGGAGATGTTACAGATGTGTTCTAATGATGTGGATAGCTTCCTTGACCCTCAAGGATGGTGTCCCAATGTTGAGACTGGATTGAAACCTTTTGAATCACTTGACACAACTCAATTTGCAGCTTTGAGGAAAAGTTGAGCAAAAGGACGGTGACTTGAAGATTTTGATGTTACAGATGAAATGTAAGTGTTTAGATCACTTCTATATGTTGTATATGAGGTGTGTGAACCATTGGTTTGAGTTGCATTGGTCTCCAACTCAAAACCCGATAGTGTCTTCTCAAGAAAATTGAGTTTTTGTGTTTAAGAAGGAAATGAGAGAAAGCTATGTTGTAAGTTGCTTTGGTGTGTTTGTAAACATCAGAAGTGAGCTCTATTTATAGGTGAATAGATTTATCAAGCATGAACAATTGGAACTTGAAGGATAAGAACTGAATTTAATGGTCTTGGCTTGGCATAATTGATTCTTACGCAAGGTACAATGGTTGTCCCAAATAGCTCAGCTATGTATTGACTCAATCCATATTCTGCAGTCCTTTTAAATGTTGTTTATTAAAGCATCTTGACTACAAGGAGTGTGAATCTTGACTATGCATTATTTCACATTATTACCCTTTGAATTCAAGGCATATATGCCAAAACTCATCAATTCAAAATGAGAAATTTCTTGGCATCTCAACCTAATTTTGCAGGTTTGATCTGAGTTTTGATGATCATATTGAATGTATTTGGCTCTTCTGATCATTTCCCCTTGACTCAAAATCGTGTATGGTAAGTTACTACTTAAACTGTTATGAAAACAATTGCAACAATGCCTCTTGTGGCAGCCATAACTCTTGGCTCAAGTTAAGTTGTTTCATGCCAATGAACTCTTTGGATTGTTGGCAACATGTATAACAACTTTGATGTTCACATTTGAGATTGATTCTTCTTGTTAATAGGTGTAAATATCTCCAAAGTTTTGGTGTTTTACGTAAAATCTGTCTTGGACAGAATTTTGTCTAAGTGTTAGAAAAAGAAGCATTTTCATGTTTTAGTGATTTTGATTTAACCATAACTCAGAATCCATGATGATTTGGAATGAGATGTAGTTGACATATTTGAAGTATGTCATGTGAACTTCCATTTGAGATTTGGATGGAAGAAAATGTCTTTGTGGTTTGGGAATTATGACCTTGCAGAGTTGGTACCAAATCACTTTTGTTCCATAACTTAGAAAATTTTAAGTTTTCTATGGTTGCCCCTTTTGCAAGAAACCTCACTTTTCTTAATTTTTCTTGATGAATGATGATCAAAACCATGCATTAATATTATTTTTTACTTAGGGGATCCACATTTGTGAAAAAAATCCAAAAAGTCAAACTTGATTTTAGGCACAGTTGACTTTTTGTCAGATGAAATTTAAACTGTGTGATCCTCTATGCAATCAAGTTCTAGACCTAATTCAAACCTAATGGATGGATTCCATAGGTGTTTTTGGGTGTCTTGAATCATGTCCCAAGGTTTGGCAACATGTCTTGGTCAAAAGTCAAAGATATAGTTGACTTTTTCTTCAAAACCCTAATTGTGGTCCAGATGAAATTGAAACTTGTGAATCAGGCTTCTTGGATTAATCCATGATTGTAAATGAATCAATGTGGTATATTTGAGGCCCTCAAATCATGCTTTGAGTTTTTGGTTCATGTCTTGTCTCAAAAGTCAACTTAGGGGTGAATCAGGTCAAGAAACCCTAATTCTTGATTTTTGATGAATGCTTCCCCTGAGGTTGTTTTGACTTGGTGATTGGATCCATGAGGTCCATTTAAGCTTCTTGGATCATGTTTTAAGGTATTGGCTCATGCCCAAATGAAAATCTTCATCTTGAGGCCTTGGTCGACCAAAACCCTAATTTGGTGACACTGGCGATCTTGAGGCTTGATTAGGTTGAGATGTTGCACTCTTGTGCTTGATTCTTGATATAGGAGACCTCTTGGCCCTTCATGGATGTTTAAGAGATTTAGACAAGTTGAAGATCATTTCATTTCTTAATTGATCTTTTGTATAAGTGTTCTGAGAGGGCTCAAAACCCTAATTCTTGGTTGAGGTGAGTGCTCAACAATCCTTGAGGAGATTAATGAGGTATTATGGTACATCCATATTGTGGTAATGATTTGCACAATGATGGGAAATCTTGGTGGTAAAATTTTGGGGTATGACAGATGCCCCTATTTAATCTTCTTCGACCCGAAGGTGTGAATGGCGAAGGTATTCGGACATTCAGGGTGCAAGAGGATTAAATATCGGAATACCCAAAATTTTGACTGTGGTTATGAATAGTGGCTTGCTCATCTATCATACCCCAAATTTTGACCACCAAGATTTCCCATCATTGTGCAAATCATCATCACAATATGGATGTACTTTCATGCCTCATCAATCTCCTCAAATATGGTTGAGCATTCACCACAATCAAGAATTAGGGTTTTGAGCCCTCTCATAGCACTTAGACAAAGGATCAATCAAGGAATGACATGATCTTCAACTTGTCTAAAAATTTCAAATACCTATAAAAGATCAAGAGGACCCCCACATCAAGAATCAAGCACAAGGTTGCAACATTCCAAGTGGATCAAGCCTCAAGATCGACAGTGTCACCAAATTAGGTTTTTGGTCGACCAGGGCCTCCAGATGGAAATTTTCATCTGGGCATGAGCCAATACCTCAAAGCATAACCCAAGATACTCCAAGGGACCTCATGGACCCAATCATCAAGTCAATTTAGCCTCAGGGGATGCATTCATAAAAAATCAAGAATTAGGGTTTCTTGACCTAATTCACCCCTAAGTTGACTTTTGGGACAAAGTTTGGGCCAAGACCTCAAGACATGATTTGAGGGCCTCCAATACACTACATTGATCCATTTGCAACAATGGATTAACTTAAGAAGCTTGGTTCACAAGTTTCAATTTCACCAGGACCACAATTAGGGTTTGGAGGAAAAAGTCAACTGTATCTTTGACTTTTGACCAAGACATGCTCCCAAACCTTGGGACATGATTCAATACACCCTATGAAACCTATGGAATCAATCCATTAGGTTTTATTTAGGTCAAGGAATTGATTTCACAAAGGATCGCACAGTTTGGATTTCATCCGATAAAAAATCAACTGTGCACAAAATCAAGTTTGACTTTTTGGAAATTTTCACAAATATGGTTCCCTTAAGTCAAAAATAATGTTAATGTATGGTATTGATCATCATTCATTAAGAAAAATCAAGAAAAGTGAGGTTTCTTGCAAAAGGGGCAACCATAAGAAACCAAAATTTTTCTGAGTTATGGAACAAAAGTGATTTTGGTACCAACTTCCAAGGATCATAACTTGAGATCCAAGAAGCCATTTTGGGTGATCCAAAGCCTGATTTGAAGGTCTTCCTACATTCTACAAAATCTTCAACTACAAGAAACTCCAATTCTTCATGGATTTTGAGTTATAGACTGATCAAAATGACAAAAATGAAGAAAATGACACTTTTTCAACACGTAGTGAAAATCTGCCTAATTTATCAGCTTTGAACACCAATGTTCATGAGGATTTTTCAATGGGATCCAAATAGTTTCAAAATAAAATATGATCACACATGTTTTGCATCATATGAATGCTCTCTAAAAAGCACAAGAGCCTCCTATAACTCAACCTGAGCAGGGAGATATGATCCCCTCAAAATCACCATTTCCAACTGTCTTGTACAAGGCAGAATTTGGTGTTTTGCTCGATTTGGCAAAATTGGACTACTCCAAGCCTTGTCATACAATTGGACACATCAGAGGATAAAACAAAAGGGGATTGATCTGATCCCCAAGCCTTCCAAGTCCAAGAATCTACATATAGCCATAACAAACCTAAAAAGACTAAAAAGTGCCAAGACTCCAATTTTGTTTCAATGCATTCAATGGATGCATCAAGGTGGCATGAACTGAGGCAAGTTTAATTGAATGAGTTAAGCCTTATCTCTGAACCAAAAGACCATAGGCCTGTGCTCTAACCTCAAGTCAATGGCTAGAGGACACTTGAGATTCCATTTGATCCACATTAGCCACATACCTGCTGCAGTTGCCCCACATAATTGCTGCCAAAACAAACTTAAAACACTATAAATAGACCTCAATTGTGATCAGTTTAAGTACACCAAAGCACCCAAACTGATGCTTTCCTCAAAATCTCCCTTTCACTCCAATTTTTCTTTCTAACTCAAGTCACTATCGAGTTTTGAGATTGAGAGTGATTCCAACCAAACCAATCACACACACACACACACCTCATAAACATCATGTATGAGTGATCCATAACGCAAAATCACACCTGGAACATCAAATTCACAAAATCACCAGCCAATTACTCAAGTTCTTGACAGAGTTGCGGTTGAGGTACCATAACCAGTTCCAGCTCCTTTCAATCCACTCCAAGCATTCAAACACACTCCTTGGCACCTAAGGAAGCTGTCCAGATCATTAGAACCTAGCTGCAACACCTCCATCACAAAACTCGATCACCAGCTACAAGAGGTAAGTCTGACACCCTCAAACTCTATGTTTCATGCATCATAAATGAATTTGTGAGTTACCATCTTGTTCCTACATGTATATAGAGTAATAACCCTCAATCAATTGCCATGAATCAATCGTGTATGGAATTTCATTGTGTTCATACTGAAATTAGGGTTCTTGAGGTTATCTTCTGATTTCTCACTCCATGCTTAATATAAATGCAATTAATTTATATGGTTGTGATCCTTGTTCAAAAACGAACAAGATTGGTGTTTGAATCGTGCAAAACCATTGAGTAATCAGAGAGAAAAGTGAGAAAACGCAAATCATCCATGGCGCGGTCACGAGGAAGAAGAAGGTGACCGTTGGCGCCATAATTCAAATTATTTGAATTTTTGAATTTTGGTTATTTTATTTAATTGATTGAAAAATTAATTTCTCTCTGAATTTTTGTGTTTTTAAACTGATTCTGTTTCTCAAAATTTACAAAAATGTTTAAATATTTTATTTTACAAAAAAATCCAATTTATATGTTTTTTTAATATAGTTATAATTTTTGTAATTAATTTCATTTTATTTGTTTCTAAACATTTTTAAATAAAATTCCCACTTTGATCTTTCAAAACCAATTGAATTTCAAACTTTCATATGATTAAACATGATTTTTCAAAATATATTTCAAAGTGTACAACTTGTTTTTGAATATATTTGGTATTTTATATCATTTTTTTCATTTAATTTCCTTTGAAAAATGATATTTTAATTTAAAATTAGGGTTTCCTCTCGATTTTAAATTTTCAAACAATTTTGGGCCTCTAATAGAGTGTAAGACCCATCCCTTGTAAATATAAACCATTTTGAGCCTCAGTCATTGTATAAGTCCCGATACGATTTCAAAATCTCGACGCGGTCGTCGCCTTTTAAACAAAAACCATTTGGGCCTCCCCTTGTGTTGTAAGTCCTATCTTTTAAAAAAAAAATACACTTTTGGGCCTCTCCTTGAGTTGTAAGACCCGTCCCTTTGTACGGAAAACCTTTTTTAGGCCTCAGTCATTGTATAAGTCCCGATATAATTTTCAGAACAACGGTGCGATCATTGTTATATCTGGGCCTCTCCTTGAGTATAGGTGTCATACCCCAAATTTTGACCACTAAGATTTCCCATCATTGTGCAAATCATCATCACAATATGGATGAACCATCTTGCCTCATCAATCTCCCCAAAGATGGGTGAGCATTCACTATTATCAAATATTAGGGTTTCAAGCCCTCTCTGAGCTCTTAGACAAAGGATCAATCAAGAAATGACATGATCTTCAACTTTTCTAACCTCCCAAACATATATAATGGATCAAGAGGACTCCTACTTTAAGGATTAAGCACAAGGCTGCTCCCTTCCAGGTGGATCAAGCCTCAAGATCGCCAGTGTCACCAAATTAGGGTTTTGGTCGACCAGGGCCTCCAGATGGAAATTTTCCTCTGGGAGTGAGTCAATGCTTCAAAGAATAAACTAATATACTCCATGGAACCTCATGGGCCTAAGCATCAAGTCAATTTGACCTCAGGGGATGCATACATAAAAAATCAGGAATTAGGGTTTCTTGACCTAATTCACCCCTAAGTTGACTTTTGGGACAAATCATGAGCCAAGACCTCAAGACGAGATTTGAGGGTCTCCAGCATACCACATTGATCCATTTGTAACAATGGATTGATCCAGGAAGCTTGAGCAGCAAGTCTCAATTTCATCAGTACCACAATTATGGTTTCTCGAGAAAAGTCAACTGTAGCTTTGACTTTTGACCAGGACATGCTCCCAAACCCTAGGACATGATTCAATAAACCCTATAACACCTATGAAATCAATCCATCAAGTTTGATTTAGGTCAAGGACTTTATTTCATAGAGGATCACACAGTTTGGAATTCATTTGACAAAAAGTCAACTGTGCACAAAAGTCAACTTTGACTTTTTGAGATTTTTTACAAAAATGGTTTTTTAACCCTAAAATGATGTTAATGTATGATTTGAATCATCATTCATCAAGAAAAATCAAGAAAAGTGGGATAGCTTGTAAAAGGGGTATCATAACTCCTAAACCACAAGGTCATTTTCCCCCATCCGAAGCTAGATTTGTAGCTCTCATTACCCTCTACAAAAGCTTAAATCTAACCTCCTTCCAAATTCATCATGAATTTTGAGTTATGGACTGATCAAAATCACAAAAAGTGAAAATGTCACTTTTTTCCAACATTTAGTGAAATTTTCACTAAGTCAGAATCTGCCTTCACTTTTTTCCAAATGTAGGGGGATTTTTCACTTATATCCAAAAGGCATCAAAACCAAATATGATCAAACAATTGTTGTATCATATGAGGGCTTTCCAAAATGGCCAAGAACATCACCAAATTCCACTTGGGCCATGAGATATGACAATGGCAATATGCCTTGCTGAAAACTGCCAAGGCTAGGCAGAATTTTGCATTTTTGCTCGATTTGGGAAAATCAAATAATTCCAAGCTTTGTCATCACTTTGGATACATCTGAAAATCAAATTTAAAGGGGACAAACACTGAGCCAAGCCTCCAAAGTCCTTGGAATAAGAAGTAGCATGCTAAACCTAGAATTGCCTAAAAGAGGGACAAGACTCCAATTTTGGATTAGAGCATTCAATACATACACCAAGGTGGCATGGACTGAGCCATTTCCAACTGAATTCAGTCAAGACTTATCCAAGACCAAGGGAACCACAACCCTGTGCCCTAACCTCTAGTCAATGGCTAGAGGAGACTTGGATTCCAAAGTGCAACCATTGGCCAAACCTCTGCTGCAGTTTCCATTCACTATTGATCCCAAAACAAACTTGCTCTACTATAAATAGAGCTCATTTGTGCTCAATTTGAGTACACCAAAGTGTAGCGAACGATTTTTGGATGTGGTTGCGAAGCACTATCGCTTTTGGGGTACTACAGTTCGATTCATTTTTTATCCTATTGAAGCTGATGAAGGAAGGGAAATAGATGTCTCCAATTAACCCTGCTTGCAAACTGAGTTTGAATAGATGACTGTTGGCTTATAGATGCTACAAAGATTTTGGGTCTCTCTTAGGTTATTTTGTTAAAATAGTGTCCGGGCGATTGGTGGGATGTTAGGACTGATGATTCTCAATTGATATGTGAGGGTACGGGATTTGGGTTTTGGATTAGTGTGCTCGCTAAGATTTTTCTTTCAATCTTATGCCTACGTATTCCCGTTTACTGAAACAGGGAAATCAGAGCGATCGTAGTTCCTCCTATTCTATGGGAGGAAAGGGTGTTTTGGTGTCTTGTTCAAAGCCCAAAACGTGAAGCTGAAGGGTCTATTTGTATCTTGTTCGAAGCCCAAGATGTGAAGCTAAAAGGGTGTTGTCTTTAGAGAGAATTTTCCATCTCTAAAGGGGTCTGTTAGTCACAACTGTTGGGTGACTGACTATAAAGGAGGGTTACTTTAACCGGGATATGTGAATCCTATCAATGCCATAATTTCCTTTATAGGGGGTTTTAACCTGAAGGAGAAGACTTTAACTCAGTGTAGAGCAATGCCATCTTTCCTTAGGAATTTCTTATGCTAAAAGAAGGACAGTGGCGTGGATGTAAATAATCTAGAGGCTTGCCGCTTACAGCGATTAGATGAAAGGAGTTGTTGACGTTTGTATCCTATGAACGAGGCACAGTTTTGATGCTAAAAGGTTGATTGACTCAACCGGGGTTTTTCTTATACAAATCCTAAGAGGAGGCTATTGACCCAACAAGAGGGTGTTTTTATGTATGTGTCTTGTACGAAGCCCAAGACGGAGGCTAAAGGTTGACTCAACAAGAGAGTTTTTTATACTCAACAAGAGAGTGTTTTTGTATCTCGTACGAAGCCCGAGATAGAGGCTAAAAGGGAGATTGACTTAACAAGAGAGTCTTTTTGTATCTCGTACGAAGCCCGAGATAGAGGCTAAAAGGATTATTATTTTAGTTGAGTGACAGGTCCAGTAGGTTGGTTAAAAGAGAAAATCAGTTCTTATAAAGAGACTGATTAAAGGTAAGGCTATGCTTTGGGATTGATCAGAGGATCAGGGTTATTTCTTGTTCTTTAAGGAAATGGGGAATCCAGAGGGTATTGGAGACTGTCCGAGTCTACTGGTGTTTTTCCCTACTTGAGAATGCCTTCGAGACTCAAGGAGATTAGACTGTCCGAGTCTAGAGTTTTATCTTTTGTACTATGCTTAAAAAAACAGTAGTAGTATGTTCACGGTAGAAAGATCTAGACTCTTTGAAAGACTGTTCTATTAAGATGACTAATTTTTGTTCCTATACCTCTAGGAGGTCGTCGGGACAATTTGTACGAAGCCCAAGAGGAGGCTGGAAACTTTTAAGAAGTCGAGGGACAATTTGTACGAAGCCCAAGAGGAGGCTCTCTTACCGAAGGAAGAATCCTTATACGAAGCCCAAGAGGAGGCTGTGAATACTTCTAAGAAGCCGTAGGGTCCTTGTACAACGCCCAAGAGGAGGTAGGGATGCTTTTAGGAAGCCTGTGGGTCCCCAAACCCCGAGAAATTCAAGACAGGCTATTCACAGAGAATAGATCAAGCCAGGAAAGTTTGAGAATTTGGAAGAAACTCAAGAGATTCCATTCACGGAGAAAAGATCATCTCTGGGGAGTTAGAGTTTCTTTGACAATGTCTAAGGGTGACAGTCTGTGAAAGGGTTCACCGAGAATGCTGCCTTTGACATCTCCATATTGTTTAACTCCAAGAGGAGGGAAGACTGTATCTGGTAATCCTATGGGGGATCTAGTTTTGTCTATTTAAGAGTGATCAACAGGGCTTAGTGCTAGACGTAGTTGCCGGGGAAACTCTAAATATCTATACTAGTATTACACAGTTGATATGAGTTTATGAAAGAAGACTTACAGTGAAACAGCCCCACAATACAGTTATATGTATATGAAAGCGGATAAAGAAAGCATATAAACACTTACTCGGTTGTAGAGCTTCCATGCTGTTCGGTTAGTTGTTCAACAAAGAAAGATTGAAAACAACAGTATATTCAAAATTAAAGGAGAAAGTATTTGAAAAGATGTTGGGGCTTACAGCTCAAGGAGAGGCCCAAGGTTTACCAGTGATTGCACTGTCGTTTTGTACAGAGGGACTTATACAAGTGACTGAGGCCCAAGAAAGGTTTTCTGTACAAGGGGATGGGTCTTACACTCTCTCAAGAGGCCCAAAAGATTTATTTTTGTACAAGTGGTGGGGCTTACAGCTCAAGGAGAGGCCCACGGTCATTTGTTTGAAAATGGCGATCGCGCCGAGATTTTTGAAAACGCGGTGGGTCTTATACAATTCATTGAGGCCCAAAATGGTTTGGTTTTCAAAGGGGGTTGGGTCTTACACTCTAATAGAGGCCCAAAAGATTTTGAATGGGTCTTATAGCTCGAGGAGAGGCCCAGGGTTTGTTTTTCAACGGACGATGATCGCGTCGAACTTTTTGAAATACAACGGGACTTATACAATAAGTGAGGCCCAAAACGGTTTGTATTTACAAAGGATTGGGTCTTACACTCTATTAGAGGCCCAAAAGTGTTTTTAAAATGTTTTATGAGGGTTGAATTAATCAAAACCCTAATTTGTTTCCAAAATGTATTTTAATTGAATAAAAAATTCAATTAAAATGGTCAAAATTGTTTAATATGGGGAAAACAAATTGTGATCTTGGATTAATGTTTCAAAAATCATGTTTTGACCTACAAAATGATTAGAAATCATAAAAATTTGTAAAATCAAGAAGGAAAAAATATTTTAAATGTCAAAAACAATTAAAATATTAATTCTTGGAAAAAATATCAATTATATGAAATAAATAATATTTTTGGGATTTTTTGGTAAAATAAAATATTTTAACATTTTTGTGAATTATTAAAAAAAGAATCAACTCAAAATCATTAAAACTCAGAGAGAAATTAATTTTTGAATCAATTAAATAAAATCACAAAATTCAAATATTTGAATTTTCAAAAAAGGGCGCCAAGAACACCCAAGAACACGCGCGTGTTCTGAGTTTTGCCCAAATTTGCATTTTCTCTCCAATCTCACTGAATACTCTTGCAAACCACATATCAATGTGCTCGTTTCAACCTCACGATCATGTCCATGGTCTTTAATTTCATTTATTTTTAACATGGAATAAGAAATCAAGACAAAACCTCAAGAACCCTAAAATTTGCATGAAAGCTGAGAATTTTGATACACGATTCAAACAAAGCAATTAATTGAGGGGAAACATTCTATGCATGATTATGAACATTTGGCAAAAGTATTGTGCGAGGAAATATGCATAGATTAAGAGATGACCAAGTTTAGGCTTACTTGAAGGTCGTGACAGCAAGAGCAATGTGATTTTTGAGTCGGGGGTGTTACAGATAAGTTGTGATGATCTGAACAGCTTCCCTACACCCTATGGAGTGTGTTTCAATGCTTGGACTTGATTGGAAATGGCTGGATCACTACATGGCATCTCAGCTGCAACTTGGTTAAAACCTTGAGCAACTGGCTGGTGATTCTGAGAAATCAGTGTTCCAGAAGTTGTTTAAGTGTTTGGATCACTCCTATATGATGTTTATGAGGTATGTGTGTGATTGGTTTGATTGGAATTGCTCTCAAACTCAAAACCCGATGGTGACTTGCCTTTGAAGGCAAAATTGGAAGTGAGAAGGTGATTTTGAGGAAAGCATCTGTTTGATGGCTTTGGTGTACTCAAACTGATCACAAATGAGCTATATTTATAGTAGAGCAAGTTTGTTTTGCAAGGAATAGTGAATGGCAACTGCTGCAGAGGTTTGGCCAATGGTTGCACTTTGGAATCCAAGTTTCCTCTAGCCATTGACTAGAGGTTAGGGCACAGGGCTGTGGTTCCCTTGGTCTTGGATAAGTCTTGACTGAATTCACTTGCAAATGGCTCAGTCCATGCCACCTTGGTGTATGCATTGAATGCTCCAATCCAAAATTGGAGTCTTGTCCCTCTTTTAGGCAATTCTAGGTTTGACATGCTACTTCTTGTTCCAAGGACTTTGGAGGCTTGGCTCAGTGTTTGTCCCCTTTAGATTTGATCCTCAGATGTGTCCAAAGTGATGAAAAGGCTTGGAATTATCTGATTTTTCCAAATCGAGCAAAAATGCAAAATTCTGCCTAGCCTTGGCAGTTTTCAGCAAGGCATATTGCCCTTGTCACATCTCATGGCTCAAGTGGAATTTGGTGATGTTCTTGGTCATTTTGGAAAGCCCTTATATGATACAACAACTGTTTGATCATATTTGGTTTTGATACCTTTTGGATCCAAGTGAAAAATCCCCCTACATTTGGAAAAAAGTGAAGGCAGATTCTGACTTAGTGAAAATTTCACTAAGTGTTGGAAAAAAGTGACATTTTCACTTTTTGTGATTTTGATCATTCCATAACTCAAAATCCATGAGGAATTTGGAGGGTGGTCAGTTTTAAGCTTTTGTAGAGGGTAATGAGATCTACAAATCAAGCTTTGTATGGGGAAAAATGGCTTTGTGGTTTAGGAGTTATGATCCTCCAAAGTTGGTACCCTTGCCACTTTGTTCATAACTCAGAAAATTTTCTAAGTTTTTTATGGTTACCCCTTTTACAAGTTATCCCAATTTTCTTGATTTTTCTTGATGAATGATGATTCAAATCATACATTAACATCATTTTAGGGTTAAAAAACCATTTTTGTGAAAAATCTCAAAAAGTCAAAGTTGACTTTTGTGCACAGTTGACTTTTTGTCAGATGAATTCCAAACTGTGCGATCCTTTAGGAAATCATGTCCTTGACCTAAATCAAACTTGATGGACATGTTCCATGGGTGTTATAGGGTATATTGAATCATGTCCTAGGGTTTGGGAGCATGTCCTGGTCAAAAGTCAAAGATACAGTTGACTTTTCTCGCGAAACCCTAACTGTGGTACTGATGAAATTGAGACTTGCTGCTCAAACTTCCTGGATCAATCCATTATTACAAATGGATCAATGTGGTATGTTGGAGACCCTTAAATCCTCTCTTGAGGTCTTGGCTCATGATTTGTCCCAAAAGTCAACTTAGGGGTGAATTAGGTCAAGAAATCCTAATTCCTGATTTTTGATGTATGCATCCCCTGAGGTCAAATTGACTTGATGCTTGGGCCCATGAGGTTCCATGGAGTATCTTAGGATATGCTTTGAAGCATTGGCTCATGCCCAGAGGAAAATTTTCATCTGGAGGCCCTGGTCGACCAAACCCTAATTTGGTGACACTGGCGATCTTGAGGCTTGATCCACCTGGAAGGGAGCAGCCTTGTGCTTAATCCTTAAAGTGGGAGTCCTCTTGATCCCTTTTGGATATTTGAGAGGCTAGACAAGTTGAAGATCATGTCATTTCTTGATTGATCCTTTGTCTAAGAACTCTGAGTGGGCTTGAAACCCTAAATTTGATTGTAGTGGATGCTCACCCATCTTTGGGGAGACTGATGAGGCATAAAGGTTCATCCATATTGTGATGATGATTTTCACAATGATGGTAAATCTTAGTGGTCAAAATTTGGGGTATGACAGATGCCCCTATTTAATCTTCTTGGACACGAATGTGTGAATGACGAAGGTATTCTGGCATTCGGGGTGCAAGAGGATTAAATACCGGAATACCTGAAATTTTGATGATGGTTATGAATGGTAGCTTACGTATTCATCTTCTTTTACTAAGCAATGATGCTTAGAAAAGGTAAACTTCCCCTCGATCCTGGTTTCCTACCAAGGAACTGGTCTAAGTTTCTGAAATAAACTTCCCCTCGATCCTGGTTTCCTACCCAGGAACTGGTCTCAGTTTTTGATATAAACTTCCCCTCGATCCTGGTTTCCTACCAAGGAACTGGTCTCAGTTGCTGAAATAAACTTCCCCTCGATCCTGGTTTCCTACCAAGAAACTGGTCTCAGTTGCTGAAATAAACTTCCCCTCGATCATGGTTTCCTACCAAGGAACTGGTCTCAGTTTCTTTTGTCAATAAACTTTCTTGACAAGGGACGCTATTCGTAGCGGTTTTCCTCAAACTTCTCACCGAATTTTCCTGGGGAGATGCCATTTGATAGAAAAATTTTGATGTCAGACTCGCTGGGGAACCCATTTGTCTGAATTGTAGAGGTGTACAAACTTCTCTATTTGGAGACGCCATTTTCCGACCCTACTGGGGAAAACGAGTCTCTTGAGAGACTGATTTCACGCTTGGGGATATTACATCATACTTTTCTCGGGATCTTTCTGGAGAAATGCCATATGATGTGATCCAATTTTGAGGTGCTGATGACCTTTTCATCAGCGGTTTTTTTTCGGAGAAAAACTGTTGTATTGCCGAATCTCTGCTTAAGAGGCTTCCTTTAGGGATTTTCCTTAATCCGGGAGAGCGAAAATATCATCTTCAATTGCGAAGAGTGACATCGGTTGAAGGTTCTCTGGTCTTTCAGAGGTTCAAGTTATCAAAGTGGTCAAGGGCCAATTCTGATCCAGAACTAAACTGGAGGAGAAAGGTTGTTCAGAAGCAACACTTCTTGACGAGGAAAGGGCTGACAACTCGATTGAGAGGACTGTTATCACTAGGGGACATGACCGATGGGAGTGATAGCGATGCAATGTGAATACAAATCAATAATGCATGATATATGTATGTATATGCTGACAAAACTGACGCTCCATACAGACTAATATATGAACACGACTGGATACTCGGCCACTGCTGGGGACGAAGAAGTACCGTTGGTTCAAGAGTAGCAATGTTGCCTTGCTTAGGAGAGATAGTCCCTGTTGGGAGCTATGTTGGTCGGGCTTAGGAGGTAAGAACTCGGCCGAAGAGGTCAGATGGAGCATTCGCATCTGACATAGCTGATCCTTCATTCAGGCATACTGGTTTAGAATGAGTACTTTGATTCTGCACTTTGAGGCTCGAACACCTTTAGAGAAGCGATCAATGTTCTTTCGATGTTCAACAGTCAAAATAAATTGCCATCTTTATTTTAAGCAAAAAAAATTACAAGTAAATTCATTTTGTTTCGTTCCAAGAATCGTTGATCATGTTAAAATGTCATTCTGTAAAGCTAAAACAAATAAGAATTGCAAACAAAAGCACAAGGGCTCAAATTTTATTGATAGGATGGAGATCAGCCAAACGCGTGATTCCATAGAGCATTTACAAAGTTTAGAAAATGGTAATTTACAGGGAAAAGGGGCTACGTTGAAAAATAACGACCACTATCCTTCAACCAACTTTGAATTCGGGGCATCCTGAGCTTCTGTCGAAGATGACCTTGACTGGAGTTTTCCTGATGGATGACGTAACTGTTGCTGAGGGATTGCCCCTTTGTCGAAAGTAGTTACTTGCCATTATCCCTAATTTTTTCCTGGATTGTACTTTGAGATTTCCAATCCATGGGGATGATTTTTTATCATGTCTCCAATTTTTGCCTGGACCGCCCTTTCGGGTTTTCAATCCACCGAGACGTTTTTTTTAGGCGAAGTATTTCTTGACTACATCAACATTTGTGGGGTAGGCAAATTCCTCTCCGTCCATGGTTGCAAGTCTCAAGGCGCCGCCTGAGAAAGCTTTCTTGACCACATAGGGGTCGTCATAATTCGGAGTCCATTTGCCCCGGGAATCAGTGAGAAAAGATTGTATCTTTTTAAGCACAAGGTCTCCTTTCCTGAAGATGCGAGGTCAGACCTTTTTGTCGAATGCCTTCTTCATTCTTTGTTGATACAACTGACTGTGGCATAGTGTCGTGATTCGCTTCTCTTCGATCAGATTCAGTTCATCGTGTCAGTTTTGACACCATTCAGCTTCTGTAAGCTTAGCTTCCATCAATACCCGGATTGATGGGATCTCTACTTCTATGGGAAGCACTGCTTCCATGCCATATACAAGAGAGAAATGGGTTGCCCCTGTTAAAGTACGAACAGATGTGCAATAACCGTGAAGAGCAAAGGGTAGCATCTCATGCCAGTCTTTGTAGGTTACAACCATCTTCTGAACAATCTTCTTGATGTTCTTGTTAGCCGCTTCTACCGTTCCGTTCATCTTTGGTCGGTAGGGAGATGAGTTATGGTGTTCGATCTTGAACTCTGCGCATAACTCTTTCATCATCTTGTTGTTCAAGTTAGATCCATTATCAGTAATGATCTGGCTCGGCACACCATAACGGCATATGATATTGTTTTTGATAAATCGGACCACCACTTGTCGGGTTACATTAGGGTACGATGCTGCTTCGACCCACTTAGTGAAGTAATCAATGGCTACCAGGATGAACCGATGTCCGTTCGAAGCCTTAGGTTCAATCAAGCCAATCATGTCGATTCCCCATATGGAAAAAGGCCATTGGGAAGAAAGAAATTTGAGACGCGTTGGCGGTACATGAATTTTGTCAGAGTATATCTGACACTTGTGACACTTCCTCATGTACTTGTAGCAGTCGGATTCCATTGTCAACCAATAGTACCCTGCTCTTAGAATTTTTCTCGCCATTGTGTGTCCGTTGGCATGAGTGCCAAAAGATCCTTCATGAATTCCTTTTATCAATAGGTCTGCTTCTGGCCTGTCTACGCATCGGAGCAAGACCATGTCAAAGTTTCTCTTATAGAGTGTATCACCACTCAGGAAGAAGCTTCCAGCCAGCCTTCTGAGGGTTTTTCTGTCCTTTCTGAATACCCCAGACGGGTACTCTTGTTTCTGAAGAAAGCATTTGATATCATGATACCAAGGTTTGTCGTCTATGACTGCTTTAACTGTGAAGACGTAAGCGGGCCGTTCAAGGCGCATTATGTCGATCTTAGGTAAGTCGTTCCATTGACCTACACTAATCATGGAAGAGAGAGTGGCTAATGCATCAGCCAGGTGATTCTCCTCACGAGGGATGTGATGAAACTCAACTCTGTTGAAGAAGGGTAGCAACCTTCTCGTGTAGTCTTTGTAAGGAAACAATCCTGATTGGTATGTGTTTCAATCTCCTTTAATCTGATTGATAACCAGGGCTGAGTCGCCATATACGTCTAAGTTTTTGATCCTCAAATCAATCGATTCCTCGAGACCCATAATACAAGCTTCGTATTCGGCCTCGTTGTTTGTGCACTTGAATGTTAGTCTGGCGGTGAAAGGAATGTGAGTACCCTGAGGGGTGACAATGATTGCCCCAATTCCGTTTCCGTAATGATTGACAGCTCCGTCAAAGATAAGCCCCCATTGGGAATCTGGTTCTGGCCCTTCATTGGGTAGCGGTTCATCGTAATCTTTCATTTTCAAATACATGACATCTTCGTCTGGGAAGTCAAACCCGATTGATTCTTGATCATCAATCGGTTGATGAGCCAAATGATCAGCTAAAATACTCCCCTTAACGGCTTTTTAAGCATGGTACTCTATGTCATATTCTGTTAGCAACATCTGCCAACGGGCAGTCCTTCCCGTGAGAGCAGGCTTTTCAAAGACATACTTGATTGGATCCATCTCGGAGACCAACCAAGTAGTGTGACGAATCATGTACTGGCGCAGACGTTTGGCTGCCCAAGCCAAAGCGCAGCAAGTTTCTCAAGCATAGTATACCGAGTCTCGCACTCGGTGAATTTCTTGCTCAAATAGTAGATGGCAGACTCTTTCCGTTTGGTTTCGTCCTGTTGGCCAAGTACACAGCCCATGGAGTCTTCCAGGACGGTGAGGTAGATAATCAGCGGCCTTCCTTCCACTGGAAGTGATAAAATCGGAGGGTTCAATAAGTATTCCTTAATACTGTCGAAGGCGGTTTGACAGTCTTCTGTCCAAACGCAGTCCTGATTCTTTTTAAGTAATTTGAATATCGGCGCACATGTCACGGTCATGAGGAATATGAATCTGGAGATGTAGTTCAAACGTCCCAGGAATCCTCTGACTTGTTTTTCAGTTTTCGGAGAAGGCATTTCTCGAATGGCCTTGACCTTGTTAGGATCAACCTCAATTCATTTCTGGCTGACGGTGAACCCTAAAAGTTTCCCCGAACGGACACCGAAGGTGCATTTATTGGGATTGAATCGAAGTTTGTACTTTCTTAACCGCTCGAATAGTTTTGACTGATGGGTCACATGCTCCTCTTCTATCTTAGATTTGGCAATCATATCATCAACATATACCTCGATTTCTTTATGTATCATGTCATGAAAAAGACTAGTCATGGGCCTTTGATAGGTTGCCCCGACGTTCTTCAAACCGAACGGCATCACCTTGTAACAAAAGGTACCCCAGGGGGTAATGAACGAAGTTTTCTCCACGTCTTTCGGCACCATTTTGATTTGGTTATAGCCCGAGAATCCATCCATGAATGAGAAAACTTTGAACTTTGATGTACTGTCAACCAGCATGTCAATGTATGGTAAAGGAAAGTCGTCCTTTGGACTAGCCTTGTTTAGATCTCTGTAATCCACACACATTCTAACTTTTTCATCCTTTTTTGGAACGGGTACGATGTTGGCAAACCATTGAGGATATTCTGATGTGGCGAGGAAACCCGCGTCAATCTGTTTCTGTACCTCCTCTTTGATTTTGATGGCCATGTTCGGGAGAGTCCGTCTCAACCTCTGTTTTATTGGCGGACATTCCGATCTTAACGGTATATGATGTTCCACGATACTGGTATCCAACCCTGGCATATCCTGATAGAACCAAGCGAATACATCGGGAAATTCTTTGAGAAGCTTTACCAAACCCTCTCTGGCAGTTGGACTGAGCAATGCCCCAATCTTGATTTCTTTTCTCTCTTTTTCTGAACCTAAGGTTACCGTTTCCAACGGCTCTTTATGGGGTTCAATGGACCTTTCTTCCTATCTGAGTAATCGGGAGATCCCTTCTGGAATTTCGTCGTCATTCTCTTCTTCAGCCCCAAATACCGGGAACTCAAAGTCGGGAGAAGGCATCGGATCGTATGTTTCAACGGGGTTTAAAACAAGCAATTTGCATGACGATATGATTTGTGTTTAGAAGAGATAGAGGAAATGCAAGAGTGTGTGCAGTGTATTTCTTTGAAAAACTGCTTGTTTATTATTATTGATTTGTTTTTTAGGATTACCATTTTCTGAAAAGCGAAAAGAGAAAACATCAATTAATGCGGAAATTACAGAACGATGTTATTTTATTAATGAACAAGTCGATTCTTGAAACTACAGCCCTATAATACAAAGCTCTCTCGCTTTGGACGAAGCGAAGAGGGAAATTTACAGAAAGTGAGCCCTATCAAAACATCTGTTTCACCTGGGCAGGGTGAAAGGTTAAAGACGGCAATTACTTTGACTTATGAACGATCTTCGGAACATTGACAGTAACCCATTGGGGGCGAACTCCTCGGTGAATCACAAAGTCTGGTACCTTCCTTGATTTGTCTTCAGAAATAACGCTAATTTCTGGTGGAGCAGGATCATTGGAATCTGTCTCCCAGGCAGAATTGTCGTAGGAGGATACCTCTGTTGCATTTTGCATAGCATTTGTGTTCTCAAGTAGATCTCCCCATCAAGTTGGCTGGATGTCTTCGAGCCTGATACGAGAGCTTTCGGGAGCAGTGTACTTGACCATATAGTCGTATTTCCCACTTGGTTGTCCCAGGGTGTCCCACACTTCTTTGGAACTGAATGAGTCATCCTTCTCGATGACGTTGATCTCTGGAAAAGCATAGTTGATGAATTCAATTCCTACAAATGTTGCAAATTCATCGTCGTACTGGACATTTCTGAATGACTTGATTATTGATCCCATGACATGGTGGAGACGCATGTATTCTTTTCAATGATGCTCAGCTGATTTTCATTGTTCGGCTGATTTCCTTGCCCTAAGTCTCCTGGATACGGCTGCCACATTGGCAGGCCATCCATCGGGCCATAATAGTTGTGGTCAAAGTTGTCCTTCATCAGAGTGTCCTCCTCTAATGAGTTTGGTTGAGCACGACATCCTTCCGGATCACAATCTCCGTATATCATTTCGACATCTGACCTGGGTATAAATCTCGGACTCTGTGTAGGAAAGCAAAAGGGAGTCTGCGTTTCGTCCTGAGATATATAATCGTCCTTGTTAAGATAGGACTCCCATTCTTCCTCCATATCAGAGGAATCATCTTTATTGATGGTATGCACTTCTTGAGGCACTGGGTGAAGGAAACCTCCACTGTGGAAGAAGTCTTGAATGGGATAAAGACTTTCATTCCTGGTAATAGCTGTTTGGGTACAGGTTGCAGAAAAACCAAGACCCTGCCTTGTTTTATTGTTAGTAGGAATGACTAGTTGTCCCCATCCGATTGTATTGGTACTCTCGGCCGCTTTGATAGCATCTTTGTATGAGGAAATGGAAGTTCCCTCTTCGGATTGATTGTCCTTGCTCACCGATAGTGCTTGGAACTGAGTTCCAATAACCTCCTCGGGCTCTATACCAGTAGATGATGATAAGTTACTCACGAGCAAGGCTTGTTCTCCACAGACCGTGACGAGCTGGTTGTTCTGGACGAATTTTAACTTTTGGTGGAGGGTCGAGGTGATCGCCCCAGCCTGATGTATCCAAGGTCTTCCTAATAAACAACTGTACGTTGCCCGGATGTCCATGACTTGGAAAGCGACTTGGAAAGTGTGAGGACCAATAGTTATGGGAAGGTCGACTTCGCCGATAACCGTTTTTCTGGACCCGTCAAATGCCTTGAGGACGAACTCACTGGTTCTCATCGGGGGTCCTTTGAAGGATAATTGCATCAAAGTGGACTTCGGCATAATATTCAGGGCTGATCCTGTGTCTACCAGTACGCTGGCTAAAGCATCGCCCTGGCAGCTGACCGTGATATTGAGCGCCATGTTATGACGGTGACCCTCTTCAGGTAATTCCTCATCACTAAATCCCAAGTTATTACAGGAAGTGATGTTAGAGACAATGCTATCGAACTGTCTGATTTTTACATCCTGTTCTACAAAGGCTTGCTCCAAGACTTTCTGTAGAGCCTCCCTGTGCGCTTTTGAACTGAGTAAAAGTGACAGCACAAAGATCTTTGAAGGAGTTTGTAATAGCTGATTAACAATGTTGTATTCACTCCTTTGGATGAGCTTCAGCATCTCATCCTTTTCTTTTGAAAGGTCGGGATTACTGGATTGACCGACCGGTGGATTGGGAACTTCTGTCTGAGGTTCCTTTTCTTTGTTAAGTTCTCCAACTCCTCGGTTGAAGATTCGACCGCTCCGTGTTACTTGGCTGATGTCTACAATATTCACGACGGAGGGTAATGGAATTTCCTTTCCATTCTCGACTTTTGTTGGACCGTATTTGTAAGGGATAGCCTTAGTTGATTCATACGGTAATGGTCCCGGTAGATAGATGACTATGGGAGCCTTCTGATTTTTCTGACCATCGTAAGCAATTTCGATCCGTCCCTGGTTGGGAACTCTCGATTCGTCAAGTAGAGGGATGATAGTACAAACATCCCTAGCCTTCGAATGATCAGAGATTACGACAACGTCCTCAATTTGATTAGCGGGGTAGTTCGGCGCCCAGTTGATTGGTCTGGAACCCAGATATGGGCGAATCTCTCTACGATCCACCTGACCCTGAAGAGCTGCTCGCACAAGGTAACATCCTTGGTTACTTTACGAACAGACTCTACACCGTTCATAGTTGTGTGGTGGCACCTGGCCACGCCCGCTTTGAATACAATGTAACCTCACTAGGTTAGTTTCCACAGATCGAACGTCCCGACTTTGATACCGAGTAGGGTTCCCATTGGTAATACCAATTTGCTGGGTGTCTTCATCCATATAGATTGGAAGCCACCAGTGGTTCAACAAGTGCTGAAGGGTTTCCTGGACAAGGGCACAACCTTGATCATTTTCGCAACCCGCCCTACAACTTTGATAATCATGTGATACTAGGAACCTAAGCCGGACCTGTTTAGCATGTAACTCCACCAGGTTGGTATTCATCAAGCGAATATCGAAGATTTGAATCATGTTGATCTGATAGGGATTCCTATCATGGTAGTCCTGGATCCATCCAAGATCCATCTGACGCTGGAGGGCCTCTTGTACAAAAGAGCATCCCTATTTATTTATCGAGCAAGTCAGACAGGAACAATAATCATGCCGCGGCAGATTATGATACTGGCTTTGCTTGGAATGCATCGCCACCAAGTTGACATTCATTACACGGACGTCGTGGTTCTGAATGATGTTAGAATTTGTGTAAACCATGTTAACTCCACAAACTCGGTGCTCTTGGATCCATCCGAGATCCATCTGTTCCTGTAGAGCTGATTGCACCACAGAACATCCTCGATTGCTTTTAGAGCATATGTCACACTGGTGATAATTATGAGGTGGCACATGGCCATATCCACTCTGTCTGTAATGCATCTTGACCAGATTGGTCCTTAACATGAGTACATTATGAATTTGATAGACGTTGTTAGTCTCCCCCTCTATCAAATTGACTGTGGCTTTCTCGTGTTGAGGAAGCGGGTTTGTGAGAACATTAGGATTTGTATCCTTGAAAGATAAGACCCCGCTTCTAACAAGCTTTTGCACGTCGGATTTTAAATTGAATTAGTTCTCTACGTGTAAGTTCCTGGATTGGCTGGAATTTTGGTAAAACAACAAGGTGTTCAATGCTGATGTCATGGTGTTGATGTTGCAGCATTGAGTCTTAGTACTGGGCTGTACTAAGTTGTGAAGGTTAACTATGTTTGATGTCATGGGCTTGATGTCATAACATTGCACTTAACACTGGGCTGTGTTAAGGTTGCTAGTTGCTGAAGTGGATGTCTGATGTCACATAGGTGATGTTGTAACATCAGACCTGCAGAACTGAAGCTAATGACAACATGGGCTTGTTGTTATTAGGGTCGCGTATTAGCTGGAATTGTGGAGAGTGTTGACTCGTTGGATGAGAATATCTTGGGCTAGATATTTTCTATTACATGGGAGATTTGATTGCAGGTTTGTTGGAGAATTAAAAGGTGGAAGATTTAAAAAGATTTTGGGGATAAAATCTGTTTTAAAAGATTCAGTTTTTAATTAAAAAATCTGATCAAATATTGTGACAAATCCAATCCAAATTCAATGAGCTATATAAAGCGCACAAGACCAAGGAAGAAGGTACAGAAAACAGATTGAAGATCAAGAGCTGGAGGCTTAGAGTCTAGGGTTTGTTTAGAGTACTTGTAATCACACTATTCTAGGTTGAATAGGTGTTGAATTTTCTGTCCTCTCTAGAAGCTGTGAAGCAATAGAGAGTTGTTGATTGATCGAAGCTAGGAAGCAAGATCAAGGGATCTCAAAGAGGTTGTTCTTTGAGTGTTTTAGGGGATTGAGTAGTGTTCTCATATCTAAGTGGGTTCTTAGGTAGAAAGTCACTAGTAGAGTATAAGTTTAGGAGATTGTCAACTGGTGTGTTGAGTCTGTAAATTATATCTACAAGTAGTGAATTTCATCCCTGGCTTGGTAGCCCCCAGACGTAGGTAGTTAGACCGAACTGGGTGAACAATTCCTTGTGTTTTCCTGTTGCTTATTCTGTCCATTATTGCAGAGTGTGTTGTTGTGACATCGCACCTTAACATCACACGTCTGGTACCAGAATTTCAATTGGTATCAGAGCAGGCATCCTGTCTGTCTCTGGGTGAGATCTAGGAAAGTTACTTTCTGGTGAAAGATGGACAAAGAGGTTGGAGGATTCGTCAACAGACCCCCTATCTTGGATGGCTCAAACTATGAGTATTGGAAGCCTAGAATGACTACCTTTTTAAAGTCATTAGACAGCAGAGCTTGGAAGGCTGTCATTAAAGAGTGGGAAGCTCCTGTTGTGTGTGAAAAAGATGATGCTGGCAAGGATAAAGAAGGCACCTCTAAGCGAAAGCCTGAAGAAGAATGGTCCAAGGAAGAAGATGAGCTTGCCCTTGGAAATTCAAAAGCCCTAAATGCTATCTTCAATGGGGTTGACAAGAACATATTCAGGCTGATCAACTCATGTGAAACTGCTAAGGCTGCTTGGGATATTTTAAAGGCTACTCATGAAGGTACATCTAGAGTGAAGATGTCAAGACTTCAGCTTTTAACATCTAAGTTTGAAAGCTTGAAGATGAAGGAAGAGGAAACTATTCATGACTTCCACATGAGTGTTCTTGAGCTGTCAAATGCATCCAGTGCTCTTGGTGAGAAGATGACAGAAGAGAAGCTGGTAAGAAAGATTCTTAGGTCCCTCCCTAAGAAGTATAAGATGAAGGTAACAGCCATTGAAGAATCTCAAGACATCAGCAAGATGAGAGTTGATGAGCTTATTGGATCTCTTCAAACATTTGAACTTGGGCTGAATGAGGAAGAACCAGAAAAGAAGCCCAAGAGTATAGCCTTAGTCTCCACTCCTGCAGCAGCTAAAGATGATGAGTCCCAGGAGGATCTGCCTCAGGCTATAGTTATGTTGGGAAGGCAATTCAACAAAGTGTTCAAGAAGATGAACTATAACTACAGGCCTAATGTCAAGAACATCTCCTCTGACATCAGCAAGTCAAAAGAGAAAGATGAAGAGAAGACTGTCCAAGATAAAGGAGTTCAGTGCTTTGAATGTGAAGGGTATGGACATGTCAAGAAAGAGTGTCCCACATTCTTGAAGAAGCAGAATAAAGGCTTGACAATTTCCTGGTCTGACACTGATAGCGAAGATGAAAGTGAGTCAGCAAAGCATGTTACAGCTTTGACAGGAATTGTTGAATCTGATGATGATAGTGATGGAGAAGTCACCTATGATGAGCTAGCTTCAACCTACAAGGAGTTGTGTTTAAAGAGTGCTGAAGTTTGTCAATAAAACAAGTGCCACAAGGAACAGATTGCTCAACTTGAGAATGAAAAATCTGATCTGGAATATGAAGTTGTTCTAGTGAGATCCCAACTTGATCAGATGACAAAATCTGTTAGGATGCTGAACAGTGGTACAGCCACTCTTGACAAGATACTCCAGTCAGAACAGGTTGCTGGAAACAAAGCTGGGATAGGATATGTGGCCAAAGACAAAGGTACCTCAGAAGCAAGTACTTCAGGTCTAAAGAAGGAAGAGTCACAAACTGTGCCTCAACATCAGCCAAAGAGGCAGAATCTTACTCCCAAGGAAGCTGATGTTTCACAACCTAAGAAGATTGAGAAGAATACTGGTCATAATCAGAAGAGAAAGCAGCCTCAAGGTGCTAGACAGTATATGCCTCCCCAATATCATAGGAGCATGAAGGCTGCAAGGTACAAATAGAACATGTCAGAGCAGATGTCTCAACATCAGGAAAACTGGTATGGATCCAGTTTCAACAATGCTGTACCTTACAATTATAGGAGGAGGAAGCCTCATCACCATGGGAGACAGCCTAGAAGACAGCATCGTCAGTTCAGGAGACAGTCTACCTATGGTAAAAGACATCAGCACGATAGAAGACAAGCTAACTCTGGAAGGAGAAGACAACATTATGAGTGGCAGCCACAGCTTTATCATCAAGGTGGGAGAAGGTTTAACCACTTCAGAGATGATAGAATCAGATGTTTCTATTGTGGAAGGTATGGACACATGCAGTACTCTTGTTACAAGCTGCATGGATATCCTCAACCTCAAAACAGAGGAAGAAAGCACAAGCCCAAAGTTGTTAAACAATGGGTACCTAAGGAGAAGGGGAAATGCTTATTGGCTCAGTTGTCTGACAAAGAAGCAGAAGAAGGAACTTGGTACTTTGACAGTGGATGTTCAAAGCACATGACTGGATCCAAGGAGCATTTGGTGGAGATCATGTCTGGGCATGCTAACAAGGTTGTCTTTGGTAATGGAGAAGAAGGAGTTGTAGAGGGAGTTGGAAGAGTGAAAAATCTTGATGGACTCACTCTTGATAGTGTGATGCTTGTCCAAGGGTTGGATGCTAATCTGATCAGCATAAGTCAGCTATGTGATGAAGGGTACAAAGTCTGCTACTCAAAGGATGAGTGTCTGGTGACAAGTGAGAAGGATGAAGTGGTCATGAAAGGAGTCAGAACCAGAAACAATTGTTATTCTTGGATACCCATAAGGGTTAGCCCCACTGTGGATGACAAGACTGATGCTTTAACATTAGGTTGTGACATCAAGTATGAAGGGATACTGAAAGGTCAAACTGAGCTAATGAGCTCTAGGGTGAATCATTTTAAATTTTTAAAAGGAAAGGTTTCGTGGAGGGAAAACTTTAGTAATTGGAACCAAAATCAGGGGCCTTACCATATTAATATCCCATCAAGACCTTCAAAAACCATCTCATCACAACGCCTCATCTTCCTAAATCTCAACAACATAGAGAGTTTTGTTCTAAACCTGGGCTGTTTCAAAGGAATGATGTCTTCCAAGAACTCTGAACCGACACGAACTAGGGTTCCCTCCGAAAACGACCTAAGCAATGATGAACACGGTTCTGGTGCTCCTTCCGAGTCAGATAACCCGAAACCGTCCCCTACGAATAAAACTGAAGGCAGGACATCATTATTCCAAGCTGTTGAAGAGAAGTTTAATGTAGACTTGGAGTTGGAACAGCTTACCACCAAAATCCTGGAGAAGGGGATACGCGTAAAAGGGATTTCTGTCCCTCTAAGGCAAATGGCTGCTGAGAAGGTCGCCACTCAAGAGGACAAAGATCTTCAAAAGGATGAGGGTAAAGATCCTGATGTCAATGGTAATGTCAGAACATCATCCCCTAGGGAAGCTAGTCACAAGGGTAAAGAGAAGGATCAGGTCGAGGTCATTGAGATTGAGGACTCATCTGGTGATGAGAAAATTGGAAGAAGGAAGGACAAGAAAATGGCCTCAAGTAAAGATTCTCCAAAATCGTGGAGCAAAGTTGACAAGGAGGGTAAAAAGAGGAGAATCAGTAAAGAGTCTGAGTCTGAGAGCGGTGCTCAAGACATCAACCCAACTGATAATCAAGTGCAGAATCACTATAGAGCCATGTGGAATTATGTGCCTCAAAGAAAGATTGCACTGGAAAGAGAGGTAGCTGCAGAAGACACTGAAATTATTGACCTCATTGAGTGTGCTGGTCTGCGAAGGACTGTGACGGGGTTGACCAATTGTTATGATGGGCTGGTCAGAGAATTCATAGGTAATATCTCTGAATCTATAAACAACAGCAAGAGTCGAGCCTTCAGAAGAGTTACCATCAGAGGCAAATGTGTATGGTTCTCTCCTAAAGTGATCAATGGCTACTTAGGAAGAAGTGAGGAAGAATGTGAAGAATTGGAAGTCTCCAACAATGTGATATGTAAAGAAATCACTGGTGGTCAGGTAAAAGTTTGGCCAGAAGATGGAAAGCTGCAAACCAGGTTGTTGAGTGTCAAATATGCCATTCTACACAGAATTGGTGCTGTCAACTGGGTTCCTACTGGGCACAAGACCATAATTTCGGTTGAATTGGGGAAGATTATCTATGCTGTAGGGACAAAGCAAAGAGTTGACTATGGCTTCTACATCTTTGATTACACTGTTAAGCATGCTGCTACTATGAAGATACCAATTGCTTTTCCCTCTCTCATTTGTGGGATTATCTTATCTCAATAGCCTGGAATTCTACAGCATTGGGATATAGCTTGCACAAGGAAGCCTGCCTTGTCAGTCCATTCCAAATTGTTTGAAGTGAAACATGTTTCTGACAATGTCAAGACATCTGCTTCAACATCACAACAGCAGCCAGCCAAGACAGGGTTAATTTCAGAACTGGAAGAGGCTTGCAAGGAGTTGGATGAAGTCATCAAAGTTAGTACTGAAAGGAAACAAAAATTTGAAAGACTTGTCATGACTCTGAAAATGGCAGCAAAGGAAGGTGGAGCAGTCAACACTAGCAAGGATGATGAAAGACCTGGTGATAAAGGAGAAAGTGAGGAGCTCAGCTCTGATGAAGACTAGCTTACTACCTTGTTGTTTTTGGTAGTTAGTAGTTTAGTTTTCTTGTTTTGTTGTTGTGCACTTAATGTGCTTGCCTGTGTAATTTGTATATTGTGCTATTTTTTTTTGCACCTTTTTTTTGTTCTATGATTTGTTTTGCCTATTTGCTGACGGTGAGGCTAACAATGAGGGCTAGTTTAGGACTAACTTTATTGGGATAGTTGTCTAATTATGGCTAAAAAGGCGGAGAGTTAAAAATTACCATGAGGAGAAGAGTAGTTGCTGCTAAAAGAATAAAAATAAAAGGTGCTTAGTTGAAAAGTAATGATGCAGCTGTGGAGGGGGAGTATAGACATCATGGTTATGAAGCTGCTAGTGAAGTATTCATAGCATTGAAGAGTGCAGAGTGCAGCAAAGCAGACATCAAGGGGGAGATGTGTTGCACATTGTGAGCTACTGAACAGCTGTGATGCTGGTTCAAGTTTTTGAGGGGGAGCACCAATTGGCTGTTGTCAATAATGAAGATGGTGCTGCAGCAGATCAAGTAATGAAGACTATATGAAGATTGTCAAACTGCTGCAAGTTAAAGTTTCAAAATATTGAAGATATTCCGCTGCTGAAGTCTCTGAAGATGCAGAGATTGTTTTAGCCAAAATTAGCCAAAGGGGGAGATTGTAAGTTCCTGGATTGGCTGGAATTTTGGTAAAACAACAAGGTGTTCAATGCTGATGTCATGGTGTTGATGTTGCAGCATTGAGTCTTAGTATTGGGCTGTACTAAGTTGTGAAGGTTAACTATGTTTGATGTCTTGGGCTTGATGTCATAACATTGCACTTAACACTGGGCTGTGTTAAGGTTGCTAGTTGCTGAAGTGGATGTCTGATGTCACATAGGTGATGTTGTAACATCAGACCTGCAGAACTGAAGCTAATGACATCATGGGCTTGTTGTTATTAGGGTCGCGTATTAGCTGGAATTGTGGAGAGTGTTGACTCGTTGGATGAGAATATCTTGGGCTAGATATTTTCTGTTACATGGGAGATTTGATTGCAGGTTTGTTGGAGAATTAAAAGGTGGAAGATTTAAAAAGATTTTGGGGATAAAATCTGTTTTAAAAGATTCAGTTTTTAATTAACAAATCTGATCAAATATTGTGACAAATCCAATCCAAATTCAAGGAGCTATATAAAGCGCACAAGACCAAGGAAGAAGGTACAAAAAACAGATTGAAGATCAAGAGCTGGAGGCTTAGAGTCTAGGGTTTGTTTAGAGTACTTGTAATCACACTATTCTAGGTTGAATAGGTGTTGAATTTTCTGTCCTCTCTAGAAGCTGTGAAGCAATAGAGAGTTGTTGATTGATCGAAGCTAGGAAGCAAGATCAAGGGATCTCAAAGAGGTTGTTCTTTGAGTGTTTTAGGGGATTGAGTAGTGTTCTCATATCTAAGTGGGTTCTTAGGTAGAAAGTCATTAGTAGAGTATAAGTTTAGGAGATTGTCAACTGGTGTGTTGAGTCTGTAAATTATATCTACAAGTAGTGAATTTCATCCCTGGCTTGGTAGCCCCCAGACGTAGGTAGTTAGACCGAACTGGGTGAACAATTCCTTGTGTTTTCCTGTTGCTTATTCTGTCCATTATTGCAGAGTGTGTTGTTGTGACATCGCACCTTAACATCACACGTCTGGTACCAGAATTTCAATTGGTATCAGAGCAGGCATCCTGTCTGTCTCTGGGTGAGATCTAGGAAAGTTACTTTCTGGTGAAAGATGGACAAAGAGGTTGGAGGATTCGTCAACAGACCCCCTATCTTGGATGGCTCAAACTATGAGTATTGGAAGCCTAGAATGACTACCTTTTTAAAGTCATTAGACAGCAGAGCTTGGAAGGCTGTCATTAAAGAGTGGGAAGCACCTGTTGTGTGTGAAAAAGATGATGCTGGCAAGGATAAAGAAGGCACCTCTAAGCGAAAGCCTGAAGAAGAATGGTCCAAGGAAGAAGATGAGCTTGCCCTTGGAAATTCAAAAGCCCTAAATGCTATCTTCAATGGGGTTGACAAGAACATATTCAGGCTGATCAACTCATGTGAAACTGCTAAGGCTGCTTGGGATATTTTAAAGGCTACTCATGAAGGTACATCTAGAGTGAAGATGTCAAGACTTCAGCTTTTAACATCTAAGTTTGAAAGCTTGAAGATGAAGGAAGAGGAAACTATTCATGACTTCCACATGAGTGTTCTTGAGCTGTCAAATGCATCCAGTGCTCTTGGTGAGAAGATGACAGAAGAGAAGCTGGTAAGAAATATTCTTAGGTCCCTCCCTAAGAAGTATAAGATGAAGGTAACAGCCATTGAAGAATCTCAAGACATCAGCAAGATGAGAGTTGATGAGCTTATTGGATCTCTTCAAACATTTGAACTTGGGCTGAATGAGGAAGAACCAGAAAAGAAGCCCAAGAGTATAGCCTTAGTCTCCACTCCTGCAGCAGCTAAAGATGATGAGTCCCAGGAGGATCTGCCTCAGGCTATAGTTATGTTGGGAAGGCAATTCAACAAAGTGTTCAAGAAGATGAACTATAACTACAGGCCTAATGTCAAGAACATCTCCTCTGACATCAGCAAGTCAAAAGAGAAAGATGAAGAGAAGACTGTCCAAGATAAAGGAGTTCAGTGCTTTGAATGTGAAGGGTATGGACATGTCAAGAAAGAGTGTCCCACATTCTTGAAGAAGAAGAATAAAGGCTTGACAATTTCCTGGTCTGACACTGATAGCGAAGATGAAAGTGAGTCAGCAAAGCATGTTACAGCTTTGACAGGAATTGTTGAATCTGATGATGATAGTGATGGAGAAGTCACCTATGATGAGCTAGCTTCAACCTACAAGGAGTTGTGTTTAAAGAGTGCTGAAGTTTGTCAATAAAACAAGTGCCACAAGGAACAGATTGCTCAACTTGAGAATGAAAAATCTGATCTGGAATATGAAGTTGTTCTAGTGAGATCCCAACTTGATCAGATGACAAAATCTGTTAGGATGCTGAACAGTGGTACAACCACTCTTGACAAGATACTCCAGTCAGAACAGGTTGCTGGAAACAAAGCTGGGATAGGATATATGGCCAAAGACAAAGGTACCTCAGAAGCAAGTACTTCAGGTCTAAAGAAGGAAGAGTCACAAACTGTGCCTCAACATCAGCCAAAGAGGCAGAATCTTACTCCCAAGGAAGCTGATGTTTCACAACCTAAGAAGATTGAGAAGAATACTGGTCATAATCAGAAGAGAAAGCAGCCTCAAGGTGCTAGACAGTATATGCCTCCCCAATATCATAGGAGCATGAAGGCTGCAAGGTACAAATAGAACATGTCAGAGCAGATGTCTCAACATCAGGAAAACTGGTATGGATCCAGTTTCAACAATGCTGTACCTTACAATTATAGGAGGAGGAAGCCTCATCACCATGGGAGACAGCCTAGAAGACAGCATCGTCAGTTCAGGAGACAGTCTACCTATGGTAAAAGACATCAGCACGATATAAGACAAGCTAACTCTGGAAGGAGAAGACAACATTATGAGTGGCAGCCACAGCTTTATCATCAAGGTGGGAGAAGGTTTAACCACTTCAGAGATGATAGAATCAAGTGTTTCTATTGTGGAAGGTATGGACACATGCAGTACTCTTGTTACAAGCTGCATGGATATCCTCAACCTCAAAACAGAGGAAGAAAGCACAAGCCCAAAGTTGTTAAACAATGGGTACCTAAGGAGAAGGGGAAATGCTTATTGGCTCAGTTGTCTGACAAAGAAGCAGAAGAAGGAACTTGGTACTTTGACAGTGGATGTTCAAAGCACATGACTGGATCCAAGGAGCATTTGGTGGAGATCATGTCTGGGCATGCTAACAAGGTTGTCTTTGGTAATGGAGAAGAAGGAGTTGTAGAGGGAGTTGGAAGAGTGAAAAATCTTGATGGACTCACTCTTGATAGTGTGATGCTTGTCCAAGGGTTGGATGCTAATCTGATCAGCATAAGTCAGCTATGTGATGAAGGGTACAAAGTCTGCTACTCAAAGGATGAGTGTCTGGTGACAAGTGAGAAGGATGAAGTGGTCATGAAAGGAGTCAGAACCAGAAACAATTGTTATTCTTGGATACCCATAAGGGTTAGCCCCACTGTGGATGACAAGACTGATGCTTTAACATTAGGTTGTGACATCAAGTATGAAGGGATACTGAAAGGTCAAACTGAGCTAATGAGCTCTAGGGTGAATCATTTTAAATTTTTAAAAGGAAAGGTTTCGTGGAGGGAAAACTTTAGTAATTGGAACCAAAATCAGGGGCCTTACCATATTAATATCCCATCAAGACCTTCAAAAACCATCTCATCACAACGCCTCATCTTCCTAAATCTCAACAACATAGAGAGTTTTGTTCTAAACCTGGGCTGCTTCAAAGGAATGATGTCTTCCAAGAACTCTGAACCGGCACGAACTAGGGTTCCCTCCGTAAACGACCTAAGCAATGATGAACACGGTTCTGGTGCTCCTTCCGAGTCAGATAACCCGAAACCCTCCCCTACGAATAAAACTGAAGGCAGGACATCATCATTCCAAGCTGTTGAAGAGAAGTTTAATGTAGACTTGGAGTTGGAACAGCTTACCACCAAAATCCTGGAGAAGGGGATACGCGTAAAAGGGATTTCTGTCCCTCTAAGGCAAATGGCTGCTGAGAAGGTCGCCACTCAAGAGGACAAAGATCTTCAAAAGGATGAGGGTAAAGATCCTGATGTCAATGGTAATGTCAGAACATCATCCCCTAGGGAAGCTAGTCACAAGGGTAAAGAGAAGGATCAGGTCGAGGTCATTGAGATTGAGGACTCATCTGGTGATGAGAAAATTGGAAGAAGGAAGGACAAGAAAAGGGCCTCAAGTAAAGATTCTCCAAAATCATGGAGCAAAGTTGACAAGGAGGGTAAAAAGAGGAGAATCAGTAAAGAGTCTGAGTCTGAGAGCGGTGCTCAAGACATCGACCCAACTGATAATCAAGTGCAGAATCACTATAGAGCCATGTGGAATTATATGCCTCAAAGAAAGATTGCACTGGAAAGAGAGGTAGCTGCAGAAGACACTGAAATTATTGACCTCATTGAGTGTGCTGGTCTGTGAAGGACTGTGACGGGGTTGACCAATTGTTATGATGGGCTGGTCAGAGAATTCATAGGTAATATCTCTGAATCTATAAACAACAGCAAGAGTCGAGCCTTCAGAAGAGTTACCATCAGAGGCAAATGTGTATGGTTCTCTCCTAAAGTGATCAATGGCTACTTAGGAAGAAGTGAGGAAGAATGTGAAGAATTGGAAGTCTCCAACAATGTGATATGTAAAGAAATCACTGGTGGTCAGGTAAAAGTTTGGCCAGAAGATGGAAAGCTGCAAACCAGGTTATTGAGTGTCAAATATGCCATTCTGCACAGAATTGGTGCTGTCAACTGGGCTCCTACTGGGCACAAGACCACAATTTCGGTTGAATTGGGGAAGATTATCTATGCTGTAGGGACAAAGCAAAGAGTTGACTATGGCTTCTACATCTTTGATTACACTGTTAAGCATGCTGCTACTATGAAGATACCAATTGCTTTTCCCTCTCTCATTTGTGGGATTATCTTATCTCAATAGCCTGGAATTCTACAGCATTGGGATATAGCTTGCACAAGGAACCCTGCCTTGTCAGTCCATTCTAAATTGTTTGAAGTGAAACATGTTTCTGACAATGTCAAGACATCTGCTTCAACATCACAACAGCAGCCAGCCAAGACAGGGTTAATTTCAGAACTGGAAGAGGCTTGCAAGGAGTTGGATGAAGTCATCAAAGTTAGTACTGAAAGGAAACAAAAATTTGAAAGACTTGTCATGACTCTGAAAATGGCAGCAAAGGAAGGTGGAGCAGTCAACACTAGCAAGGATGATGAAGGACCTGGTGATAAAGGAGAAAGTGAGGAGCTCAGCTCTGATGAAGACTAGCTTACTACCTTGCTGTTTTTGGTAGTTAGTAGTTTAGTTTTCTTGTTTTGTTGTTGTGCACTTAATGTGCTTGCCTGTGTAATTTGTATATTGTGCTGTTTTTTTTTGCACCTTTTTTTTGTTCTATGATTTGTTTTGCCTATTTGCTGACGGTGAGGCTAACAATGAGGGCTAGTTTAGGACTAACTTTATTGGGATAGTTGTCTAATTATGGCTAAAAAGGGGGAGAGTTAAAAATTGCCATGAGGAGAAGAGTAGTTGCTGCTAAAAGAATAAAAATAAAAGGTGCTTAGTTGAAAAGTAATGATGCAGCTGTGGAGGGGGAGTATAGACAGCATGGTTATGAAGCTGCTAGTGAAGTATTCATAGCATTGAAGAGTGCAGAGTGCAGCAAAGCAGACATCAAGGGGGAGATGTGTTGCACATTGTGAGCTACTGAACAGCTGTGATGCTGGTTCAAGTTTTTGAGGGGGAGCACCAATTGGCTGTTGTCAATAATGAAGATGGTGCTGCAGCAGATCAAGTAATGAAGACTATATGAAGATTGTCAAACTGCTGCAAGTTAAAGTTTCAAAATATTGAAGATATTCCGCTGCTGAAGTCTCTGAAGATGCAGAGATTGTTTTAGCCAAAATTAGCCAAAGGGGGAGATTGTAAGTTCCTGGATTGGCTGGAATTTTGGTAAAACAACAAGGTGTTCAATGCTGATGTCATGGTGTTAATGTTGCAGCATTGAGTCTTAGTACTGGGCTGTACTAAGTTGTGAAGGTTAACTATGTTTGATGTCATGGGCTTGATGTCATAACATTGCACTTAACACTGGGCTGTGTTAAGGTTGCTAGTTGCTGAAGTGGATGTCTGATGTCACATAGGTGATGTTGTAACATCAGACCTGCAGAACTGAAGCTAATGACATCATGGGCTTGTTGTTATTAGGGTCGCGTATTAGCTGGAATTGTGGAGAGTGTTGACTCGTTGGATGAGAATATCTTGGGCTAGATATTTTCTGTTACATGGGAGATTTGATTGCAGGTTTGTTGGAGAATTAAAAGGTGGAAGATTTAAAAAGATTTTGGGGATAAAATCTGTTTTAAAAGATTCAGTTTTTAATTAACAAATCTGATCAAATATTGTGACAAATCCAATCCAAATTCAAGGAGCTATATAAAGCGCACAAGACCAAGGAAGAAGGTACAGAAAACAGATTGAAGATCAAGAGCTGGAGGCTTAGAGTCTAGGGTTTGTTTAGAGTACTTGTAATCACACTATTCTAGGTTGAATAGGTGTTGAATTTTCTGTCCTCTCTAGAAGCTGTGAAGCAATAGAGAGTTGTTGATTGATCGAAGCTAGGAAGCAAGATCAAGGGATCTCAAAGAGGTTATTCTTTGAGTGTTTTAGGGGATTGAGTAGTGTTCTCATATCTAAGTGGGTTCTTAGGTAGAAAGTCACTAGTAGAGTATAAGTTTAGGAGATTGTCAACTGGTGTGTTGAGTCTGTAAATTATATCTACAAGTAGTGAATTTCATCCCTGGCTTGGTAGCCCCCAGACGTAGGTAGTTAGACCGAACTGGGTGAACAATTCCTTGTGTTTTCCTGTTGCTTATTCTGTCCATTATTGCAGAGTGTGTTGTTGTGACATCGCACCTTAACATCACACGTCTGGTACCAGAATTTCAATTGGTATCAGAGCAGGCATCCTGTCTGTCTCTGGGTGAGATCTAGGAAAGTTACTTTCTGGTGAAAGATGGACAAAGAGGTTGGAGGATTCGTCAACAGACCCCCTATCTTGGATGGCTCAAACTATGAGTATTGGAAGCCTAGAACGACTACCTTTTTAAAGTCATTAGACAGCAGAGCTTGGAAGGCTGTCATTAAAGAGTGGGAAGCTCCTGTTGTGTGTGAAAAAGATGATGCTGGCAAGGATAAAGAAGGCACCTCTAAGCGAAAGCCTGAAGAAGAATGGTCCAAGGAAGAAGATGAGCTTGCCCTTGGAAATTCAAAAGCCCTAAATGCTATCTTCAATGGGGTTGACAAGAACATATTCAGGCTGATCAACTCATGTGAAACTGCTAAGGCTGCTTGGGATATTTTAAAGGCTACTCATGAAGGTACATCTAGAGTGAAGATGTCAAGACTTCAGCTTTTAACATCTAAGTTTGAAAGCTTGAAGATGAAGGAAGAGGAAACTATTCATGACTTCCACATGAGTGTTCTTGAGCTGTCAAATGCATCCAGTGCTCTTGGTGAGAAGATGACAGAAGAGAAGCTGGTAAGAAAGATTCTTAGGTCCCTCCCTAAGAAGTATAAGATGAAGGTAATAGCCATTGAAGAATCTCAAGACATCAGTAAGATGAGAGTTGATGAGCTTATTGGATCTCTTCAAACATTTGAACTTGGGCTGAATGAGGAAGAACCAGAAAAGAAGCCCAAGAGTATAGCCTTAGTCTCCACTCCTGCAGCAGCTAAAGATGATGAGTCCCAGGAGGATCTGCCTCAGGCTATAGTTATGTTGGGAAGGCAATTCAACAAAGTGTTCAAGAAGATGAACTATAACTACAGGCCTAATGTCAAGAACATCTCCTCTGACATCAGCAAGTCAAAAGAGAAAGATGAAGAGAAGACTGTCCAAGATAAAGGAGTTCAGTGCTTTGAATGTGAAGGGTATGGACATGTCAAGAAAGAGTGTCCCACATTCTTGAAGAAGCAGAATAAAGGCTTGACAATTTCCTGGTCTGACACTGATAGCGAAGATGAAAGTGTGTCAGCAAAGCATGTTACAGCTTTGACAGGAATTGTTGAATCTGATGATGATAGTGATGGAGAAGTCACCTATGATGAGCTAGCTTCAACCTACAAGCAGTTGTGTTTAAAGAGTGCTGAAGTTTGTCAAGAAAACAAGTGCCACAAGGAACAGATTGCTCAACTTGAGAATGAAAAATCTGATCTGGAATATGAAGTTGTTCTAGTGAGATCCCAACTTGATCAGATGACAAAATCTGTTAGGATGCTGAACAGTGGTACAACCACTCTTGACAAGATACTCCAGTCAGAACAGGTTGCTGGAAACAAAGCTGGGATAGGATATGTGGCCGAAGACAAAGGTACCTCAGAAGCAAGTACTTCAGGTTTAAAGAAGGAAGAGTCACAAACTGTGCCTCAACATCAGCCAAAGAGGCAGAATCTTACTCCCAAGGAAGCTGATGTTTCACAACCTAAGAAGATTGAGAAGAATACTGGTCATAATCAAAAGAGAAAGCAGCCTCAAGGTGCTAGACAGTATATGCCTCCCCAATATCATAGGAGCATGAAGGCTGCAAGGTACAAATAGAACATGTCAGAGCAGATGTCTCAACATCAGGAAAACTGGTATGGATCCGGTTTCAACAATGTTGTACCTTACAATTATAGGAGGAGGAAGCCTCATCACCATAGGAGACAGCCTAGAAGACAACATCGTCAGTTCAGGAGACAGTCTACCTATGGTAAAAGACATCAACACGATAGAAGACAAGCTAACTCTGGAAGGAGAAGACAACATTATGAGTGGCAGCCACAGCTTTATCATCAAGGTGGGAGAAGGTTTAACCACTTCAGAGATGATAGAATCAGATGTTTCTATTGTGGAAGGTATGGACACATGCAGTACTCTTGTTACAAGCTGCATAGATACCCTCAACCTCAAAACAGAGGAAGAAAGCACAAGCCCAAAGTTGTTAAACAATGGGTACCTAAGGAGAAGGGGAAGTGCTTATTGGCTCAGTTGTCTGACAAAGAAGCAGAAGAAGGAACTTGGTACTTTGACAGTGGATGTTCAAAGCACATGACTGGATCCAAGGAGCATTTGGTGGAGATCATGTCTGGGCATGCTAACAAGGTTGTCTTTGGTAATGGAGAAGAAGGAGTTGTAGAGGGAGTTGGAAGAGTGAAAAATCTTGATGGACTCACTCTTGATAGTGTGATGCTTGTCCAAGGGTTGGATGCTAATCTGATCAGTATAAGTCAGCTATGTGATGAAGGGTACAAAGTCTGCTACTCAAAGGATGAGTGTCTGGTGACAAGTGAGAAGGATGAAGTGGTCATGAAAGGAGTCAGAACCAGAAACAATTGTTATTCTTGGATACCCATAAGGGTTAGCCCCACTGTGGATGACAAGACTGATGCTTTAACATTAGGTTGTGACATCAAGTATGAAGGGATACTGAAAGGTCAAACTGAGCTAATGAGCTCTAGGGTGAATCATTTTAAATTTTTAAAAGGAAAGGTTTCGTGGAGGGAAAACTTTAGTAATTGGAACCAAAATCAGTGGCCTTACCATATTAATATCCCATCAAGACCTTCAAAAACCATCTCATCACAACGTTGTATAGGATCAAATCCTGGTGGTTGCGTTGTACGATTGTTATTGTATGGAGGATGAGCTTGCTGAAGAGGCTGTTGAGTCCTTTGCTGATTAGGTTGGCTCTGCGCAACCTGAGGCTGATACGTAGAAATAGGCGCAGGATTGATAGTAGGAGTCACAACCGCTACTGGCTGATAACGTCGCCTTTGCTTTCCAAGAGAGATATTCCCAATATCTTGCTCTTTTTTCTTAGGGAGAGCACTACCGTATCGCTTTGTACTACTTTATGATCCAGTGTCTTTGACTAGACGTCCTTCTCGGACGGCTTCCTCAAGACGAACTCCCATACCGACCATCTCGGTGAAGTCACTGGGCGCACTGGCGACCATTCTGTCGTAGTAAAATGAGCTCAAGGTCTTTAAGAAGATCTTTGTCATCTCTTTTTCCTCAAGGGGTGGACAAATCTGGGCGGCGATTTCACGCCATCTCTGAGCGTATTCCTTAAAGGTTTCCTTATCCTTTTGTGACATTGATCTGAGTTGATCTCTGTCGGGTGCCATGTCCAGATTGTAATTATATTGTTGGACGAAGGCAGTGCCAAGATCTCTGAAAGTGCTAATCGTAGCACGGTTTAAACTCATGTACTATTTTAGGGCGGCACCGGTTAAACTATCCTGAAAGTAGTGAATCAGTAAATCCTGATTCTCTGTCTGAGCTGACATTCGCCGAGCGTACATCACCAAGTGACTCTGAGGGCAAGAGTTACCCTTGTACTTTTCAAAGTCGGGCACCTAGAATTTGTGCGGGACTTTCACATTAGGGATCAAACAGAGGTCTGCGACGTCCTTTCCAAATAAATCCTGACCGCGAAGGGCCTACAGTTCTTTCTGCATTCCCAGGAACTGTTCCTGGAACTCATTTATTCTATCGAATATGTTGTCATTTCCACCAGAAGGTATCTGTGGAATCTGTCCTTCCGGGACAGTGTGTACCACGGGCGGTGGTATAGTCATTATGGCCGAGACTCTCGGTGCCTCCCGAAGTTTGTAACCTTCAGGAGTTGCTGTCATGTCCCTAACATCTTCGCTCTCCCGAAGTTTGTAACCTTCAGGCCCAGCGGTTCCTGCTACGGTTCCCTGATCCTCATTGATCAACGGAACATATCCTTCCGGGATATAGTTAAGTGGCATGCCCTAGGGACGATCTTTCGGTATTTTGTACCTAGGATCGGACTTCTCCACTATGGGCGTTGAGGTGATCTCAGAGATCACAGTTCTTTGTAGCTGAGCTTCTGCAATGGCTTGCATGTCGTTATGAAGCTTTCTCATATCCTCTTTCAGAGCGTCGATCTCTTCTCTCAACTCTCTATTCTCTTCCTCAAGATCATCCATCTTTTTCTGATGATTGGCCCGAGTATTGTACGAATGAGACAGTTTGACTCTAAAACCAAGACACAAACGTGAGATTCGTAGGTAAGAAGAATACGTGACGTGAGAATGATGAATGCAATGATTTTATTAATTGTGTTTTTTTTGTTTAATCAAAATAAACTTCGACAATTAGATTGCAAATATCAAATAGTGGGGAAACCCCGTTTTATTGAATTCAAAGGATTGCGAAAATAGAAATACAGTAGATTACAAAGTGTTGAAAAAGAAAATCTAAACTAATGGATCCTGAGTCCTCTCTGAAGAGAGCTCAGGTGCTGGTTCGGGTGCTTTCCTTTTCTTTGACCGGGGCTCTTGGGCCGTTGTCGGGTTGTCATTCCTTTGCCAAGTGAAAAGAGCGAGCAAATTCCTTTGGTCATCTTGATTATCCACAACATGTTGCTCCAAAATCTCAATCAGAGCATCCTTATCTTTTAATAGTCGCTGTATTTTGGTACACTCTACATTGAGGGTGCGGTACTTGTTCTTCCAAGACCTCCTCTCCTGTTGAACTTTGTTGAGAGTAACCTAAAGTTTTTCCGTTTCAGTCATGAAGTACAGGACAGATTCCCTCGGTGGAAGAACTCCATGATGAGGATAAGGCATCTTTAGCTTGAGAGCTCTAGTTTGTACCCAGTGGAGATAAGGCTCCACTGAGACACAGTCCGGTTTTCCTAGAGACTCTCGTCCTTTCTTATGAACATGTTTCCAAGCGTGCACTATTTCCATCTTTAGTGCCCTGTCATTTTCTCCTTCTTTGAAGAAAAGACCTTCCAGATGAGCATTACGCGGGACATGCCTCATCGGGTATCCAAATTGACGACGAACCAATACCGGATGGTAGTTGATTCCTCCCTTAGTTCCTATGAGGGGTACGTTAGGGAAGTTTCCACAACGGTCAATGATCCTGATCCCGTCATAAATCCTATTGCACCAATCTATATCAGAGTTGGTAAGAGACATGATTTTCTGCGACCAACGCAAGGCACTCTTATGATCCTAAAACGCAGCAGACTTGGGTAAATGGGAGATAAACCATTTGTATAGTAGGGGTACACAGCATGTCATCATCCCTCCGCTGTACAAATTTCCTAAGTGTATAGAATGATACGTGTTCGCGAGCAAAGTTGGCACAGGGTTTCCAATGAGAAAAACCTTAATGGCATTGATATCAACGAAGCTATTAAAGTTGGGAAACAGAAATAACCCGTAAGTGAGTAAGACAATGATGCTTTCAAAAGCAACCATGTTCCCTATACTAGCAAAGTACATAGCCTTCTTTGTCAGGAAAGGGCTGGCAAACCTGGGAGCCCACCCTTGGTGGTCATGTGAGTCTTGATTTCTGACTCATCCAAATAGATTGCTCTTGCAATGGTCTGATCCTTTGGAATTTCTTCCAGTCCAGAAAATGGAGCTCGATCAGTAATGTGTAGATTGGTTAGGTGAGAATACTCCTCCAGCATCGGTGCGAGCTGGTAATCCGGGAATGTGAAACAGTGATAGACCGGATCGTAAAACTGAATGAGTGCCTCCATGATTCCTTCAATCACATGGATTCTTAACAAAGGTAGCAGACCTCCGTACTTGGCTCTGAAAGCTTCAGGGTTAGTGATCATCCTTGCTAATCCTCTCAAATCTTCTAGTTTTGGAACCTTGAAGGTATACTTATGAGTTCTCCTTCTACCGAAATCCATGAGCGCAATCTTTTTCTCTGACATTTGCAATCATTGTCTTAGTTTAATTTGAAAAAGAGAGACTAGAAGAGAAAATTTTTCTTTGATGTAATGTTTTTTAGATGAATGCATGAATGCAACACACAAAAACATAGAAAAACATGGGGTCAAAGGGTCGGTGTCATGAAGTCAAGGCTCTACCCCCCCCCCCCAAAGGTTTATACTAGTGATTTTTGTACCTGTCTCTCAACATCATCAGTCCTTGTCGAGAAAACACCAGCGGGCCGGGAACCGTGCTAGGTGATGTTTTTCGAAGAACCATCAGAAGAGGGTGGTATCGCGTGATAAACATTTCCAATAGTTTCCGCACCACTAAAAGAGGTTTTTCCTAGGTGTATACTCAATCTTTCCACATGCGGCATCACACGCATTCCCATTAGCAGAAAAATAAACACAGATATGAATTAGGAAAAACAGTGTATATATTTTTCCTAAAGTCCTAGACTTTAAAGAGCTATGAATCCTATGTTCCTGACAAAAATGGCTCCCCGGCGGAGTTGCCATTCTGTGGTACCTTCCCAACTTTAGAGGTTTTGACCTAAGATCCTAGTGAAGTAAAAAAAAAGTCCTATCCCAGTGAAATTCCCAAAGACAGAAAGAAAAGAAAAGAGCCCTACGGTGGGCGCCACTTTTCTGTGGCACTTTTTTAAGGTCTCTACCTAAGAGATGGGAAGATAACAAGATCTCATTGTCCCCAGTGAAGTCGCCATTTTTCAGTAGCGAGCGATTTTTGGACGTGGTTGCGAAGCACTATCGCTTTTGGGGTACTACAGTTCGATTCATTTTTTATCCTATTGAAGCTGATGAAGGAAGGGAAATAGATGTCTCCAATTAACCCTGCTTGCAAACTGAGTTTGAACAGATGACTGTTGGCTTACAGATGCTACAAAGATTATGGGTCTCTCATAGGTTATTTTGTTAAAATAGTTCCCGGGCGGTTGGTGGGATGTTAGGACTGATGCTTCTTAATTGATATGTGAGGGTACGGGATTTGGGTTTTGGATTAGTGTGCTCGCTAAGATTTGGTGTCTTGTTCAAAGCCTAAGACGTGAAGCTGAAGGGTCTATTTGTATCTTGTTCGAAGCCCAATATGTGAAGCTAAAAGGCTGTTGTCTTTAGAGAGAATTTGTCATCTCTAAAGGGGTCTGTTTGTCACAACTGTTGGGTGACAGACTATAAAGGAGGATTACTTTAACCGGGATATGCGTGTTAGTTCTTGTATTGGCTGGAATTTTGGTAAAACAAAGTTGAACAATGTTGATGTCATATGTCTGATGTCATAACATTGGTTCCTAACATTAGTTGTTGCAGGGTTGAAGTTTTATATGCTGATGTTATACTTGATGTCTTGACATCAGTTATCAGAACAGCAGGTTATGATGTTTTAGGGCTGCGCGTGTTAGTGTGTTTTGAGGAGATCTGTTAGAGAGATTGGATGCGAATATCTTGGAGAAATCAGAAAATTTGCAGATCATGGAGCAGATCATGTAACTAACATTAGGGCTGATTTAAAAAGATTTAAAAAGATTTGAAGATCAAATCTATTTTAAATTCTGGTTTTAAAACAAATCCAATCAGATATTTTGGAGGTGGTCCAAGCCCAAGTCAGAATTCTATAAAAGCAGCCTCAACCCTTGTTGGGAGATAACGAAGACAGAGAGCATAGACTGAGAGTCAATTTGAGTTTTCGTGTGTGTTTTTGTAAACCATTCATGTTTGAATTGGTGTTACTATTTTGAGTTGTAAGTGTATTCACTCTAGAGCTTTTAAGCAAGAGTGTGTTGTCCTTGATCAAAGCTGTTAAGCCGAATCAAGGTGGGTTTTAAAGTGTAATCATTGGATTGTATCACTGAGGTGATTTAGGGAGTGAGTGGTTTCTCATACCTAAGTGGTTTCTTAGGTAGAAGTGTCATTGGGTAATGATTAAGTTAGGTAGATGTCAACTGGGATTGTTGAGTCTGTAATTTAATACTACTAATAGTGAATTTCCTCCCTGGCTTGGTAGCCCCCAGATGTAGGTAGTTAGACCGAACTGGGTGAATAATTCATTGTGTTATTTACTGTTGTTATTGCCTTGTTCATATAGCAGATTGTGTTGTTGTGACATCACACTTAACATCACACATCTGATACTAGAATTTCAATTGGTATCAGAGCAGGCATCCTGCTCTGCATCTAGGTGAGATCTAGGGTTGATACTTTCTGGTGCAATAGACAAGGAGACTGGTGGATTTGTGAATAGACCCCCTATTCTAGATGGCTCAAATTATGACTATTGGAAACCTCGTATGGTTACATTCTTAAAATCATTAGACAGTAGAGCCTGGAAGGCTATTTTGAAAGAATGGAAACATCCTGTTATGGTGGAAAAGGATGAGAATGGAAAGGAAGTAGAGGGTAGCTCAAAACTGAAACCTGAAGAAGAATGGACCAAGGAAGAAGATGAGCTTGCCCTAGGGAATTCTAAAGCCTTGAATGCCATATTCAATGGTGTTGATAAGAACATCTTCAGGTTGGTCAACACTTGTGAAGTAGCTAAGGAAGCATGGGATATCTTGAAGACTACTCATGAAGGAACCTCCAAAGTCAAGATGTCAAGACTTCAACTTTTGACAACAAAGTTTGAAAATATGAAGATGAAGGATGATGAGACTATCCATGATTTCCACATGAACATCCTTGAGCTGTCAAATGCTTCTAGTGCCCTAGGAGAGAGGATGACTGAAGAGAAGCTAGTGAGGAAAATTCTTAGATCTCTTCCCAAGAGATATAAAATGAAGGTGAGGGCTATAGAAGAAGCCCAAGACATCAGCAAGATGAGGGTGGATGAGTTGATAGGTTCTCTTCAAACCTTTGAATTAGGAATGGAAGAGGAACCTGAAAAGAAAACCAAAAGTATAGCTTTGGTATCTAGTTCTGAAGATTCTAAGAAAGAGAATGGTGCTGAGTCTCAGGAGGAGCTGTAGCATGCCATTGTTTTGCTGGGAAGATAGTTTAATAAGGTTATGAAGAGAATAAATAGGAGTTATAATCCTAATGTCAAGAACATCACATCTGACATCAACAGATCAGGAGATCAGGGGAAGAAAACTAGAGATGAAGAAAAGTCCAATAATGACAAAGGAGTCCAATACTATGAGTGTGAAAGGTATGGTCATGTCAAGAAGGAATGTCCTACTTATCTCAAAAAGCAGAAGAAGGGGTTATCTGCTTCCTGGTCTGATAGTGAGAGTGAATCTGAAGAAGAATCAGCTAAGCTTGTTAGAGCTATGATTAGGGTTTATTCGTGTGATGATGAGGTTACTTATGAAGAGCTTGCTGCCTCGTATAAAGAACTGTGCATGAGAAGTGAACAAGTGTGTCTTGAAGGAGAGAAGCTGAAGAAAACCATAGTGCAGTTAGAGGCTGAAAAGACTGAACTTGAAAATGAAGTCAGTATGCTTAACTATAAACTAGATTCTATGACCAAAACTGTCAGAATGTTGAACAATGGTACTGATGCTCTAGACAACATTCTTGGTATTGGGAAAATTACTGGAGACAAAAGTGGATTGGGATTCATAAATGTTGCAGCCTCTAATGATGTTATTACCAGTTCCAAACCAGTGATGTTAAACCAGATGTTTAAACATCCTGACAGGATCCCTTCTGGGAAGAAATTCAGGCGCTGGAGATGTCATCAGTGTGGGCGTTTTGGATATATAAAGGCCTACTGTTATAAGCTGTATGGGTATCCTCAGAAGGCACATCAGTTTGTTCCCAGACAGAACTTTCACAGAGGTAGTCAGGTCACCAAGTCTAAGAAGCAATGGGTTCCAAAAGGTAAAATTACCAACTTAATAGCTCACACTTCTCTTAGGGTTTCTACCAAAGAAGACTGGTACTTTGATAGTGGGTGTTTAAGACACATGACAGGAGTTAAGAATTTGCTGGTAGATGTTAAGCTTCAGGCTTCAGGTCATGTAACATTTGGTGATGATGTCAAAGGAGAAATCAAGGGGATGGGAAAGCTGAATTGTGCCGGTGCTCCTAGATTGGATGATGTTCTACTTGTCAAAGGGTTGACAGCAAATTTGATCAGTATTAGTCAACTTTGTGATCAAGGATTCAAAGTAGACTTCACAAAATATGAGTGTAATGTCACAAATGAGAAATGAGAAGTCATCATGAAGGGTGTTAGGTCTAAGGACAACTGTTATCTATGGGTGCAACAAGACTCAAGTACCTCAACATGTGTGTTTGCTAGAGATGATGAAGTCAAAATTTGCCATCAAAAGTTGGGACATCTTCATCTGAAGGGAATGAAGAGAATAATATCTTCAGAAGCTGTCAGAGGAATTCCCAAACTCAATATTAAAGAAGGAAGAGTTTGTGGAGATTGTCAAATAGGGAAGCAGACCAAGATGTCACATCAGAAGCTACAACATAACACCACCTCCAAAGTTTTGGAACTTCTTCATATGGACTTGATGGGACCTATGCAGGTAGAAAGTCTAGGTGGAAAGAAGTATGCTTATGTTGTTGTAGATGACTGATCTAGGTACACCTGGGTGAGCTTCATTAAAGACAAATCAGAGGTGTTTGATGTTTTTAAAGATCTTTGTCAAAGACTCCAAAGGGAAAAGGAGAGTAATGTTATTAGAATAAGGAGTGATCATGGAAGAGAGTTTGAAAATAGCAAGTTTGCTGAATATTGTTCTACTGAAGGCATAAGTCATGAGTTTTCTTCTCCAATTACTCCTCAGAAAAATGGAGTTGTTGAAAGGAAGAATAGAACTATTCAAGAGTCTGCTAGGGCAATGATTCATGCCAAAAAGCTTCCTTACCATTTCTGGGTTGAAGCCATGAACACTGCTTGCTATATTCATAACAGAGTTACTTTGAGAAGGGGCACTTCAGCTACTCTGTATGAACTGTGGAAAGGGAGAAAGCCAACGGTGAAGTACTTTCATGTTTTTGGAAGTAAATGTTACATTTTGTCAGATTGTGAACAGAGGAGGAAATTGGATCCTAAAAGTGATGAGGGAATCTTTCTAGGCTACTCTACAAATAGCAGAGCTTACAGGGTTTTCAACTCCAGAACGAAGGTTATAATGGAGTCTATAAATGTGATAATTGATGACATTGATAAGTAGGAAGATGCTGATGTCCTGGATGATGTTGAAACATCAGTTGAAGAAGTCACAGCAGAAACTGAAGACAGAAGTGGGTCTCCCAGACATGTTGATGCTGAGCCTGAACCTGAACAATCTAATAAAGAACCATCTATTAGAGTGCTAAAGGACCATCCAAGGGAGCTTATCATAGGTGATCCTAAATCAGGGGTTAGCACTAGATCAAGAGAGGTTGTGTCAAATTCTTGTTTTGTTTCGAAAATTGAGCCCAAGAATGTCAAAGAAGCTTTGACTGATGAGTTTTGGATTAATGCCATGCATGAAGAGCTGGAACAATTCAAAAGGAATAAAGTGTGGGATCTTGTACCAAGGCCTGATGGAGCTAATGTGATTGGCACCAAGTGGATCTACAAGAACAAGTCTGATGAACAAGGAGTGGTCACCAGAAATAAGGCAAGATTAGTTGCTCAGGGATACACTCAGGTTGAAGGAATTGATTATGATGAAACCTTTGTTCCTGTGGCAAGAATGGAATCTATCAGATTACTCTTAGGGATGGCTTGTAATTTCAAATTCAAGCTTTTTCAGATGGATGTTAAGAGTGCCTTCTTGAATGGTTACTTAAATGAAGAGGTGTATGTTGATCAACCAAAAGGATTTATTGATCCAACATTTCCTGACCATGTTTACAAACTAAGGAAAGCTTTTATGGTTTGAAGCAAGCACCAAGAGCTTGGTATGAAAGGCTTACCGAATTCCTGGCTGTAAATGGCAACAGAAAAGGAGGGATTGATAAGACTTTGTTTGTTAAAGAGGAAGGAGGAAAACTGATGATAGCTCAAATATATGTTGATGGCATAGTATTTGGTGGGATGTCAGATGCTATGGTGAAACATTTTGTGGAACAGATGCAATCTAAGTTTGAAATGAGTCTTGTTGGAGAGCTCAGCTATTTTCTTGGTCTACAAGTTAGACAAATGGAGGACTCCATATTCATTTCTCAGAGCAAGTATGCAAAGAACATAGTGAAGAAGTTTGGTCTAGAGAATGCTAATCACAAGAGGACATCTGCTTCTACTCATTTAAAGTTGTCCAAGGATGAACATGGTGTTAGTGTGGATTAAAGTTTATACAGAAGTATGATTGGAAGTCTATTGTATCTCACAGCTAGCAGACCTGATATTTCTTTTGCTGTTGGAGTTTGTGCCAGATATCAATCTGAGCCTAAAGTTAGCCACTTGAATCAAGTGAAGAGGATTCTGAAATATGTGAATGGGACTAGTGATTATGGAATGCTTTATAGTCATGGATCAGGCACTGAGTTATGTGGTTTTTGTGATGCTGATTGGGCAGGGAGTCCTGATGATAGAAAAAGTACTTCAGGAGGTTGCTTCTTCTTAGGGAATAATCTGATATCATGGTTTAGTAAAAAGCAGAACTGTGTGTCTCTTTCTACTGCTGAAGCTGAGTACATAGCAGCAGGGAGTAGTTGTTCTCAACTTGTTTGGATGAAGCAGATGTTAATAGAATACAATTTCAAGCAAGATGTCATGACATTGTACTGTGATAATCTGAGTGCTATCAATATCTCTAAGAACCCTACTCAGCATAGCAGGACTAAGCATATTGATATAAGGCATCATTTTATAAGAGATTTGGTTGAAGACGAAGTAGTTGCCTTGGAACATGTTACTACAGATAAACAATTAGCTGACATTTTTACTAAAGCCTTATATGCAAATCAATTTGAAAGTTTAGAAAGCAAACTGGGAATTTGCATTTATGAGGATTAGGTGTGCTGGAAGGAGTATTTGTGCAGTTGCATTTTTGCATATGTTTAAAGGAAACAACATTTTATTCAACTGCTGAAAGCATACAAGATTGGTTTTTAGTACATCAAAAGCAACATATAAAGGGTCTATAGATTATCCCAACCCCCTGCATCTATAAAAGTTTTCCAATCTTCATCCCATTCATCATCAGAAGCATGAAGTTGCAATGGAGGTTTTTTGATGGTTTTTGTCTCTGATGGTTTTCTTGTTCTTGTTGCTCCTGAAGAAGTCCCAGCTACTTTCCTTGTTGTGTTCTTGTTCTTCAGTGGATCTGGTTTATTGTCCTCCTGCATGTGTTGCTTTTCTGCATCTTTGTTAGACTGACTCATACTTGTTTGTTGGTGCTGTTAGAAGGAAGAAGGCTTGGATTTTATAGTTCTATAAGAATCCATTGGTTGTATCGCCTGACCAGTCAAAGTTCTTGGATATTGTGTTTCTTGGGAAGCTTGCTTTTAACCATGTCTTAATTGATGTAGAAGTTGTCCAATTGTGGCTAAAAAGGGGGAGAGTTAGCCTATGTGTAGTTGTCTGATGTGGCTCTAGGCTTGAGGGGGAGTGTGAATGATTGAACAGCTGGTATGCTGGTTCTTGTTTTGAGGGGGAATGTGCAGCTGGTATGCTGGTTCTTGGGAATAGCTGGTATGCTGGTTCTAGTTTTGAGGGGGAGTTTAGCTTAGTGCAGTTTGTGATGTGATTGTTGCTGGTTTGAAGTTTTTTCCGTTGCAGGTACCTCTGATGATGGCAGAGATTGTTTTAGCCAAAATTAGCCAAAGGGGGAGATTGTTAGTTCTTGTATTGGCTGGAATTTTGGTAAAACAAAGTTGAACAATTTTGATGTCGTATATCTGATGTCATAACATTGGTTCCTAACATTAGTTGTTGCAGGGTTGAAGTTTTATATGCTGATGTTATACTTGATGTCTTGACATTAGTTATCAGAACATCAGAACATCAGGTTGTGATGTTTTAGGGTTGCGCGTGTTAATGTGTTTTGAGGAGATCTGTTAGAGAGATTGGATGCGAATATCTTGGAGAAATCAGAAAATTTGCAGATCATGGAGCAGATCATGTAACTAACATTAGGGCTGATTTGAAAAGATTTAAAAAGATTTGAAGATCAAATCTGTTTTAAATTCTGGTTTTAAAACAAATCCAATCAGATATTTTGGAGGTGGTCCAAGCCCAAGTCAAAATTCTATAAAAGCAGCCTCAACCCTTGTTGGGAGATAACGAAGACAAAGAGCATAGACTGAGAGTCAATTTGAGTTTTTGTGTGTGTTTTTGTAAACCATTCATGTTTGAATCGGTGTTACTATTTTGAGTTGTAAATGTATTCACTCTAGAGCTTTTAAGCAAGAGTGTGTTGTCCTTCATCAAAGTTGTTAAGCAGAATCAAGGTGGGTTTTAAAGTGTAATCATTGGATTGTATCACTGAGATGATTTAGGGAGTGAGTGGTTTCTCATACCTAAGTGGTTTCTTAGGTAGAAGTGTCATTGGGTAGTGATTAAGTTAGGTAGATGTCAACTGGGATTGTTGAGTCTATAATTTAATACTACTAATAGTGAATTTCCTCCCTGGCTTGGTAGCCCCCAGACGTAGGTAGTTAGACCGAACTGGGTGAACAATTCATTGTGTTCTTTACTGTTGTTATTGCCTTGTTCATATAGCAGATTGTGTTGTTGTGACATCACACTTAACATCACACATCTGATACCAGAATTTTAATGTGAATCCTAGCAATGCCATAATTTCCTTTATAGGGGGTTTTAACCTGAAGGAGAAGATTTTAACTCAGTGTAGAGCAATGCCATCTTTCCTTAGGAATTTCTCATGCTAAAAGAAGGACAGTGGCGTGGATGTAAATAATCTAGAGGCTTGCCGCTTACAGCGATTAGATGAAAGGAGTTGTTGACGTTTGTATCCTGTGAACGAGGCACAGTTTTGATGCTAAAAGGTTGATTGACTCAACCGGGGTTTTTCTTATACAAAGCCTAAGAGGAGGCCATTGACCTAACAAGAGGGTGTTTTTATGTATGTGTCTTGTACGAAGCCCAAGACGGAGGCTAAAGGTTGACTCAACAAGAGAGTTTTTTTACTCAACAAGAGAGTGTTTTTGTATCTCGTACGAAGCCCGAGATAGAGGCTAAAAGGGAGATTGACTAAACAAGAGAGTCTTATTGTATCTCGTACGAAGCCCGAGATAGAGGCTAAAAGGATTATTGTTTCAGTTGAGTGACAGGTCCAGTAGGTTGGTTAAAAGAGAAAATCAGTTCTTATAAAGAGACTAATTAAAGGTAAGGCTATGCTTTGGGATTGATCAGAGGATCAGGGTTATTTCCTGTTCTTTAAGGAAATGGGGAATCTAGAGGGTATTGGAGACTGTCCGAGTCTACTGGTGTTTTTCCCTACTTGAGAATGCCTTCGAGACTCAAGGAGATTAGACTGTCCGAGTCTAGAGTTTTATCTTTTGTACTAAGCTTAAAGAAACATTAGTAGTACGTTCACGGTAGAAAGATCTAGACTCTTTGAAATACTGTTCTATTATGATGACTAATTTCTGTTCCTATACCTCTTGGAGGTCGTCGGAATAATTTGTACGAAGCCCAAGAGGAGGCTGGAAACTTTTAAGAAGCCGAGGGACAATTTGTACGAAGCCCAAGAGGAGGCTCTCTTCCCGAAGGAAGAATCCTTATACGAAGCCCAAGAGGAGGCTGTGAATACTTCTAAGAAGCCGTAGGGTCCTTGTACAACGCCCAAGAGGAGGCGGGGATGCTTTTAAGAAGCCTGTGGGTCCCCAAACCACGAGAAATTCAAGACAGGCTATTCACAGAGAATAGATCAAGCCAGGAAAGTCCGAGAATTTGGAAGAAACTCAAGAGATGCCATTCATAGAGAAAAGATTATCTCTGGGGAGTTAGAGTTTCTTTGACAATGTCTAAGGGTAACAGTCTGTGAAAGGGTTCACCGAGAATGCTGCCTTTCACGTCTCCATATTGTTCAACCCCAAGAGGAGGGAAGACTGTATCTGGTAATCCTATAGGGGATCTAGTTTTGTCTATTTAAGAGTGATCAACATGGCTTAGTGCTAGACGTAGTTTCTGGGGAAACTCTAAATATCTATACTAGTATTACACAGTTGATATGAGTTTATGAAAGAAGACTTACAGCGAAACAGCCCCACAATACAGTTATATGTATATGAAAGCGGATAAAGAAAGCATATAAACACTTACTCGGTTGTAGAGCTTCCATGCTGTTTGGTTAGCTGTTCAACAAAGAAAGATTGAAAACAACAGTATACTCAAAATTAAAGGAGAAAGTATTTGAAAAGATGTTGGGGCTTACAGCTCAAGGAGAGGCCCAAGGTTTACCAGTGATTGCACTGTCGTTTTGTACAGAGGGACAAGTGACTGAGGCCCAAGAAAGGTTTTCTGTACAAGGGGAAGGGTCTTACACTCTCTCAAGAGGCCCAAAAGATTTATTTTTGTACAAGTGGTGGGGCTTACAGCTCAAGGAGAGGCCCAGGGTCATTTGTTTGAAAATGGCGATCGCGCCGAGATTTTTGAAAACGCGGTGGGTCTTATACAATGCATTGAGGCCCAAAATGGTTTGGTTTTCAAAGGGGGTTGGGTCTTACACTCTAATAGAGGCCCAGAAGATTTTGAATGGGTCTTATAGCTCGAGGAGAGGCCCAGGGTTTGTTTTTCAACGGACGATGAACGCGTCGAACTTTTTGAAATACAACGGGACTTATACAATAATTGAGGCCAAAAAAGGTTTGTATATATAAAGGATTGGGTCTTACACTTTATTAGAGGCCCAAAAGTGTTTTTAAAAGGTTTGATGAGGGTTGAATTAATCAAAACCCTAATTTGTTTCCAAAATGTATTTTAATTAAATAAAAATTTCAATTAAAATGGTCAAAATTGTTTAATATGGGGAAAACAAATTGTGATCTTGGATTAATGTTTCAAAAATCATGTTTTGACCTACAAAATGATTAGAAATCATAAAAATTTGTAAAATCAAGAAGGAAAAAATATTTTAAATGTCAAAAACAATTCAAATATTAATTCTTGGCAAAAATATCAATTATATGAAATAAATAATATTTTTGGGATATTTTGGTAAAATAAAATATTTTAACATTTTTGTGAATTATTAAAAAAAGAATTAACTCAAAATCATTAAAACTCAGAGAGAAATTAATTTTTGAATCAATTAAATAAAATCACAAAATTCAAATATTTGAATTTTCAAAAAAGAGCGCCAAGAACACGCCGTGTTCTGAGTTTTCCCAGATTTGCATTTTCTCTCCAATCTCACTGAATACTTGATGGAATCATGCAAACCACATATCAATCGGCTCGTTTCAACCTCACGATCATGTCTATGGTCTTTAATTTCATTTATTTTTAACATGGAATAAGAAATCAAGACAAAACCTCAAGAACCCTAAAATTTGCATGAAGGCTGAGAATTTTAATACACGATTCAAACAAAGCAATTAATTAAGGGGAAACATTCTATGCATGATTATGAACATTTGGCAAAAGTATTGTGGGAGGAAATATGCATAGATTAAGAGATGACCAAGTTTAGGCTTACTTGAAGGTCGTGACAGCAAGAGCAATGTGATTTTTGAGTTGGAGGTGTTACAGATGAGTTGTGATGATCTGAATAGCTTCCCTACACCCTATGGAGTGTGTTTGAATGCTTGGACTTGATTGGAAATGGCTGGATCACTTCATGGCATCTCAGCTGCAACTTGGTTAAAACCTTGAGCAACTGGCTGGTGATTCTGAGAAATCAGTGTTCCAGAAGTTGTTTAAGTGTTTGTATCACTCCTATATGATGTTTATGAGGTGTGTGTGTGATTGGTTTGATTGGAATTGCTCTCAAACTCAAAACCCGATGGTGACTTGCCTTTGAAGGCAAAATTGGAAGTGAGAAGGTGATTTTGAGGAAAACATCTGTTTGATGGCTTTGGTGTACTCAAACTGATCACAAATGTGCTCTATTTATAGTAGAGCAAGTTTGTTTTGCAAGGAATAGTGAATGGCAACTGCTGCAGAGGTTTGGCCAATGGTTGCACTTTGGAATCCAAGTCTCCTCTAGCCATTGACTAGAGGTTAGGGCACAGGGATGTGGTTCCCTTGGTCTTGGATAAGTCTCGACTGAATTCAGTTGCAAATGGCTCAGTCCATGCCACCTTGGTGTATGCATTGAATGCTCAAATCCAAAATTGGAGTCTTGTCCCTCTTTTAGGCAATTCTAGATTTGGCATGCTACTTCTTGTTCCAAGGACTTTGGAGGCTTGGCTCAGTGTTTGTCCCCTTTAGATTTGATCCTCAGATGTGTCCAAAGTGATAACAAGGCTTGGAATTATCTGATTTTTCCAAATCGAGCAAAAATGCAAAATTCTGCCTAGCCTTGGCAGTTTTCAACAAGGCATATTGCCCTTGTCATATCTCATGGCTCAAGTGGAATTTGGTGATGTTCTTGGTCATTTTGGAAAGCCCTTATATGATACAACAACTGTTTGATCATATTTGGTTTTGATACCTTTTGGATCCAAGTGAAAAACCCCCCTACATTTGGAAAAAAGTGAAGGCAAATTCTGACTTAGTGAAAATTTCACTAAGTGTTGGAAAAAAATGACATTTTCACTTTTTGTGATTTTGATCATTCCATAACTCAAAATCCATGAGGAATTTGGAGGGTGGTCAGTTTTAAGCTTTTGTAGAGGGTAATGAGATCTACAAATCAAGCTTTGGATGGGGAAAAATGGCTTTGTGGTTTAGGAGTTATGATCCCCTTGCCACTTTGTTCATAACTCAGAAAATTTTCTAAGTTTTTTATGGTTACCCCTTTTACAAGTTATCCCACTTTTCTTGATTTTTCTTGATGAATGATGATTCAAATCATACATTAACATCATTTTAGGGTTAAAAAACCATTTTTGTGAAAAATCTCAAAAAGTCAAAGTTGACTTTTGTGCACAGTTGACTTTTTTTCAGATGAATTCCAAACTGTGCGATCCTTTAGGAAATCATGTCCTTGACCTAAATCAAACTTGATGGACATGTTACATGGGTGTTATAGGGTATATTGAATCATGTCCTAGGGTTTGGGAGCATGTCCTGGTCAAAAGTCAAAGATACAGTTGACTTTTCTCGCGAAACCCTAACTGTGGTACTGATGAAATTGTGACTTGCTGCTCAAACTTCCTGGATCAATCCATTGTTACAAATGGATCAATGTGGTATGTTGGAGACCCTCAAATCCTCTCTTGAGGTCTTGGCTCATGATTTGTCCCAAAAGTCAACTTAGGGGTGAATTAGGTCAAGAAATCCTAATTCCTGATTTTTGATGTATGCATCCCCTGAGGTCAAATTGACTTGATGCTTGGGCCCATGAGGTTCCATGGAGTATCTTAGGATATGCTTTGAAGCATTGGCTCATGCCCAGAGGAAAATTTTCATCTGGAGGCCCTGGTCGACCAAACCCTAATTTGGTGACACTGGCGATCTTGAGGCTTGATCCACCTGGAAGGGAGCAGCCTTGTGCTTAATCCTTAAAGTAGGAGTCCTCTTGATCCCTTGTGGATATTTGAGAGGCTAGACAAGTTGAAGATCATGTCATTTCTTGATTGATCCTTTGTCTAAGAACTCTGAGAGGGCTTGAAACCCTAAATTTGATTGTAGTGGATGCTCACCCATCTTTGGGGAGACTGATGAGGCATGAAGGTTCATCCATATTGTGATGATGATTTTCACAATGATGGGAAATCTTAGTGGTCAAAATTTGGGGTATGACACAAAGCCATCAAACATATGCTTTCCTCAAAATCCCTCTCTTTAGGCCAAAATGCCTTCTTTAGCAAGGTAACTCTGAGTTTTTGAGTTAGAGAGCATTTCCATCACAACTCATGATCCTAACACCTCATAAACATCATATGTAGGTGATCCAAACTATCAAAAGTGACCTGTAACACAAAAATCACAAAGTCACCTCTCAAAACCTCAAAATGGGCCTTTTGTGCATTTTTTAAGCCATGTCTTGATTCAGTCACTTTCCAAACCAGATAAAACCTCAAACACACTCCAAATAACGTCCTTGAACTGTTCCAAATGGTTCCCCCCATCTGGAACACCATTTGAGAGAGTTGATATTTTGGTCATTTTAACCCCTTTTGCAAGAAAGGACCAGTTTGTGTTTTTGCAGGTTCCAGCTGATTCCAACCATCCTCAAAGCTTATAAGGGATCATTTGAGAGTGTCCAAAGCATCAAACCATTTCTGGAACAAGAAGTTTGGCAGATTGCACAGAAAACTCCAAAAGCTCAAAAAGAGGTAAGCATCATGACTTAAACTTTCCAAAATATGCATTGCTTTAAAGTCCACTGATCATACACACCTCATACATGTTATATATGTTGTGTTTGAACCAATTCATCATGTAATTCATGCCTGTATCAAAGTGTAGCATAGAAAATGCAATTATAGGCCATTTTCAAAACCACTATCGGATTTTGAGGAGGGAGTATGATCTGAAAAAAAATGCCACCACCATTGGATTCCTTGTGAAATTCTAGGCTAGATGCATATAAATTTTGTCTCAAACCATGGAGAAATGAGAAAGTTATGACCTTCACGTTTCTGACCCAAACTTGCATTGCCTTGCCTTGGGCCAGGCCAAAAACAAGGCAAGCCTTGTATATTTGTGGTTTCACTTCAAGCAATGGATGTATCACCACCCCAGTAGTAAGGCGCGCGCCCGATAACCTTGAGGTCGTGGGTTCAAACCCCACCCATGCCATTTTGTGTTTTCTCACATTTTTGCTATTTTTTCCAATATTTTCATGTTTTATTAATTAATTGGAAAATTAATAACTCTTTCAATTTTAATTATTTTTTATTGGTTCTTTTTTGCAAAAAATCACAAAAATGTTGAAATATTTTATTCCACAAAAAAATTAAAATTATATTATTTATTTAATATAATTAGTATTTTTGTGAATAAATTCCTTTTTAATGTTTTTAAACATCTTGTGATTAATCCTTATTTTCTCAAACCTTAAACAAAAATCACAAATGGTTTATTCAAACTTATTTGGTATTTTATTTGATTTTCTTTAAATATTTACTTTTAAAGAATAACAAATTAGGGTTTCTTTGATTTTCACCCTCATCAAACAATTTCAAACACTTTTGGGCCTCTAATAGAGTGTAAGACCCAATCCTTTGTAAATACAAAACTTTTTAGGCCTCACTTATTGTATAAGTCCCGTTGTATTTCAAAAAAGTTCGACGCGATCATCGTCCGTTGAAAAACAAACCTTGGGCCTCTCCTCCAACTATAAGACCCATTCAAAATCTTTTGGGCCTCTATTAGAGTGTAAGACCCACCCCCCTTTGAAAACCAAACCATTTTGGGCCTCAATACATTGTATAAGACCCACCACGTTTTCAAAAATCTCGGCGCGATCGCCATTTTCAAACAAATGACCCTGGGCCTCTCCTTGAGCTGTAAGCCCCACCACTTGTACAAAAATAAATCTTTTGGGCCTCTATTAGAGTGTAAGACCCAATCCCCTTTTAACCAAAACTTTTTGGGCCTCAGACATTGTATAAGCCCCCCTGCGTTAAAAGAAAACCTCGGCGCGATCGCCAATAAAAAAAACCAATCATCTGGGCCTACCCTCGTGTTGTAAGCACCATTCTTTTTCTTTAAACACTTGAGCCTCTTGAGAGAATGTAAGACCCATCCCCTTGTACAGAAAACCTTTCTTGGGTCTCAGTCACTTGTATAAGTCCCTCTGTACAAAACGACAGTGCGATCACTGATAAACCTTGGGTCTCTCCTTGAGCTGTAAGCCCCAACATCTCTTCAAAATACTTTATCCTTTAATATACTGTTGTTTTCAATCTTTCTTTGTTGAAGAACTAACCAAACAGCATAGAAGCTCTACAACCAAGTAAGTGTTTATATGTTTTCTTTATCCGCTTTCATATACATATAACTGTATTGTGGGGCTGTTTCACTGTAAGTTTTTTTTCATAAACTCATATCAACTATGTAATACTAGTATAGATATTTAGAGTTTCCCCGCCAACTACGTCTAGCACTAAGCCCTGTTGATCACTCTTAAATAAAAAAAAAACTAAATCCCCCATAGGATTACCAGATACAGTCTTCCCTCCTCTTGGGGTTAAACAATATGGAGACGTGAAAGGCAGCATTCTCGGTGAACCCTTTCTCAGATTGTCACTCTTAGAAATCGTCAAAGAGACTCTACTCCCCAGAGATGATCTTTTCTCCGTGAATGGCATCTCTTGAGTTTCTTCCAAATTCTCGGACTTTTCTGGCTTGATCTATTCTCTGTGAATAGCCTATCTTGAATTTCTCGGGGTTTGGGGACCCACAGGCTTCCTAAAAGCATCCCCGCCTCCTCTTGGGCGTTGTACAAGGACCCTACGGCTTCTTAGAAGTATTCACAGCCTCCTCTTAGGCTTCGTATAAGGATGCTTCCTTTGGGAAGAGAGCCTCCTCTTGGGCTTCGTACAAATTATCCCTCGGCTTCTTAAAAGTTTCCAGCCTCCTCTTGCGCTTCGTACAATTTGTCCCGACGACCTCCTAGAGGTATATGAACAAAAATTAGTCATCTTAATAGAACAATCTTTCAAAGAGTCTAGATCTTTTCTACCGTGAACGTACTACTACTGTTTCTTTAAGCATACTACAAAAGATAAAACTCTAGACTTGGACAGTCTAATCTCCTTGAGTCTTGAAGGCATTCTCAAGTAGGGAAAAACACCAGTAGACTCGGACAGTCTCCAATACCCTCTGGATTCCCCATTTCCTTAAAGAACAGGAAATAACCCTGATCCTCTGATCAATCCCAAAGCATAGCCTTACCTTTAATCAGTCTCTTTATAAGAACTGATTTTCTCTTTTAACCAACCTACTGGACCTGTCACTCAACTGAAACAATAATCCTTTTAGCCTCTATCTCGGGCTTCGTACGAGATACAATAAGACTCTCTTGTTGAGTCAATCTCTCTTTCAGCCTCCATCTCAGGCTTCAAACGAGATACAAAACACTCCCTTGTTGAGTATAAAAGACTCTCTTGTTGAGTCAACCTTTAGCCTCCGTCTTGGGTTTCGTATAAGACACATCTAAAATCACTCTCTTGTTGAGTCAACTCCTTTTAGCCTCCCTCTCGGGCTTCGTACGAGACACAAAAGCATCCTCTTGTTTGGTCAATAGCCTCCTCTTAGGCTTTGTATAAGAAAAACCTCGGTTGAGTCAATCAACCTTTTAGCATCAAAACTGTGCCTCGTTCACAGGATACAAACATCAACAACTCCTCTCATCTAATTGCTGTAAGCGGCAAGCCTCTGGATTATTTACATCCATGCCACTGTCCCTCTTTTAGCATGAGAAAATCCTATAGAAAGATATAATTGCTCTACACTGAGTTAAAGTCTTCTCCTTCAGGTTAAAAATCCCCTATAAAGGAAATTATGGCATTGTTAGGATTCACATATCTCGGTTAAAGTAATCCTCCTTTATAGTCAGTCACCCAACAGTCGTGACAAATAGACCCCCTTTAGAGATGACAAATTCTCTCTAAAGACAACACCTTTTTAGCTTCACATCTTGGGCTTCGAACAAGATACAAATAGACCCTTCAGCTTCACATCTTGGGCATTGAACAAGATACAAACCACTTTTTCAGCTTCACGTCTTGGGCTTTGAACAAGACACCAAAACACCATTTCCTTCCATAGAATATGAGGAACTACGATCGCTCTGATTTCCCTGTTTCGGTAAACGGGAATACGTAGGCATATGATTGAAAGAAAAATCTTAGCGAGCACACTAATCCAAAGCCCCAAATCCCGTACCTTCACATATCAATCGAAGAGAATTAGTCCTAGCATCCTAACAAAATTCCCCATGAACAGTCCCAGTATTTCATTCTGAACAAAGTAAGAAGAAAGAGGCCCCATTACCATATAGCATCCATAACCTAACAGACCACTGTTTAAACTCAGTATGCAAGCAGGGTTAATTGGAGACATCTATTTCCCTTCCTTAGTCAGCTCAATAGGATAAAAAAATGAATCGACCTGTAGTAACCCCAGAGCGACAGTTCTTAAGAACCACGTCCAAAATCGCTCGCTACAGAAAAGTGGCGCCCGCCGTGGGGCCCTTTTCTTTCTTTCTTTCTTTTTTGGGGATTTCACTGGGATAGGACTCTTTTTTTACTTCACTAGGATCTTAGGTCAAAACCTTTAAAGTTGGGAAGGTACCACAGAATGGAGACTTCGTCGGGGAGCCATTTTTGTCTGGAACATAGGATTCATAGCTCTTTAAAGTCTAGGACTTTAGGACAAATATATATATACTGCTTTTCCTAATTGATATCTGTGTTTATTTTTCTGCTAATGGGAATGCGTGTGATGCCGCATGTGGAAAGATTGAGTATACACCTAGGAAAAACCTGTTTTAGTAGTGCGGAAACTATTGGAAATGGTTGTCACGCGATACTACCCTCTTCTGATGGTTCTTCGAAAAACATCACCTAGCACGGTTCCCGGCCCGCTGGTGTTTTCTCGACAAGAATTGATGATTTTGAGAGACAGGTACAAAAATCACTAGTATAAACCTTTGGGGGGGTATAGCCTTGACTTCATGACACCGACCCTTTTGACCCCATGTTTTTTCTATGTTTTTGTGTGCTGCATTCATGCATTCATCTAAAAAATATTACATCAAAGAAAAACTTCTCTTCTAGTCTCTCTTTTTCAAACTAAACTAAGACAATGATTGCAAATGTCAGAGAAAAAGATTGCGCTCATGGACTTCGGTAGAAGGATAACTCATAGGTAAGGTTCCAAAACTAGAAGATTTGAGAGGATTAGCGAGGATGATCACTAACCCTGAAGCTTTCAGAGCCAAGTACGGAGGTCTGCTACCTCTGTTAAGAGTCCATGTGATTGAAGGAATCATGGAGGCACTCATTCAGTTTTATGATCCGGTCTATCGCTGTTTCACATTCCCGGATTACCAGCTCGTACCAACACTGGAGGAGTATTCTCACCTAACCGATTTACACATTACTGATCGAGCTCCTTTTTCTGGACTGGAAGAAATTCCAAAAGATCAAACCATTGCAAGAGCAATCTATTTGGATGAGTCAGAAATCAAGACTCACATGACCACCAAGGGTGGGCTCCCAGGTTTGCAAGCCCAGTTCCTAACAAAGAAGGCTCTGTGCTTTGCTAGTATAAGGAACATGACTGCTTTTGAAAGCATCTTTGTCTTACTCACCTACGGGTTATTTCTGTTTCCCAACATTAATAGCTTCGTCGATATCAACGCCATTAAGGATTTTCTCATTGGAAACCCTGTGCCAACTTTGCTCGCGGACGTGTATCATTCTATACACTTAGGGAATTTGTACAGCAGAGGGATGATCACGTGATGTGTACCCTTGTTATATAAATGGTTTATCTCCCATTTTCCTAAGTCTGCTACTTTTTGGGATCATAAGAGTGCCTTACGTTGGTCGCAGAAAATCATGTCCTTTACCAACTCTGACATAGATTGGTGCAATAGGATTTATGACGGGATCAGGATCATTGACCGTTGTGGATACTTCCCCAACGTACCCCTCATAGGAACTAAGGGAGGAATCAACTACCATCTAGTATTGGTTCGTCGTCAATTTGGATACCCGATGAGGCATGTCCCGCGTAATGCTCATCTAGAGGGTCTTTTCTTCAAAGAAGGAGAAAATGACAGGGCACTAAAGATGGAAATAGTGCACGCTTGGAAACATGTTCATAAGAAAGGACGAGAGTCTCTAGGAAAACCAGACTGTGTCTCGGTGGAGCCTTATCTCCACTGGGTACAAACTAGAGCTTTCAACCTGAAGATGCCTTATCCTCGTCACGGAGTTCTTCCGCCAGGGAATCTGTCATGTACTTCATGACTGAAACGAAAAAACTTCAGGTTACTATCAACAAAGTTCAACAGGAGAGGAGGTCCTGGAAGAACAAATACCGCACCCTCAATGTAGAGTGTACCAAAATACAGCAACTGCTGAAAGATAAGGATGCTCTGATCGATATTTTAGAGCAACATGTTGTGGATAATCAGGATGACCAAAGTAATTTGCTCGTTCCTTTCACTTGGCAAAGGAATGACAACCCGACAACGTCCCAAGAGCCCCAGTCCAAGAAAAGGAAAGTACCAGAATCAGCACCCGGCTTCTCCCCAGAGAGGACTCGGGACCCCTTAGCTTAGGTTTCTGTTTCCGCACCTTGTAATCTACTGTATTTCTATTTTCGCAATCCTTTGAATTCAATAAAACGGGGTTTCCCCATTGTTTGATATTTGCAATCTAATTGTCGAAGTTTATTTTGATTAAACAAAAAAAAACAATTAATATAATCAATGCATTCATCATTCTCACGTCACGTATTATTCTTACCTACGAATCTCACGTTTGTGTCTCGGTTCTAGAGTCAAACTGTCTCATTCGTACAATACTCGGGCCAATCGTCAGAAAAAGATGGATGATCTCGAGGAAGAGAACAGAGAGTTGAGAGAAGAGATCGACGCTCTGAGAGAGAATATGAGAAAGCTTCATAACGACATGCAAGCCATGTCAGAAGCTCAGCTACAAAGGACTGTGATCTCGGAGATCACCTCAATACCCATAGTGGAAAAGTCCGATCCTAGGTACAAAATGCCGAAAGATCGTCCCTGGGGCATGCCACTTAACTATATTCCTGAAGGGTATAGCCCGTTGATCAATGAGGATCAGGGGACCACAGCAGGAACCGCTGGGCCTGAAGGTTACAAACTTCGGGAAAGTGAAGATGCCAAGGGCATGACAGCAACTCCTGAAGGTTACAAACTTTGGGAGGTACCGAGAGTCTCGGCCATAATGACTGTAATACCCCAAATTTTGACCACTTAGATTTCCCATCATTGTGAAAATCATCATCACAATATGGATGTACCTTTATGCTTCATTAGTCTCCCCAAAGATGGGTGAGCATCCACTACAATCAAAATTAGGGTTTCAAGCCCTCTCTGAGTGCTTAGACAAAGGATCAATCAAGAAATGACATGATCTTCAACTTGTCTAATCACTTAAATATCCATAATGGATCAAAAAGGACTCCCACTTCAAGGATTAAGCACAAGGCTGCTCCCTTCTAGGTGGATCAAGTCTCAAGATCGACAGTGTCACCAAATTAGGGTTTTGGTCGACCAGGGCCTCCAGATGGAAATTTTCATCTGGGCACAAGGCAATGATCCAAAACATGACCTAATATACTTCATGGAACCTCATGAACACATGCATCAAGTCAATTTTGCCTCAGGGGATGCATTCATAAAAAATCAGGAATTAGGGTTTCTTGACCTAATTCACCCCTAAGTTGACTTTTGGGACAAACCATGAGCCAAGACCTCAAGACATGATTTGAGGGTCTCTAATATACCATATTGATCCATTTGGAACAATGGATTGATCCAAGAAGCTTGAGCAGCAAGTCTCAATTTCATCTACACCACAATTAGGGTTTTAAGAGAAAAGTCAACTGTAACTTTGACTTTTGACCTGGACATGCTCCCAAACCCTAATACATGATTGAATATACCCTATGACACCCATGGAACATGTCCATCAAGTTTGATTTAGGTCAAGGACATGATTTCCTGAAGAATTGCACAGTTTGGAATTCATCTGATAAAAAGTCAACCGTGCACAAAAGTCAACTTTGACTTTTTGAGATTTTTCACCAAAATGGATTTTAACCCTAAAATGATGTTAATGTATGATTTGAATCATCATTCATCAAGAAAAATCAAGAAAAGTGAGATAACTTGTAAAAGGGGTAACCATAAAACTTAGAAATTTTTCTAAGTTAAAAATAAAGTGGCAAAGGTACCAACTTTGGAGGACCATAACTCCTAAACCACAAGGCCATTTTTTCTCATCCAAAGATGGATTTGTAACCCTCATTATCACCTACAAAAACTTCAACTACAAGTCATTCCAATTCATTAAGGATTTTGAGTTATGGAGTGATCAAAGTGGCTGAAAAGTGAAAATGTCACTTTTTCCAACACTTAGTGAAATTTTCACTAAGTCAGATTCTGCCTCACTTTTTGCCAAATGTAGGGGGATTTTTCACTTGGAATCAAAAGAGATCAAAACCAAACTTGTTCAAACAGTTGTTGTATCATGTAAGAGCTTTCCAAAATGGCCAAGAACATTGCCAAATTCAATCTACACCATGAGATACAACATTGCCAAGTTGCCTTGCTGAAATCTGTCAAGGCAAGGCAGAATTTGCAACTTTGGTCGATTTGCCAAAATCAGCCAAATTCAATTGCTCCTATCCACTTGGACACCTCAGAGGATTGAATCTAAAGGGGACAATCACTGAGCCAAGCCTCCAAAGTCCATGGAACAAGAAATAGCATGTTGAACCTAGAATGGCCAAAATAGGGACAAGACTTCAAATTTGGAATGAGGCATTCAATGGAACCATCGAGGTGGCATGGACTGAGCCATTCTCATCTGAAATCAGTCAAGACTTATCCAAGACCAAGGGGACCATAGCTCTGTGCCCTAACCTCTAGTCAATGGCTAGAGGAGACTTGCATTTCCATTGGCCAACATTGAGGAAACGCCTGCTGCAGTTGCCATTCACTGTGGATCCCAAAACAAACTTGCTCTACTATAAATAGAGCTCAATTGTGATCAGTTTGAGTACACCAAAGCCATCAAACAGATGCTTTCCTCAAAATCTCTTCTTTCACTCCAATTTTGCCTTCTAAGGCAAGTCACTATCGGGTTTTGAGTTTGAGAGCAATTCCAATCAAACCAATCACTCACACACCTCACATACATCACATATGAGCTGATCAAACACTTAGATTACTTCTGAAACATCAATTTCACAAAATCACCAGCTGGTTGCTCAAGGTTTTAACCAAAGTGCAGCTGAGGTACCACAAAATGATCTAGCCAATTTCAATTAAGTCCAACCATCCAAACACAATCCATAGGGTGTAGGGAAGCTGTTCAGATCATCACCACTCATCTGTAACACCTCCAAATCAAAAATCACTTTGAACTTGCTGTCACGACTTGGAGGTAAGCACATACTTGGTCATCTCTCAATCTATGCATATTTCCTCGCACAATAATTTGGACATATGTTCATAATCATGCATGGAATGTTTTCCCTCAATTAATTGCATTGTTTGAATCGTGTATCAAAAATCCTAGCCTTCATGCAGAAATTAGGGTTCTTGAGATCTCTTCGTGATTTTTTGTTGTATGTTTAATTTAAATGAAATTAAAGTACATAGACATGATCGTGAGGTTGAGACGAGCATAATGATATGTGGATTGCATGATATGATTACGTATTCAGTGAGATTGAATGGAAAACGCAAATCAGCCAAACCCAAAAAAATGCGCGTGTTCTTGCTTGTGTTCTTGGCGCCATTTTTCATATATTTAAATATTTGAATTTTGTGATTTTGTTTAATTGATTCAAAAATTAATTTCTCTCTGAGTTTTAATGATTTTGAGTTGATTCTTTTTTTAATAATTCACAAAAATGTTAAAATATTTTATTTTCACAAAAAATCCCAAATATATTATTTATTTCATATAATTGACATTTTTGTAAAGAATTAATATTTTGATTGTTTTTGGCATTTTAAATATTTTTTCTACATTGATTTTGCAACTTTTAATGCTTTCTAATTATTTTGTAGGTCAATACTTAATTTTTGAAGCATTAATCCAAGATCGCAATTTGTTTTCCATGTGTTAAACAATTTTTGATCATTTTAATTGAATTTTTATTCAATTAAATACATTTTGAAAACAAATTAGGGTTTTGGATTAATTCAACCCTCATAAATCATTTTCAAAACTCTTTGGGCCTCTTGAGAGAGTGTAAGACCCATCCCCCCTTGTACAAAAACTTTTTGGGCCTCACTTATTGTATAAGTCCCTCTGTACAAGTAAACGGCGCGATCGTCGCCCGTTTAAAAATAAAAATCATCTGGGCCTCTCCTTGAGCTATAAGACCCATTCAAAACACTTTGGGCCTCTATTAGAGTGTAAGACCCAATCCCCCTTTTAACCAAAACATTTTGGGCCTCACTTATTGTATAAGTCCCTCTGCGTTAAAAGAAAACCTCGGCACGATCGCCATTTTTAAACGAAAAATCATTTGGGCCTACCCTCGTGTTATAAGCCCCACTCTTTTCTTTAAACCTTTTTGGGCCTCTTGAGAGAGTGTAAGACCCATCCCTTTGTACAGAAAACCTTTTTGGGCCCCAGTCACTTGTATAAGTCCCGCTGTACGAAGTCAAACAGTGCGCTCACTGATAAAACCCTGGGCCTCTCCTTGAGTTGTAAGCCCCAAATCTTTCTTTTTCAAAGCACTTTCTCCTTTGATTTTGAATATACTGTTGTTTTCAATCTTTCTTTGTTGAACAACTAACCAAACAACATGGAAGCACTCCAACCGAGTAAGTGGTTATCGCTTTCATTTACTGCTTTCATATTATAAACTGTATTGTGGGGCTGCTCACTGTAAGTCTCCTTTCATAAACTCATATCTACTGTGTAATAATAGTATAGATATTTCGAGTTTCCCCGGCAACTACGTCTAGAACTAGGTGACGCCGTTTCATTTATTCGTAGAAATAGATGCCTAGATCCCCCAATAGGAGCACCAGATACAGTCTTCTCTTCGGTTGTCCTCCTTAGGAATCGTCAAGAAGCTCTACTCCCCAAGATGAATGTATTCTCCGTGAATGGCATCTTTGAGTTTCTTCCAAATTCTCGAACTTTCCTGACTTGATCTATTCCTTGTGGATAGCTTGCCTTGAATGTCTCGGGGTTTGGGTACCCACTACGGTCATAATCTTGGACCTTAACTAAGGAACCCTCTTTAAAAGCTAAAAGTCGCTGGATAGTAAACCTCGCCCGTTTACCAGTGGTTTTTATCTTTAAAAGAGTTATCTATCCTAATGGAAAGGAGATGATAGACCCACAGGCTTCTTAAAAGCATCGGCCTCCTCTTGGGCATTATTCAAGGACACTACGACTTCTTAGAAGTATTCACAGCCTCCTCTTAGGCTTCGTATAATGATCTCTTCCTCCGGGAATGATAGCCTCCTCTTGGGCTTCGTACAAGGACCCGTCGGCTTCTTAAAAGTTTCCAGCCTCCTCTTGGGCTTCGTACAAATTGTCCCGACGACCTCCTAGAGGTATAGGAACAGAACCTAGTCATCTTCATAGAACAGTCCTTTCATAGAGTCTACTACTGTTTCTCAAAGCATAGTACAAAAGATAAAACTCTAGACTTGGACAGTCTAACTTACTTGAGTCTCAAAGACATTCTCAAGTGACCCCTTTGTTAAATAGGAAGGAAACCCGCAGACTCGGACAGTCTCAATACCTTTTGGATTTCCCGTTTCCTCAAAGAGAAGGAAATATCCCTGATCCTCAAATCAAATCCCTGAGTACAGTGTTGCTCATATAAGAACTGATTTTCTTTTTTAAAATCAGTATATTGGATCTGTAACTCAACTGAAACAAACCTTTAGCCTCCATCTCGGGCTTCGTACGAGATACAAAAACACTCTCTTATTGAGTATCAAAGACTCTCTTGTTGAGTCAAACTTTTAGACTCTATCTCGGGCTTCGTACGAGACACAAAGACTCCCTCGTAGAGTCAAACAAACAATAGTCTCCATCTCGGGCTTTATACGAGATACCAAAAGACTCCATCGTCGGGTCAAAAACTTTTAGCCTCTCTCTCGGGCTTTGTATGAGACACAAAATAGCCTCCTCTTAGGCTTTGTATAATGATTTTCCTAGCGGAAATTAGCCTCCTCTTAGGCTTTGTAAAAGAAAACCACTGGTTGATCCAATCAACCTTTTAGCATCAAAGCTGTGCCTCATTCACAGTACACAAACATCAACAACTCCTTTCCCTTGATCTAATCGCTGTAAGCGGCAAGCCTCTCGATCATCTATATCCATGCCACTGTCCCTCTTTTAGCATGAGAAATTCCTAAGGAAAGATGGCATTGCTCTACACTGAGTTAAAGTCTTCTCCTTCAGGTTAAAACCTTTTCTTCGGAAATTATGGCATTGCTCGGATCCGCGTATCCCAGTTAAAGTAGTTCTCCTTCCCCCTCTTTAGAGATGACAAATTCTCTCTAAAGTCGAGGTCCTTTCGCTTCACGTCTTGGGCTTTGAACAAGACACAAATAGACCTTTCAGCTTCACATCTTGGGCTTTGAACAAGATACAAACCACCTTTCACTTCACGTCTTGGGCTTTGAACAAGACACCAAACACCCATTTCCTCCCATAGAATAGGAGGAACTACGAACGCTCTGATTTCCCTGTTTCGGTAAACGGGAATACGTAGGCATAAGATCGAAAGAAAAGATCTTAGCGAGCGCAATCAACAAAAAACCCAAATCCCATATCTCCATCAATTAAAAGCAGTAATTCAAAAGCATCAGTCCTAACAGCCTAATCCTTGTTCCCCGCCAGAAACCTTCTGCCCAGGTAAAAAAGAAAGAAAACAATATTGGCGAAAATACAAATAACCAGTACAAGGCCCCCCACATTGATAGCATCTGTAACCTAACAGACCGCTGTTTAAACTCAGTATGCAAAGCAGGGTTAATTGGAGACATCTATTTCCCTTCCTTATTCAGCTCACAATAGGATAAAAAATGAATCGACCTGTAGTTTTAAGCTCAACCGCAGAGAGCGACCAGCGCTTAAGAACCGCGTCCAAAATCGCTCGCTACAGAAAAGTGGCGCCCACCGTGGGGCCCTTGTTTTTCTTTCTTTCTGTTTTCCTTGTAAAATGGCAACTCTGCTGGGGATTCCTTGCCAGAGTCATTTTCTGCCTTAGGGCATCATCCCCGTTTTCCACGGAAAATGGGAACTCTGCTGAGGAGAAAGATTGACCTATGTTGGTCCATCTCTTAGGCAGGGAACCACAGATTGGGGCTTCCGCCGGGGAACCCATTTCTGTCAGGAACTTAAGAATCGTAGCTTTATAAGTCTAGGATGATTAGGACAAATATATATACTGCTTTTCCTAATTGCTTTACGTGTTTATTTTTCTGCTACTGGGAATGCGTGTGATGCCGCATGTGGTGAGATTGAGTATACACTTAAGAAAAGCCAACCCTTTCGTAGTGCGGAAACTATCGGAAATAGTTGTTACGCGATACTACCCTCATTTGAGGCTGGTGATCTATTCTCGGTGAATGGCACTTACTCTAAGATTGCACACAACTCGCTGGCGATCTGTTTGTTGTCTGCCTTCCTGGGAGGAGCTGATGATAATGAGTACAGGTACAAAAATCATCTTAGTATAAACCTTTGGGGATGGGTAGAGCCTTGACTTCATGACAACGACCCTCTGACCCCATGTTTTTTCTATGTTTTTGTGTGCTGCATTCATGCATCCATTTAAGAAAACATTAAAACATTCAAAAAACTTTCTCTTCTAGTCTCTCTGTTTTTCAAATTAAACTAAGACTATGATTGCAAATATCAGAGAAAAGGATTACGCTAATGGACTTCGGTAGAAGGAGAACTCGCCAGTATACCTTCAAGGTTCCAAAACTAGGGGATTTGAGAAGGTTAGCGAGGATGATCACTAACCCTGAGGCTTTTAGAGCCAAGCACGGTGGTTTGCTACCACTGTTAAGAGTCCATGTGATTGAGGGAATCATGGATGCGCTCATTCAGTTCTACGATCCGGTTTATCACTGTTTCTCATTCCCGGATTACCAGCTAGCACCAACGCTGGAGGAGTATTCTCATCTGGCTGATTTACATATCACTGATCGAGCTCTATTTTCTGGACTGGAAGAAATTCCAAAGAATCAGACTATTGCAAGAGCAATTCATTTGGACGAGTCTGAGGTCAGGACTCACATGATTACTAAGGGTGGCATCCAAGGTTTGCCAGCCCAGTTCTTGACAAAAAAGGCTCTATACTTCGCTAGTATAGGGAACGGGACTGCTTTTGAAAGCATCTTTGTCTTGCTCACCTACGGATTATTTTTGTTTCCCAACATCAATAACTTCGTCGATATCAATGCTATTAAGGTTTTTCTCATTGGAAACCCTGTGCCGACTTTGCTCGCAGATGCGTATCATTCTGTACACTTGGGAAATTTGTACAGCGGAGGGGATATCACATGCTGTGTACCTTTGCTTTATAAATGGTTTATCTCGCACTTGCCCAAGTCTGCTGCTTTTTGGGATTGCAAGAGTGTCTTACGTTGGTCGCAGAAGATCGTGTCTCTCACCAATTCCGATATAGATTGGTGTAATAGGATTTATGAGGGAATCAGAATCATTGACCGTTGTGGAAACTTCCCCAGCGTACCCCTCATAGGAACTAAAGGAGGAATCAACTATCATCCGATATTGGTTCTTCGTCAATTTGGATACCCGATGAGACACATCCCACTGGGTGTTCATCTGGAAGGTCTTTTCTTCAAAGAAGGAGAAAATGATAGAGCACTAAAAATGGAAATAGTACAAGCTTGGAAACAGGTTCATAAGAAAGGACGAGAGTCTCTGGGAAAACTGGACTGTGTCTCGGTGGAGCCTTATCTCCATTGGGTACAAACCAGAGCTCTCAAGCTAAAAATGCCTTATCCTCGTTACGGAATTCTTCCACCGAGGGAAACTGTCATGTACTTCATGACGGAAACTGAAAAGCTTCAGGTTACTCTCAACAAAGTTCAAAAGGAAAGAAGATCTTGGAAGAACAAGTACCGCACCCTCGACGTAAAGTGTATCCAAATACAACAATTACTAAAAGAGAAAGATGCTCTGATTGAAATTTTGGAGCGGCATGTTGTAGAGAATCAAGATGACCAAAGGAATTTGCTCACTCCTTTCACTTGGCAAAGGAATGACAACCCGACAACGGCCCAAGCGCCCCGGTCAAAGAAAAGGAAGATACCAGAATCAGCACCCGATTTCTCCTCAGAGAGGACTCGGGACCCATTAGTTTAGGTTTCTGTTTCTGCACTTTGTAATCTACTGTATTTCCATTTCTGTAATCCTTTGGAATTCAATAAAAAGGGGTTTCCCCACTGTTTGATATTTGCAATCTAATTGTCGAAGTTTATTTTGATTAAACAAAAAAAAAAACAACAATTAATATAATCATTGCATTCATCATTCTCACATCGCGTATTCTCCTTACCTACGAATCTTACGTTTGTGTCTCGATTCTAGAGTCAAACTGTCTCATTCGTATAATACTCGGGCCAATCGTCAGAAAAAGATGGATGATCTTGAGGAAGAAAACAGAGAGTTGAAACAAGAGATCGACGCTCTGAGAGAGGATATGAGAAACCTTCGTAACGACATGTAAGCCATGGCAGAAGCTCAGCTACAAAGAACTGTGATCTCAGAGATCACCTCAACGCCCATCATAGAAAAGTATGATCTTAGGTATCAGATGCCGAAAGATCGTCCTTGGGGCATGCCTGTTAACTATATCCCGGAAGGATATGTTCCGCCGATCACTGAAGATCAGGGAATCGCAACAGAAGCCGCTGAGCCTGAAGGTTACAAACTTCGGGAAAGCGAAGATGCCAGGGGCATACTCAAGACTCCTGAAGGTTACAAACTTCGGGAGGCGCCAAGACTTACTGCCGTAGTCACGGTACCACCCCCTGTGGTGCACACTGTCCCGGAAGGACAGATTCCACAAACACCTTCTGGTAAGAAGGAAACTATGTTAGACATAATGGATGAATTCCAGGAGCAGTTCTTGGAAATGCAGAAAGAGCTGCAAGCCATTCGCACTCAGGATCTATTTGGAAAGGACGCCGTAGACCTCTGCTTGGTCCCAAATGTGAAAGTCTCGCACAAGTTCCAAGTGCCCGACTTTGAAAAATACAAGGGTAACTCTTGCCCTCAGAGCCATCTGGTGATGTACGCTCGGCGGATGTCAGCTCAGACGGAGAATCAGGACCTGCTGATTCACTACTTCCAGGATAGTTTAACCGGTGCCGCACTCAAATGGTACATGGGTTTAAACCGTACTACGATCAGTACATTCAGAGATCTTGGTACTGCCTTCGTCCAACAATACAAGTACAATTTGAACATGGCACCCGACAGAGATCAACTCAGATCAATGTCGCAAAAGGAAAAGGAAACCTTTAAGGAGTATGCTCAAAGGTGGCGTGAATTTGCCGCTCAAATTTGTCCACCTCTTGTGGAAAAAGAGATGACAAAAATCTTCTTAAAGACCTTAAGCTCATTTTACTATGACCGAATGGTTTCCAGTGCGCCTAGTGATTTCACCGAACTGGTCGGCATGGGTGTACGTCTTGAGGAAGCCGTCCGAGAAGGACGTTTGGTAAAAGACACTGGATCAACGAGCGGTACCAAAAAATACGGTAGTGCTCTCCCTAAGAAAAAAGAGCAAGATATTGGGAATATCTCTCTCGGAAAGCAAAGGCGACGTTATCAGCCGGTAGCAGCTGTGACTCCTGCTATCAGCCCCGCGCCTGTTCCTACGTATCAACCTCAGGTTGCGCAGAGCCAACCTGACCAACAAAGGACACAACAGCCTCTTCAGCAGGCTCGTCCTCCATATAACAACAACCGTACAACACGGCCACTAGGATTTGATCCTATACCCGTAACGTACGCAGAGCTGTTTCCGTTACTGCTGGCTAAGGGGCACATTCAGACTAAGTCTCCCCTTTCAGTTCCGGAAAATCCACCTTTTTGGTTTAAAGTGGATCAAACATGTCCTTATCATCAAGGAGGTTCAGGACATAACATTGAGACTTGCCTCAATTTCAAGTCCGACGTGCAAAAGCTTGTTAGGAGCGGGCTCTTATCTTTCAAAGATACGAATCCTAATGTTCTTACGAACCCGCTGCCTCAACATGAGAAAGCTGCAGTCAATCTGATTGAGGAAGAGACTAACAATGTCTATCAAATTCATGATGTACTCTTGTTGAAGACCAATCTGGTCAAGATGCATTGTAGACAGAGTGGATATGGCCATGTGCCACCTCATAACTATCACCAGTATGATATCTGCTCTAAAGATAACCAAGGATGTTCGGTAGTGCAATCAGCTCTACAGGAACAGATGGATCTCGGATGGATCCAAGAGCACCGAGTTCGTGGAGTTAACATGGTTTACACGAATTCCAACGTCATTCAAAACCACGACATCCGTGCGATGAATGTCAACTTGGTGGCGATGCACTCAAGGAAAATCTAGTATCATAATCTGCCGCGGCACGATTACAGTTCCTGTCTGATTTGCTCGGTAAACAAACAGGGATGCTCTTTCATACAAGAGGCCCTCCAGCGTCAGATGGACCTTGGATGGATCCAAGACTACCATGATAGGAACTCCTATCAAATCAACATGGTTCAGATCTTCGACATCCGCGTAATGGATACCAACCTGGTAGAATTACATGCTGAGCAGGTCCGACTTGGATTCTTAATATCACGTGACTATCACAACTGTAAAGCGGGTTGCGAAAACGATCGAGGTTGTACCCTTGTCCAGGAGGCACTTCAGCACTTGTTAAATCACTGGTGGATGCCAATCTATATGGACGAAGATACTCAGCAGATCAGTATCAATAACAGGAATCCTACTCGTCGTCAAAGTCAGGATGTCCGATCAATGGAAGGTAACCTAGTGAGGTTACATTGTATTCAAAGTGGGCGTGGCCAGGTGCCACCACACAACTATGACAGTTGTAGCATCTGTTCGGAAAGTAACCAAGGGTGTTACCTTGTGAGAGCAGCTCTTCAGGGTCAGGTCGATCATGGAGAAATTCGTCCATACCCAGGTTCAGGACCCATCATTTGGTCGCCGAACTACCTTGCCGAGCAAGTTGAGGATGTTGTCACGATCTCTGGTCATCACAGGACCAGGGATGTTTTTGCCATCATCCCTCTACTTAACGAATCTAAAGTTCCCAACCAGGAACGGATCGAGATTACTTATGATGGTCAGAAAAATCAGAAAGTCCCCATAGTCATCTATCTGCCGGGGCCACTACCGTATGAATCAGCTAAGGCAATCCCTTACAAATACGGTGCAACAATAATCGAGAATGGAAAGGAAATTCCATTACCCTCCGTCGTGAATATTGCAGACATCAGTAGTGTAACACAGAGCGGCCGAATCTTCAACCGAGGGGTTAGAGAATCCAACAAAGAAAAGGAACTTCAGGCGGAAATTCCTGACCCACCAGTCGGTCAATCTAGTAATCCCGACTTTTCAAAAGACAAAGATGAGATGCTAAAGCTCATCCAAAGGAGTGAATATAACATTGTTGATCAACTGTTACAGACTACTTCAAAGATCTCAGTATTATCACTGTTACTCAGTTCAGAAGCACACAGAGAGGCTCTACAGAAAGTCTTGGAGCAAGCCTTTGTGGAACAGGATGTAACAATCAGACAATTCGATAGCATTGTCTCTAACATCACTTCCTGCAATAATTTGGGATTTAGTGATGAGGAATTACCTGAAGAGGGTCGTCGTCATAACATGGCGCTCAACATTACAGTTAACTGCCAGGGCGATGCTTTAGCCAACGTACTGGTAGACACAGGGTCAGCCCTGAATGTTATGCCGAAGTCCACTTTGATGCAATTATCATTCAAAGGCCCTCCGATGAGAATCAGCGAGGCCGTCTTTAAAGCGTTCGACGGATCCAGAAAAACAGTTATTGGCGAAGTTGATCTTCCCATAACTATCGGTCCTCACACTTTCCAAATCACTTTCCAGGTCATGGACATCCGGGCAACATATAGTTGTTTATTAGGAAGACCTTGGATACATCAGGCTGGAGCGGTTACTTCAACCCTCCACCAAAAGCTAAAGTTCGTCAAGAACGATCAACTTGTCACGGTTTGTGGGGAACAAGCCTTGCTTGTAAGCAACTTGTCATCATCTGCTGTTATAGAACCTGAAGAGGTTATTGGAACTCAGTTCCAAGCACTATCGGTGAGCAAGAACGATCAATCCGAAGAAGGAACTTCAATTTCTTCATACAAAGATGCTATCAAAGTGGTCGAGAGTACCGATACAAAAGTCTAGGGACAACTTGTCATTCCTATGGACAATAAAACAAAGAAGGGTCTTGGTTTTTCTGTGACCTGTACTCAGACAGCCGCCAACGATGAAAGTCTTCATCCCCTTCAAAACTTCTTCCACAGTGGAGGTTTTCTTCACCCAGTGTCTCAGACAGTTCATGCTATCAATGAGGAAGATCCCTCTGACACAGATGAAGAATGGAAGTCCTACCTTAACAAGGACGGCTATATGTCTCAGGAAGAGGTGCCTATGCCTTTTTGCTTTCCTACAGAAAGTCTGAGATTTATACCAAGATCAGATGTCGAAATGATCTACGGGGATTGTGATCCGGAAGGATGCCGTGCTCCACCAAATTCATTAGAGGAAGACACTCTGATGAAAGAAAACTCTGATCATAATTACTATGGCCCGATGGATGGTCTGCCAATGTGGCAACCTTATCCAGGAAACTTGGGGCAAGAAAGTCAGCCGAGTAATGAAACTCAGCTGAGCGTCATTGAACAGAATACCTGTGTCCCCGCCATGTCATGGGATCAACACTCAGGTCATTCGGAAACTACTCAACATGAAGATGAATTCGCAACGTTTGCAGGACTAGAATTCATCAACTATGCTTTTCCTGAGGTCAACGTCATCGAGAGGGATGGCTTCTCCAGTTCCAAAGAAGTTTGGGACACTCTGGGACAACCAAGTGGAAAATACGACTTTATGGTCAAGTACACCGCTCCCGAAAGCTCTCGTATCAGGCTCGAAGATATCCAGCCAACTGGATGGGGAGATACAGTTGAGAGCACAAATGCTATGCAAAATACAACAGAGGAATCCTCCTACGACAATTCTGCTTGGGAAATAGATTCCAATGATCCTACTCCACCAGAAATCAGCGTCATTTCTGAAGACAAATCAAGGAAGGTGCCAGACTTTGTGATTCACCGAGGAGTTCACCGCCAATGGATTGCCGTCGAGGTTCCGAAGGTCGCTCATCAGTCAAAGTAATTGCCATATTTAACCTTTCACCCTGCCCAGGTGAAACGGATGTTTGGATAGGGCTCGCTTTTTGTAAATTTCCCTCTTCGCTTTGCCCAAAGCGAGTGAGTTTTGTTTTATAGGGCTGTAGTTTCAAGAATCGACTTGTTCATTAATAAAATAACGTCGTTCTGTAATTTCCGCATTAATTGCTGTTTTCTCTTTTTGCTTTTTCAGAAAATGGTAATCCTAAAAAAAAACATTCAATAATAAAAACAAGCAGTAAAATCAAAACACTGCACACACTTACATTTTCTCTATCTCTTCTAAACACGAATCATCATGTCATGCAGATTGCTTGTTTTATACCCCGTTGAAACATACGATCCGATGCCTTCTCCCAACTTTGAGTTCCCGGTATTCGAGGCTAAAGAAGAAAATGACAACGAAATTCCAGAAGAGATCCCCCAACTACTCAGAAAGAGGAAAGGTCCATTGAACCTCACAAAGAGCCGTTGGAAACGGTAAACTTGGGTTCAGAAAAAGAGAGAAAAGAAATCAGGATCGGAGCACTGCTTAGTCCAACTGTCAAAGAAAGTTTGATAAAGCTTCTCAAAGAATTCCCCGATGTATTCGCTTGGTCCTATCAGGATATACCAGGGTTGGATACCAGCATCGTGGAACATCACTTACCATTAAGATCGGAATGTCCGCCAGTAAAGCAAAGGTTGAGACGGACTCACCCGGACATGGCCATCAAAATCAAGGAGGAGGTACAGAAACAGATCGACGCGGGTTTCCTCGCTACATCTGAATATCCTCAATGGTTAGCCAACATCGTACCCGTTCCCAAAAAGGATGGAAAGGTCAGAATGTGTGTTGATTACAGAGATCTAAACAAGGCAAGTCTGAAGGACGACTTTCCTTTACCACACATTGACATGCTGGTTGACAGCACAGCAAAGTTCAAAGTATTCTCCTTCATGGATGGATTCTCGGGCTATAACCAGAACAAAATGGCGCCGAAAGACATGGAGAAAACTTCGTTCATTACCCCATGGGGTACCTTTTATTACAAGGTAATTTCGTTCGGTTTGAAGAATGCCGGGGCAACCTATTAAAGGGCCATGACTACTCTGTTTCATGACATGATACATAAGGAAATCGAGGTATATGTCGATGATTTGATTGCAAAATCAAGAACAGAGGATGAGCACGTTGAACATCTGTCAAAATTGTTCGAACATCTAAGAAAATTCAAGCTCCGCTTGAATCCCAACAAGTGCACCTTCGGTGTCCGTTCAGGGAAACTACTAGGGTTCATCGTCAGCCAGAAAGGAATTAAGGTTGATCCTGACAAGGTCAAGGCCATTCAAGAAATGCCTTCTCCGAAAACTGAAAAACAAGTCAGAGGATTCCTGGGACGTTTGAACTACATCTCCAGATTCATATTCCTTATGACCGCGACATGTGCGCCGATTTTCAAATTACTCAAAAAGAACCAGGATTGCGTTTGGTCAGAAGATTGCCAAACCGCCTTCGACAGTATCAAGGAATATTTGTTGAATCCTCCGATTCTATCACCTCCAGTGGAAGGAAGACCACTGATCATTTACCTCACAGTCCTAGAGGATTCAATGGGATGTGTACTTGGCCAAAAAGACGAAACTAAAAGGAAAGAGTCTGCCATTTACTATCTAAGCAAGAAATTCACCGACTGCGAGACTCGGTACACAATGCTTGAGAAAACTTGTTGCGCTTTGGCTTGGGCAGCCAAACATCTTCGCCAGTACATGATTCGTCATACTACTTGGTTGGTCTCCGAAATGGATCCAATCAAGTACGTTTTCGAAAAACCTGCTCTCACGGGAAGGATTGCCCGTTGGCAGATGTTACTATCAGAATATGACATAGAGTACCATGCTCAGAAAGCTGTTAAAGGAAGTATTTTAGCCGATCTTTGGCTCATCAACCGATTGACGATCAAGAATCAATCGGGTTTGACTTCCCAGACGAAGATGTCATGTATCTAAAGATGAAAGATTGCGATGAACCGCTACCCAGTGAAGGGCCAGAACCAGGTTCCCAGTGGGGACTTATCTTTGACGGAGCAATCAATCATTATGGAAACGGAATTGGGGCAATCATTGTTACCCCTCAGGGTATCCACATTCCTTTCACTGCTAGACTTACGTTCAAATGTACGAACAACGAGGCCGAATACGAAGCATGTATCATGGGTCTCGAAGAAGCGATTGATTTAAGGATCAAAAACTTGGACGTATACGGTGATTCAACCCTGGTTATTAATCAGATAAAAGGAGATTGGAACACATACCAATCAGGATTGATTCCTTACAAAGACTATGCAAGAAGGTTGTTACCCTTCTTCAACAGAGTCGACTTTCATCACATCCCTCGTGATGAGAATCACATGGCTGATGCATTAGCCACTCTCTCTTCCATGATTGGGGTAGGTCGATGGAATGACATACCTAAGATCAACATAATGCACCTTGAACGGCCCGCTTACATCTTCGCGATTGAAGCAGTCATAGACGACAGACCTTGGTATCACGATATCAAATGCTTCCTTCAGAAACAATAGTACCCATCTGGGACACTCAGAAAAGACAGGAAAACCCTCAGAAGATTGGCTGGAAACTTCTTCCTGAGCAGTGACACTCTTTATAAGAGAAATTTTGACATGGTCTTGCTCCGATGCATCGACAGACCAGAAGCAGACATGCTCATGAAAGAAATTCATGAAGGATCCTTTGGCACTCATGCCAACGGACACACAATGGCGAGAAAAATTCTGAGAGCAGGGTACTATTGGTTGACAATGGAATCCGACTGCTACAAGTACATGAGGAGGTGTCACAAGTGTCAGATATACTCCGACAAAATTCATGTACCGCCATCACATCTCAAAGTTATTTCTTCCCCGTGGCCATTTTCCATATGGGGAATCGATATGATTGGTATGATTGAGCCCAAGGCTTCAAACGGACATCGGTTCATCCTGGTAGCCATTGACTATTTCACCAAGTGGGTCGAAGCAGCGTCATTCGCCAATGTAACCCGACAAGTGGTGGTCCGATTTATCAAAAACAATATCATCTGCCGTTATGGTGTTCCAAGCAAGATCATTACTGATAATGGATCTAACTTGAACAATAAGATGATGAAAGAGTTGTGTGCTGAGTTCAAGATCGAACACCATAACTCATCTCCCTACCGACCCAAGATGAACGGAGCGGTAGAAGCGGCTAACAAGAACATCAAGAAGATTGTTCAAAAGATGGTTGTAACCTACAAAGTTTGGCATGAGATGCTACCCTTTGCTCTTCACGGTTATCGCACATCTGTCCGCACTTCAACAGGGGCAACCCTTTTCTCTCTAGTGTATGGCATGGAAGTAGTTCTCCCCATAGAAGTAGAGATCCCATCAATCCGGGTATTGATGGAAGCCAAGCTCACCGAAGCTGAATGGTGTCAAAATCGACACGACAGACTCAACCTGATCGAAGAAAAGAGAGTCACGGCACTATGCCATGGTCAGTTGTATCAGCAGAGAATGAAGAGGGCGTTTGACAAAAAGGTCCGACCTCGTGTTTTCAGAAAAGGGGACCTCGTGCTCAAGAAGATACAATCATTTCTCACTGACTCTCGGGGCAAATGGACCCCAAATTATGATGGCCCCTATGTGGTCACGAAAGCTTTCTCAAGCGGCGCCTTGAGACTTGCAACCATGGACAGAGAGGAATTTTCCTACCCCACGAATGTTGATGTAGTCAAGAAATACTTCGCCTAAAACTAAAAAAAAACATCTCGGTGGATTGAAAACCCGAAAGGGCGGTCCAGGCAAAAGTTAGAGACATGAAAAAAATCATCCCGATGGATTGGAAATCTCATAGTACAATCCAGGGAAAAATTAGGGATAATGGCAAGTAACTATGTTCAACAGAGGCAAGTCCCTCAGCAGCAGTTACAGCATTCATCTGTCAGGAAAACTCCAGTCAAGGTCATCTTCGACAGAAGCTCAGGATGTCCCGAATTCAAAGTTGGTATAAGGATAGTGGTCGTTATGTTTCAACGTAGCCCTTTTCCCTGTAAATTACCATTTTCTAACTTTGTATATACTCTTTGGAATCACGCGTTTGGCTGATCTCCATCTTATCAACAAAATTTGAGCCCTTGTGCTTTTGTTTGTAATTCTTAACTTGTTTTAGCTTTACAGAACGACGTTGTTTAAACTTAATCAGCGATTCTTAAAATAAAACAAAAATAAATTTACTTGTTAAACTTTTTCTGCTTTTAAATTAAAGATGGCATTTCTTTTGACTGTTGAACATCAGAAGAACATCGATCGCTTCTCCCGAAGTAAGTGAACTTCAAAGTGCAGAATCAAAGTACTCCTTCTAAACCAGTTTGCCTGAATGAAGGGATCAACAGTGTCAGAGACCTTGTTTCGTCTGACACGCCTCGGCCGATTTCTCATCTCCTAAGCCCGATCAACATAGCTCCCAACGGGACTATCTCTCCTAAGCAAGGTGGAATTGCTATTTTGAATCAACGGTAATTCTTCGCCCCGCGATGGCCGAGTATCCAATTACGTTCATCCATTAGTCTGTATGTCGCGTCAGTTTTGTCAGCATATACATACGTACTTCATGCATTTTTTATTTGCATTTACATTTCATATTGCATCGTTATCACTCTAGCCGGTCTTGTCCCCTAGTGATGAACAGTTTTCTCAATCGAGTTTGACAGTTCTTTCCTCGTCAGGAAGTGTTGCGTCTGCACAATCTCGCCACCAGTGTATCTTTAGATCAGAGTCGGCACTTGGCCACTTTGATAACTTGAACCTCTGAAAGATCAGAGAACCTTCAACAGATGTCACTCTTCGCCATTGAAGATGATATCCTCGCTTTCCCGGATTAAGGAAAATCCCTAGAGAAAGCCTCGTGATCAGAGATTCGGCAGTACATCAGTATTTCTCCGATAAGTCGTTGATGAAAAGGTCATCGACACCTCAAAATTGGACCCCATCATATGGCGTTTCTCTGGGAAGATCCCGAGAAAAGTATGATGAAAGATCCTAAACGAAAACAGTCTCTCAAGAGACTCGCTTTCCCTAGTAGAATCGACAAATGGAGTCTCCAAAACAGAGAAGTTTGTGTACCTCTACAATTCAGACGAATGGGTTCCCCAGCAAGTCTGACATCAAAACTTTTTCCACTCAAATGGCATCTCCCCAGGAAAATTCGGCGAGAAGTTTGAAGGAAAGCCGCTACGAATAGCGTCCCTTGTCAGTAAAGTTTATTGACAAAAGAAACTAAGACCAGTTCCTTGGTAAGAAACCAGGATCGAGGGGAAGTTCAAATCCGAAACTAAGACCAGTTCCTTGGTAAGAAACCAGGATCGAGGGGAAGTTTAAATCAGAAACTAAGACCAGTTCCTTGGTAGGAAACCAAGAACGAGGGGAGGTTTATTTCAAAAGAAAACTGAGACCAGTTCCTTGGCTGAAGACCAGGATCGAGGGGAAGTTTACCTTTTCTAAGCATCATTGCTTAGCTAAAGAAGATGAATGCATAAGCTACCATTCATAACCACCACCAAAATTTCAGGTATTCCGATATTTAATCCTCTTGCACCCCGAATGCCCGAATCCCTTCGTCATTCACACCTTCGGGTCCAAGAAGATTAAATAGGGGCATCTGTAATACCCCAAATTTTGATCACTTAGGTTTCCCATCATTGTGAAAATCATCATCACAATATGGATGTACCTTTATGCTTCATTAGTCTCCCCAAAGATGGGTGAGCATCCACTACAATCAAAATTAGGGTTTCAAGCCCTCTCTGAGTGCTTAGACAAAGGATCAATCAAGAAATGACATGATCTTCAACTTGTCTAATCTCTTAAATATCAACAATGGATCAAAAAGGACTCCCACTTCAAGGATTAAGCACAAGGCTGCTCCCTTCTAGGTGGATCAAGTCTCAAGATCGACAGTGTCACCAAATTAGGGTTTTGGTCGACCAGGGCCTCCAGATGGAAATTTTCATCTGGGCACAAGGCAATGATCCAAAACATGACCTAATATACTTCATGGAACCTCATAAACCCATGCATCAAGTCAATTTTGCCTCAGGGGATGCATTCATCAAAAATCAGGAATTAGGGTTTCTTGACCTAATTCACCCCTAAGTTGAATTTTGGGACAAACCATGAGCCAAGACCTCAAGACATGATTTGAGGGTCTCTAATATACCATATTGATCCATTTGGAACAATGGATTGATCCAAGAAGCTTGAGCAGCAAGTCTCAATTTCATCTACACCACAATTAGGGTTTTAAGAGAAAAGTCAACTGTAACTTTGACTTTTGACCTGGACATGCTCCCAAACCCTAATACATGATTGAATATACCCTATGACACCCATGGAACATGTCCATCAAGTTTGATTTAGGTCAAGGACATGATTTCCTGAAGAATTGCACAGTTTGGAATTCATCTGATAAAAAGTCAACCGTGCACAAAAGTCAACTTTGACTTTTTGAGATTTTTCACCAAAATGGATTTTTAACCCTAAAATGATGTTAATGTATGATTTGAATCATCATTCATCAAGAAAAATCAAGAAAAGTGAGATAACTTGTAAAAGGGGTAACCATAAAACTTAGAAATTTTTCTAAGTTAAAAATAAAGTGGCAAAGGTACCAACTTTGGAGGACCATAACTCCTAAACCACAAGGCCATTTTTTCTCATCCAAAGATGGATTTGTAGCCCTCATTATCACCTACAAAAACTTCAACTACAAGTCATTCCAATTCATTAAGGATTTTGAGTTATGGAGTGATCAAAGTGGCTGAAAAGTGAAAATGTCACTTTTTCCAACACTTAGTGAAATTTTCACTAAGTCAGATTCTGCCTCACTTTTTGCCAAATGTAGGGGGATTTTTCACTTGGAATCAAAAGAGATCAAAACCAAACTTGTTCAAACAGTTGTTGTATCATGTAAGAGCTTTCCAAAATGGCCAAGAACATTGCCAAATTCAACCTACACCATGAGATACAACATTGCCAAGTTGCCTTGCTGAAATCTGTCAAGGCAAGGCAGAATTTGTAACTTTGGTCGATTTGCCAAAATCAGCCAAATTCAATTGCTCCTATCCACTTGGGAACCTCAGAGGATTGAATCTAAAGGGGACAATCACTGAGCCAAGCCTCCAAAGTCCATGGAACAAGAAATAGCATGTTGAACCTAGAATGGCCAAAATAGGGACAAGACTTCAAATTTGGAATGAGGCATTCAATGGAACCATCGAGGTGGCATGGACTGAGCCATTCTCATCTGAAATCAGTCAAGACTTATCCAAGACCAAGGGGACCATAGCTCTGTGCCCTAACCTCTACTCAATGGCTAGAGGAGACTTGCATTTCCATTGGCCAACATTGAGGAAACACCTGCTGCAATTGCCATTCACTGTGGATCCCAAAACAAACTTGCTCTACTATAAATAGAGCTAAATTGTGATCAGTTTGAGTACACCAAAGCCATCAAACAGATGTTTTCCTCAAAATCTCTTCTTTCACTCCAATTTTGCCTTCTAAGGCAAGTCACTATCGGGTTTTGAGTTTGAGAGCAATTCCAATCAAACCAATCACTCACACACCTCACATATGAGCTGATCAAACACTTAGATTACTTCTGAAACATCAATTTCACAAAATCACCAGCTGGTTGCTCAAGGTTTTAACCAAAGTGCAGCTGAGGTACCACAAAATGATCCAGCCAATTTCAATCAAGTCCAACCATCCAAACACAATCCATAGGGTGTAGGGAAGCTGTTCAGATCATCACCACTCATCTGTAACACCTCCAAATCAAAAATCACTTTGAACTTGCTGTCACGACTTGGAGGTAAGCACATACTTGGTCATCTCTCAATCTATGCATATTTCCTCGCACAATAATTTGGCCATATGTTCATAATCATGCATGGAATGTTTTCCCTCAATTAATTGCATTGTTTGAATCGTGTATCAAAAATCCTAGCCTTCATGCAGAAATTAGGGTTCTTGAGGTCTCTTCGTGATTTCTTGTTGTATGTTTAATTTAAATGAAATTAAAGTACATAGACATGATCGTGAGGTTGAGACGAGCATAATGATATGTGGATTGCATGATATGATTACGTATTCAGTGAGATTGAATGGAAAACGCAAATCAGCCAAACCCAGAAAAACGCGCATGTTCTTGCTTGTGTTCTTGGCGCCATTTTTCATATATTCAAATATTTGAATTTTGTGATTTTGTTTAATTGATTCAAAAATTAATTTCTCTCTGAGTTTTAATGATTTTGAGTTGATTCTTTTTTTAATAATTCACAAAAATGTTAAAATATTTTATTTTCACAAAAAATCCCAAAAATATTATTTATTTCATATAATTGATATTTTTGTAAAGAATTAATATTTTGATTGTTTTTGGCATTTTAAATATTTTTTCTACATTGATTTTGCAACTTTTAATGCTTTCTAATTATTTTGTAGGTCAATACTTAATTTTTGAAGCATTAATCCAAGATCACAATTTGTTTTCCATGTGTTAAACAATTTTTGATCATTTTAATTGAATTTTTATTCAATTAAATACATTTTGAAAACAAATTAGGGTTTTGGATTAATTCAACCCTCAGAAATCATTTTCAAAACTCTTTGGGCCTCTTGAGAGAGTGTAAGACCCATCCCCCCTTGTACAAAAACTTTTTGGGCCTCACTTATTGTATAAGTCCCTCTGTACAAGTAAACGGCGCGATCGTCGCCCGTTTAAAAATAAAAATCATCTGGGCCTCTCCTTGAGCTATCAGACCCATTCAAAACACTTTGGGCCTCTATTAGAGTGTAAGACCCAATCCCCCTTTTAACCAAAACATTTTGGGCCTCACTTATTGTATAAGTCCCTCTGCGTTAAAAGAAAACCTCGGCACGATCGCCATTTTTAAACGAAAAATCATTTGGGCCTACCCTCGTGTTATAAGCCCCACTCTTTTCTTTAAACCTTTTTGGGCCTCTTGAGAGAGTGTAAGACCCATCCCTTTGTACAGAAAACCTTTTTGGGCCCCAGTCACTTGTATAAGTCCCGCTGTACGAAGTCAAACAGTGCGCTCACTGATAAAACCCTGGGCCTCTCCTTGAGCTGTAAGCCCCAAATCTTTCTTTTTCAAAGCACTTTCTCCTTTGATTTTGAATATACTGTTGTTTTCAATCTTTCTTTGTTGAACAACTAACCAAACAGCATGGAAGCACCCCAACCGAGTAAGTGGTTATCGCTTTCATTTACTGCTTTCATATTATAAACTGTATTATGGGGCTGCTCACTGTAAGTCTCCTTTCATAAACTCATATCTACTGTGTAATAATAGTATAGATATTTCGAGTTTCCCCGGCAACTACGTCTAGAACTAGGTGACGCCGTTTCATTTATTCGTAGAAATGGATGCCTAGATCCCCAATAGGAGCACCAGATACAGTCTTCTCTTCGGTTGTCCTCCTTAGGAATCGTCAAGAAGCTCTACTCCCCAAGATGAATGTATTTTCCGTGAATGGCATCTTTGAGTTTCTTCCAAATTCTCGAACTTTCCTGACTTTATCTATTCCTTGTGGATAGCTTGCCTTGAATGTCTCGGGGTTTGGGTACCCACTACGGTCATAATCTTGGACCTTAACTAAGGAACCCTCTTTAAAAGCTAAAAGTCGCTGGATAGTAAACCTCGCACGTTTACCAGTGATTTTTATCTTTAAAAGAGTTATCTCTCCTAATGGAAAGGAGATGATAGACCCACGGGCTTCTTAAAAGCATCGACCTCCTCTTGGGCATTATTCAAGGACACTACGGCTTCTTAGAAGTATTCACAGCCTCCTCTTAGGCTTCGTATAATGATCTCTTCCTCCAGGAATGATAGCCTCCTCTTGGGCTTCGTACAAGGACCCGTCGGCTTCTTAAAAGTTTCCAGCCTCCTCTTGGGCTTCGTACAAATTGTCCCGACGACCTCCTAGAGGTATAGGAACAGAACCTAGTCATCTTCATAGAACAGTCCTTTCATAGAGTCTACTACTGTTTCTCAAAGCATAGTACAAAAGATAAAACTCTAGACTTGGACAGTCTAACTTCCTTGAGTCTCAAAGACATTCTCAAGTGACCCCTTCGTTAAATAGGAAGGAAACCCGCAGACTCGGACAGTCTCAATACCCTTTGGATTTCCCGTTTCCTCAAAGAGAAGGAAATATCCCTGATCTTCAAATCAAATCCCTGAGTACAGTGTTGCTCATATAAGAACTGATTTTCTCTTTTAAAATCAGTATATTGGATCTGTCACTCAACTGAAACAAACCTTTAGCCTCCATCTCGGGCTTCGTACGAGATACAAAAACACTCTCTTGTTGAGTATCAAAGACTCTCTTATTGAGTCAAACTTTTAGCCTCTATCTCGGGCTTCGTCCGAGACACAAAGACTCCCTCGTAGAGTCAAACAAACAATAGCCTCCATCTCGGGCTTTATACGAGATACCAAAAGATTCCATCGTCGGGTCAAAAACTTTTAGCCTCTCTCTCAGGCTTTGTACGAGACACAAAATAGCCTCCTCTTAGGCTTTGTATAATGATTTTCCTAGCGGAAATTAGCCTCCTCTTAGGCTTTGTATAAGAAAACCACTGGTTGATCCAATCAACCTTTTAGCATCAAAGTTGTGCCTCGTTCACAGTACACAAACATCAACAACTCTTTTCCCTTCATCTAATCGTTGTAAGCGGCAAGCCTCTGGATCATCTATATCCATGCCACTGTCCCTCTTTTAGCATGAGAAATTCCTAAGGAAAGAGGGCATTGCTCTACACTGAGTTAAAGTCTTCTCCTTCAGGTTAAAACCTTTTCTTCGGAAATTATGGCATTGCTCGGATCCGCGTATCCCAGTTAAAGTAATTCTCCTTCCCCCTCTTTAGAGATGACAAATTCTCTCTAAAGTCGAGGTCCTTTCACTTCACGTTTTGGGCTTTGAACAAGACACAAATAGACCTTTCAGCTTCACATCTTGGGCTTTGAACAAGATATAAACCACCTTTCACTTCACGTCTTGGGCTTTGAACAAGACACCAAACACCCATTTCCTCCCATAGAATAGGAGGAACTACAAACGCTCTGATTTCCCTGTTTCGGTAAACGGGAATACGTAGGCATAAGATCGAAAAAAAAGATCTTAGCGAGCGCAATCAACAAAAAACCCAAATCCCATATCTCCATCAATTAAAAGCAGTAATTCAAAAGCATCAGTCCTAACAGCCTAATCCTTGTTCCCCGCCAGAAACCTTCTGCCCAGGTAAAAAAGAAAGAAAACAGTATTGGCGAAAATACAAATAACCAGTACAAGGCCCCCCCACATTGATAGCATCCGTAACCTAACAGACCGCTGTTTAAACTCAGTATGCAAAGCAGGGTAATTGGAGACATCTATTTCCCTTCCTTATTCAGCTCACAATAGGATAAAAAATGAATCGACCTGTAGTTTTAAGCTCAACCACAGAGAGCGACCAGTGCTTAAGAACCGCGTCCAAAATCGCTCGCTACAATGACTATACCACCGCCCGTGGTACACACTGTCCTGGAAGGACAGATTCCACAGATACCTTCTGGTGGAAACGACAACATGTTCGAAAGAATAAGTAAGTTCCAGGAACAGTTCCTGGGAATGCAGAAAGAACTGCAGGCCCTTCGCGGTCAGGATTTATTTGGAAAGGACGCCGCGGACCTCTGCTTGGTCCCCAATGTGAAAGTCCCGCACAAATTTCAGGTGCCGGACTTTGAAAAGTACAAGAGTAACTCTTGCCCTCAGAGCCATCTGGTGATGTACGCTCGGCGAATGTCAGCTCAGACAGAGAATCAGGATTTACTGATTCACTACTTTCAGGATAGTTTAACCGGTGCCGCACTAAAATGGTACACGGGTTTAAACCGTGCTACGATTAGCACTTTCAGAGATCTTGGCACTGCCTTCGTCCAACAATATAGATACAATCTGGACATGGCACCCGACAGAGATCAACTCAGATCAATGTCACAAAAGGACAAGGAAACCTTTAAGGAATACGCTCAGAGATGGCGTGAAATTTCTGCTCAAATTTGTCCACCTCTTGAGGAAAAAGAGATGACAAAGATCTTCTTAAAGACCTTAAGCTTATTTTATTACGACAAAATGGTTGCCTGTGCACCCAGTGACTTCACCAAGATGGTTGGTATGGGATTTCGTCTTGAGGAAGCTGTCCGAGAAGGACATCTAGTCAAAGACACTGGATCATCAAGTAGTACAAAGCGATACGGTAGTGCTCTCCCTAAGAAAAAAGAGCAGGATATTGGGAATATCTCTCTCGGAAAGCAAAGGCGACGTTATCAACCAGTAGCGGCTGTGACTCCTGCTATCAATCCTGTGCCTATTTCTACGTATCAACCTCGGGTTGTGCAGAGCCAACCTAATCAGCAAAGGACACAACAGCCTCTTCAGCAGGCTCGTCCTCCATACAATAACAACCGTACAATGCGGCCACCAGGATTTGATCCTATACCCGTATTGTACGCATAACTATTTCCGTTACTACTGGCTAAGGGGCATGTCCAGACTAAGTCCCCTCTTACAGTACCGGAAAATCCGCCTTTTTGGTTTAAGGTGGACCAGACTTGCCCTTACCATCAAGGAGGACCAGGGCATAACATAGAGAACTGTCTCAATTTCAAATCCGACTTACAAAAGCTTGTTAGGAGCGGGGTCTTATCTTTCAAGGATGCAAATCCTAATGTTCTCACAAACCCGCTGCCTCAAAAGGAGAAAGCTACAGTCAATTTGATAGAGGGAAAGACTAACAACGTCTATCAAATTCATGAAGTACTCTTGTTAAGGACCAATCTGGTCAAGATGCATTATAGACAGAGTAGATATCGCCATGTGCCACCTCATAACTATCACCAGTGTGATATCTGCTCTAAAAGCAATTGAGGATGTTCTGTGGTGCAATCAGCTCTACAGGAACAGATGGATCTCGGATGGATCCAAGAGCACCGAGTTCGTGGAGTTAACAAGGTTTACACGAATTCTTACATCATTCAGAACCACGACATCTGTGCAATGAATGTCAACTTAGTGGTGATGCATTCCAGGCAAAGCCAGTATCATAATCTGCCGCAGCACGATTACAGTTCCTGTCTGACTTGCTCGGTAAACAAACAGGGATGCTCTTTTGTACAAGAGGCCCTCCAGCGTCAGATGGATCTTGGATGGATCTAGGACTACCATGATAGGAATCCTTATTAGATCAACATGATTCAAATCTTCGATATTCGCTTGATGAATACCAACCTGGTGGAGTTACATGCTAAACAGGTCCAGCTCGGGTTCCTGGTATCACATGATTATCAGAGCTGTAGGGGGGTTGCGAAAACGATCAAGGCTGTGCCCTTGTCCAAGAAACCCTTCAGCACTTGTTGAACCACTGGTGGCTTCTAATCTATATGGATGAAGACACCTAGCAAATTAGTATTACCAACGGGAACCCTACTCGGCATCAAAGTCGGGACGTTCGATCTGTGCAAACTGACCTAGTGAGGTTACATTGTATTCAAAGCGGGCGTGGCCAGGTGCCACCACACAACTATGAACGTTGTAGAGTCTGTTCGAAAAGTAACCAAGGATGTTACCTTGTGAGAGCAGCTCTTCAGGGTCAGGTGGATCGTAGAGAGATTCGCCCATATCCGGGTTCCGGACCAATCAACTAGGCTCCGGACTACCTCGCTGATCAAATTGAGGACGTTGTCGTAATCTCTGATCATCAGAGGGCTAGGGATGTTTATACCATCATCCCTCTACTTGACAAATCGAGAGTTCCCAACCAGGAGTGGATCGAAATTGCTTACGATGGTCAGAAAAATCAGAAGGCTCTCATAGTCATCTATCTACCGGGACCATTACCGTATGAATCAACTAAGGCTATCCCTTACAAATACGATGCAACAAAAGTCAAGAATGGAAAGGAAATTCCATTACCCTCCATCGTGAATATTGCAGACATCAGTCGAGTAACACGGAGTGGTCGAATCTTCAACCGAGGAGTTGGAGAACTTAACAAAGAAAAGGAACCTCAGACAGAAGTTCCCAATCCACCAGTCGATCAATCCAGTAATCCCGAACTTTTGAAAAACGATAATGAGATGCTGAAGCTCATCCAAAGGAGTGAATACAACATTGTTGATCAACTGTTACAAACTCCTTCAAAGATCTCAGTGCTATCACTTTTACTCAGTTCCGAAGCCCACAGAGAGGCTCTACAAAAAGTCTTGGAGCAAGATCCTGCTCCACCAGAAATCAACGTTATTTCCGAAGACAAATCAAGGAAGGTGCCAGACTTTGTGATTCACCGAGGAGTTCGCCGCCAATGGGTTGTTGTTGATGTTCCGAAGATTGTTCATAAGTCAAAGTAATTGCCATCTTTAATCTTTCACCCTGCCCAGGTGAAACGAATGTCTTGATAGGGCTCGCTTTATAGGGCTGTAGTTTCAAGAATCGACTTGTTCATTAATAAAATAACGTCGTTCTGTAATTTCCTCAGTATGTTGTTGTTTTCTCTTTTTGCTTTTTTCAGAAAATGGTAATCCTAAAAAACAACTCAATAATAAAAACAAGCAGTTTTCCAAAGAAATACACTGCACACACTCTTGCATTTCCTCCATCTCTTTTAAACACAAATCATACCGTCATGCAGATTGCTTATTTTAAACCCCGTTGAAACATACGATTCGATGCCTTCTCCCAACTTTGAGTTCCCGGTATTTGGTGCTGAAGAAGAAAATGACGACGAAATTCCAGAAGAGATCTCCCGATTACTCTGACAGGAGGAAAGGTCCATTGAACCTCATAAAGAGCCGTTGGAAACAGTAAACTTAGGTTCGGAAAAAGAGAGAAAAGAAATCAGGATTGGGGCACTGCTCAGTCCAACTTCCAGAGAGGGTTTGGTAAAGCTTCGTACGAGATACAAAAAGACTCTCTTGTTGAGTCAATCTCTCTTTCAGCCTCCATCTCGGGCTTCATACGAGATACAAAACACTCTCTTGTTGAGTATAAAATACACTCTTGTTGAGTCAACCTTTAGCCTCCGTCTTGGGCTTCATACAAGACACATCTAAAAGCACTCTCTTGTTGAGTCAACTCCTTTTAGCCTCCCTCTCGGGCTTCGTACGAGACACAAAAGCATCCTCTTGTTGGGTCAATAGCCTCCTCTTAGGATTTGTATAAGAAAAACCCCGGTCGAGTCAATCAATCTTTTAGCATCAAAACTGTGCCTCGTTCACAGGATACAAACATCAACAACTCCTCTCATCTAATTACTGTAAGCGGCAAGCCTCTGGATTATTTACATCCACGCCACTGTCCCTCTTTTAGCATGAGAAATTCCTAAGGAAAGATAGCATTGCTCTACACTGAGTTAAAGTCTTCTCCTTCAGGTTAAAAATCCCCTGTAAAGGAAATTATGGCATTGCTAGGATTCACATATCCCGGTTAAAGTAATCCTCCTTTATAGTCAGTCACCCAACAGTCCTGACAAACAGACCCCCTTTAGAGATGACAAATTCTCTCTAAATACAACACCTTTTTAGCTTCACATCTTGGGCTTCGAACAAGATATAAATAGACCCTTCAGCTTCATATCTTGGGCATTGAACAAGATACAAACCACCTTTTCAGCTTCACGTCTTGGGCTTTGAACAAGACACCAAAACACCATTTCCTCCCATAGAATAGGAGGAACTACGATCGCTTTGATTTCCTTGTTTCGGTAAACGGGAATACGTAGGCATAAGATTGAAAGAAAAATCTTAGCGAGCACACTAATCTAAAGCCCCAAATCCCGTACCTTCACATATCAATCGAAGAGAATCAGTCCTAGCATCCTAACAAAATTCCCCATGAACAGTCTCAGTATTTCATCCTGAACAAAGTAAGAAGAAAGAGGCCCCATTACCATATAGCATCTGTAACCTAACAGACCACTGTTTAAACTCAGTATGCAAGCAGGGTTAATTGGAGACATCTATTTCCCTTCCTTAGCCAACTCAATAGGATAAAAAATGAATCGACCTGTAGTAACCCCAGAGCGGCAGTGCTTAAGAACCACGTCCAAAATCGCTCGCTACAATAGGCCCCAACAACCTTTTCCAAAACAACTTCCCTTTAAGTTGAGCAAATAACCATACAGCTGTTACAATGGAAGCTTGCTCTCCTGTAAGTTTTATCAGCTTTCTTTTAAATACTTGTCATATATATATATAACTGTATTGCTGGAAGCTTGCTCACCTGTAAGTTTTTATCAGATTTCTTTACATGCTTTCATATATATATATATATATATATATATATATATATATATATATATATATATATATATATATTTGTCTGTATTGCTGGAAGCTTGCTCACCTGTAAGTCCTTCTTTCATATCCTTTTAAATATTTGTCATATATCAATTGTATATATACTTGTATATCTGCTTAGAGTTTTCCCCGGCAATTAGGTCTAGAACTAGATAAAGCCAGTTGGTCACTCCTTCAATACAGTCAAAACTAGTTCCCCATAGGAATTCCAGATACAGTCTTGCCTTCTCTTGGGCTTAAACAATATGGAACAAAGATAAAGGCATTATTCCCGGTGAAACTTTTCTCAGACTGTCACTATTAGAAAAATTTGTCAAAGAAGTTTATTTCCCCCAGAGAGGATTAGTTCCCGGTGAAACCTCTCTTGAATTTCTTTAAACCCTAGAACTGTTCACTAAAGAAAAGATTATTCCTGGTGAAACTTTTCTTGAAATCTTCTTAAGTTTGGACCCACAGGCTTCCTAAAAGTATCCCCGTCTCCTCTTGGGCTTTGTACAAGGACCCTCCGGCTTCTTAGAAGTTCTCATGCCTTCTCTTGGGTTTAATACAAGGACCCTGAAGACCTCTTAAAGGTATAGGACATAACTTAGTCATCCTTTGTTAGAGTAGTGTTTCTGAAGAGTCAAAACCTCAGACCAATTTTAGGGTTGATTCTCATCCCTTAAAGCACCAACTTCCTCTTGGGAATCATACAAAGATAAACTCATCCATACCAGTAGACTTGGATAGTCTAATCCTCTTTTGGATCTCAAAGACATTCTCAAGTTCCCTACAAATACAGGAGAAACCCTGGTCATTTAACCAATATCCAGTAGAGTTGAAACCTCTATATATTTCCAAAATTCAATCTTTAAGCTCTCACTTTAAGTTTCCCTTGTCAAGGTCAGCTTATCATCAGTATAACACTATCCCAAATTAGAACCTCAAGGCATCTGATACCTCAACTCTTCTGTAATCCTCAGCAAGAGTTAATCCCCTGACTTGGACCTGCCTCTGGATCTCAATAATCCTCAGTAGAAGCCAGCCTCCTCTTAGGCTTTGTATAATGATTTTCCTTAGCAGAGTTAGCCCCAACAGCACCCTTTTGTTGAGTCCATCTTCTTTCTTAAAATACTATCTTGTTGAGTTAACCCTTTTAGCCTCAATCTTGGGCTTTGTACAAGACAAATAAAGCACTCTCTTGCTGAGTCAATCACCTTTCCACACTCTCTTGTTGAGTCAGTGGTGCAAAACAAAAACACTCTCTCGTTGAGTTATTCTTTTTTAGCCTCAATCTTGGACTTTGTACAAGACATATATAAACTTTCTCCAACAAAGTCAAAATCTTCATAACCTTCTCTTAAGCTCTGGATAAATATCTTCCCCAGCGAAGTCAATTCCTCCCAGCCTTCTTTTAGGATTTGAGAAATAATATCCCTAAGCAGAATCAATCTTCTTTTCAGCCTCCTCTTAGGCTTTGTATAATGATTTTCCCCAGTGAGGTCAGCCTCAATCTTGGGCTTTGTACAAGACACCTAAATATCCTCAGCTGAGTCAGTCAACTATCTTTCAGCCTTAATCTTGGGCTTTGTACAAGACACCAAATAAAACACTCTCTTGTTGAGTCAGTCTCGTTTCATCCTCAATCTTGGGCTTTGTATAAGACACCAAATAAAACACTCTCTTGTTGAGTCAGTCTCATTTCAGCCTCAATCTTGAGCTTTGTACAAGACACCAAATAAAACACTCTCTTGTTGAGTCAATCTCATTTGAGCCTCAATCGTGGGCTTTGTACAAGACACCAAATAAAACACTCTCTTGTTAAGTCAGTCCCATTTCAGCCTCAATCTTAGGCTTTGTACAAGACACCGTATAAATCTCTCTTGCAGAGCCGATATTCTTTTAGCCACAATCTTGGGCTTTGTACAGGACAGATAAAATCTCTCACCTATAGGGTTGGTTTCCCCCTTTAGCCTCAATCTTGGGCTTTGTACAAGACAGACAAAATATTTCCCCGGAAAAGTCAACCTTTAGCCTCCTCTTAGGCTTTGTATAATGATATCCCCAAAAGAGTCAGTCTCCTTTTAGCCTAAATCTTGGGCTTTGTACAAGACAGATAAACACTCTCTTGTTGAGTCAGCCTTTTCCAGCCTCCTCTTAGGCTTTGTATAAGGACTTCCCTAGTGGAGCCAATCAATCTTTTAGCTTCAACCTAGGGCTTTGATTAAGGCACACAAAAATCAACATCTCCTCAGAGGAAATCAAAATCTCTCTGTAGGAAGACATTTCTCTGTGTTATCACACATCAAAACAGATAAATCAAAACAAACCCTAATCCCAGATAACTGTTGTAAGTGGGACACTTGTTGATTCACATATCCAAGCTGTCGTCCATCTCTTATTCTGGTAAAAATACTCTCTTTCATCTAATTGCTGTAAGCGGCAAGCCTCTGGATTATTTACATCCACGCCACTGTCCCTATCTTAGCATGAAAGATTCCTAAGGAAAAATGGCATTGCTCAACACCGAGTTAAAGTTTTCCCCTTCAGGACAAATCCCTCATAAAGGAAATTATGGCATTGCTGGATTCTCATATATCCCAGTTATAGTAATTTTCCTTTATAAACAGTCACCCAACAGTTGTGATAAACAGACGAGATGTCTCCCTTTAGAGATGAAAAATTCTCTCTCAGTCAAACCTTTTACCTTCAATCTTGGGCGTTGAACAAGACACAAATAAACCTTTTAGCTTCAATCTTGGGATTTGAACAAGACACCAAAACAAATTTCCTCCCATAAAATAGGAGGAACTACGACTGCTCTTATTTCCCTGTTTCTTTAAAACGGGAAAACGTAGGCATAAGATTGTGAAATCTTAGTGAGCATACCAATCAAAAACTCTAGGTCCAGTACCTTCACACACTAAATCAAAACTTAGGTCCAGTACCTTACCAAAAACATCAGATAACCCGAACATCAACAAAAACTCTCTCTCTCTCTCTCTCTCTCTCTCTCTCTCTCTCTCAAAAACCTCCCAAAGGAGAAACTTTCCCAACCCACAATGGATAAACACCATCAAGTATGAAAGGAGAACCTATTGCTAACAACCTGTGGATAACCACATATAGGACGGGTAACTGACAACTCCCCATTGTATAACCTGACCCCGAACTCCCCGAATCTCTCTTAAGCGTTTGTTCAGTTAAACATTCGCGTGCAAGGTTAGTTTTAGATAGCTTCCCTTTCCCTTCCAGCTTCACGGGATAAATAAGAAATCAGAAAGTAGCACCCCGCTCCCTCTCATTGCGGTGAGGAGGAACTCCATGGCGATAAGGTGGTCGTGTCACCGACAAAAATCGCACGCTACAGGAAAATGGCGACTCTGCTAGGGAGCCAAATTAAGACTAGAATTCCTAAGAGGTCTAGGATTTTAGTTTTAGGAATTATATATATATATATATATATATATATATATATATATATATATATATATATATACTGCTTTTCCTACTTGATATCCGTGTTTATTTTCTATCAATGGGAATGCGAGTGATGTCGCATTTGGAAAGTATGAGAGAACCCTAAGATAGGTGATGGCATAGACGGGTGGTCTTATAGGGAGTGATTCTCGAATAAGCTATCCCGGTAGACCATCAAATCAGTGGAGATACCCTTTGCGGATTCAATGCTTAACGACTCCGTTGTGAAGGTAGACTGTCCCAATGTGGTATCCGCGAAACTGAGGATTTAGTAGACATTAACCATGTGGCCATTTGGTAGTGCGATAGCTATCAAAAATAGTTGACACGCGATACTACACTCAATTGAGATTACCCTAGGATGCTACAGCTCGCTCGGGTGAACCAGCTTACTGTTGTTATCCCTAGGGGGTCAATGATTTTGGGAACTTTTAACCCGTTCCACAGGTACAAAAATTCACCATAATACAACCTTTGGGGATGGGTAGAGCTATGACTCCATGCTCGTGATGTTGAACCCTTGAACCCATGTTTTTTCAATGTTTTTGTGTGTTGCATTCATGCATTCATCTAAAAAACTCTTAAACAAAGAAAAAAATCTTCTTTTCTCTTCTCTCTCCTTTTCAAATTAAACTAAAACAATGATTGCAAATATCAGAGAGAAAGATTGCGTTATGGATTTCGGTATAAGGAAGACGCACAAGTACACCTTCAAGGTTCCAAAACTAGAGGATTTAAGGGGGTTGGCAAGAATGATCACCAACCCTGATGCTTTCAGAGCTAAGTACGGAGGGCTGCTGTCTCTGTTAAGGGTCCATATAGTTGAAGGAATCCTGTCTACGCTAATTCAGTTTTACGATCCAGTTTATCACTAATTCACATTCCCGGATTATCAACTAGCACCGACGTTAGAAGAGTACTCTCACCTGACTGATTTACCCATCACTGACCATGCTCCATTTTATGGACTGGAAGAAATTCCAAAGGATCAAACCATTGCAAGAGCAATCTATTTGGACGAGTCAGAAGTCAGGACTCACATGACCACTAAGGAAGGAATCCAAGGTTTACCAGCCAAGTCTTTGGTAGAGAAAGCCCTATACTTTGATAGTATAGGAAACATAACTTCTTTTGAAGATAACTTTGTTCTACTCACATACGGGTTGTTCCTTTTTCCCAACATCGATAACTTCGTCGATACCAATGCCATTAAGATATTTCTGATTGGAAACCCCGTACCGACCTTGCTTGCAGATGCTTATCTTTCTGTACACTTAAGGAATTTGTACAGTGGAGGAATGATCACATGTTGTGTACCCTTGCTTTACAAATGGTTCATTTTCCATTTGCCCAAGTCTGCTGCTTTTTGGGATCACAAGAGTACTCTACGTTGGTCACAGAAAATCATGTCTCTCACCAACTCAGACATAGATTGGTATAATAGGATTTATGACGGGATAAGGATCATTGACAAATGTGGGAACTTCCCTAATGTACCCCTAATAGGAACTAAAAGAGGAATCAACTATAATCCTATTTTACTTCTTCGTCAACTCGGATACCCGATGAAGCATATCCCGCAAAATGTTCATCTGGAAGGTCTTTTCTTCAAGGAAGGAGAAAATGATAGGGCACTAAAGAAGGAAATAGTGCATGTCTGACGACATATTCACAGGAAAGGAAGAGAGTCTCTAGGAAGACCAAATTGTACCTCCATGGAACCTTATCTCCACTGGGTGCAAACTAGAGCCCTCAAGCTGAGGATGCCTTACCCTAATCAAGAAGTTCTTCCGTTAAAGGAATCTGTCCTTTATTTTATGTCTGATGCGGGAAAACTCCAGGTCGCTCTCAACAAAGTTCAAGGGAAAAGAACTCTTGGAAGAACAAATACCGCATTCTCAATGTGGAGTGTACCAAAATTCAGGAACTGTTAAAAGAGAAGGATGCTCTGATTAAGATACTAGAGCAGCATGTTGTAGAAAATCAAGATGGCCGAAGAAACTTGCTCGCTCCTTTCACTTGGTAAAGGACTAACAACCCGACAACGGTTGAAGAGCCCTAGTCAAAGAAAAGGAAGATACCAGAACCAGCATCTGAGTTCTCCTCAGAGAAGACGCAGGATCCGTAAGTTCAGACATTTCTTTTACAACACTTTGTAAAATACTGTATTTCCCTTTCTGCAATCTTTCAAATTCAATAAAACGGGGTCTCCTTACTATATGATATTTGTAATCTATTTGTTGAAGTTTCTTCTTGATTAAAGAAAAAACAAAAAATTAATATATATCATTGCATATCATTCATCATTCTCACATAACGCATTCTTCTTACCTTCGAATCTCACGTATGTGTCACAGTTCTAGAGTCAAACTGTCTCATTCGTACAATACTCGGGCCAATCGACAAAAGAAAATGGATGATCTCGAGGAAGAGAACAGAGAGATGAGAGAAGAAATCGACGCTCTGAAAGAAGATCTGAAAAAACTTCACAGTGACATTCAATCTCTGGCAACAGCTCAGAGGCAACAACAAAGGACTGTGATCTTGGAGATCACATCTACGCCCATAGAGGAGACGTATGATCCTCTGTACAACATACCTAAAGATCGTCCCTGGGGCATGCCTATCAACTTTATCCCTGAAGGATACATTCTGCCGGTCACGAAAGACCCGGAAACTGCAGCAGGAACCATTGGGCCTGAAGGTTACAAACTTCGGGAAAGCGAAGATGCAAGAGTCATGACAGCAACACCTAAAGGTTACAAACTTAGGGGCATAGAAGCACCAAGAGTCACTGCCATAATGACTATACCACAACCAGTGGTACACACTGTCCCGGAAGGACAGATTCCACAAATACCTTCTGGTGTAAATGAAAACATGTACCACAGGATGAATGAGTTCCGGGAACAATTCCTAGAGATGCAGAAGGAACTGCATGCCATTCGCGGCCAGGATTTATTTGTAAAAGACGTCGTAGACCTTTGTTTGGTCCCCAACGTGAAAATCCTACACAAATTCAAGGTGCCTGACTTTGAAAAATACAAGGGAAACTCTTGCCCTCAAAGTCATTTGGTGATGTACGCTCGAAAGATGTTAACTCAAATAGAGAATTAACAGCTACTGATCCATCACTTCCAAGACAGTTTAACTGGTGTCGCACTCAAATGGTACATGGGTTTAAACTGCACCAAGATCATCACTTTCAGAGATCTTGGTGCTGCCTTCGTTCAGCAATATAAATATAACCTGGACATGGCACCAGACAGAGATCAACTCAGAGCAATGTCGCAGAAGGACAAGGAATCCTTTAAGGAGTATGCTCAGAGATGGCGTGAAATTTCCATCCAGATTTGTCCCCATCTTGAGGAAAAAGAGATGACAAATATCTTTTTGAAAACCTTGAGCTCATTCTATTACGACCAAATGGTCGCCTGTGCACCCAACAACTTCACTGAAATGGTGAACACGAGAGTACGCTTTGAAGAAGCAGTCCAAGAAGGACGTCTGGTCAAAGGTGCAGATCCATCAAGCAGTACCAAAAGATACAGTAGTGCTTTCCCAAAGAAAAAAGAGCAAGATATTGGTAACATCTCTCTCAGAAAGCAAAGGCGAAGGTATCAACCAGTAGCAGCGGTAACTCCTGCTATCAACCCAACGCCAGCTCCAATGTATCAACCTCAGGTTGCTCAGAGCCAACCGAATCAAAAATAGTATCAGCAAAGGACACAACAGCCTCTTCAGCAGGCTCATTCACAGTACAACAACAACAATCGTACGACACGGCCACCATGGTTTGACCCTATACTGATGTTGTACGCAGAAATTTTTCCACTACTACTGGTCAAGGGACATGTCCAAACTAGGTCTTCTCTTACAGTACCGGAAAATCTGCCTTTTTGGTTCAAGGTGGATCAAACTTGCCCATATCATCAAGGAAGGCTGGGGCACAACATTGAAAACTGTCTCAGCTTCAAATCCGATGTTCAGAAGCTTGTCAAGAACGGGGTCCTATCTTTCAAAGATACTAATCCAAATGTTCAGACGAACCTATTGCCTCAGCATGAGAAAACTGAAGTAAATTTGATAGAGGAAGAATTTAACCACAGTTATCAAATTCACGATGTACTCCTATTAGGAACAAATCTGGTCAGGATGCATTGCAAACAGAGCGGGTACGGTCATGTACCATCTCACAATTATCACCAGTGTGATATCTGCTCAAAGAATAATCAAGGATGTTCTGTAGTGCAATCAGCCCTACAAGAAAAAATGAATCTCGGATGGATCCAAGATCACCGAATTCGTGAGGTCAATATGGCTCACGTAAATCCCAACATTGTCCAGAACCATAACATTCTGGAAATGAATGTCAACTTGGTGGCAAAGCACTCAAGGCAAAGACAACATCATGATCTGCCACTACACGATTACAATTCATGTCCGATCTACTCAATAAACAATCAGGGATGCTATTTTGTACAAGAGGCCCTCCAGCATCATATGGATCTCGGATGGATCCGGGATTACCGTGATAGAAGTAGCCATTAAGTTAATATGATTCAGATCTTTGATATCCACTTGATGAATACCAGTCTGGTAGAATTACACGCTAAGCAAGTCAGGCTCGGTTTTCTGGCTTCACATAATTATCAGGACTATAAAGTGTGTCGTGAAGACGACCAAGGATGTGCACTTGTCCATAGAACACTTCAACACTTGTTGGACCACTGGTGGCTTCCAATCTACTTGGATGAAACTACACAACAGATCAGTATGACTGACGGGAATCCTACTAGGCATCAAAGTCAGGATGTTTGCTCGATGGAAACATATCTAGTAAGGTTGCACTGCATACAAAGCGGACGTGGCTAGGTGCCACCACACAATTATGAGCGTTGTAGATTTTGTTCAGAAAATAACCAAGGATGCTACCTCGTGCGAGCAGCCCTTCAAAATCAGTTGGACCGGAAAGAGATCCGACCATGATCAAGTTCTGGTTCGATCAACGGGATACCCGACTATCTCCATGATCAAGGCAAAGACATTGTCTTAATCTCTAATCACGAAATGACCAAAGACGTATGCGCCATAATCCCTCTACTCCATAAATCAAAAGTTCCTCTTGATAGTAGAAAGATTCTCAACCTCGAACCAATTGAGGCCGGCTACGATGGTCAGAAAAATCAAAAGGCTCATGTGGTTATCTATCTGCCGGGACCAATACCGTACAAATCAGATAAGGTTGTCCCTTACAAGTACAATGTAACAATAATCAAAAATGGAAAGGAAACTCCTTACCCTCCGTCGTAAACATTGCTGACATTAGTAGAGTAACACGGAGCGGTCGGATCTTCAACAGAGGAGTTGGAGAACCCACTAAGGAAAAGGAACCTCAAACAGAAGTTCCCAATCAACCAGTCGGTCAATCCAGTAATCCTGACCTTTCAAAGAACAACGATGAGATGTTGAAGCTCATCCAGAAAAGGGAGTACAACATTATAGACCAACTGTTGCAAACTCCTTCGAGAATCTCTGTGCTATCTCTCTTGCTCAGTTCCGAAGCTCACAGAGAAGCTCTACAGAAAGTCTTAAGCCTTTATGGAACAAGATGTGACAATAATACAATTCGACAGCATCATCTCCAACATCACTTCCTGCAACAATTTAGAATTCAGTGATGAAGAACTGTCGAAAGAAGGCAAAAATTACAACATGGCGCTTAACATTACAGTAAACTGCCAGGACGATGCTTTAGCCAGCGTACTGGTCGATACATGATTAACTTTAAATGTTATGCCAAAATCTACTCTGATGCGACTATCATTTCAAGGATCTCCGATGAGAGGCAGTAAGGTCATCGTCAAAGCCTTTGACGGATCCAGAAAAATAGTTATCGGTGAAGTCGATCTTCCCATAACTATCGGTCCTCACACTTTCCAAGTCACTTTCCAGGTCATGGACATCCGGGCAGCATACAACTATTTATTAGGAAGACCTTGGATACACGAGGCTGGGGCAGTCACTTCGACAATTCACCGAAAGCTGAAGTTCGTCAAAAACGACAAGCTAGTCACAGTCTGCGGAGAGCATGCCTTGATCGTGAGCAACTTATCATCATCATCCTGTGTAGAACCCGAGGAGGTTGTTGGAACTCAGTTTCAAGCACTCTCAGTAAGCAATAAGAATCGATCAGAAAAAGGAACATCGATTTCCTCATACAAAGATGCTCTCAAAGTGATCGAGAGTAACAACGCAAAAGGATGGGGACAACTTGTCATTCCTACAGATAACAAGACAAAGAAAGGTCTTGGTTTTTCCTCAACCTGTACCCAGACTGCTACTAACGATGAAAGTTTTCATCCCATTCAGGACTTCTTCCACAGTGGAGGTTTCCTTCACCCAGTGTCTCAAGAAGTACACGCCATCAATGAGGGTGACTCCTCCGATACAGATGAAGAGTGGAAGTCCTATCTCAATGAAGACGGTTATATGTCTCAGGGAGAGGCATATACGCCATTTTGCTTGCAGAGTCCGAGATATATACCAAGATCAGATGTCAAGATGATATACGGAGATTGTGATCCGGAAGGATGCCGCGCTCCACCCAACTCATTAGAGAAGGACACTCTGATGAAAGACAACTTTGACTATGACTATTATGACCCAATGGATGACTTTCCTATCTGGCAGCCGTACCCAGAAGACTTGGGGCAAAAAAGTCATCCAAACGATGCATATCAGTTGAGCATCATTGAAAAGAATACCTGTGTCCCCACCAAATCATGGGATCATTACTCAGGACATTCCGAAAATATCAAGCACAATAATGAATCTGCAAATATTGCAGGACAAGAGTTCATCAACTATGCTTTTCCTGAGGTCAACATCATCGAGAAAGATGACTCCTCTAGTCCCGCAGAAGTATGGGACACCTTAGGACAGCCGAGTGTCAAGTACGAATTCTTGGTCAAGTACACCACTCCTGAAAGCTCTCATATCAGGCTCAAAGACATCCAGCCAACTGGATGGGGAGATCCGCCTGAGAGTAAAAACACTGTGCAAGATACAACAGAAGAGTTTGTCTACGACAACTCTGCATGGGAGGAAGACTCCAACGATCCTGCTCCTCTAGAATTCAGCGTCATTTCTGAGGACAAACCAAGAAAGAAGGTACCAGACTTTGTGATTCACCGAGGAGTTCGCCGCCAATGGGTTGTTGTCGATGTCCCGAAAGTCATCCATAAGTCTAAGTAATTGCCATCTTTGTTTTAACCTTTCACCCTGCCCAGGTGAAACAGATGTTTTTATAGGGCTCACTTTCTGTAAATGTCCCTTTTCGCTTTGCCCGAAGCGACAGAGTTTTGTTTTATAGGGTTGTAGTTTCAAGAATTGACAATTCATAAATAAATAAACGTCATTATGTACTTTCCGCATTTATTAATGTTTTTACTTTTTACTTTTTCAGAAAAATGGTAATCCTAAAAATAGCCCAAAAATAAAAACAAGCATTTTTCAGAAAGTACACTGCACACACTCTTGCATCCTCTCTATCTCTTCTAAAAATAAATTATCACGTCATGCAGATTGCTTATTTTAAACCCTATTGAAACATACGATCCAATGCCTTCTCCCAACTTTGAATTCCCAGTATTTGAGGCTGAAGAAGAAGAAGACGAAGAAATTCCAGAAGAGATCTCCCGATTACTCAGACAAGAGGAAAGGTCCATTGAACCTCACAAAGAGCTGTTGAAAACGGTAAATTTGGGTTCAGAAGAAGAGGGGAAAGAAGTCAAGATTGGGGAACTGCTCAGTCCAGCTGTCAAAGAAAGCTTGATAGGACTTCTCAAAGAATTTCCCGATGTATTTGCTTGGTCCTATCAGGACATGCCAGGGTTGGACACCAGCATCGTGGAACATCATTTACCGTTGAAATTAGAGTATCCGCTGATAAAACAAAGACTGAGACGGACTCATCCAGACATGGCCATCAAAATCAAAGAGGAAGTGCAGAAATAGATTGACGCGGGTTTTCTCGCCACTTGAGAATATCCTCAATGGTTAGCCAACACAGTACTAGTTTCGAAAAAGGATGGAAAAGTCAGAATGTGTGTAGATTACAGGGATCTGAACAAAACCAACCCAAAGGATGACTTTCCCTTACCACACATAGACATGCTGGTAGACAGTACAACAAAGTTCAAAGTCTTCTCCTTCAAGGATGGATTCTCGGGCTATAATCAAATCAAAATGGAGTCGGAAGACATGGAGAAAACTTCATTCATCACCCCATGGGGCACCTTTTGATACAAGGTAATGTCGTTCAGTTTGAAGAACGTCAGGGCAACCTATCAAAGGGCCATGACTACTCTGTTTCATGACATGATGCACAAAGAAATCGAAGTATATGTTGATGATGATATGATTGCCAAATCTAAAATAGAAGAGGAGCATGTGACCCACTTGTCAAAGTTATTCAAGCGTCTGAGGAAATACAAACTCTGCTTGAACCCCAACAAATGCACGTTCGGTGTCCGCTCAGGGAAACTTTTAGGATTCATTGTCATCCAGAAAGGAATTGAGGTTGATCCTGACAAAGTCAAGGCCATTCAAGAAATTCCTTCTCCAAAGACTGAAAAACAAGTCAGAGCATTCCTGGGACGTTTGAATTAAATTTCCAGATTCATATTCCTCATGACCGCGACATGCACGCCAATCTTCAAATTACTCAAAAAGAATTAGGACTGCGTATGGACAGAAGACTGCCAAACCGCCTTCGACAGTATCAAAGAGTATCTGTTGAATCCACCTACCCTGTCACCCCTAGTGGAGGGAAGACCACTGATCATATACCTAACAGTCTTGGAAGACTCAATGGGCTGTGTAATTGGCAAACAAGACGAAACGAAAAGAAAAGAGTCCACCATCTACTATCTAAGCAAGAATTTTATCGACTGTGAAACCCAGTATACTATGCTTGAGAAAACTTGTTGTGCTCTGGCTTAGGCAGCCAAACGTCTTCTCCAGTACATGATTTGCCACACTACTTGGTTAATCTCCGAAATGGATCCGATCAAGTACGTCTTTGAAAAGCTTGCTCTCACTGGAAGGACCGCCCGTTGGCAGATGTTGTTATCAGAGTACGACATAGACTACCATCCTCAGAAAGCCGTCAAAGGAAGTATTTAAGTTGATCATTTGGCTCATCAACCGATTGACGATCAAGAATCAGTCGGATTTGACTTCCCAGACGAAGATGTCATGTATCTGAAAATGAAGGATTGCGATGAACCGCTACCCAGTGAAGGGCCAGAACCAGGTTCCTAATGGGGACTAATTTTTGACAGAGTTGTTAACAATTATGGAAACAGAATTGGGGCAATCATTGTAACACCTCAAGGTACCCACATTGCTTTCACCGCCAGATTAAAATTCAAGTGTACAAACAACGAGGCCGAATAAGAAGCTTGTATTATGGGTCTCGAAGAAGTAATTGATTTAAGGATTAAGAACTTGGATGTGTACGGAGACTCAGCCCTGGTTATCAATCAGATCAAAGGAGATTGGAACACATACCAATCAGGACTGATTCCTTACAAAGACTATACGAGAAGGTTGTTACCATTCTTCAACAGAATCGAGTTTCATCATATCCCTTGTGAAGAAAATCACATGGCTGATGCACTGGCCACTCTCTCTTCCATGATTGTTGTAGGTCAATGGAACGACGTACCTAAGATCGACATAATGCGCCTTGAAAGGCCCGCCTACATCTTCGTGATTGAAGCAGTCATAGACAACAAACCTTGGTATCACGATATCAAATGCTTCCTTCAGAAACAAGAATACCTGCCTAGGGAATCAAGAAAAGACAGGAAGACTCTCAGGAGACTGGCTGACAGCTTCTTTCTGAGCGGTGATACACTCTATAAGAGAAATTTCTACATGGTTTTGCTCCGATGCGTAGACAGGCCAAAAGTAAACATGCTGATAAAAGAAATTCACGAAGGATCCTTTGGCACTCATGCCAACGGACACACAATGGCGAGAAAAATTCTGAGAGCAGGATACTATTGGTTGACAATGGAATCTGATTGCTACAAGTACATGAGGAAGTGTTATAAGTGTCAGATATACTCAGACAAAATCCATGTACCGCCAACACATATCAAATTTCTTTCTTCCCCATGGCCTTTTTCCATATGGGAAATCAACATGATTGGCATGATCGAACCCAAGGCTTCAAACGGACATCGGTTCATCCTGGTAGCCATTGACTACTTCACCAAGTGGGTCAAAGCAGCATCATACACCAATGTAACCTGACAAGTGGTGGTCCAATTTATCAAGAACAATCTCATCTTTCGTTATGGTTTTCCAAGCCAGATTATTACTGATAATGGATCTAACTTGAACAATAAGATGATGAAAGAGTTGTGCGCTGAGTTCAAGATCGAACACCATAACTCGTCTCCCTACCGGCCTAAGATGAACGGAGCGGTAGAAGCGGCTAACAAGAAAATTAAGAAGATTGTTCAAAAGATGGTTGTAACCTACAAAGACTAGCACAAGATGCTGCCCTTTGCTCTTCATGGTTATCTCACAACTGTCCGCACTTCAACAGGGGCAACCTCTTTCTCTCTAGTATATGGCATGGAGGCAGTGCTCCCCATAGAAGTAGAGATCCCATCAATCCGGGTATTTATAGAAGCTAAGCTAACAGAGGCTGAATGGTGTCGAAGTCGACACGATGAACTGAACCTAATCGAAGAAAAGCGAATAATGGCTCTATGCCATGGTCAGTTGTATCAGCAAAGAATGAAGAAAGCATTTGACAAAAAGGTTCGACCATATGTCTTTAGAAAAGGAGACCTTGTGCTCAAGAAGATACAATCATTCCTCACTGATTCCCGGGGCAAATGGACTCCGAATTAAGATGGCCCCATGTGGTCAAGAAAGCCTTCTCAGGCGGCGCCTTGAGACTCGCAACCATGGATGGAGAGGAATTTTCCTACCCCACGAATGTTGATGTAGTCAAGAAATACTTCGCCTAAATAAAAAAAACGTCTCGGTGGATTGAAAACCCGAAAGGGCGATCCAGGAAAAAATTAGAGACATAAGCAAAAAAAAATCATCCTGATGGATTGGAAATCTCAAAGTACAATCCAGGCAAAAGTTAGGGATTAATGGCAAGTAACTACGTCCGAAGAGGTTAAATCCCCAGCAGTAATGCCATCCATCAAGAAAACTTCAGTCAAGGTCATCTTCGACAGAAGCTCAGGATATCCAGAATTCAAAGTTGGTAGAAGGATAATGGTCATTATGTTTCAATGTAGCCCTTTTCCCTTAAATTACCATTTTCTAACTTTGTAAATACTCTATGGGATCACGCGCTTGGCTGATTTCCATCCTATCAATAAAATTGGGCCCTAGTGCTTTTGTTTGCAATTCTCATTTGTTTTAGCTTTACAGAATGACATTTTTAACATGATCAACGATTCTTGAAATAAATAAAAAAATGAATTTACTTGTCAAAATTTTAATGCTTTTAAAATAAAGATGGCAATGCTTTTGACTGTTGAACATCGTAAGAACATCGATCGCTTCTTCGAAGGTGGTTGAACCGCAGAAGTACATGTTGTACCCCAAATTTTACCCCTTAGATGTCATATCATCTTGCACTTACATTTAGACCTCAATCATGTATGCATTGTTAACTAACCATTTCTTTTTGCAAGTTGTTTCTTTTTATTGTGGAAGACATCTTTTGGCCAAATGCAACCATTTGAATCTACATGCATCCAAGAAGACTTTTTTCGACAAGAAATCAAATGTTTCACCAAGACAAGTCAACCATTGCCTTTCATGTCAAGAAAAGTGTGATCCCAAGTCTTGAGAAATTATCCCATGTGATAACAAACATCCTTGGAATCCATTTTTGAGCCTTAAAGATTTTTTTCTCAAGTGCAAAAATTTTTCATGGAGATAAATATTCGTCAAGGTGTAACATATCAAAGTGGTGCCATGGGATGATTTAATTTTGCAATTTCCTAAGTTTGTTCCTGTGACATTTCTTTTTGTTCATAGACATATGGTTTGTCTCAAATTTCTATTGGGCCCAAAATGTGTCATTTGGATCAAAGGCTTTAAAGTTGTGAGAATTCAAAATGGTGATCCCGTATGGTTTAAGAAGCAATGCCTTGTGCATCTGGTTTAGTCCATGTGCCATTTGTTAGTTGGAAAAAATCTGAGGAAGTTTGCTTGTAAAACAATTTTCGTAAGGTCACCAAATATTACCTTTTTGAGCCTACTCTTTCCTGACGAAGCCAAAAGTTTTATGGGTTCCCATAGTGGATTAGTGAAACAAGGTGGCTCAGCACAAGAAGCCTGCATTCGTGAGCAGAGAATCCATATTTTTCAATTCAAATTATTACTCCTTTTTGCTTTCTCTCTCATGGCACATTAAAAAGAGGTTTTGGAATAACCATTAAAAAATGAAAATAACAGACTGCACCACCACCTCCTCTGCTGCACTTGTCTAGTATGATGATCTCCAAGGATTGACCAAGATCAACGGCTAAGGGTAGTGAGACACAAACCCTAATTCTTTACCCAGCAGGCCATGCAAACCCTAATTTTTTCTCCTGTGGACAAACCAATTATCCACTGTATCACCAATACTCGAATCAACTTGCTTTGCCTATAAAAGGAGATCACTTCTCGGTTGTTCAAGGACACCAGAAATTGCCAAGAAATTTCTCTCTACTTCTCCCTTCTATAGTCTTGCAAGTAACACTCAAAATCTTGCAAGAAATCCACCATTTCCATTTCCTCTGTAACACACAGAAACACCACAACAAACACTCCAAGAAAAATACCAAGAAGCTCTTTCAAAATCTCTCCACCTTTCCATTTTTTAAGCTCTGTAAGTAACCAAAAGCTTGCAAGAACTTATCCTTTTTATCCCCTCCCGTAAACACTTCAAATCTCCAAACCACCAAAAGCTCGTGTCTCTTTCTGAGGGTGTTAACGCTGTAGCAGTTGAGGAAGGAAAGCACGTCCACCACTTCCAGGAACTCTCACCGGTGAAGAGGCAGTGGACTTTCCCCACTAGGTATCACTCTATCTCATTCTGCTTTATATACATGATGATCATGTGATACCTATTTGCATCCTACTGTTATCATACTTGTTGTCTCATTACTGCTTAATTTTGCGATTATCCTGCTCTATATTGTTATCATGTTGTGATCTTGTTATTGTCTGATTATTGTTTGTTTCTGTGAAAAAAATCATTAACATGTTAGTTTCATTTTATTTTGTTAATCGTTATTTGGTTCGTATCTGTATTCGTTTGAAACAAAACTGAAAAAAATAATAAGTTAAGGTGGCGTCCGCTGTGTTGACATGATGGCTCCCACCACACATCAAAAATACATAATATAATAATAAAATAATAATGATACACTACATGAAAACAAAAGAAAAAACAAAAAAAGAAAAAAGGCACATGGCGCCAGCCATGTAGAGGTGTGGCGCAAGCCACATGGTACCATACCATCTTCATGGCGCCAGCCATGTAGAAATGTGGCGAGAGCCACCTTGTTGGTTCTCTTTTTTTTTTTTTCTTTTCACTCATTTTATGCAATTCATTGCTATTTTATTTTTCTAAACATTTTCGAAAGGCATAAAAATATTCCTAACTTCATTTTCTTAGAATCAACTATCTTTCTTAAATATGTAAGAAATGCTTCTTCGAAGTAGGTTGCAAATTGTGAATGTTGTTTGAACTTTGTTTTCAGACTTTGAACAAAAGCTTTATCATGAGAAAATTTGTTTGTATTTTTCTGGTTTCTGATTGATAAGCTACTTAAATCCAAATGCATTTGTTTTCAAACTGTAAGAATGCCTTTTCTGCTATACTTGGTATATGCATGTGCCCACTGATTTTAAAATGAGTTATTGTGGAAGTATGCTGTAATTCATGAAACTTTGTTTCCCTGATTCTAGCAAACCCTATCGTGAGATTGCTGTTTGTTTTCTTATTCTCTGTTAAAGTTGCATGATTTAAATCCAATCGTTTCTTGTCCCTTCCCAACCATGCTTGACATATTCATGTGACTACTGATTTTTTTGAATGGAGTTTTCTGTGAAATGTACTTGATTTGTAAAGTCTTGTGTCCTAGCTTTAATAAATCTTACTATACAATGTTGTTTGTTTTGCTATCTGTTGATAAGTTACATGATTTCAAATGCATTTGGTTCCGATTGTGAATACCTCTTCTGCCATAATTGTCACAGTTACATGATCACTTGTACTTACTGTTTGCTATGTCCACATTTAAGAATTCACTTATGTTGGAATTATTAAACTCAATATGTTTCACATATTTCAACTCTTTGTAACTCTTATTTATAAGATGTTATTTCCCCTTCCTTCCAAAGGAAAAGTTTTTCTATCGATTTCAAGATCATAGAAAGCTCATTGCTACCTTGGACCTCATAGACTTAGGCAACCATCTTTAACCCTTGACCTCATAGTCATAGGTATCCCTTGACCTCATAGTCATAGGAATCTCTCATGGCCTCATAGTCATAGAGTTACATCTTTAACCTAGACCTCATAGTCATACGTAACCTTTGACCTCATAGTCATAGGTAAGCTTTGGCCTCATAGTCATAGCCATCCTCCATTGACCTCATAGTCATTGGAAAAGTCTCTCTATTGACCTCATAGTCATAGATAGCTCATCTATATCCTTTGACCTCATAGTCATAGGTAGCCCTTGGCCTCATAGTCATTGGCAACATCTTTAACTTTGACCTCATAGTCATAGGTATCCCTTGACCTCATAGTCATAGGAATCTCTCAAGGCCTCATAGTCATAGAGTTACATCTTTAACCTAGACCTCATAGTCATAGGTAACCTTTGACCTCATAGTCATAGGTAAGCTTTGGCCTCATAGTCATAGCCATGCTCCATTGACCTCATAGTCATTGGAAAAGTCTCTCTATAGACCTCATAGTCATAGATAGTTCATTACCATCTTGACCTCATAGTCATCTTACCACCTTGACCTCATAGTCATAGGTATCCCTTGACCTCATAGTCATAGGAATCTCTCATGGCCTCATAGTCATAGAGTTACATCTTTAACCTAGACCTCATAGTCATAGGTAACCTTTGACCTCATAGTCATAGGTAAGCTTTGGCCTCATAGTCATAGCCATCCTCCATTGACCTCATAGTCATTGGAAAAGTCTCTCTATAGACCTCATAGTCATAGATAGCTCATTACCATCTTGACCTCATAGCCATCTTACCACCTTGACCTCATAGTCATAGGTATCCCTTGACCTCATAGTCATAGGAATCTCTCATGGCCTCATAGTCATAGAGTTACATCTTTAACCTAGACCTCATAGTCATAGGTAACCTTTGACCTCATAGTCATAGGTAAGCTTTGGCCTCATAGTCATAGCCATCCTCCATTGACCTCATAGTCATTGGAAAAGTCTCTCTATAGACCTCATAGTCATAGATAGCTCTTACCACCTTGACCTCATAGTCATAGGATTCCCTCTTGACCTCATAGTCAAAGTCTCTCTACTGACCTCATAGTCATAGATAGTGAAATTCTGATACATGTGCAGAATTCAGATGTCCTATAACATGCCATTCGACATCTGGTCTGACATGAACACACATGGCAAGGTATATAACAATAAACATGGTACTGAAAAGATAAAAACAAGACACATAGAATTGTTAACCCAGTTCAGTTTAACACACCTACTCTGGGGGCTACCAAGCCAGGGATGAAGTCCACTATCAGCAGTATCAATTCAAAGCTAAACTCCCAGTTTACAGCTTATCACTTAATCACTACCCAATGACCCTTCTACCTAGATCCTCTCTAGATATTAGAAACCCTTCTCACTCCCAATCGTCGCAATGATGTCTAGCAGTCAACACTCTGCCACTGCATCAACAGCTCTTTACCTATACAACAATTCAACAAGGAAGACACACTTCCAAGACATAACTTAGAGTTGCTTAAAAGCTTCCTCCAAGAACAATATTCCTCTTACTTAACAGCTTCGAGGATCACACTAACAAACTGTCCAATATTTAGAAAGTGTATATTTTCCATATTTAGAAAGTGTATATTTTCCAATATTCTTCTCAATTTGAATCTTCAGACCTTTTAATTCAGCGCCACATATCATTTGCATATTATTCCCTGAATATTCTGCATCTGTTAAGACAAAATAGAATCTTTAATTCACTTCAGTTCTGGCGCGATGTCAAATGGACCTGCATGGGACATCTTAGTACGACATGTTATTCCAGATGTTAAAACCACTTCAACTCAACATGTTCCATTGCACAATAGGACTTCTTGCTCAACCTGTTCTTCTTTAGCAAGATAAAATATCCTATCTAACATATTGTTGTTATTATTTGTTTTACAAAATTAATGTGAATCCTAAAAATAAAAGAACTAACATTCTCCCCCTTTGGAAAATTTTGGCTAAAACAAATATATAAACATTACAACTCATATTACAGCAGCAATTACAACCCTTCACTACTGTCAGTAGCAACTACTGAACCTAACAGTAACCATCAGTAGCTACCGTGTACAGCAACCATGGAGAACCATCTTCTTGGGAAATCTTGAATGATGTTAGGACATCATGTTTGACAACTCTTTCCAGCATATTCAATAAGTTCCATAACATCACCATCGAGCACCACAGCACAACAACTTCAGGCAGCACATTAGGACCTAAGAAGTAGAAAGTCCTGAAGTCATTTGGTGCACATGAGGAAGAAGATATCTGACACTCCCACTCAATACAACACACATTTCTTTTTCCTTCCAGGACAGACCCAGAACAATTATAGAAGACTCCTCCAGAAAAGAAACGTCTGTCTTGACATAAAGGACCAATGGTGGCATAAGAGATTTCTGCACAACTTATTTGATCAGACGCCCCTAGTCGACCTGTGGCATAAAATGAAAATTAAGAAGTACCAATCTACCAACCCAGGTAACTCAGAACACAAGTCACAACTGTGTTCATAACTCAGAACACAAGTCACAAAGACTCAACACCAACTTAAAGATAGAACACCCTCTTCGATGTTTCTGCACACATTTAGAACTGCAGACCTGTGGCATAACATCTGCGCAAACCATTTCGCACACCCTTTCTCCCCCTTTTTAGCCAAAAATTGGCAAAGAAAGCCCTCACAAAACCATACCCAAGTGATTCTCACCCAAAAACGAACAAACGCCATAAGACTTATGAAACAAGAACCCTCACTGGCTGAAGGAGAAGAGAGCAACCCCTATAAATAGCTGACCAGTTACTTTGGAATTAACGAGCTTTGAATATGTCAAGGTTCTTGGTCAAAGAAACGCTATTTTAGGTACCAAAAACTCCATCCAAATTCAATGTCTACCTTCCAAAACAGTCTTGACCGCCTTTATTGTTTCTCAACTAATTCTTACCATAAATTGAGCCAATAACGTTCCATGCATAGGCAAAGACACGTGTTTCACCTTATCCTTACACTACCGTCCAGAATAATTCCTTGTTTGGCTCAAGAGAAACATGTCCTGTACCATGTTCTGACATCTTACCAAACAATGTCTGCTTGCTCACAACATTAACAACCCAAGAATCCACAGAACACAAGCATATTTTCTTTTCTGTTGGATTCTGAGACGCCTTCTATCGATCAGCACAACTCACAATCCCTTCTAGAATCCTTCAGAACTGCAGAGAAAAATAAATTCTCCCAGATACAACAATTCTGCTTTTCAGACTCCTCCTGCATAAGCACTAGCTTCACGCAGCTAGGACAGCACACCTGCCTTAGGAACACCCAATCACACTCAGTAGTACATGTCCCATCATGTTGTTTGACAACACTCTGCACAAACTTGGACAGCACGCAAGCCACATAAAACTCTGCACACTTGCAGTAATAGACCATAGCCAACAACCTTAACTCCCCCTGACATGAACAACTGATGCTCCTTATGCTTCTTAAGAACTGCCACTTCTTGTATTTGTTGAGCATGATCTCGCCATGTTTATTTCAGATACATGGTCTGCCAAAAATAAAAGCCCACTTGATTTGGAATTTCTCACATATTCCATAACAAATGTCTTTAGATTACTCGCAACACAAGATAAGGACTGCCACCACCTTTTACTTGTATTTGAAGAAACCTCCTTATCTTCAGCCATTCTGATCAGATCACACCACTGACAACAACCTTCTATCCTTACATTCACAAGTATCTAATTACGTCTTCATCATGAAAGTAGTCATGTATTGCCAGACCAAACTACTTAACATCAAGATCAGAATCTGCCCATTCTAGTCCACATTATGTCAGAACTGCCACTTCAGACGATAATGCTACTTTTTCCAACTCCACAAGCACGGTTCCAGACCTTCATCCAGGATACACAACAAACAATGTTGTTGTAACAATATGTAGGACATCAGCATAAGACAAAAGAACACACCTTCTGTATCACAACCACCTGATCACAACCAGCACCAGCAGCTTTACCGAAAACAAACTCAAAAGAATCACATCAGACAACTAGACAAAACCTAGGCTCACTCTCCATCCTTTCAGCCACAATTGGACAACCTCTTAACCTACCAAGGCACCAAACACGAAGTTCTGACATCCAATGTGACAAGGTTAAAAAAAGTTCCCAAGAAAACAAGTTCCCAAATCAAAGACCACTTTGATTGGTCAGGTGATACAAACAAGGACTCTTTATGCAGTATAAAAACCAAGCCTCCTTGCTCCTAACAGCATATTACAGATAGAACCATGAGTCAGTCTGACAAGGTGAGGGAAAGAGACACATGCAGGAAGTCAAGAAACCAGATCCACAGAAGTTGAAGAACAAAACACTATCCACAGCTGGGGCAACTTCAGGAGCCACAAGAACAAGAAGGACTTCAGAGACAAAGATGAAGACCATCAAAAAACCTACAGTACAACTTCAAGCTTCTAATGATGAATGGGACGAAGATTGGAAAACATTTCTTGATTCAGGGGGTTGGGATAATCTTTAGACTCTTTGTTTGTTGCTTTTTCTAAACTTGTAAGCTTTCCGCAGTGCAATAAAATTTTGTTTCAATTCTGTTTCCTTTAAACTAAACAAATGCAATAAAGATCACAACTGCACAAGTCACATCCCAGCACACTTAATCCTCATGTATGCAAATTCCTAATTTGCAAAATAAGTGCCAACACCAAAAGCTGCAGAATTATCAATCTCCCCCTTAACATCACACGTCCAGCTGCATAAAATTTTGAAACTCTCCCCTATCAAGAATAACATGTGCTTCTTCGTACCTTGAAGAATGGAAAACATAAGACGCATCTTCATGTCTTCAAGAGCTCACTCTTTGTTCAACTCACAAGTTGAACATAATCATCCGTTGTACCAATACTCACATGATCCCAATCTGATCAACTTTTCTCTATCTAAGACCATCATTACTCCTTTGCAAGAAGAACACCTTAAATGAATGGAGAACATGAGACTCATCTTCATGTCTTCAAGAGCGCACCCTCTGTTCAACACACCTGCTGAACACATTCACCTACTGCTTGACCCTCACATCAGTACATAAATCAGGTAGAGGCTTGTGATCTCAGGAGACAAAAACCACAACATTCTGAACAGAATGTTCTGTCAACAGATGTTAAGACATCAGTCTTGACATCATGAATAGAGTCCAGCTGCACTAAGAAAAACACCACATTCCAAAACAGAATCTCCAAGCTTCACCCTTTAAGCCTCGGGACCAGAAACAACCATCATAACCCATCGCATCACAGAAGATCACAAGAACACAAGAACAGTATTCTCTCATCCAACTCTCCAAAGGCAATCATTCACTATCATTCTTTCCTTTAATAGCAGCACAGACTGTGATCACACACAGTCAATACTTATCTAGCTTCACAAGATCATTCAGATAATGCTTCCAAAAAACAGAGAAAAATCATGACTCTTTGATCTTTGACCTTCATGTCCAAGAAGTCTACTAGAGATAATCCTTCTTGAAACTCAGGTTCTCCACTCCTGCAGCAAGGACCAGAAATAAACTGACCTCATGAGTAAATAACATGTTGATCACACCTTGACCAACTCACACATCTAAGATAAGTTCCAGGGCCAGAAAATTCTTAGACATACCACCCAGATGCCTCCTTTTCCAGATCAGGAGTAGGTTCTAAACCCATGTGATCAAACCACATTAGTTTAGGACCTAGAGCATCTGCTATGCCATTCCTTTAGACCACAGAATTCTGCAGAATTCTGACGTGATGTTCTAACACAAGATAGGACATCATTCCAAGGAACACATCAAGAGATCAAAGACTGGAGATTAGCCTTTTTAGGAATAGAAGCAAAAGTGAATTACTTCTCACTTACTTCAGATCTCTTACTCACAACTTCACTTATCAATGCCTTTATGAGTGGACTTGAACAATAATCTTCAAGTATCATTGACAAAGTAAGTTAAAGCAGTCTTGCATATATCCCATCACCATAGGATTTACATTCAAAGAAGAACAACCTTCTCAGTTACAACCTCAGGAGTTTTCAGATAGATACGCAACGGATCAAAACATAAACTCCTCAAAACCTTCAGGTGTCACATATCAGCCCTAGCATCATAATCCAGGTGACACCATAATACCACGGGTTTGAAAATAAATCAAACCTAACATAACCACAACACAACAGCTTTTCAACCAACCCTTTAAGCCTTCAGCACATGCCACTGCCTGTCACGAACAGTCCATCCTCCACTTCTAGGGACCATTCTCACACCTATATGAACTTCTCCAAGTTCAAACAACTTTTCAGTAGAAAGCTTCTACCTTGACCTTGAACCAGAAAGTATCTTCCCTCGGATCTCATCCAGATACAGAACAGAATGACCTGCTCTGATACCAATTGAAATTCTGGTACATGTACAGAATTCAGATGTCCTATAACATGCCATTCGACATCTGGTCTGACATGAACACACATGGCAAGGTATATAACAATAAACATGGTACTAAAAAGATAAAAACAAGACACACAGAATTGTTAACCCAGTTCGGTTTAACACACCTACTATGGGGGCTAACAAGACACACATGAAGTCCACTATCAGCAGTATCAATTCAAAGCTAAACTCCCAGTTTACAGCTTATCACTTAATCACTACCCAATGACCCTTCTACCTAGATCCTCTCTAGATATGAGAAACCCTTCTCACTCCCAATCATCCCAATGATGTCTAGCAGTCAACACTCCGCCACTGCATCAACAGCTCTTTACCTATACAACAATTCAACAAGGAAGACACACTTCCAAGACACAACTTAGAGTTGCTTAAAAGCTTCCTCCAAGAACAATATTCCTCTTACTTAACAACTTCGAGGATCACACTAACAAACTGTCCAACTCACATGTCGAGTGGTACAGGAACCAAACCTAATAACAAAACTTTTACATCTTTGGTTCAGTTCAGATTCTAGGTTACACTGCATCTATATATAACCTATTCCCAACTGGATTTGGGCCTTCACAGACACAACAAATACGCTGCTACAAATCAGCAGAAACTTCTGCTACATAATAGGACTTCAATCTTTAACTTCCTAAAATATCTCCATATTTAAAAAGTGTATATTTTCTAATATTCTTCTCAATTTGAATCTTCAGACCTTTTAATTCAGCGCCACATATCATTTGCATAATATTCCCTGAATATTCTGCATATGTTAAGACATAATAGAATCTTTAATTCACTTCAGTTCTGGCGCGATGTTGAATGGACCTGCATGGGACATCTTAGTACGACATGTTGTTCCAGATGTTGAAACCACTTCAACTCAACATGTTCCATTGCACAATAGGACTTCTTGCTCAACCTGTTCTTCTTTAGCAAGATAAAATATCCTATCTAACATATTGCTGCTATTATTTGTTTTACAAAATTAATGCCAATCCTAAAAATAAAAGAACTAACAGATAGCTCACTGCCTTCCCTTGACCTCATAGTCATAGGATTCCATCTTGGCCTCATAGCCATCTTCCAATCTTGACCTCATAGTCATAGAAAAGTCTCTCTACTTACCTCATAGTCATAGATAGCTCATTGCCTTCCCTTGACCTCATAGTCATAGGATTCCATCTTGGCCTCATAGCCATCTTCCAATCTTGACCTCATAGTCATAGAAAAGTCTCTCTATTGACCTCATAGTCATAGATAGCTCATTACCATCTTGACCTCATAGTCATCTTACCACCTTGACCTCAAAGTCATAAGATTCCATCTCGGCCTCATAGCCGTCTTCTCTAGACCTCATAGTCATAGGCCTCATAGCCATCTTCTCTAGACCTCATAGTCATAGCCCCTATCCCTTGGCCTCATAGCCACCTACCATCTTGACCTCATAGTCATCTTACCACCTTGACCTCATAGTCATAGGAAGCATCTTCTCTAGACCTCATAGTCATAGGCCTCATAGCCATTCAAATCTCACAACTTAGACTTAGAGAGTTTCCTAAACTCTACAATGAGATCATACTCATTTCCCCCCTCAGAACTTTGGCCATAGCCAATGGTTCCTCAATCCACCCTTAGTGAGGTGAACTATGGTTGCTCTGATTCTTTAGTCAGATACGTAGGCACAAGATGCGACGTCTTGGCGAGAAAACTTAGTGTATATACCTTTAGGTCTTTACCTTAGTACAGATTTCTTTTAGCAAACATAACATAACACAAACTAAAACAAGAGGTTCTCGTAGATTACTACGGACGTTTAGGATACTAATACCTTCCCTAGGCGTAACCAACCCCCGAACTTTAGATCTCCCCCCTTTAGGTTTTTCTCAATCTTGAACCTTTCCTTTGGATAAATCAAAGTCGGTTGTGAATTCAAAGAAATATGATGCAAGTTAATTAATAGCTTGTTATCCGATTCTTAGCGCAACAGTACAGAATCAAAGTACTCCTTCTAAACTAGTGCACCTGAATGAAGGATCAACTGTACCAGAAACCATGTTTCATCTGACATCCCCAGCAGAGTTCGTACCTCTTAAGACCGATCGAACAATTCTTTCTCCCAACAGGGATCGTCTCTCCTAAGCAAGGCAGAATTGCTATCTTGGACCAATGGTACTTTTCATCCCCCACCGTGGCCGAGTATCCAGTCGTGTTCATCTATTAGTTTGTATGTCACGTCAGTTTTGTCAGCATAAACATACATACATCATGTATTATTGATTCACATTCATATTCATATTGCATCACTATCACTCTAGTCGGTCTAGTTCCCAAGTGATAAAAGTCCTCTCAATCGAGTTGTCAGTCCTTTCCTCGTTAGGATATACAGCGTCTGAGCAGTTTCTCCCCAGTTTATTTCTGGATTGGAGCCAGTCATAACTTGAACCTCTGAAAGGCAAGAAAACATTCAACAAACGTCACTCTTCACCCTTTAAGATGATATTCTCGCTTTCCCGGATTAAGGAAAACCCCCAGAGGAAGCCTTTTAACTGAAGAATCTCGGCAATACAGCAGTTTATCTCTGAAAATTTTCTATCAAATAAGGTCATCAGCACCTCCAAATTGGATTGCATCACATGGCATTTCTACGAGAAGATCTCGAAAGAAAGTATGATGTAATATCCCCAAGCAGAAAAGCAGTCTATCATGAGACTCGTTTTCCCTAGTAGAGTCAACAAATGGCATCTCCAACAGAGAAGTTTGCACACCTCTACAGCTCAGACAAATGAGTTTCCCCAGCAAGTCTGACATCAAAACTTTTTCCCATCAAATGGCATCTCCCTAGGAAAATTCGGCGAGAAGTTTGATGAAAACCGCTACACATAGCGACCCTTGTCAAGGAAGGAACTCAAAAAAAAACTAAGACTAGTTCTGTGGCTGAAGACCTGGATCGAGGGGAAGTTTATTGACAAAAGAAACTGAGACCAGTTCCGTGGCTGAAGACCAGGATCGAGGGGAAGTTTATAGACAAAAGAAACTTAGACCAGTTCCGTGGCTGAAGACCAGGATCGAGGGGAAGTTTATTGACAAAAGAAACTGAGACCAGTTCAGTGGCTGAAGACCAGGATCGAGGGGAAGTTTATTGACAAAAGAAACTGAGACCAGTTCCGTGGCTGGAGACTAGGATCGAGGGGAAGTTTATTTAAGAAACTTAGACCAGTTTCGTGGCTGAAGACCGGGATAGAGGGGAAGTTTTACCCTTTTCTAAGCATCATTGCCTAGCAAAAGAAGATGGACGGGCAAACTGCCATTCATAACCACTGTCAAAATTTTGGGTATTCTAATATTTAATCCTCTTGCACCCCGAATGCCCGAATACCTTCGCCATTCACACCTTCGGGTCCAAGAAGATTAAATAGGGGCATCTATCATACCCCAGATTTTGACCACCAAGGTTTTCCATCATTGTGCAAATCATCATCACAATATGGATGTACTTTCATGCCTCATCAATCTCCTCAAAGATGGTTGAGCATTCACCACAATCAAGAATTAGGGTTTTGAGCCCTCTCAGAGCACTTAGACAAAGGATCAATCAAGGAATGACATGATCTTCAACTTGTATAAACCTTTCAAATACCTATAAAAGATCAAGAGGACTTCCAGATCAAGAATCAAGCACAAGGTTGCAACATTCCAAGTGGATCAAGCCTTAAGATCGACAGTGTCACCAAATTAGGGTTTTGGTCAACCAGGACCTCCAGATGGAAATTTTCATCTGGGCATGAGCCAATACCTAAAAGCATAGCCCAAGATACTCCAAGGGAGCTCATGGACCCAATCATCAAGTCAATTTAGCCTCAGGGGATGCATTTATAAAAAATCAAGAATTAGGGTTTCTTGACCTAATTCACCCCTAAGTTGACTTTTGGGACAAAGCTTGAGCCAAGACCTCAAGACATGATTTTAGGGCCTCCAATACACTACATTAATCCATTTGCAATAATGGATTGACCCAAGAAGCATGGTTCATAAGTTTCAATTTCACCAGGACCACAATTAGGGTTTTGAGGAAAAACTCAACTGTATCTTTGACTTTTGACCAAGACATGCTCCCAAACCTTGGGACATGATTCAATACACCCTATAACACCTATGGAATCCATCCATTAGGTTTTATTTAGGTCAAGAACTTGATTTCACAAAGGATCGCACATTTTGGATTTCATCCGATAAAAAGTCAACTGTGCACAAAATCAAGTTTGACTTTTTGGAAATTTTCACAAATATGGTTCCCCTAAGTCAAAAATAATGTTAATGTATGGTATTGATCATCATTCATTAAGAAAAATCAAGAAAAGTGAGGTTTCTTGAAAAAGGGGCAACCATAAGAAACCAAAATTTTTCTAAGTTATGGAACAAAAGTGATTCTGGTACCAACTTCCAAGGATCATAACTTGAGATCCAAGCAGCCATTTTGGGTGATCCAAAGCCTGATTTGTAGGTCTTCCTACATCCTACAAAAGCATCAACTACAAGAAACTCCAATTTTTCATGGATTTTGAGTTATGGACTGATCAAAATGACAAAAATGAAGAAAATGACACTTTTTCAACACTTAGTGAAAATTTGCCTAAGTTGTCAGCTTTGAACACCAATGTTCATGAGGATTTTTTAATGGGATCCAAATAGTTTCAAAACAAACTATGATCACACATGTTTTGTATCATATGAGGACTCTCTAAAAAGCACAAGAGCCTCATATAACTCAACCTGAGCAGGGAGGTATGATCCCCTCAAAATCACCATTTCCAACTGTCTTGTACAAGGCAGAATTTGGTGTTTTGCTCGATTTGGCAAAATTGGACAACTCCAAACCTTGTCATCCACTTGGAAACATCAGAGGATATAACAAAAGGGGATTGATCTGATCCCCAAGCCTTCCAAGTCCAAGAATCTACACATAGCCATAACAAACCTAAAAAGGCTAAAAAGTGCCAAGACTCTAATTTTGTTTCAATGCATTCAATGGATGCATCAAGGTGGAATGAACTGAGGCAAGTTTAACTGAATGAGTCAAGCCTTATCTCTGAACCAAAAGACCATAGGCCTGTGCTCTAACCTCAAGTCAATGGCTAGAGGAGACTTGAGATTCCATTTGATCCACATTGGCCACAGACCTGCTGCAGTTGCCACACACTATTGCTGCCAAAACAAACTTGACACACTATAAATAGACCTCAATTGTGATCAGTTTGAGTACACCAAAGAACCCAAACTATTGTGTTCCTCAAAATCTCCCTTTCACTCCAATTTTGCCTTCTAATTCAAGTCATTATCGGGTTTTGAGATTGAGAGTGATTCCAACCAAACCAATCACACACACACCTCATAAACATCATGTATGAGTGATCCATAACATAAAATCACATCTGGAACATCAAATTCACAAAATCACCAACCAATTGCTCAAGTTCTTGACAGAGTTGCAGTTGAGGTACCATAACCAGCTCCAGCTCATTTCAATCCACTCCAAGCATTCAAACACACTCATTGGCACCTAAGGAAGCTGTCCAGATCATTGGAACCTAGCTGCAACACCTCCATCACCAAACTCGATCACCAGCTGCAAGAGGTAAGCCTGACACCTTCAAACTCTATGGTCCATTCATCATAAATGAATTTGTGAGTTACCATCTTGTTCCTACGTGTATATAGAGTAATAACCCTCAATCAATTGCCATGAATCAATCATGTATGGAATTTCATTGTGTTCATGCTGAAATTAGGGTTCTTGAGGTTATCTTCTAATTTCTCACTCCATGCTTAATATAAATGCAATTAGTCTATATGGTTGTGATCCTTGTTCAAAAACGAACAAGATTGGTGTTTGAATCGTGCAAAACCATTGAGTAATCAGAGAGAAAAGTGAGAAAACGCAAATCATCCATGGCGCGGTCACGAGGAAGAAGAAGGTGACCGTTGGCGCCATAATTCAAATTATTTGAATTTTGAATTTTGGTTATTTTATTTAATTGATTGAAAAAATAATTTCTCTCTGAATTTTTGTGTTCTTAAATTGATTCTTTTTCTCAAAATTCACAAAAATGTTTAAATATTTTATTTTACAAAAAAAATCCAATTTATATTATTTTTTTAATATAGTTAGAATTTTTTGTAATTAATTTCATTTTATTTGTTTTTAAACATTTTTAAATGAAATTCCCACTTTGATCTTTCAAAACCAATTGAATTTCAAACTTTCATATGATTAAACATGATTTTTCAAAATATTTTTCAAAGTGTACAACTTGTTTTTGAATATATTTGGTATTTTATATCATTTTTTTCATTTAATTTCCTTTGAAAAATGACATTTTAATTTAAAATTAGGGTTTCCTCTCGATTTTAAATTTTCAAAGAATTTTGGGCCTCAAATAGAATGTAAGACCCATTCCTTGTTAATATAAACCATTTTGGGCCTCAGTCATTGTATAAGTCCCGATACGATTTCAAAATCTCGGCACGGTCGTCGCCTTTTAAACAAAAACCATTTGGGCCTCCCCTTGTGTTGTAAGTCCCATCTTTCTTTTAAAAAAAAAATACACTTTTGGGCCTCTCCTTGAGTTGTAAGACCCATCCCTTTGTACAGAAAACCTTATTTAGGCCTCAGTCATTGTATAAGTCCCAATACAATTTTCAGAACAACGGTGCGATCACTGTTATATCTGGGTCTCTCCTTGAGTATAAGCCCCAACAATATTTTCAAAAACAACTTCCCTTTTGATTTAGGTTCAAATTCATAGTTGTTATCAAAACTTTCTTTAATTTCTTGAGCAAATAACCATACAACTGTTACAATGGAAGCTTGCTCGCCTGTAAGTTTTATCAGCTTTCTTTTAAATACTTGTCATATATATATAACTGTATTGCTGGAAGCTTGCTCAACTGTAATTTTTTATCATCTTTCTTTACATGCTTTCATATATATATATATATATATATATATATATTTGTCTGTATTGTTGGAAGCTTGCTCACCTGTAAGTCCTTCTTTCATATCCTTTTAAATACTTGTCATATATCAACTGTATATATACTTGTATATCTGCTTAGAGTTTTCCCCGACAATTAGGTCTATAACTAGATAAAGTCAGTTGGTCACTCTTTCAATACAGTCAAAACTAGTCCCCCATAGGAATTCCAGATACAGTGTGGCCTTCTCTTGGGCTTAAACAATATGGAGCAAAGACAAAGGAATTATTCCCAGTGAAACTTTTTTTAGACTGTCACTATTAGAAAAAATTGTCAAAGAAGTTCATTTCCCCCAGAGAGGATTAATTCTCGGTGAAACCTCTCTTGAATTTCTTCAAACCCTAGAACTGTTCACTAAAGAAAAGATTATTCCTGGTGAAACTTTTCTTGAACTCTTCTTAAGTTTGGACCCATAGGCTTCCTAAAAGTATCCCCGCCTCCTCTTGGGCTTTGTACAAGGACCCTCTGGCTTCTTAGAAGTTCTCATGCCTTCTCTTGGGTTTAATATAAGGGGCCCCTGAAGACCTCTTAAAGGTATAGGACAGAACTTAGTCATCCTTTATTAGAGCAGTCTTTCCTAAGAGTCAAAACCTCAGACCAATTTTAGGGTTGATTCTCATCCCTTAAAGCACCAGCCTCCTTTTGGGCATCATATAAAGATAAACTCTTCCATACTAGTAGAACTTGGTCAGTCTAATCCCCTTTTGGATCTCAAAGACATTCTCAAGTTATCTACAAATACGGGAGAAACCCTAGTCATTTAACCAATATCCAATAGAGTTGAAACCTCTATAGGTTTCCAAAATTCAATCTTTAAACTCTCACTTTAAGTTTCCCCCAGCCAGGGTCAGCTTATCATCAATATAACACTATCCCAAATCAGAACCTCAAGGCATCTGATACCTTAACTCTTCTGTAATCCTCAGCAAGAGTTGATCCCCCGACTTGGACCTGCCTCTGGATCTCAATAATCCTCAGCAGAAGCCAGCCTCCTTTTAGGGCTTTGTATATTGATTTTCCTCAGCAGAGTTAGCCCCCAACAGCACCCTTTTGTGTTGAGTCCATCTTCTTTCTTAAAATACTCTCTTGTTGAGTTAACCCTTATAGCCTCAATCCTAGGCTTTGTACAATGCAAACAAAGCACTCTCTTGTTTAGTCAATCACCTTGCCACACTCTCTCCTGTCGAGTCAGTGGTACAGAAACAAAAACACTTTCTCGTTGAGTCATTCTTTTTTTAGCCTCAATCTTGGGCTTTGTACAAGACATATATAAACTTTCTCCAACAAAGTCAAAATCTTCATATCCTTCTCTTAAGCTCTGGATAAATATCTTCCCCAACGAAGTTAATTCCTCCCAGCCTTCTTTTAGGCTTTGAGAAATAATATCCCTAAGTAGAATCAATCTTCTTTTCAGCCTCCTCTTAGGCTTTGTATAATGATTTTCCCCAGTAAGGTCAGTCCAATCTTGGGCTTTGTACTGGACACCTAAGTTGAGTCAGTCAACTATCTTTCAGCCTCAATCTTGGACTTTGTACAAGACACCAAATAAAACACTCTTTTGTTGAGTCAATCTCATTTCAGCCTCAATCTTGGACTTTGTACAAGACACCAAATAAAACACTCTCTTGTTGAGTCAGTCTCATTTCAGCCTCAATCTTGGGTTTTGTACAAGACACCAAATAAAACTCTTGTTGAGTCAGTCTCATTTCAGCCTCAATCTTGGGCTTTGTACAAGACACCAAATAAAACACTCTCTTGTTGAGTCAGTCCCATTTCAGCCTCAATCTTGGGCTTTATACAAGATACCGTATAAATCTCTCCATCAGAGCCAATCTTCTTTTAGCCACAATCTTGGGCTTTGTATAAGACAGATAAAATCTCTCACCTATAGGGTCAGTTTCCCCCTTTAGCCTCAATCTTGGGCTTTGTACAAGACAGACAAAATATTTCCCCGGAAAAGTCAACCTTTAGCCTCCTCTTAGGCTTTGTATAATGATATCCCCAAAAGAGTCAGTCTCCTTTTTGCCTCAATCTTGAGCTTTGTAAAAGACAGATAAACACTCTCTTGTTGAGTCAGCCTTTTCCAGCCTCCTCTTAGGCTTTGTATAAGGACTTCCCCAGTGGATTCAATCAATCTCTTAGCTTCAACCTTGGGCTTTGATCAAGGCACACAAAAATCAACATCTCCTCAGAGGAAATCAAAATCTCTCTGTAGGAAGAAATTTCTCTGTCTTATCACACATCAAAACAGATAAATTAAAACAAACCCTAATCCCAGATAACTGCTGTAAGTGGCACACTTGTTTATTCAAATATCCAAGCTGTCATCCATCTCTTATCCTGGTAAAAATCATCTCTTTCATCTAATTGCTATAAGCGGCAAGCCTCTGAATTATTTACATCCACGCCACTGCCCCTCTCTTAGCATGAAAGATTCCTAAGGAAAAATGGCATTGCTCAACACTGAGTTAAAGTTTTCCCCTTCAGGAAAAATCCCTCATAAAGGAAATTATGGCATTGTTGGATTCTCATATATCACAATTAAAGTAATTTTCCTTTATAAACAGTCACCCAACAGTTGTGATAAACAGACGAGATGTCTCCCTTTAGAGATGAAAAATTCTCTCTCAGTCAAACCTTTTAGCTTCAATCTTGGGCGTTGAACAAGACACAAATAAACCTTTTAGCTTCAATCTTGGGCTTTGAATAAGACACCAAAACAAATTTCCTCCCATAGAATAGGAGGAACTATGATTGCTCTGATTTCCCTGTTTCTTTAAAACGGGAATACGTAGGCATAAGATTACTAAATCTTAGCGAGCATACCAATAAAAAACTCTAGGTCCAGTACCTTCACACACTAAATCAAAACTTAGGTCCAGTACCGTACCAAAAACATCGAAAAACCCGAACATCAACAAAAACTCTCTCTCTCTCTCTCTCTCTCTCTCTCTCTCTCAAAAACCTCCCAAAGGAGAAACTTTCCCAACCCACAACGGATAAACACCATCAAGTATGAAAGCATAACCTATTGCTAATAACCTATGGATAACCACGTATAGGATGGGTAACTGACAACTCCCCATTGTATAACCTGACACCGAACTCCCCGAATCTCTCTTAAGCATTTGTTCAGTTAAACATTTGCGTTCAAGGTTAGTTTTAGATAGCTTCCCTTTCCCTTCCAGCTTCACGGGATAAATTAGAAATCAGAAAGTAGCACCATACTCCCTCTCATTGCGGTGAGGAGGAACCCCATGGCGATAAGGTGGTCGCGTCACCGACAAAAATCACACGCTACATCATTCGTCTTCTTTTGCTAAGCAATGTTACTTAGAAAAGGGTAAAACTTCCCCTCGATCCTGGTCTTCAGCCACGAAACTGGTATTAGTTTTTGAAATAAACTTCCCCTCGATCCCGGTCTTCAGCCACGGAACTGGTCTCAGTTTCTGAAATAAACTTCCCCTCGATCCTGGTCTTCAGCCACCGAACTGGTCTAAGTTTCTTCTTGTCGAAATAAACTTCCCCTCGATCCTGGTCTTCAGCCACGAAACTGGTCTAAGTTTCTTCTTGTCGAGTTTCTTCCTCGACAAGGAACACTATTTGTAGCGATCTTCATCAAACTTCTCGCCGAGTTTTACTGGGGAGACGCCATTTGATGGAAAAATTTGATGTCAGACTTGTTGGGGAAACCCATTTGTCTGACCTGTAGAGGTGTGTAAACTTCTCTGTTGGAGATGCCATTTGTTGACTCTACTGGGGAAAATGAGTCTCTTGAGAGACTGCCTTTTACTTGGGGATATTACATCATACTTTTCTTCGAGACCTTTTCAGAGAAATGCCATGTGATGTAATCCAATTTTGAGGTGCTGATAACTTTATTTGATAGCAAATTTTTTGGGGAGAAACCGCCGTATTGCTGAGAGTCTTTTAGTAGAGAGGCTTTCTTGGGGATTTTCTTTAATCCGGGAAAGCGAAAATATCATCTTCAATGGTGAAGAGCGATGTTCCAGAGGTGTTTGTCGAATGTCTTCTTATCTTTCATAGGTTCAAGTTATCAAAGTGGTCGAGGACAGGCTCTAATCCAGAAATAAACTGGGAGAGATTGTTCAGACGACACATTTCCGGACGAGGAAAGAACTGACAACTTTCGATGAGAGGACTTCTATCACTTGGAGATAAGTATGACCAAAGCGACAGTAATCCAATGTGAATATGTATATGAATCAATTATTCATGATGTATGTATGTTTATGCTGAAAAAACAGATGCGACGTTGTCGCTCCCCGGGATTTTCATCCTAGTACAAACGCGAAAGTGGCACCGAAACAGAGTCGCCAGCAATGTGTATTTATCCCAAGAGAGGGAAAGGAAACACCGCGTAAACCTGAGAGAAAGGAAAAGCAGGGTCTTACGACCAAGAGAAGAGGGTAAGGGAGTCGGTTACGCGAGAGGAAGGTATTAGCACCCCCACGCGTCCATCGTACCCGATGGGATCCACGCTTGCTTGTCTCGATCAAAAGGGTGTAGAAAAAGATACTGAAAAAGGAACTGAAAGAAAGAAAGGAGAAAGGATGGAATAAGGAACAAGAAACAAATGTAGGGAAAATGAAAGAAGTGCTCGCATGGGCCCTACCCCACTGCCTACGTATCTCATCGGGAACATGAGAATCAGAGCGACGTAGTTCCCCTCACTAGGGATGAATTGTTTGTGTTTTTTAAGGAACGGCTAACGTTCTAGCTCAGGTGTTGCAGGCTCGCTGGTCCGAGTGCGTTACCATCTTGCAAGAGAACGAGTAGAAGCACGTTCATACGTTGAGAATGAATGAGGTGAGACAAGAATTCCCGAAGGAAAGACGTTATTGTTTGTTTTTGTCTTTTAGAAGTCTTTTCATTTGTTTGCATATGACAGTGTATCTGAATCTTAGTCATTGGAATGTGTACATTCTAACATTCCAAGATGGAATGGGTAAGAAAGCACACTAAGAGTGAAGAAGACCTCCACACTTAACTCCAATTGTCAAGGTTCAAACACACTAGCATACTTGTGTTTATTAAGTGTTTTTGTAAATTATGAAGTGAAGAAGTGTTTTTTATTATTTGCACCTTCAACAAGTATTGCATTTAAGTCCCTCATACAAGATCAAATGTTTAACACATTGACCCAAGATGGGCTATATGCTACACATTCTAAGATTACAAGAGAAGACCCCTTATAATCTTTTCTTTATATGAAAGGCCTAAATGCAATAAATGCCTACCTTTATTATATGTTTTGAATTTTCTTTGAGATGAGAAAAGAGACTCAAGAGAGGAGAAAAGGTAAAACCTATATGGACTAAGACTCAATCCTAATTGAAGATTAAAGGGAGTGATCCTAAAGGTTTGTGAGGTTTCAACCTAAAGTCTAAAGAAAGAAAGAATTAAACAATTCACTTCCAAAGTAGAAGATGAATTGTAATTCAAAAAGGGAAAGTAATGAGTTATTAAAAGAAAGCACATAAGTGCTTAACAAAACACAAAATGGAATTGTAAAAGAGAAAGGATAGAAGTTGAATGTGGATTCCTTATCCACACTCAATTGAAACTTACCGAAGCCCCTACATGGTTAGTAAACATGTATAAGAAGTATAAGAAGTAAAAGAACATGTAATGCATCATAAAACTCAAAAGAATTAAATGAGAAAACAAATCCTAGAACCACAACCAGAATGGGCATCATATGGAAACCAAGTGAATATCATCATACAAGTGCAAGTGAATAAGCAATAATCATCATCCATTAGCATTTAAACATGTTACAAGAAGAAGGGGTAGATGAAAGATGGAAAGAAATGAAGAGGACATGCATAAATGGAACATGTAAATCAACAACCAGAATTGAAACTAAATGGAAAATGGTTTATAAACATCTCAAAAGTATTTATGAATCAACTTCAAGACATTCAAGAAGTAATATAAGAGGAAGTGAGATGAAAACTCAAAAAGAAGGTGCAAACAATACATGTTAGGATGCACAAAGTTCAAGTTGAAATGAACATGTGAAGATGACCTATAATGTGCAACAATGACCTATAATATCACTTGAATGACTCATACCACTATGCAAATGCTCATACAAATATGCACAAAAGAATTCATGCAAACATGCACTAAAGTTAAAATGACATGACATGTATTATACTTCAAATGTAATGCATCAAACAAAAACCAAATGGATTCATGAAAATTATGCCAGCATATCATTGGAATGCCTAGGTCATAAATGCATCATACATCAAGATAGCATGTAAAAATTCAGAGCAAAATGACTTCAAACAAAGCAATTAGGTCAAATTGAAACATCATGCAAAGTGGAGCAAATATAGGCATCAAGACATATGATAAAGTGACCTAAAAAATCAAACAAAAATCATCTAACATGCTTCAATGTATTAGTGAATCAATGCAAAAAGAATCATGTCAAAATAGTTGGTAATGAGCAAGAACAAAATTAAACAAATTCATGTATCATGCTTAGAATGCATCTAAGTGGAAATTCAAAGAAAATTATGGAACAGGGGCAAAAAGGTCATAAAATCAGAAAATAAAATCATGAAAAATTTCCTAAATGTTTTAAGAATACACATGAATTTTTGTAGAATTTTCCAATATGTTTTGGTATTTTTTAAAAATTAGAAATCAAACGTGTAGAAAGAAATAAAAATGAAAAATAAATGCAAAATGCAGGGGGGTATGAACATAGCAATTGGACAGTTCAAAATCATTGGGCTTCAATACATGGGGGTGTAATTATCAATCTGAATAGGTCCAAGTAAGCACGCAAAACACCATAACAATCATGCACTTCAGTCAACAGAAATTGACTCATTCTTAGCCAATGGATCAAGTCAAAGTCAATTCATGGTCAAAGTAGTTGGAATCAACACACACACGCGCATGAGCACCCTTACTATCATGTACCACATCACACATAGTTTAAATGAAATCAGAAAAGAAACACGTGAGGTGCACATGATTTTTTTATGTGCTGGCAAGTTTTGGATCGTTAGATCAACAACATCAAACGGTTAACAAACAATCTGGCTATAAACCCTAACATGAAGACCACCGGCCGGAGAGAGACCTCCGGTCACCTTCTCCGGTCAATCACCACCGTCTGCAACCTTCGTACCTCACCAAAATACACAAACATGATACCAAAATGAAGCTGAGCTTACGTAGAGCACGAATTCAGTGATAAAACGCACAAAAGGTTCATGAAACGAGAGAATCGAACAGAAACACATTTGCCCTAACATTGGATCTATACCTCTAAGAGGTCTATCAACTAGCCAGAAATGTCACATTGCTTCTAGTAAGCTATTATCAACACCAAACAAGCTATAATCAGTGACTAAAATGCAAAATAATTGGAGAAATAAGAACCTGAAACGTGGAGATTCTTGGATCTTCAGAAAACCAGAGGGGAGAACTTGAACTCTTGAACTTGCTTGAGCAAAATAAATGCTCGTATATGCTTGAGAGTGGAGAAGAAATCAAATCTGAAATGAGATGTCTCTTGAGGAATTCACCTTGTTTCAGCTTGTTCTTGAACAATAATGAATACTTGCTGGTGAAGATGATTAGATGAAGAAGGAATCGTGCAATAAGAGAGAACTCAGAGAGAAAGTTCAGAGAGAAAAAGTGAGGATGATTGGTGAAAATCGTGAAAATGAATCCCCCTCTCAAATGTGTGTGAGATTTCTATTTATGTGGCTGGTTAAGAATTAACTCATATGGTTGACAGTTAGAACTCAAGTTAACTGAGCTAGTTAACTGAGTTCTGAGTTAACAGAATGAGTGAGGAGGTTAGTGGCACGAGTTGGTGAGATTAACTATGGTGATGGTGAGCTCATAGCAGCTATGGTGAGGAAGAAGTGAATCAGTGGTGATGAGGTGATGTTATGACATTGCAGCATGACATTACTTAGTGCACAAGCTATTTGTTCAAACACTTTCCCCTTTGATGTATGGCTGCTATGATGTACATGCATGATAAGAGCAAGGTTTGTCCAAATGAAGAAACAAAAGTACACAAGTGTTTGTTGTAAGCTTGAGCAAAAATCGTGCACCAAGCTGTTAATGCATCAGTGTCAAGCATTGTGATTTGCAGGTGAAAATCTCTCAATTTAGTGAATGGTTTGATGATGTTTTGGGATCATTGGAAAGAAGAAGTGTAATACTACAAGTTTGGTGTGGAACAAGATTAGAAATTAGAACTCTATCTTGCTCAAAGATGACCTGAAATATTGGAAATCGCAACTGGTGTGTGGCGAGCAACTTGGCTTGCAGACAAGGCATGGTGACTTGGGGAATTTTCAGCATGACACCCTCATATTTGGACCATTATAACTCTCCATAAATTGATCAGATGAAAAAATCATAAACATCAATCTTGAAGCTCTCACATAGGGGAACAACTTTGATGTTGAAAGATTTTCCATTTGAGGCCTCTAACCATGAATAAAATGAGTGTACTTCTGGCCCACCACATGTTTGTGAAAATGACTGCGCGCGTGCCCTGAAAATCTTGGTCATGACCTAGTTTTGAACCTACTTTGCTCAAACTTTGATCAATCATATCTCCCTCATTTTTTATCCAATGGAGATGTTCCACACATGGATTTGAAGCTTAAAGCAAGGCCTTTCATTGAGGCAGAGTGGAATTTTCATTTGGTACTCCAAATTTGAATGGCCTTGGTTCAAATTCTGATGCAAAATGGCCAAAACTTGCTATTTTTAGTAACCCTTCCTCTTCCAAAAATGGCAACTTTCCACATCTTGATTTTTTCATGATTCCTTTGGAGTTTCTTGACCAAATTTTGTACATTGGACATATGTAACATGAATTTCATGAATTTGGCCTCAAAAAGTCAAGAGTTGACTTTTTCCTCTGATTATTTGACTTGGCCCCAAATTCCCTGATTTTTTATCTTTCTTCCAATTGAAACACTTCCAAAACCAATTGAGAGGCAATTTTCCATACACATACACTCAAGAACATGTAGAATATCATGACAACAAGCTTTGTCCAAAAAATCAGAGATATCCTGATTTTATTAGAAACCCTAATTTTGACCCTCTCTGGTTAGGAGGAAATTGCACATCTTCCAAATCCAAATTCCTCAGAGTATGTTGTGTATCCTCTTAAAGGATGATGAGAAATGCCACTTGAGAATGATTTTGAATCAATGAGCTATCTCTTTTGAGGGTTTTCCTTCAATTTTTGAACCTCTTGCATAGTGAAAGATGTAGTGCTTCAATCTCCCATTGAATCTCACTTCCTTGAGGTTTTGGAAGATCAATTGAGATAGTAGGAGACATGAGAGACCTCTTGGCTTGCCTAGAGCCAACTTGATTGACCTTTTTGTGCTTTGAATGATTCCTTGATTGTCCACCTTCCACCTGATCACATGCCCTGATGGTAAGAAGGATGCCATGCTTCATTTTTCTATGTTAAATGCAATGTAATGTTAATGAGGTGGATATGATATGATAAATGATAATGCCATGCTATGATGACAAAAGGGGAGAGCAAATTTTGGGGTATTACAGCTGCCCCTATTCAAGCGCTGTAGACCTGAATGCCTGAAAGCAATTGCTTTCGGACTTTCAAGGTATATAGTGATTGAATACCAAAAATAACCAAAAATTTGCTCTGGGTGATGAAGAAGAAAAGGGATATAAACCCAACGAGATTGCTGGATTGAATCTTCGATGAAACGTCGGAGAGACCTGTCTTTTGAACGACGCCAGACGACTACTGGCTTGCCACGCTACTGGTGGACTTTGACAAATGTCTTTTTAAACGACGCCAGACGACTACTGGCTTGCCACACTGCTGGTGGACTTTAGAAATGTCTTTTATGCAATTCCAGATGACTACTGGCCTGCCACACTACTGGTGGACTTTGATAACGTCTTTTGAACGACGCCAGACGACTACTGGCCTGCCACACCACTGGTGGACTTTGCAGCTTCGTGCCACCCGAAGACGGACTTTTGCCAATCCACTGTTGGTCTTTTGCCACCCGAAGACGGACTTTTGCCAATCCGCTGTTGGACTTTTGCCACCCGAAGACGGACTTTTGCCAATCCGCTGTTGGACTTTTAGCTGCTTTGCCACCCGAAGATGGACTTTTGCCAATCCACTGTTAGACTTTTAGAATATGCCACCCTTAGATGGACCTTTCGCCAATCCACTGTTGGACTTTTGCCACCCGAAGACGGACTTTTGCCAATCCACTGTTGGACTTTTAGCTGCTTTGCCACCCGAAGATGGACTTTTGCCAATCCACTGTTGGACTTTTGCCACCCGAAGACGGACTTTTGCCAATCCACTGTTGGACTTTTGCCACCCGAAGACGGACTTTTGCCAATCCACTGTTGGACTTTTGCCACCCGAAGACGGACTTTTGCCAATCCACTGTTGGACTTTTGCCACCCGAAGACGGACTTTTGCCAATCCACTGTTGGACTTTTGCCACCCGAAGACGGACTTTTGCCAATCCACTGTTGGACTTTTAGAATTTCAAAATTGAATTACTCTCTGCCTCTGCGCCAGACATCTCTGCTGACTCTGCTGAGGAACAATGATCAATGACTTGACTTTAGAGGTTCCTGAGAGGATAATATCTCTGCTGGCGAATGGATGAACAATCCGTCTGCTTCGAATTGTCAAGCTTGCCAAAAATAAATTGGACTTTAAGATATGAGGGAATGATGACTCTGCCAGGAATTATTCCATCTGTTTGGGGCTGGATTCTGGTCACAGCAACTCCGCTGGGGATGAGAATTTCTTTGCAGGGCGTTTTGCTAGGGAAGAAAAGTCATAAAAAACTCTGCTTGGGGATCTATCCAATCCAAGACCCTTTGTAGGGGTTATCCACCTTTTGACCCGGCTGGGGAAAGACTGTGCCACCCTTGTTGAGGAATAGATTCTGCCGATCTTATAAACCTCTGCGGGGAGAACAACAACTCAGCTGGGGAGTATTGCTGACAAGATTCGATGCTGACCTCTGTGGGGGATCATTACCAGAGACACAAACTTGCTGGGGACCAGGGCTACTTTGCCAGGGATATGCGAATCCTGGTTAGAACATTCCCCTGCAACTTGCTAGGAAAGAGTCCTTAGAGATCTGTTGGGGAAACCCAAAGCAAATCCACAGTAGTTTGCTGAAGAATATGACTGTCAAGCTTAGGATAAGTACCACAATGCCCCATGTTAGGCGAGCTTCCCTTTAGACAATTCCGTTAGGGATGACGAGTTTATAACAAACTCTGCTGGCGGAAACTGCTTTAAAACGTCTCGTGCTGGAGAATGCCTTTTGAGAGGATTTTACAGAAGACCAACTGTCCTCAAACTCTACTGGGGATGATCAACACTTCATGCTGGGGAAACAAACATGCCCCATGCTTGGACAAAACAACAATTCGTCCCCGAAGAGGATGTCATAAGAGGATTTTACAGAAGATCTAGCCTCTTCAAACTCTTGCGACTTCGCTGGGGATAATGACCATCAGTTTCGGTGTCGACGAGACCACTCTTTTGGGGAACCTATGACCGTTATCGACACAGAAAAGCTTGTAGTTGTTGGAAGGACTGAATAAGAGAATCGACTTAATAAGATACCACGATACCCAGTTGAGCTCAATTCGTTGATATCGAATCGTCGTGACCGACCGTCGACCGAATGATGGACTTAATCAGTGAACATTGTGACAAAAGGGTGACCACCTTTCTCGAACATGATTGCCCCAGTCTTCTGCATGGAAGTAAGTGATTACTCGTCTAGAAGACATGATCCCGTGATCTCGCAAAGGCTTCAATTTTGCCTTTGAGCCTAGTATGAGGCTGCTACCTACAAGCAAAGGATATGCACGTATACCCCGTGCGAGATATGACTTCTGCAACTGAGAAAATCTAACTCTGAACCACCACTTGTTGGGGAGAAAGGTTTGCATGCAATCTCTTGCTGGAGAACATTATTAATGAAGCCTACTGAAGACGGGGACCAAAAATGCCTTGGGTTGGAATGCCCCTTAGTTTCACTCCTTTTGGCTGATTGACTGCATATGCGTGACCAACTGTTTTTCTTCACTTGTCCCAAACCAACATGGTCCACCGGAAGAAATTGTCCCAAGAGGATTTTACAGAAGACTTGACATCCAAAACGCTTCAATGTCTTCAAACTCTCGTAGAGATTCGTTGGATCTCGCCGTAACTGCCCCAGACCGCATGGATTACTTAGAAGAAGTCATCGCATGAGGATTTTATAGAAGACTTGGCAAGCTCAATGCTTCAGTGTCTTCAAACTCTTGTAGAGATTCGTTGGATCTCGACGTAACTTCCCCAGACTGTATGGACTACAGAGGAATTCGCCTTGAAAAGATTCAAGAACAATCTCATACCACCGTGGGATATCCTGTCCCAGTATTCTGAACTCTGGATAGGCTGATTAGTCGTTTGGATGGGCTAACTTCTCGTGCTCTTGGTATAGCTTGCCCCAGTATGACCCTTGAAGTGGTTTTGCCCCAGTTTGGCTGAACTCTAAAAAGATTTCTCGACGTAATTGGCTCAGACCGGCTACACCTTAAAGAGATGATTCGACGTGACTGCCCCGGATCGACTACGTCTTAACACAACTTGTTGGGAAAGCTCCTGCTCAACAAAGTTTCCTGAGGAGGTACCACTGGACGTGACTGCCCTTCGGGAGTTTTAGGATTCTCAACTCGGCAAGATTAAACTTCTGGACTGGATTTCCATATGTAAACTTCTTTTGATGTCAAACAAATGTATGCAAGCAGAAAATGTTTTATTCTGAGAATGAAAATTCTAATGCAACACAACATGTTAATCTCGAAGTTTTACTAAAAAGATGTAGCAAACCCTTTTGTGAGCGAATCACGGGTTAGGATACGACATTAATTTTTGAAAGAAATAATGCAATGCACATGCAACACCAACAAAGATCTTTTAGCACAACTGATAGGAGTCAGGAACGCTATCTCTTGGTAGTATGCCTTTGAAATAACCCTGTTTCAATTAGGACTTTTGAGGGTTGTAACGGGGCCTGGTTCACGGTTTTGAGAAAAAAGGATTTATGGCTCAAAGTTTATTGGTGCCCACCCACTCTTCGTGATGTTCTCCAGTCCTACGTTCAGCTAATTTGCACAAGCGTTCGCCTCTCAAAAAGATTTTGTGATCTTTAAGGAAACCATGATACTGATGGTTTGACACCTAATGAGGCTTTGGATTGACAGTCACCCCTTTGTCTTTTGTCCATAGTCACACGACTTTGTTCTTGCTCGAGGATTTTCTTTTGTAATCCTTTTGTTTTTCGCTTTCACATTCTTTTGCTTTTTTGATCCCTAATTTTTTGCCTGGACTGATTCTTTTGAATCTTTAATTTCAGAGTCCAGCGGGATGCCCTAACTTTTGCCTAAGTTGCTTGTTTTCAAGTTTCAACTTAGCGGGCTTTTTTCATTTTTCATTTTTTTTATTCTTTTTCCTTTTTCTTGAACAAATCGTGTGACACTGGCTTGTCTTGACTTTGTTGAAAGGGTTGTGACTGCCTCACTTTTTGATTGTTGATGGATAACCATTGTGGTTTCACATCTCTTGACCTCTTGACGGTGGAATAGAAGGTAATGGATCCTCAGATGCACACTCCTTTTGAAATTTGAACGCTCGGTCAAATTAACTGACGTCTACCCTGCCCCTGGGTTAAATGTGAGGGTTTTTTCGTATGAAAGAAACTCCTACTTCAAGGCTCAAAGGGGTTAACGAGGGTCTATCTCCCTTATATCTCCAGTGTTTGGGAATTTGAATCAATGCCTGTACATCCTCAACAGGGTTTTATCCAAAAGCACACAATCAGAGATTTTTGCGTTTTCAGATCATCATTCTCCCTCATAGAGTTTGAGCAAGAAAAATGGTATTGCAGTACACATTAGCATTAAATGAGTAAACACAAATGAAATTCTTCAAGAAAACATATTCATTGCATTAAAATCCTCATACCAAATACAAACAAATTTTAACATGCGAACAATGTCTGAACGAACAAATAAAGACTACATATGAAAATGCAGCAAGGAAAATAAAGATTGTCGTTGTTGAGGAGGCTTGGCTCCGTCTAGACTGACCACTTCTGGTGATGTTCTTGTAACTTTGAGCACTCACCATGGTACAGAAGCTTCACCTTGTGGGGTACCGTCTGGGGTGATAACCTTTGAGTCAATCAAATCCTGCACCTTGTGCTGGAACACATTACAGTTATCAAGTGTGTGCCCAAATGTTCCTGAATGGAACTCATAGCTAACACTCATGTCATAGTCCGGAGGAATGGGGTATGGCACGGGCATGGCCCTTCTCAGCTGGATTTGCGAACTTTTGAGCAAACGAGCCAACAACTGACTGTACGGAACAGGAATAGGATCAAATGTCCTCTTGGGCTTCCTTGGTCTGAGTAGCCTCCGCTGCTGATAATCTTGCTGCTGCTGGTTCGGGCGCCCAACCTGGCCTTGCACTTTCCTTTCTGCATTCGGCTGAGGCACAAATAAGGGTTGCTGACATAGGTCTTCTGCAACACAGGGTTGTGGAAGAGATCCCTGACGCGAGGTAGACCCTTTGGAAAAGGAGAGAGTCCTCAGTTCCCTTGCAACAATGGGAGTGACATCACTTGGTTTACCAGCACCAACTGATGCAAACTTGATTGCCCCTGAATCAATTAGCTCCTGGACTTTATGCTTGAACCTGGTACAATTCTCAACATTGTGACCAGGTGCCCCAGAATGGAACTCACATCTAGCCTTAGCATTAGGTCCCAGAGGAATCTTCGTGGGCAATGGTCCCAAACTAACACACTCAACCAGCTTGAGCTCGAGCAAGTAAGAAAGCAATTGCGCATACGAAATCGGAATGGGATCGAACTTCCTCTTAGGCCCCTCTGACTTAGGATCCTCTTGGAAATCAGGAAGTGACTGCTGATGCGAGAGCTCTGAACCTTTAGCTTTCAAAGGAGATTCACGAAGCAATCCATGATCTAAAGCATATCCCAAAGAGATGGGAGGAGTAGAGACCCCTGTTGTGGAAGCGGGCACATGATCATTTTCCTTTTTTAACACCTTATTCAAGATTTCCATGACCAGGCCCATTTGAATCTTCATCTGGTTAACTTCCTCCCTCAGTAGTTCCTGACCTCGGGACGACGCCTGAATGTCCCCCATAAAATGCCCCAATTGGGCCCTCACCCCAGCCAAATCCTTCTGCATTTGATCCATGATTCTTACTTGATTTCTTCGCGTCGAATATCGGTGAATATGATTCTCAGCTATACTGCCTGAAACCAAATAAAGGTTAGAGACCCCGCAACGAGTACCTGAAAAGCAAGTAACAAAAATGCAAAATGATATGCAATGCCATGCAATGCTATGTTTGTCATTTCCGAGGTGCTTTATACCCTGATTCCAATCCAAACCACAGAAATCTGAAGACCAGAAATCGTGATATAAAGAGACGTATTGTGGTCATGTGCTTGTGTGCAGCTATCTGATAAGGAATAATTCTGAATAAAACTGCTCATACTCATTCAACAAAGTATTCAAGTACATTTAAGAAAGGCTCATCCGCAAATGCAATACAAGGAAAAATGGATCCATCAACAAGCCTGATGGTAACCATTAACAACAAAATATAAGGAAAAGAACATCAGTCTGACAATTCCACATCCTTCAGCTTATCACTTGAGTATTTGATCTCCTCAAAAAGTATACGGGTACGCTGGTGATTCGGCTTTTCAATCATTTCTTTGATCAAGACATCCCTTTTTTCAAGAGCTTCAGTTAAAGAACCCATATGCAGCATAAGAGCTTCGTCATCATGCACTCCTTTGTGTCTCTTTATGCCAGCTTGCGTCTTAAGTATCTCTCTTTCTATCATGGCTTCTTCAAGCTCTTTCTTGGTATTCTTCAACTGGCTTCTAACTTCTTCTAACTGCTCTTGACTTTTATCGAGACTTTCCCGATACTTTCTCCTCTGCTCATGTGCCTTTTTAAGCTCCTCGTCTTTAGTCTTCGACTGATCCTTTAACTCGGCATTTTCAATTCTGACTTCATCCCAAGCTTGACGAAGTTGAGCTAATGAATCCTTGCTTCGGGCTAAAGCCTGTTTTGTAATCTTGTGAGCCTGACTAGTGTCATCTGCTCCCAAAGTAAGTTTCCGAAAGTACCGAGCTCGGTCATCAAAATCTTCCTCTTTGTCAGCCAAGGTTTTTTCCGCTTTCAAGGCTCTCTTTTCCAACTCTTTGTTGTCAGCTAGAGCTTTCTGAAGACATCTGCTCATTCCAGAATTCTCTATCTGCAACTCTCTGACCATTTTCTTCCACTTCTCACATTCTTCAATAGCCACCATAGTGGGTTGTTCTGGCTGTACTGCACATAAAAGAGGTCCCCTTGAAAAGGGTAAAAGCAATTCCTTTACTTTCGTCTCAATCCACCTGTCATATTCAGGATAAGATCTACAATCTCCTTTTCCAAAAACTGCTTTTCCAATTTTGTGCTTATCTTTCCAAGCATTCACTACTTCTACCACCTTCGCATCTTTAGTTCCTGTAAAGAATAAAGATTCTTCCACATCTTGCTCTGTAGGAGGATCCCTGGAAGCATACCCAAACTGTCGGATGGCCAAAACTGGATTATAATTGATCCCTCCTTTTCTGCCAATCAAAGGCACATTTGGAAAATTTCCGCATCTTGTGACAAGCTCTATTCTCAATAACCGGTGATCAAACCATACAATGTTATCAGCAGTTAAACTCATCAATCGTTTAGACCATTTCGCCACATCTTTGGTTTCCACAAAGGCACCTGTCTGAGGCAAATGCTTGAAAAACCAATGACTCAGCAGTGGAGTGCAACAACTAACAGATCCTCCCCTCCTTTTCTCATTCTTGTAATGCACGGAATGATAAAAATCTCCTAACAAAGTAGGGACTGGATTTTTAAGGACGAAAACTCTCGTTGCTTGCATATCCACAAAGTCTTGCTGATTGGGAAAGAAAACTAGGCCATATATGCAGAGAGCCAGAATGGAATTGTAAACCGTCCAATTTTTAGCACTTGCAGCCTCTTGGGCCTGTCCAGACAGAAATTCTAAATGAAATCCGCTAACTCCATTTTTACTGCTCACACCACTCTTTATCAATGCCTGATCCATTTGTAAAGCAGCAGCAATTTCTTTTACGCTGGGAGAACTACCAGAGAAGAATGGTATTGCCGACGTGATCGGAATTCCCAAAATAAATGAGAATTCTTCCAGTGTTGGCATCAAAATGTAATCTGAAAAAAGAAAACACCTCAACGAAGGCTCGTAGAACTGCAGCAGAGTGTGCAAGGCATCATGTTCATACTTGGTGATTGTACGGACCATCCCAACCAAATTCCCGTAGCTCTTCTGAAACCTATCAAGAATACCCGGACCAGCCATATCTATAACTTTGAGCAATGAATCCAAAACAGGATCTGGAAACTTGTAAGACACATTGTTCTTTCTCTCGGCAACGATCTCTGTTGAACCCATGGATTGGAATCAGAAATATATTATGCACCTGAAAATGACAAACATAACTGTTATGATATGATAATGCAATGCAAAAGGGCATGTGATCAGGTAATCAAGTGTCGGTGTCTGTATTGAACTGTGTGCACTGTGTCTCTGTACTGAATCTGGCAATATCTGAGATGAACACTTAAATCACTGTCATAGGATACAATGTCTGAAATCATCATAGAATCACAAATAAGGTAGGTAGGAGGCTGGGTTTCCTGCAAACCTGTAAACATCCAGCCCATACTCACATGTGGTTCTTAGAAAATAAGGCTTGTCAGCTTCGGAGGTTTGAGAAGCAATAGCACATTCAGCCCGTAGGATACAATGCTATGCCAATCAAAGAGGTCGTCCACTGACTCCCCTTAGAAAATAAAAGTCATCCTATGCAAGTTCCAAAGTGGGCCCTCGGGTGCGAATGGGTTTGCCACAGAATGTGGTCTGCCATTGTCACCACTAAAGAGGGATATTTCCACTAAGGTCCTCATGATCGGTCACTAGAGTCGACAGCTCTCTAGATCTACATCCTGGAATACGCAAGATGCGCATGCCACGACGTGTCCCAAGATAGCCTCGTCTAGCTGTGAATTTCGTGAACACCCAACGCACTCCAAACGGCACGTAGGTCCCACTACTCTCCACTCTAATTCTAAGTGTATACTCAAGCCTGTGTAATGGGCTTATCTCTCAGAAATCCCATCCCGCCAAACAGAAAATAGCACAGTCCAACACAACAGTAATAATATGATATGTAATACTAAAAAGCAGTAAATACAGTAATGTACAGTAAAGCAGTAAATAACCATACAATAAAATGGTAAATATAGCACAACATTATCAAAGTTAACACCCAATGAAAGAAAAACAAACAAGCGCTAGGATTGACTCGCTTAGGGAACCAGAGATTCTGGGCTCTTGTTCCCATTTTCCCCAGCAGAGTCGCCAGCTGTCGCTCCCGGGATTTTCATCCTAGTACAAACGCGAAAGTGGCACCGAAACAGAGTCGCCAGCAATGTGTATTTATCCCAAGAGAGGGAAAGGAAACACCGCGTAAACCTGAGAGAAAGGAAAAGCAGGGTCTTACGACCAAGAGAAGAGGGTAAGGGAGTCGGTTACGCGAGAGGAAGGTATTAGCACCCCCACGCGTCCATCGTACCCGATGGGATCCACGCTTGCTTGTCTCGATCAAAAGGGTGTAGAAAAAGATACTGAAAAAGGAACTGAAAGAAAGAAAGGAGAAAGGATGGAATAAGGAACAAGAAACAAATGTAGGGAAAATGAAAGAAGTGCTCGCATGGGCCCTACCCCACTGCCTACGTATCTCATCGGGAACATGAGAATCAGAGCGACGTAGTTCCCCTCACTAGGGATGAATTGTTTGTGTTTTTTAAGGAACGGCTAACGTTCTAGCTCAGGTGTTGCAGGCTCGCTGGTCCGAGTGCGTTACCATCTTGCAAGAGAACGAGTAGAAGCACGTTCATACGTTGAGAATGAATGAGGTGAGACAAGAATTCCCGAAGGAAAGACGTTATTGTTTGTTTTTGTCTTTTAGAAGTCTTTTCATTTGTTTGCATATGACAGTGTATCTGAATCTTAGTCATTGGAATGTGTACATTCTAACATTCCAAGATGGAATGGGTAAGAAAGCACACTAAGAGTGAAGAAGACCTCCACACTTAACTCCAATTGTCAAGGTTCAAACACACTAGCATACTTGTGTTTATTAAGTGTTTTTGTAAATTATGAAGTGAAGAAGTGTTTTTTATTATTTGCACCTTCAACAAGTATTGCATTTAAGTCCCTCATACAAGATCAAATGTTTAACACATTGACCCAAGATGGGCTATATGCTACACATTCTAAGATTACAAGAGAAGACCCCTTATAATCTTTTCTTTATATGAAAGGCCTAAATGCAATAAATGCCTACCTTTATTATATGTTTTGAATTTTCTTTGAGATGAGAAAAGAGACTCAAGAGAGGAGAAAAGGTAAAACCTATATGGACTAAGACTCAATCCTAATTGAAGATTAAAGGGAGTGATCCTAAAGGTTTGTGAGGTTTCAACCTAAAGTCTAAAGAAAGAAAGAATTAAACAATTCACTTCCAAAGTAGAAGATGAATTGTAATTCAAAAAGGGAAAGTAATGAGTTATTAAAAGAAAGCACATAAGTGCTTAACAAAACACAAAATGGAATTGTAAAAGAGAAAGGATAGAAGTTGAATGTGGATTCCTTATCCACACTCAATTGAAACTTACCGAAGCCCCTACATGGTTAGTAAACATGTATAAGAAGTATAAGAAGTAAAAGAACATGTAATGCATCATAAAACTCAAAAGAATTAAATGAGAAAACAAATCCTAGAACCACAACCAGAATGGGCATCATATGGAAACCAAGTGAATATCATCATACAAGTGCAAGTGAATAAGCAATAATCATCATCCATTAGCATTTAAACATGTTACAAGAAGAAGGGGTAGATGAAAGATGGAAAGAAATGAAGAGGACATGCATAAATGGAACATGTAAATCAACAACCAGAATTGAAACTAAATGGAAAATGGTTTATAAACATCTCAAAAGTATTTATGAATCAACTTCAAGACATTCAAGAAGTAATATAAGAGGAAGTGAGATGAAAACTCAAAAAGAAGGTGCAAACAATACATGTTAGGATGCACAAAGTTCAAGTTGAAATGAACATGTGAAGATGACCTATAATGTGCAACAATGACCTATAATATCACTTGAATGACTCATACCACTATGAAAATGCTCATACAAATATGCACAAAAGAATTCATGCAAACATGCACTAAAGTTAAAATGACATGACATGTATTATACTTCAAATGTAATGCATCAAACAAAAACCAAATGGATTCATGAAAATTATGCCAGCATATCATTGGAATGCCTAGGTCATAAATGCATCATACATCAAGATAGCATGTAAAAATTCAGAGCAAAATGACTTCAAACAAAGCAATTAGGTCAAATTGAAACATCATGCAAAGTGGAGCAAATATAGGCATCAAGACATATGATAAAGTGACCTAAAAAATCAAACAAAAATCATCTAACATGCTTCAATGTATTAGTGAATCAATGCAAAAAGAATCATGTCAAAATAGTTGGTAATGAGCAAGAACAAAATTAAACAAATTCATGTATCATGCTTAGAATGCATCTAAGTGGAAATTCAAAGAAAATTATGGAACAGGGGCAAAAAGGTCATAAAATCAGAAAATAAAATCATGAAAAATTTCCTAAATGTTTTAAGATTACACATGAATTTTTGTAGAATTTTCCAATATGTTTTGGTATTTTTTAAAAATTAGAAATCAAACGTGTAGAAAGAAATAAAAATGAAAAATAAATGCAAAATGCAGGGGGGTATGAACATAGCAATTGGACAGTTCAAAATCATTGGGCTTCAATACATGGGGGTGTAATTATCAATCTGAATAGGTCCAAGTAAGCACGCAAAACACCATAACAATCATGCACTTCAGTCAACAGAAATTGACTCATTCTTAGCCAATGGATCAAGTCAAAGTCAATTCATGGTCAAAGTAGTTGGAATCAACACACACACGCGCATGAGCACCCTTACTATCATGTACCACATCACACATAGTTTAAATGAAATCAGAAAAGAAACACGTGAGGTGCACATGATTTTTTTATGTGCTGGCAAGTTTTGGATCGTTAGATCAACAACATCAAACGGTTAACAAACAATCTGGCTATAAACCCTAACATGAAGACCACCGGCCGGAGAGAGACCTCCGGTCACCTTCTCCGGTCAATCACCACCGTCTGCAACCTTCGTACCTCACCAAAATACACAAACATGATACCAAAATGAAGCTGAGCTTACGTAGAGCACGAATTCAGTGATAAAACGCACAAAAGGTTCATGAAACGAGAGAATCGAACAGAAACACATTTGCCCTAACATTGGATCTATACCTCTAAGAGGTCTATCAACTAGCCAGAAATGTCACATTGCTTCTAGTAAGCTATTATCAACACCAAACAAGCTATAATCAGTGACTAAAATGCAAAATAATTGGAGAAATAAGAACCTGAAACGTGGAGATTCTTGGATCTTCAGAAAACCAGAGGGGAGAACTTGAACTCTTGAACTTGCTTGAGCAAAATAAATGCTCGTATATGCTTGAGAGTGGAGAAGAAATCAAATCTGAAATGAGATGTCTCTTGAGGAATTCACCTTGTTTCAGCTTGTTCTTGAACAATAATGAATACTTGCTGGTGAAGATGATTTGATGAAGAAGGAATCGTGCAATAAGAGAGAACTCAGAGAGAAAGTTCAGAGAGAAAAAGTGAGGATGATTGGTGAAAATCGTGAAAATGAATCCCCCTCTCAAATGTGTGTGAGATTTCTATTTATGTGGCTGGTTAAGAATTAACTCATATGGTTGACAGTTAGAACTCAAGTTAACTGAGCTAGTTAACTGAGTTCTGAGTTAACAGAATGAGTGAGGAGGTTAGTGGCACGAGTTGGTGAGATTAACTATGGTGATGGTGAGCTCATAGCAGCTATGGTGAGGAAGAAGTGAATCAGTGGTGATGAGGTGATGTTATGACATTGCAGCATGACATTACTTAGTGCACAAGCTATTTGTTCAAACACTTTCCCCTTTGATGTATGGCTGCTATGATGTACATGCATGATAAGAGCAAGGTTTGTCCAAATGAAGAAACAAAAGTACACAAGTGTTTGTTGTAAGCTTGAGCAAAAATCGTGCACCAAGCTGTTAATGCATCAGTGTCAAGCATTGTGATTTGCAGGTGAAAATCTCTCAATTTAGTGAATGGTTTGATGATGTTTTGGGATCATTGGAAAGAAGAAGTGTAATACTACAAGTTTGGTGTGGAACAAGATTAGAAATTAGAACTCTATCTTGCTCAAAGATGACCTGAAATATTGGAAATCGCAACTGGTGTGTGGCGAGCAACTTGGCTTGCAGACAAGGCATGGTGACTTGGGGAATTTTCAGCATGACACCCTCATATTTGGACCATTATAACTCTCCATAAATTGATCAGATGAAAAAATCATAAACATCAATCTTGAAGCTCTCACATAGGGGAACAACTTTGATGTTGAAAGATTTTCCATTTGAGGCCTCTAACCATGAATAAAATGAGTGTACTTCTGGCCCACCACATGTTTGTGAAAATGACTGCGCGCGTGCCCTGAAAATCTTGGTCATGACCTAGTTTTGAACCTACTTTGCTCAAACTTTGATCAATCATATCTCCCTCATTTTTTATCCAATGGAGATGTTCCACACATGGATTTGAAGCTTAAAGCAAGGCCTTTCATTGAGGCAGAGTGGAATTTTCATTTGGTACTCCAAATTTGAATGGCCTTGGTTCAAATTCTGATGCAAAATGGCCAAAACTTGCTATTTTTAGTAACCCTTCCTCTTCCAAAAATGGCAACTTTCCACATCTTGATTTTTTCATGATTCCTTTGGAGTTTCTTGACCAAATTTTGTACATTGGACATATGTAACATGAATTTCATGAATTTGGCCTCAAAAAGTCAAGAGTTGACTTTTTCCTCTGATTATTTGACTTGGCCCCAAATTCCCTGATTTTTTATCTTTCTTCCAATTGAAACACTTCCAAAACCAATTGAGAGGCAATTTTCCATACACATACACTCAAGAACATGTAGAATATCATGACAACAAGCTTTGTCCAAAAAATCAGAGATATCCTGATTTTATTAGAAACCCTAATTTTGACCCTCTCTGGTTAGGAGGAAATTGCACATCTTCCAAATCCAAATTCCTCAGAGTATGTTGTGTATCCTCTTAAAGGATGATGAGAAATGCCACTTGAGAATGATTTTGAATCAATGAGCTATCTCTTTTGAGGGTTTTCCTTCAATTTTTGAACCTCTTGCATAGTGAAAGATGTAGTGCTTCAATCTCCCATTGAATCTCACTTCCTTGAGGTTTTGGAAGATCAATTGAGATAGTAGGAGACATGAGAGACCTCTTGGCTTGCCTAGAGCCAACTTGATTGACCTTTTTGTGCTTTGAATGATTCCTTGATTGTCCACCTTCCACCTGATCACATGCCCTGATGGTAAGAAGGATGCCATGCTTCATTTTTCTATGTTAAATGCAATGTAATGTTAATGAGGTGGATATGATATGATAAATGATAATGCCATGCTATGATGACAAAAGGGGAGAGCAAATTTTGGGGTATTACAGCTGCCCCTATTCAAGCGCTGTAGACCTGAATGCCTGAAAGCAATTGCTTTCGGACTTTCAAGGTATATAGTGATTGAATACCAAAAATAACCAAAAATTTGCTCTGGGTGATGAAGAAGAAAAGGGATATAAACCCAACGAGATTGCTGGATTGAATCTTCGATGAAACGTCGGAGAGACCTGTCTTTTGAACGACGCCAGACGACTACTGGCTTGCCACGCTACTGGTGGACTTTGACAAATGTCTTTTTAAACGACGCCAGACGACTACTGGCTTGCCACACTGCTGGTGGACTTTAGAAATGTCTTTTATGCAATTCCAGACGACTACTGGCCTGCCACACTACTGGTGGACTTTGATAACGTCTTTTGAACGACGCCAGACGACTACTGGCCTGCCACACCACTGGTGGACTTTGCAGCTTCGTGCCACCCGAAGACGGACTTTTGCCAATCCACTGTTGGTCTTTTGCCACCCGAAGACGGACTTTTGCCAATCCGCTGTTGGACTTTTGCCACCCGAAGACGGACTTTTACCAATCCGCTGTTGGACTTTTAGCTGCTTTGCCACCCGAAGATGGACTTTTGCCAATCCACTGTTGGACTTTTAGAATATGCCACCCTTAGATGGACCTTTCGCCAATCCACTGTTGGACTTTTGCCACCCGAAGACGGACTTTTGCCAATCCACTGTTGGACTTTTAGCTGCTTTGCCACCCGAAGATGGACTTTTGCCAATCCACTGTTGGACTTTTGCCACCCGAAGACGGACTTTTGCCAATCCACTGTTGGACTTTTGCCACCCGAAGACGGACTTTTGCCAATCCACTGTTGGACTTTTGCCACCCGAAGACGGACTTTTGTCAATCCACTGTTGGACTTTTGCCACCCGAAGACGGACTTTTGCCAATCCACTGTTGGACTTTTGCCACCCGAAGACGGACTTTTGCCAATCCACTGTTGGACTTTTAGAATTTCAAAATTGAATTACTCTCTGCCTCTGCGCCAGACATCTCTGCTGACTCTGCTGAGGAACAATGATCAATGACTTGACTTTAGAGGTTCCTGAGAGGATAATATCTCTGCTGGCGAATGGATGAACAATCCGTCTGCTTCGAATTGTCAAGCTTGCCAAAAATAAATTGGACTTTAAGATATGAGGGAATGATGACTCTGCCAGGAATTATTCCATCTGTTTGGGGCTGGATTCTGGTCACAGCAACTCCGCTGGGGATGAGAATTTCTTTGCAGGGCGTTTTGCTAGGGAAGAAAAGTCATAAAAAACTCTGCTTGGGGATCTATCCAATCCAAGACCCTTTGTAGGGGTTATCCACCTTTTGACCCGGCTGGGGAAAGACTGTGCCACCCTTGTTGAGGAATAGATTCTGCCGATCTTATAAACCTCTGCGGGGAGAACAACAACTCAGCTGGGGAGTATTGCTGACAAGATTCGATGCTGACCTCTGTGGGGGATCATTACCAGAGACACAAACTTGCTGGGGACCAGGGCTACTTTGCCAGGGATATGCGAATCCTGGTTAGAACATTCCCCTGCAACTTGCTAGGAAAGAGTCCTTAGAGATCTGTTGGGGAAACCCAAAGCAAATCCACAGTAGTTTGCTGAAGAATATGACTGTCAAGCTTAGGATAAGTACCACAATGCCCCATGTTAGGCGAGCTTCCCTTTAGACAATTCCGTTAGGGATGACGAGTTTATAACAAACTCTGCTGGCGGAAACTGCTTTAAAACGTCTCGTGCTGGAGAATGCCTTTTGAGAGGATTTTACAGAAGACCAACTGTCCTCAAACTCTACTGGGGATGATCAACACTTCATGCTGGGGAAACAAACATGCCCCATGCTTGGACAAAACAACAATTCGTCCCCGAAGAGGATGTCATAAGAGGATTTTACAGAAGATCTAGCCTCTTCAAACTCTTGCGACTTCGCTGGGGATAATGACCATCAGTTTCGGTGTCGACGAGACCACTCTTTTGGGGAACCTGTGACCGTTATCGACACAGAAAAGCTTGTAGTTGTTGGAAGGACTGAATAAGAGAATCGACTTAATAAGATACCACGATACCCAGTTGAGCTCAATTCGTTGATATCGAATCGTCGTGACCGACCGTCGACCGAATGATGGACTTAATCAGTGAACATTGTGACAAAAGGGTGACCACCTTTCTCGAACATGATTGCCCCAGTCTTCTGCATGGAAGTAAGTGATTACTCGTCTAGAAGACATGATCCCGTGATCTCGCAAAGGCTTCAATTTTGCCTTTGAGCCTAGTATGAGGCTGCTACCTACAAGCAAAGGATATGCACGTATACCCCGTGCGAGATATGACTTCTGCAACTGAGAAAATCTAACTCTGAACCACCACGTATACCCCATAGAGCATTTACAAAGTTTAGAAAATGGTAATTTACGGGAAAATGGCTACATTGAAACATAATGACCGCTATCCTTCTACCAACTTTAAATTCTGGACATCCTGAGCTTCTATTGAAGATGACCTTGACTGAAGTCTTTCGACAGATGGTGTTACCGCTGGGGAATTAACCTTGTCAGACGCAATTACTTGCCATGAATCCCTAACTTTTGTCTGGATTGTATTTTGAGGTTTTCAATCCATCGAGATGATTTTTGCTTATGTCTCTAATTTTTGCCTTGACCGCCCTTTCGGATTTTCAATCCACCGAGACATTTTTTTTATTATTTAGGCGAAGTATTTCTTGGCTACATCAATATTTGTGGGGTAGGTAAACTCCTCTCTATCCATGGTTGCAAGTCTCAAGGCACCGCTTGAGAAGGCTTTCTTAACAACGTAAGGGCCATCATAATTCGGAGTCCATTTGCCCCTAGAATCAGTGAGGAATAATTGTATCTTTTTTAGCACAAGGTCTCCTTTCTTGAAGACACGGGGTCGGACCTTTTTGTCGAGCGCCTTCTCCATTCTTTGCTGATACAACTAACCATGGCATAGGGTCGTTATTTGCTTTTCTTCGATTAGGTTTAGTTCATCGTGTCGAATTTGACACCATTCAGCCTCTGTCAGCTTGGCTTCCATCAATACCCGGATTGATGGTATCTTTACTTCTATGGGTAGCACTACTTCCATGCCATATACTAGAGAGAAAGGGGTTGCCCCTGTTGAAGTGTGAACATATGTGCGATAACCGTGGAGAGCAGAAGGCAGTATCTCGTGCCAGTCTTTGTAGGTTACAACCATCTTTTGAATGATTTTCTTGATATTCTTGTTAGCCGCTTCTACCGCCCTGTTCATCTTAGGCTGGTAGGGAGATGAGTTATAGTGTTCGATCTTGAACTCAGCACACAACTCTTTCATCATCTTGTTGTTTAAGTTAGATCCATTATCCGTAATGATCTAGCTTGGAACACCATAACGGCAGATGAGATTGTTCTTGATAAATCGAACCACCACTTGTCTGGTTACATTGGTGTATGACACTGCTTCGACCCACTTGGTGAAGTAGTCAATAGCTACCAGAATGAATCGATGTATGTTTGAAGCTTTGGGTTCAATCATGCCAATCATGTTGATTCCCCATATAGAAAAAGGCCATGGAGAATAAAGTACTTTGAGATGCGATGGCGGTACATGGATCTTGTCTGGGTATATCTGACACTTGTGACACTTCCTCATGTAATTGTAGCAATCAGATTCCATTGTCAGCCAATAATATCCTGCTCTCAGAATTTTTCTCGCCATTGTGTGTCCATTGGCATGAGTGCCAAAGGAGCCTTCATGAATTTCTTTCATCAACATGTTTGCTTCTTGTCTGTCTACGCATCTAAGCAAAACCATGTCGAAGTTTCTCTTATAGAGTGTATCACCGTTTAGGAAGAAGTTGCCAGCCAGTCTTCTGAGAGTCTTCCTGTCTTTTCGGGATGCCCCAGGTGGGTATTCTTGTTTTTGAAGGAAGCACTTGATATCATGATACCCGGGTTTATCGTCGATGAATGCTTCTATTGCAAGGACGTAAGCGGGCATTTCAAGGCGCATTATGTCAATCTTAGGTACGTCATTCCATTGAATTACAGCAATCATGGAAGAGATGGTGGCTAGTGCATCAGCGATGTAATTTTCTTCACGAGGGATGTGATGAAACTCGATTCTGTTGAAGAATGGTAACAACCTTCTCGCGTAATTTTTGTAAGGAATCAATCCTGATTGATATGTGTTCCACTCTTCTTTGATCTGATTGATAACCAGGGTTGAGTCTCCATACACATCCAAGTTCTTTATCCTTAAGTCAATTGCTTCTTTGAGACCCATGATACAAGCTTCGTATTCGGCCTCGTTGTTTGTGCATTTGAACGTTAGTCGGGTGGTGAAAGGAATATGGGTACCCTGAGGTGTTACGATGATTGCCCCAATTCCGTTTCCATAATTATTGACAGCTCCGTCAAAAATTAGTCCCCATCGGGAACCTGGTTCTGGACCTTCACTGGGTAGCGGTTCATCGCAATCTTTCATTTTTAAGTACATGACATCTTCGTCTAGGAAGTCAAATCCGACTGATTCCTGATCATCAATCAGTTGGTGAGCCAAATGATCGGCTAAAATACTTTGATAGGTTACCCCCGCGTTCTTTAGACCAAATGGCATTACCTTGTAACAAAAGGTGCCCCATGGGGTGATGAATGAAGTTTTCTCCATATCTTCCGATGCCATTTTGATTTAGTTATAGCCCGAGAATCCATCCATGAAGGAGAAGACTTTGCACTTTGTTGTGCTGTCAACCAGCATGTCAATGTGTGGCAGGGGGAAGTCGTCCTTTGGACTTGCTTTGTTCAGATCTCTGTAGTCTACACACATTCTGACTTTTTCGTCCTTTTTCGGAACTGGTACTATATTAGCTAGCCATTGAGGATATTCTGAGGTGGCGAGGAAACCGGCGTCGATCTGCTTCTATACTTCTTCTTTAATCTTGATGGCCATATCCGGATGAGTCTGTCTCAGTCTTTATTTCACTGGAGGACATTCTGTTTTAAGCGGTAAATGGTGTTCCACGATGCTGGTATCCAACCTTGGCATGCCCTGATAGGATCAAGTAAACACATCTGGAAACTCTTTGAGAAGTTTTATCAAACCTCTTCTGACAGCTGGACTAAGTAGTGCCCCAATCTTAACTTCTTTCTTTTCTTCCTCTGAACCTAAATTGATAGTTTCCAACGGCTCTTTGTGAGGCTCAATAGACCTTTCCTCTTGTCTGAGTAGTCGGGAGATCTCTTCTGGAATTTCTTCGTCCTCTTCTTCTTCAGCTTCAAATATCAGGAATTCAAAGTTGGGAGAAGGCATTGGATCGTATGTTTCAATAGTGTTTAAAACAAGCAATCTGGATGACGTGATGATTCATTTTTTAGCAAAGACATAGAAAATGCAAGTGTGTGTAGTGTATTTTCTGAAAAATGCTTGTTTTTATTTTGGGTTATTTTTAGGATTATCATTTTCTGAAAAATGAAATGTGAAAACAACAATAAATGCGGGAATTCAGAATGACATTATTTATTCATGATTTTTCGATTCTTGAAACACAACCCTATAAAACAAAAACTTTGTCGCTTTGGGCGAAGCAAAGAGGGACATTTACAGAAAGGTGAGCCCTATAAAAACATCTGTTTCACTTGGGCAAGGTGAAAGGTTAAAACAAAGATGGTAATTACTTAAGCTTATGGACGACTTTCGGGACATCGACAGCAACCCATTGGCGACGAACTCCTCTATGAATCACAAAGTCTGGTATCTTCCTTCTTGGGTTGTCTTCAGAAACAACGTTGATTTATGGCGGAGTAGGATCATTGGAGTCTTCCTCCCAAGCAGAATTGTCATAAACGAACTCTTCTGCTGTATCTCCCCTAGTGTTTTCACTCTCAAGAGGATCTCCCCATCCAGTTGCTGGATGTCCTCGTATCTGATGTGAGAGTTTTCGGGAGTGGTGTATTTGACTAGAAAATCATACTTGCCGCTTGGCTATCCTAAGGTGTCCCATATTTCTGTGGGAATAGAGGAGTCATCCTCCTCAATGACGTTGACCTCAGGGAAAGCATAGTTAATGAATTCTTGTCCTGCGACCTTTGCAAATTCATCATTGTGGTGTTGGATATCTTCGGGATGTCCCGAGTAATGATCTCATGACTTTGTTGGGACGTGGGTATTCTTTTCAATATTACTCAACTGATAGGCACCGTCTGACTGACTCTTTTTCCCCAAGTCTTCCGTGTATGGCTTCCAGATAGGCAAGTCATCCAGGGGATCATAATAGTCGTGGTCGAAGTTGTCTTTCATCAGATCATCTTCCTCTAATAAATTGGCAGGAGCACGGCATCCTTCGGGATCACAATCTCCATAGATCATCCTGACGTTTAACATCGGTATATATCTCGGGCTCTTCTTTGGAAAGAAAAATGGCATGTGCACTTCTTCCTGAGACATATAACCGTCCTTGTTGAGATAAGACTTCCACTCCTCATCCATATCGGAGGAGTCGCTCTTATTGATGGTGTGTACTTCTTGAGACACTGGTTGGAGGAAACCTCCACTATGGAAGAAATCCTGAATGGGACGAAAACTTTCGTCTCTCTTTGTAGTCTGGGTACAGGTTGAATAGAAACCAAGACCTTTCTCTGTCTTGTTATCAGTAGGAATTACAATATGTCCCCATCCTTTTGTGTCATTACTCTTGATTACCTCGAGAGCATCTTTGTATGAGGAAATCGATGTCCCTTTTTCTGGTCGATTCTCATTGCTCACCGAGAGTGCTTGGAACTGAGTTCCAATAACTTCCTCTGGTTCTACACATGAGAAAGATGATAAGTTGCTCACGATTAAGGCTTGCTCTCCGTAGACTGTGACTAACTTGTCATTCTTGACGAACTTCAGCTTTTGGTGAAGTGTCAAAGTGACTGCCCCAACTTCGTGTATCCAAGGTCTTCTTAATAAACAACTATATGCTGCCCGGATATCCATGACCTGGAAAGTGACTTGGAAAGTGTGAGGACCAATGGTTATGGGAAGATCGACTTCACCGATAACTGTTTTTCTAGATCCGTCAAAGGCTTTGACGATGATCTCACTGCCTCTCATCGGAGCTTCTTAGAACAATAGTCGTATCAGAGTTAATTTTGGCATAACATTCAAATATGATCATGTGTCCACCAGTACGCTGGCTAAATCATCGTCTTGGCAGTTGACCGTAATGTTAAGCTCCATATTATGATTTTTGCCTTCTTCCGGTAGTTCTTCATCACTGATTCCTAAGTTGTTGCAGGAAGTGATGTTGGAGATGATGCTGTCAAATTGTCCTACTATCACATCTTGTTCCATGAAGGCTTGCTCTAAGACTTTCTATAGAGCTTCCCTGTGAGATTCTGAACTAAGTAGGAGAGATAGCACATAGATTCGAGACGGAGTTTGCAACAATTGGTCTACAATGTTGTACTCGCTTTTCTGGATGAGCTTCAGCATCTCATCATTGTTCTTTGTAAGTTATTGATTACTGGATTGACCGACTTGTTGATTTGGAACTTCCGTTTGAGGTTCCTTTTCTTTGGCAGGTTCTCCAACTCCTCTGCTGAAGATCCGACCGCTCCGGGTAACTCGACTGATGTCGGCAATGTTCACGACGGAGGGTAATTGAGTTTCCTTTCCATTTTCGATGGTCGTTGCACCATATTTGTAAGGGATAGCCTTACCTGACTTGTAAGGTATGGGACCTCGCAGGTAGATAACCACAGGAGCTTTCTGATTTCTCTGACTGTTATAGGCGGCCTCAATTGGTTCCTGGTTGGGAACTTTTCTACAATCAAGAGGGATTCTTGATTCATTGAGTAAAGGTATTATGGCGCAAATGTTTTTGGTCATTCCATGATTGGAGATTACGACAGCGCTTTCGCTTTGACCAGGGAGGTAGTCTTGTATCGTGTTAATCGACCAGAACTTGAACATGGTCGAATCTCCTTTCGGTCTAACTGATTTTGGAGGGCTGCTCGTACGAGATAACATCCTTGGTTATTTTTCGTGCATACTCTACAGTGCTCATAATTGTATGGAGGTACCCGACCACACCCGCTTTGTATGTAGTGCATCTTTACTAGATCTGCATCTGTTGAGCGGATATCACAACTTTGATGTCTATCAGTGCCATACCCCAAAATTTTCCCTCTCATTTTTCATATTATTTAACATGTGCTTTCATTGCATTCAAGTCATAGAAAAATAAAGCATTCATCTTTGCATTCAGCATAGGGCATGTGATCAGTGGTTTTCAGAGTATTGATCATCCAAGGCAAGAGAGCTAGAGTCAAGGGTTTCCCAGCAAGCCTCAAAGGTTTCTTATATCATATATCATCTCATTTGATCCCATAAGTCATTGGAAGATGGGAATTCATCAAGAAGATTGGACAGTGCATCATCTCCTATCAAAAGCAGTCAAAATTAGGGTTTATGACTCAAGCAGTCTCTTGATGAAATTTTTGTTCAAACTTGATTTCAATGTCTTCTACATGATGTCAAGTATCTAAGGATGGAAGATTGCCCATTGGTTGATTTTAGAAAAGTTTCAATTGGTCAGTTGCTTGAGAATCAAGAAATTAGGGAAAAAGTCAACTGTGCAGTGGAAAAAGTCAACTCCTGACTTTTAAGGTCAAATTCATGAAATTCAAGTTACATATGTTCATTGTACAAGATTTGATCAAGAAATGATGAAGGAATCATCAAAAATCAAGAATTGCACAAACTTTCCATTTTTAGCAACTTAGGGTTTCCAAAAATGGCAAGTTTTGGACCATTTGGCACTACACTTTAGGGCATTCTTTCTCTATGATAAAAGCTCCAAACTTCAGGCCTAAGTTGAGCCAATCAAAGATCATATTTCAAGCTTCAAATCCATATCAAGAACTCTTTCATTGGATCAAAATTGAGGGAGTTATGATCAATCAAAGTTTGGTAAAATCAAGGCAAATTTCAAGTCATGGCAAGGCAAGTTCAGGCCTCCAGGCCATAATTTCATCAAACACTTGGTGTGCCAAATGTCAAGATAATTTTCTCTACCAAGGAAGTTTCAAATGAAAAACTTTCCAACATGAAAGTTGTTCATCTCCATGCCCTCTACAACTTTCATGTTTGGAGATTTTTCATTTGATCAAAGGATAAAGAGTTATGATGGTCCAAACATGGGAGTCTCACTCTGAAATTGCCATAGGCCATGATGCCATGCATGCAACAAGTTGCCAAGCCCATGAGACAGTTTGGATCCCTTGAGTTTCAAGCCATTTTCAAGTGTGTTAAAGGTCTTCTTTCACTTTGATTCCAACATCAATCATGTTCTATGATGTACCATCTTTCCATAGCCACCAAGATCATCTCATTTCATGTATTATGCTTAGAGAATTCCATCATAAAACCTCCTTATTTTCATTGAAACCATGCTGCCAAGAATAGAATGTTGACATTGTTGTTATTGATTCAGTTCACACGCATACATCAAGCACTACACACCAGCCACTCTTTTCCTATTATGAACACACGTGTTTCTTACACATACATGCTACATACATCTCCATACACCAAAGAGGAAAGGTGGAAAACTTGTTCTACAAGTTTTGCTGCAGCAACACAACATCACCACCTCTCATTTCACTAAACCTCACCATGAACTAACATGATCACTCCACACCCTAATAAAACTTCATCTCGTGTCAATAACTAACCCAACTCATTCTGTTAACTCAACTCAGCTAAACCAACTCATTTAACCAACTTCCAACTGTTAACTCTTGTGGTTAACAGGTTAACTAGAGATATAAATAAAGCTTCAACATATTTTGAAAGGAGCTTCATTCATCTTCTTCATTTTAACACATTTCACAAACTCTCATTCTCAAGTTTCTCTCTGAAAATTCTCTCTGAGTTCTCTCTCTTTTTGCACGATTTCATCATCATCTTCATCCATTGCTTCATATTGTAACATTCTGAAAGAACAAGCTGAAACAAGATTAATTCCTCCAGTGCAATCTCACTTCAGATTTGATTTTCTCTCTGTTTTCATCAAGATTCGAAGATTTAGAGCATTTATTTTGCTCTTAGAAAGATCAAGATCAAGTTCTCCTCTCTGGTTTTCTTTTTATTCAAAGTTTTTTCAGAGTTGCAGGTTTGAACTTCTTCAAACTTTGCTTGCACGGTTTCTACTTATTGTTGCTTGTTTCATGATGATTTGAGCTTAATAGAAGCAGTGTGAGTGATCTGGCTAGTTGATAGACCTCTTAGAGGTGTAGATCCAAACTTAGGGAAAAATGTTTGTGATCGTTTCTTGCTGTGTGTGCATTGTTTGGTGATTTCAATGTTAGATCCTTGTTCTCCTTAACTTCCTCTTTCGATTGGTATAATTTTTGTGAATTTCTGGAAGTATATAAGTAGTTGCAGTGGTCAGAGGTGGCCAGAGAAGATGACCGGAGGTCTTTCTCCGGCCGGTGAGGGTTTGCTAGGGTTTAATCACCAGAACATATCATAGTCGTCTGATCTATTTCATCCAACGCTTCCTAAAGTGCCAACACATTAATGATCATGTGACATGTGCGTGCCATTTTTATTGGACTCTGAATGATTGTATGTGTGTGTATGTGTGGTAATTGTGGTGTGCATGCGTTGTAGACCATTGGATGTGCTTACCTTTTCTCATTATCTCATCATGATTTGATCTTGTGGATGTGATTGAGTCAGCATGTTTGACTGAAGTGTACCATGATTCACACACACGCGCGCGCTCTGTTGGACTGGACCCTATATGCTTTTCGTACCCCCATGTTCTGAGCCCAAACTCTTTCTTAACTACATATTTTACTTTCGCCACACCCCCTGCTCCATTTCTTTTATGTTTTTAATTTCTTTTTTTTGTATTGTTTGATTTTCTTTCATTAAAAATACTAACTCAACTCTAAAAATTCTAAAAAAATTCTTATGTCATCTTGATACATAAAAATAATTTTCTATTATTTTTAATTCTGACTTTATTGATTTTAGTTCATATTTTCATTTTTTTTTTTAATTTCCTTTTAAATGATCCTCTTCATTGGTAGTTGAACTTCCCCATTTTATTTCTCTTAACTCACATACTCTTTTGCATTCATTCTTTTTGCACTTGTTAAATAACATCTGAAATCATCTAAAAACATTTTCATTTTATTTTTAAAGTCATTTTATCTTAGGTTTTGATGTGCATATGTGAGCTTTCTTTTGATGTGTCTCAATGAGACTTTGTGATACCTTTTGATCATGTTTCCTTTTGAGTTTTGCCATGAGTTTTGATACATGCCTAGCCCCTGACTTAGGTTAGTTGAGACCTATGTTCATATTTTTGTCCATGTGATTTGGTAATTGTTTGATACCTTGTATTTGAAGCAACATTTGTGCATGTTCTTTTACTTCCCTCTAACATGATTTTGATGAGGCACTTGTGCCACCTTGTCTTGTTTGCTTTATGTGAGATTATAGGGTTTGTTTAGAATATTATAGATCCTTCTTGGTTCATTTATAGGTCCTTTTGATTTGGGTTTACCTTTGATGTGTGGTGGTGCATTTTAACTTGCATTTTTGACCTAATTCCACATCTCATTTCTTCTTGTGCTCTATATGATTTGAGTTTGCATTGTGTATGCTATTTCATTCTTGCCATTTGCATATCATCAATTGTATGCTACTAGTCTATAAGCATTCATACTCATTTCATATGTCATGCATCTTTAACATGTAAATTTTTGCATCTAATTGAAGCTTGTTTCTCTCCTTTTCATTTCTTATTCATCTATTTTCTATTACTTGAATCATTTCATCCATGACTTGTATGATTGTTCATATGCATTATAAGACATTCATAAATGATGTATGTTTCTGACCTTGACATTTCATTAAGCATAAATACATGTTCATCTTGCATTTTTATTCATCTTTCATCAACTACTTTCACGGTGCATTTCTTTGATGTTTAAGGCATTGTTTGTGCAAAGTTTGATTGTGTTCGGTACCTTAACTTTAGAGGAATTTCTTAGGGGGTTAGTTCTGACTTAGAAACTTTATCAACCTTTAGGACATTTCTTCTTTAGTTCTTAACTTGTTTGATCTTTACTTGTTTTTTCTTTCTTTATGTCTTTACTTGCAAATTGTTTTTTTGCTAACATTTTCAGGGGCTAATGGTAAGTCAAGTGTGTGTGTGTGTGCACCCACATACAACCTCTTCTTTCACCTCTTTTAAGCTTTCAATTTGTGTTTGTGATAAGCATCTAATGCTTTCTTTGTTCAATCTCTTTCATTCCCTTTGAGTTCTTAACTTAACTTCCATCTTGGAAGTAAGTTAGAACTCACTCTTCTTCTCTTTTCTTTTAGAGTTAGGTTTCTAAACCATACTTAACCATTAGGAACATCCATGTATGATAACTTTAGGGTTTGAGTCTTAGTCCCCCTCATTAGATTTTACCTTTCTTAACCTTTGAGTTTCTCTTCTCCTCATCTCAAAACAAAAGCAAAAACACTTAATAAAGGCATAACATATATTGCATTTGAGCCTTTCATGTGAGAATAAGATAGTGAGGGGTCTTCTCTCACTTTCTTAGAATGTTTAGCATACGTCCCGTCTTGGGTCGATATGCGAGGCATTCGATCCTACGTGAAAGACTTAAATGCAATATGCGTTATACACACCAATAATCAAAAGATTTATTTCTAAAATACAAAAACAAACAAATTCTCTTCTCATCTCCTTCATTCTATTCCTTAAGGACTTGTCATGTCTGTTCTACCTCAAACAGGTAACGCCTAAGTCTCCATACAGCGAGTTGCAACACCTAACTTCTGGGACGCGCACTCTGACGTTTCCACTAAAAAACACAAACAAAGCAACCCTTGTTGAGTCGAACTATGTTTGCTCTGATTCTTCTTCCTCGTCTGATTGAAGATACGTAGGCACGAAATGCGATATCTCGACGAGCAACCTCTCCCCGTAGTCCGTCGAACTACGTTGACTCTGACTTTCCCATTGTACTGAGGGAATACGTAGGCCTAGGACAACGATAACGTCCTATCGAGTCACTTTTTTTTCTTTTCTTCTTCGTTTCTCCGTTCTTTTCCGTTCCCGTTCCTTCTCCTTTCCAGTAGCAGTGAAGCTCCAGTCGACGACACCCTTTGATCGAACAGCAACCGTGGATCCCATCGGGTACGATGGACGCGTGGGGGTGCTAATACCTTCCTCTCACATAACCGACTCCCGAACCCAGTTCTCTTGGTTGCAAGACCATGCTCTTCCTTCCCTCAGGTTTATGCAGTGTTTCCTTTCCCTCTCTTGGGATAAATACACATTGTTGGCGACTCTGTTTCCGTGCCACTTTTGCGTTTGTACCTGGATGAAAATCCCGGGAGCGACAATCAGGATTCCTATCAGTTGTGCTAATCAGTTGTGTAGCTTCATCCAGATAAATTGGAAGCCACCAGTGGTCCAACAGATGTTGAAGTGTTCTTTATACAAGCGCACACCCTTGGTCGTCTTTACAACATTTTTCACAGTCTTGATAATCATGTGAAGCCAGAAAATCGAGCCTGGCCTTCTTAGCATGTAATTCTACTAGACTGGTATTCATCAAGCGTATGTCAAAGATTTGAACCATATTAACTTGATGGTCATTTCTTTCACGGAGTCTTGGATCCATCCGAGATCCATCTGACGTTGGAGGGCCTCTTGTATAAAAGAGCATCCCTGATTATTTGTTGAGCAGATCAGACAAGTGTTATAATCGTGCTGTGGCAGATTATAATATTGACTTTGTCTCGAATTCATCACCACTATATTGACGTTCATTGCACGAATGTCATGGTTCTGAACAATGTTGGGATGTGCATGGGCCATGTTTACTTCACGAATCATGTGATCCTGAATCCAGCCCAGATCCATTTGTTATTGTAGAGCTGCTTGCACTACGGAACACCCTTGATTGTTCTTTGAGCAGATATCACACTAGTGATAATTGTGAGACGGCACATGATCGTACCTGCTCTGTCTGCAATGCATCTTCACCAGATTGGTTCCCAATAGGAGTACATCGTGAATTTGATAACTGCGGCTAGTTTTTTCCTCTATTAAATTCACTGCAGTCTTCTCATGTTGCGGCAACGGGTTTGTCTGAACATTTGGATTAGTATCTTTGAAAGATAGGACCCTATTCCTGACAAGCTTCTGTACATCAGACTTGAAGCTGAGATAATTCTCACTGCAGTCTTCTCGCCGCTACTGGTTGATACCTTCGCCTTTGCTTTCCCAGAGAGATATTATTGATATCTCGCTCTTTCTTCTTTTGGAAAGCACTACCGTATCTCTTAGTACTGCTAGATGGCTCTGCATCTTTGACCAATCGTCCTTCTCGGACCGCTTCTTCAAGGCGTACTCCATGTTCACCATTTTGGTGAATTCACTGGGCGCACTGGCGGCCATCCAGTCGTAATAGAACGAGCTTAAGGTTTTCAAAAAGATCTTGGTCATCTCCTTTTCCTCAAGAGGGGGAAAATCTGAGCGGCAATTTCACGCCATCTCTGAGCATATTCTTTAAAAGTTTCTTTGTCCTCTTGTGACATTGCTCTGAGCTGATCCCTATCCGGTGCCATGTCCAAATTGTATTTATACTGCTGAACAAAGGCAACGCCGAGATCTCTGAAAGTACTGATCTTGGTGCGGTTTAAACCCATGTACCATTTGAGTGCAGCACCGGTTAAACTGTCTTGGAAGTAATGGATCAGTAGCTGTTGATTCTCTATGTGAGTTGACATTTTTCGAGCGTATATCACCAAATGACTTTAAGGGCAAGAGTTGCCTTTGTATTTTTCAAAGTAAGGCACCTTGAATTTGTGTGGTATCTTTACATTAGGGACCAGGTAGAGGTCTGCGACGTCCTTTCCGAATAAGTCTTGACCGCGAAGGCATGCAGTTCCTTCTACATTTCCAAGAATTGTTCCTGGAACTCATTCATCCTTACGTACATGTCTTCGTTTCCATTGGAAATTGCTTGTGGAACCTGTCCTTCTAGGACAGTGTGTATCACTGATTGTGGTATAGACATTACAGCAGTGATTCTTGGCGCTTCCATGCCTTGAAGTTTGTAACCTTCATGAGTTATTGTTGTAACCCTTGCATCTTAACTTTCCCAAAGTTTGTAACCTTCAGGTCCAGCAGTTCCTGCTACAGTTTTTGGGTCTTCAGTGACTGGTGGGATATATCCTTCAGGTATAAAGTTAAGAGGCATGCCCCAGGGGCGACCTTTAGGCATGTTGTACCGAGGATGATTCTCATGTGTCTCTATTATGGGTGTAGATGTAATCTATGAGATTACAGTCTTTTGATGCCGCTGCTCCTGAGCTGCTGCCAGGGATTGCATGTCATTGTGAAGTTTTTCCAAACTTTCCTTCAGAGCGTCGATTTCTTCTCTCAGCTCTCTGTTCTCTTCCTCGAGATCGTTCATTTTCTTTTGTCGATTGGCCCGAGTATTGTTTGAGTGAGATAGTTTGACTCTAGAATTATGACACATACGTGAGACTCAAAGATAAGAAAAATGCGTTATATGAGAATGATGAATGATATGCAATGACATTTTTTTAATCAAAAAGAAACTTCAACAAATAGATTACAAATATCACACAGTGGGGGAGACCCCTTTTATTGAATTCGAAAGATTGCAGTATTTTACAAGGAAAAGTATAGTAGTTTACAAAGTGCTGTAAGGAAATGTCTAAGCTCATGGATCCTGAGTCCTCTCTGAAGAGAGTTCAGATACTGGTTCCTGCATTTTCCTTTTCTTTGATCGGGGCTCTTCAGTCGTTGTCAGGTTGTCAGTTCTTTGCCAAGTGAAAGGAGCGAGAAAATTTCTTCGGTCTTGCTGACTTTCTATACCATGTTGCTCTATATCTCAATCAGAGCATCCTTCTCCTTTAACAGTTCCTGAATTTTGGTAGACTCCAAATTAAGGATTCGGTATTTGTTTTTCCAAGAGCTTTTCTCACGTTGAACTTTGTTGAGAGCGACCTGGAGTTTTTCCAAGTCAGACATGAAATAAAGGACAGATTCCTTTAATGGAAAAACTTCTTGACGAGGGTAAGGCATCCTCAGCTTGAGGGCTCTAGTTTGCACCTAGTGGAGATAAGGTTCCATGGAGGTACAATTTGGTCTTCCCAGAGACTCTCTACCTTTCCTATGAATATGTTGTCAGGCATGCACTATTTCCTTCTTTAGTGCCCTGTCGTTTTCTCCTTCCTTGAAGAAAAGACCTTCTAGGTGAACATTATGTGGGATATTCTTCATCGGGTATCCGAGTTGATGGCGAGCTAAAATTGGATGATAGTTGATTCTTTATTTAGTTCCAATGAGGGGTACATTAGGGAAATCTCCACATCTGTCTATGATCTCTATCCCTTCGTAAATCCTATTGTACTAATCTATGTCAGAGTTGGTAAGAGACATAATCCTTTGTGACCAACGTAGAGTACTCTTGTGATCCCAAAAAGAAGCAGACTTGGGTAAATGGGAAATGAACCATTTGTAGAATAAAGGTACACAACATGTGATCATTCCTCCGCTGTACAAATTCCTTAAGTGTATAGAATGATAAGCATCTACGAGCAAGTTTGGTACGGGGTTTCCTATCAAGAATATATTAACAACATTGGTATCGAAGAAGTTGCCGATGTTTGGAAAGAGGAATAACCCATATATGAGCAGAATAAAGACGTCTTCGAAAGTAGTTATGTTTCCTATACTAGTAAAGTATAGAGCTTTCTCCATCAGGAATTTAGCTGGTAAACCCTGGATTCCTCCTTTAGTGGTTATGTGAGTCCTAACTTCTGACTCGTCCAAAGAGATTGCTCTTGCAATGGTTTGTTCCTTTGGAATTTCTTCCAGTCCAAAAAATGGAGCTCGGTCAGTGATAGGTAAATCAATCAGATGGGAGTACTCTTCCAGTGTTAGTTCCAGTTGGTAATCCGGGAAAGTGAAGCAGTGGTAAACTGGATCTTAGAACTGAATCAGCGTAGACAGGATTCCTTCAACTACGTTAACCCTTAACAGAGACAATAGTCCTCTGTGCTTAGCTCTAAAAGCCTCAGGATTGGTAATCATCCTTGCCAATTTCCTTAAGTCTTCTAGTTTCGGAGCCTTGAAGGTGTACTTGTGCGTCTTTCTTCTACCGAAATCCATAATGCAACCTCTGATATTTGCAATTATTGGTTTAGTTTATTTTGAAAAAAAAAATTCTTGTTTGAAAAGAGTTTTTTAGATGAATGTATGAATGCAACACACAATAACATTTGAAAACATGGGTTCAAGGGTTCAACATCACGAGCATGAAGCCATGGCTCTACCCATCCCCAAAGGTTGTACTATTTTGGTCAATTTTTGTACCTGTAGAACGGGTTCTAAGGTTCCCAAAGTCATTGACCCCTCCTAGGGATATAAACAGCAAGCTGATTCACTCGAGCGAGCTGTAATATCCTAGGATGAATCTCATTTGAGTGTAGTACTGTGTATCAACTATTCCCGATAGTCACCACACTACCAAATGGTCATATGGTTAATGTCTACTAAATCCTCAGGGTCATGGGTACCACACTGGGAAAGACAATGCTTTCACGACAATCGGTCGTTCAACATCGATACTTCCGCACGGGTACCTCGACTGATTCGTGGACTGCCAAGTTAGCTTGGTCGGGATTCACTCCCTATAAGCGTTTCCTGGATATGCCACCACTTATCTTAATGTTCTCTCAAACTTTCCATATGATTATTAATCGCATTCCCAGTTGACAGAAAATTAAACACGGGTATCAAGTAGTAATAATTATATATATATATATATATAGTAGAAAGTAGAAAATGCCAGACAATCTAGACCTCTTAGGAACTCTAATCCTAAAGACTCCCCAGCAGAGTCGCCATTTTTCTATAGCGTGCGATTTTTGTCGATAACACGACCACCTTACCGCAATGGTTGGATTTGGGTGCTCCTTTCTGATTTCTTATTTATCCTATGAAGCTGGAAAGGAAAGGGAAGATATCTAAAACTAACCTTGCACGCAAGTGTTTTCTTTAACAAATGCTAAGATATTAGGGGGTCCGGGGTCAGATTATACAATGGGAAGTTGTCAATTACCCAGCGTATATATGGTTATCCATAGATCGTTTCTGGCATGTTTCTCTATTATCTACTTACTGGTGTTTATCTGTTATAAATTGGGAAAGTTTCTCCTTTGGGAGTGTTGAGAGAGTATTTTTGTTTTTTTCGGGTTTTCGATGTTTTTGGTAAGGTACTGGACCTAAAGTTTTTTATTTGTGTGCTCGCTAAGATTTTGCAATCTTATGCCTACGTATTCCCGTAAAGATAACAGGGAAATCAGAGCAATCATAGTTCCTCCTATTCTATGGGAGGAAAAGATGTTTGGTGTCTTGTTTAAAGCTCAAGATTGAAGCTAAAAGTTATTTGTGTCTTGTTCAAAGCCCAAGATTGAAGCCAAGAGATACAAACAAAACCCTAATGGTATAAACTTAAACAACTTTCTCACACCAAAGAAACCTCTCACAAAAAACTCAAGAAACAAGTGACTTTTAAGGAAGTTCAAGACTTAATGAAAAGTTGTTCATGCTTTTTGTAATTTTAGGAATTAGTGTGAAAAATAAAAATAAAAGTGAAAATAAAATTATGGAAAATTTAAATTAAACATAAAAAAAGTGTTATGAATTTTTGGAATTTTTTGGTTTAAGGAAAATGTTTTTTTAATAAAATGTTGTTGAGAAAAATAAAAAGAAAATGAATTAAAAAGAAAGTGAACCAGGGGGTGTGATTTGTAAAAAACTTAATGAACTAGCTAGAGGTTGCAGCGCATGGGCCTTCAGTCTGGAGGTGCTGGAAGGAAATCAGGCCCAAGCTAGGAAACCAAAGGAGAATGGAAAAAACAAATAAAAGGGAGTCTGGGGCGAGGGGGATTCGAACCCCAGACCCCTGGGTTGCAGCGCGCTTTCTCTACCACTGGGATGGCTATACATCCATTGTATAAGCTACCCCTAATAATATATGAATCATCAGGCGAATGTAAAATGCCACTTTGAACAAACACACGTGAAAAGAATGTAACATAGTGATATATCTCTCAACCGGTCAACCACAATTTTAAGTCACTAAATGCCAAACACACTTTGGACCAATCACAAAGTTTTGCTCTCTCTCACTCATGCAACATGAAACCAAAACCAAAAGCTCATCGTGAAAACAAAATGGAACAGCAACAATGATATGGCTTATCATCATCTTGTTCAGCCATTATCTACATTAAATATCCATAAAAAACGGTGAAACAAAACACTAACTTATACTACCCGGGGCAAGGAATATTAATGGACTTCAAATAACTTAAAACAGGAACATGATCATTGTGAAAATGACCTGGAAAAGCAACATTCAGAACTAAGATCACACATCTACCATGCCAATCAAAACCAAGCAGTGTTCTCACATTGTTAAATCCAAACTAATGCATGACAGACAGTTTGAGAGTAAACTCAAACTTCAAACTTCATCATGAAAACAACAACCTTACATGCTCCAAACCAAACAACAAAACATGGTAAGTGTCACAGCAACCAGCAAACTCACGCATACATGGTATTAGCTTATGCATATGGTCAAAAATATAAAAGGCAAGAGTAATATCACACTTATCATGTCAGCATGAATCTAAACCAAAATTTTCATGTTGTTTAACAATAGTAACCTCACTTATTCCAACTCAGTACCAAGATATGAACATCATAGTATCAGGAACTGACAGTGCCAAAAACAAACACATAAACTCCACAATATCATTCATATGGTCATTGGCTTAAGTGCAAAACAAAATAACATGATGGCAGCATGATCATGGTTTTTGAAACATGGAATAAAAGAGGATAAAGGTTACCTAGTGGAATGAGTCCACTGCACCTTCTTAAATATGAGCTTCTAAAGACTTCAAGGATTGAGCTTCTTCTTCAATCTAAGAGTTGCTGCAAAGTGTTCTCCTCTTTCTTCTTACTTGCCAAGAAAAAGTCCATAATTTACTTAGAGTGTGTATTCTGATTTTCGTGGATCTTGTTGGTGTTGAGCAGATGAGAGTGCTTCTCCTTTTATAGGCAAAGAAAACTGGTTCTTGCAAGGAAGATCCCTCGGATATCAGCTTTGTCTTGAGAAGAAAAGTGCTAGGGTTGCTGCTACTCGCATGGCTATGGCAGATTTTGGGGAAGAGAAAAATTTGTTGGTTTATGCTCAGTGATGCAGCCTGAATGGAGGTGAGAGATTTGGTCAAACATGCTGCATAAAGTAGTTACTTTCACCTTCCCATGAATGGACTGCTGCTTCCATTTTGTTAGTCAAAGGATGATGCATGTTTTAGGTAAGTTTTGAGACCAACAAACTGACAAGTTTGGACTCTTTTCAAATGCCTTGGGTGCTGCAATATGCTCGTCCAAGTCTTGGTTCAAATTAGATGGCATGGTTTAGGGTGGAACCAAAGTCGTGTCATGGACTTTGCTACATTACAACTCTTTGTCAAGTGTGCCAATTGAAGTGATTCCTAAACTCTTTGAAAGTTGGCATGTAGTAGGACAATTTTGATGTTGTGACAAGTTAAAATAGTGCCTATGAACATGTAAAAAAATGTGACAAGGTTTGGTGATCACAAGGGAATGAAATCTGAATTTTCTAAGTATGAAGCATCATGCAACATGGCCACTTTGGAGCATGATATCTCGACAACCACATTACCAATTCTTAAGATTCTCGGCTTAATGAAAAGTAGGCATTTGATAGAGCAATATTCATGTTGAAAGTGCCTTGAGGTGAGGTTTGTAACATTGAGAAAAATTGCTCTAAACTCATGCGCATGAGTTGACAAAAAGACTTAGAAAGTTTTTCTAAGTTATAGAATTTTTACAATTTGAAACAGCCAACTTTAAAGCATCATAACTTGAGATTGATTTATCCAAATGAGGAGTTCTACACATGCTTGGAAAACTTGAAGAACAAAGAACAACTTTCATGTCCAAATATTTTTTATTTGAGCCTTGGAACTAAGTGAAAAATTGAGTTAATTATGGATGAAAATTAGGGTGAAAATGACTAAAATTTCACTAAGTCCCAAAGGCAACTTCTACTCCAAGTCTCATAACTTAAAAATCATGAGTTTTTTGAGAAAAGGTCCTCAAATACACTTTGAAGTTCATGGAAATAGCTTCCATTTGAGCTTTGAGTCACTCAGTTTGGATGTGTGGTTTGAAAGTTATGGCCTTCCCAATTTTGCATAAGGAGTGAATATTCCACACTTAGGAAGTTTCAAGGACCAAGCATTGCCCTCTTTGCAAGAAACCTCTCAAAACTTGATCTCTCATGTCCTAACTCAACAATTAGACATGTCATGATGGACTTAGGACTTGAATGCTTCATCTTGGATCAAAATCTCAAAAGTCAAAGCCTCAGTCAAACCATAATTCCTCAAGAATACAGCCAGATGATCTCTGATGATCTTGCTTCTTCAATCTCTTCCAAGGTCTATAGATGGCCTCTAAGAATGTCTAGTGCCTTATAGAATCATGTCCCAAGGCTTGGGATCATGTCTTGATCAACATCAAAGGCAATGGTTAACTTGTCTTGACAAAAACCTAGTTTGAGGTATGATGAACTTGTGGCTCATGGGACTTGTAATAGGAACCAAACACACTTGATTTCTTGTTGAATTGGACTCCTTGGATGTAGATGAACTCAAATGATTGCATTTAGAGCCTCAATTGTCTTTCTTTCCTTGAATCATATGAGAGCTTGGATTAGGAGACTTTGCCCTCCTCTTTCTGCAAGTCCTGGCTTTCACAAGAGAAACAAACTTGCAAGATGAAGTGGTTAGTTGACAATGCATAGATGATTGATCCCTACATATAAGTGCAAGATGTTATGACATCTAAGGGGTAAAATTTGGGGTACAACAGGGTGTCCCAAGCACATACATGCAAAACCCTAGCTGAGCCCAAGCTAGGAGGGTGTGATCCTCTTCAATTCCCTTACCAAACTCAATCTTTTGATGCCACGGTGAACCATATGAGGTGTCTTGAGGCATGATGAGCCTTTGTGGCTTGAGTATTTGAACATATCGTATTCTACTTGCTTTGCACAATCAAAGATGGTGATACTCTTGATACCATGCCTTGAGAAAGCCAATGATGCATATGCAATGTTTATGACCTAAAAGTACATGAAATGGGAAGCATAAGCCACTAATTAGGGTATAAATAAGAGGGAAAATTTTGGGGTGTTACACCTAGTTAAAATATTTAGAAATTTTTTTCATGAAGACATCAAATCAACGAATTTCAAGTCCAACTTTTGCTTTTCACCTACCGTTGCAAGAAAATCATTCGTAACATGTAGCATACCAAGTCTCACACTTCTCGGCGTCATTTCACAAACCAAACTCAAATCCCTAAAATTCTCCAAAAGTTCCCATTCTCTCATCATCAATGCGGACATATGTAACGACTTCCGACTCAAAGCATTGGCCACTACATTTGCCTTACCCGGATGGTAATTCAAACCAAAATCATAATCCTTCAAATCACTAATCAAACTAAGAGGTTTCCATTAAGTACAATGGATGTGAGGGGGTGTTAATAGCTTCCCCTCACGTAACCGACTCCCGAACCCGGTTATGGTTGCGATGACCATTTTCCTTTCCTTAAAAGGTTTTCTCGATATTTTCATATTCCTTCATTGGAATAAATTAAAATTTGGTGGCGACTTTGTTCGAACAAATTTTTCCGCGTCCTTCGCAAGGATCGTATTTTTTGAGGTACAACAGATGGAGACTCCACTAGGGATTACTGCTCCATGCATGAGAGAGTCGAGCCTAACTTAGGATAATTAGTGAGGAGTGTTCCCTTAGTTTAGTTGTCTTCTTTATTTTTGTTTGTGTGTCTTCTTTTATTTAATTCTTTTATTTTCTATTATTCAATTATCTATTTTATTATTATTGTTATTATTATTATTGGGCCTCTTGATCACGGGCTATGTGATATAGGCTCTATACCCAAGCTTGAGAAAAAACATAAGCTTATGATGGTGGTTGTGTATTAGAGACTTGCGGGGAACCTTCCTCGTGAGGCCGATACGAAAACCCTGCTTATAGTAGATTCCCTGGGAGATGTTATTGTTTTAATGAACCTTCATCATGATGATAATGTTTTCCGGTCTGAATTGTTGACTCTAAGGACCTTTAACCCATTTTATCCATGGTGGTTATGTAGTGCTAATCTACGAGACCTTTGCACTCGTTGGGTTAATACGAAAGCCCTAATCAGATGAGATTCCTTGAACATATTACTAGTTGACAGTAATGGGTTCAACCTCGATCTATGAATCTGAGAACCTTGGTTTAGAAACCTTGTGTCGAAGGTTGTGTAGTAAAAGCCCACGAAAAATATTTTTCGTTGGGACGATACGAAGACCTCACCTATAGGAGATCGTTTCAAAGGTATTATTGTCTGACGAACCTTTGTCATGGTAATAATGTCTTTGATACGGATCCATGACTCAAGGCACCTACCGTTTAGAGCCTACCCATGGGGTCCTTTGATCAATAATATCGGTTATTCACCCGTTGCTTTACTTCAATGCCATAATTTGATTGCCTATGATCCTGTGATCCTAAAACCTCTGCATACACATTTGCATATTCATATTCATAACATTCACATTTTGTTTCCAGGGAATCTAAGAATTATTGTTAACAGAAATTCAGGAATTATGGGCCCTAACACTCGAGACTCTCACACCTTCAGATTCAGGAAGACTAAACTAGGTGAATTGCGAGGGTTGGTTTCTCAAATGCCCGCTGTCGCCAGAAGCAATTTTGGGAGAGATTAAGGCAAACTACTCCACCTTTTGAACCAAGATGTGGATTCTCGGATGCTTGTTACCTTTGCACAGTTTTATGATGCTCCACTGAGGTGTTTTACTTTCCAAGACTTTCAGCTAGCACCAACGTTGGAAGAGTTTGAGATCTTGGTGGGTATTATAATGAAGAACAAGTTGCCATTCGTAGGAGTAGATATATCTTTGAAGGATAAGGTCATAGATAAAGCCCTCCACATGGATAAGAGGGAAGTCACTGCTAATTGGAAGTCCAAAAGAGGCGTCAAAGGGTTCCTATTTACCTTTCTTTTAGGGAGAGCTGAAACTCTTTTAAGAGCTGAAAGTTAGGAGGCTTGTTACGCGGCTATTGCAATGGCTATTTATGGAATCGTCTTGTTTCCTAATATGGACGTGGACGATTTCATAGACATTACTGCCATCAACATTTTTCTCACGGGAAATCCCGTACCAACCCTGTTAGCTGATGTTTACTACTATATGAGTTGGAGGCATGCTAAGAAGGGAGGAATAATTGCTTGTTGTGCTCCTCTCTTATACAAGTGGATTTGGATGCACCTTCTAAAAAAAGGTCCTTTTGTGGAGCAGACTGATGTTAGTTGGGCTCAACGAATGGGATCTCTCCGATCTACAGATTTCTCTTGGTACTCTCAAGCATACGATCAGGTCATATCCAGCTATGGTGAATTCCACGAAACCCTGAATTCTATGTTATCTATGAGGCAACTCAGATACCCAATAGAAGGACCTCTTGAATAGAAGGCTTTAGAGGCTTTCATACTACATGACATGGGAACGGGAAACCCTGAATTGTTCGAGAAGCAATCAACAGAAAAGGGAAAGCTGAGTTAGGAAGAAGGAATAGCATCACAAAATAACCTTACTTCTATGGGTTAGAGAAAGGATAAAGATAATCAAAATGCCTTTTGAGGTCAGGATGTTTGATCCTTTTTCTGAGCCTAGGCCTACTCATATCCCGGTTGAGGAAGCTGAAGACCTCCAAGCCACAATAGCATGGTTGGAAAAAGAGAACGAAGGACTACTTCTAAATCTTCAAAGAGTCAACACTGAGAAGAATAACATGAAGTATGAACTCAAACGAAAGAAGACATACCTCGGGGCAATTGAGGAATGGGTAGAAAAAGAAGAACATAAAAAGAAGAAAACAAAGGAGTGCATTGATCAAGATGACAGTCGTATAAGTGGCCTCAAGGAGCAACTAGATAGGGCTTAGACAAAGTGTGCCGAGAATATGAACTAGGTTTTTCTTGCTACAAAGAAGAATAAGCAGATAAGAGACAAACTTGGAGCAGAGATCAAAGAACCCAGTGTTGCACACCGCCATGCAATGGCAAGTGAAGAACAAGAACGTCAACTTAAAAAGGTTGCCACAAGAGTTTCTTTAGTCACGCAGACTGATTGGAATGAGAAGTGTCGAGAGGCGCATGAAGCCAAGAGGAGTGCTAACTATTGGAAAGGTCATTATGATGCTCTAGTCAAGGATAGTCAAGTATGGTTGGCAGATAGAGAAAAGGTGTTCAATGATTATAAAGCTTATGAGAAGTCTACATACTTTTTTATGGGTGACCGAGACATATATCGTGCAAAGCTCAATGGTCTAGCAGAATTAAGCAATTGGCTAGATAAGGATCTACCTTGGAAACTCAGAGATGCTATAGAGGCCTTAGAAGAAGACAACATTCCTCAAGCTATGAGTGACTTCCTCTCCCTTTGCCAATAGATGATGAAGAGATGCAAGGAAGATTGAAGGAGCGTGAAGCTCGCAAATCTGCAGTTTAATTATTATCATATTTCCCTTTCCTGTTAGATTTCTAGTTTTCGAGAATATTTGTTTTAGGTTTTTTATGGCTTTGTAATGGATGCTTTTTATGAATTAATGATGTGTATTGCTTTATGATTGTTTGTCCTTTACATTTCCGAATAACTAAACAATTAATTCGAAGGTTCCCTAAAAAACAAAGATGCATACCATTTGCATTCAACATACATCATAACAAAAATAAATCATTATAAATAAATAGCCATTTGTCGACTCGACACTTGTGATACAGAACTGATGGATCATTTAATGCTAGAACAAAACACGATGAAGAGAGACATGGATCAAGTGAATGGAAAGGTGGACCAGATTCTGAATACTGTAACAGACATGGCAAGGAAGGAAGGAATTAAACAGAATGTCGCAGTAAGGAAATTTACTCCTATCTTTCCTTCCACCTCGCATGCTCCATTGATCAACCAATTACATGAGGGTCTTCCCTGATGTTATGCTCAACCTGCACAGTTAAGGCATCACAATCAAAGGTCAGTTCCTCAACCAAGGCTGAGGAACCAAACACATGATCAGAATCGCAGTCAAACTAGACCTTGAGTTACTCAAGAAAGAAAGCCTATTCAGTTTGAACCACTGCCAGTGTCATACAGTGAACTGCTTCCGCAGCTAATGCAAAGGTCGTTGTTATTCCCTCAAAAGCTCCAGTCAGTTGTGTACTCAGGCTTACCGGAATACAACCCAAATGCAAAGTGTGGTTTCCATAAGGGGTCATCTGGGCATACTACTGAAGACTGCAAAACCCTTAAGTATAAGGTAAGCGAGCTGATCGATAACAAAGTACTGATGTTTAGAAGAAACGATTCAAAGGTAGACATTCTGATCAATAGGTTATGCAACGCCCAAAGCAAAAGATCCTCGATGCATGTGGTAATTCCTTATCCCATCATTCCAAAGGCCAATAGTTTAGTCTTGAATAATACAATGGCTTTTTATGGGAAAATAGACTTCGGAGAGCATTCCACTGATATTGATGATGATGAATACATCAATCTTTGGGTCCCAACAGGGCAACCAGCAATGCATAGAGCGCCATACCAGAAACCTTGGACCGATCCACCTGTAAAACAGTTAGCCTATGGTCGAGGACAAGAAGTACATATCCTTTCAAGAAGGGAATTTGGTTGTGCGTGTCAGCTTCTCACCTGAATGAGTTCAAAGACTTTGAAAGGCACCTTCTCAAGCCAATGGTTCATATGAGAAGACATCCTCGAACACTGGCAATCATTAGATGATGTTTCGTCATTTACATTTTGTAATTTCTTTCTAGTTAAACGCTACTTGTTTTTAAATATTGTTGTTTTGAATGGTAATATTAATGAAGTGACCATGCATTTTTGAATTAATCATGTCGTATTCACTCATTTTTCTTCACTTATATAAAAAAAAGAAAAAAAAGAAAAAAAATACATAAAAATAGTTCTCCACTTCAATTCCTTTACTACATTGTTGCTTTTGCAAAGATTGGAGGGGGATGATGAAAACGAAATACCCAAAATTGAAAAATGTATGCTTTCAAATAAAATCCTGCTGATGATGTACAGACATTGTTTCAACTCCCCAAACATTAGAGAGATAAGGAGTTAGTCCCTAGTTAACCACTTCGAGCCCTAGAAGTAGGAGTTTTCTTCGGATTTCTAAACCCTTACGCTTAATCTAGGGCATGGGTAGTGTTCAGTTAATCTGACTACACATTTGAATTCAAGATAATACATCCCATTTGTGGATCAGCTATATGCAATTCTTCGCACAAATACTGAAATGTCGAAGGAACTATACAAAATTCAAAAGCTATGACAGTTTTTTTCAATGACCAATGACTTGGCAGTCACAAGCCTTTCCAAAAAAGAAAAAATCAAAAAAGAAGAAAAAGCTCGCTAAGTCGAACACCCAAAGAGGCGACTTAGGCAAAAATCAGCCCTGGAAAAAGTTAGGGATCATAGGAAAATCAATCAACAGAGCAAAACAGGATTCGGTGACCATCATGGCAAAAATAAAAGGGTCATTAACATACATGACAAAAGAAAAATAAAGTGACTACCATTTCAAGCAAATTTGGAATCCTCATTTACACTTTCACACTGTTGAACTCTCTTAGAAGGCGAATGTGTGTCAATTTAACTGAACGTAGGACTGAAGAACATCACGAAGAAGGGGCGGGTACACTTCAAATTTTGAGCCTTATATCCTTTGTTTCTATAACTGTGAACCAGGCCACGTTACAACCCTTAAAAGACCTAATTGAGGCAGGGTTTATTCTAAAAGCATACTACACCAAGGTTGCGTAAATTGACTCCTAGAGATTTGCTAATCTTCTTCTTGTTGTATCTTAGGTTTAACTCTGTCGATTCAACTCTGTCTCCAATAAATTGAATCAGGTTTAATCTTAGGTTTTTAAACTATCGCATGTTAACTTCTAGGATAGTTTCCCTTTAACTTGATCTTTAGGATCATAGGATTAGGCTAGATTTCCCTTCTTAAAACTAAAATCCTTTCTCATAAAAATACAAAAATATTTTAATTAAATATGATAGGTATCATGCGCCATGATCCTTAAGTACATAGGAAAAGATGAGCGGGGGTTTTTCCTTACCTCTTCTTAGGGTATTTCGTACGTGGGACGCCTGGACCAATTGTACGAAATACTCGTTCCTATTGTCATAGACTTTAGTGTGATGCGTATCTCTAACTTTTTTTCTCAAACAAATTCAATACACCTCATTACACCAAAACGTTTTATTAAAAGTAAAGGAAGGGGTTTTGAGTCTTCAAAATTTCTCCCCAGCCGGGTGGATGCGAGATTTCTTTCTCGTGTTCAAGCAATTGTTCACTTAAAACACATAACTATACTTTAATACTATTTCAACAAAAGACGTAATAAGGGAGTAGAATCTTTCACTTTTCACTTTCAATTACTTGGGTGCGATATGTCTTTCTCATGTTCGAGTAATTGATGTCTATAAAAAACACAAACCCCCAAACCGTAGTACGAACTACGATTGCTCTGACTTTCCCATTGTACAAGGGAATACGTAGGCACAAGGGTCCCAATCCTTGGTGAGCACCCTAATAATAAAATCAACCATTTTCCCTTAAACCCTAGTTAAAACTTTTAGCAAACGTTTTCCTTTTAATTATTCAAAGAAGACAAATAAGCGTAGTTGACACTCAAAATCACTAATCAGACTAAGATGTTTTCGTTGAGTACAACAAATGTGAGGGGGTGCTAATACCTTCCCCTCACGTAACCGACTCCCAAACCCGGATATGGTTGTGATGACCATTTTCCTTTCCTTAAAAGGTTTTCTCGAAATTTTCCTATTCCTTTGTTGGAATAAATTAAAATTCGGTGGCGACTTTGTTCGAACAACTTTTTCTGCGTCCTTCGCGAGGATCGTATTTTTCGAGGTACGAGAGACAGGTACTGAGTATGCTGCTAATTTCAAAGAGCTGGTGAAATTTTGTCCACACTAAAATAATGGGGTAGCTGAAGGGTCGAAGTGTATCAAGTTAGAAAGAAGATTGCATCCCAAGATTAAGCAAGGTATTGGGTATCACGATATTCTCCAATTTCCTATGCTGGTGAATAAGTGCATAATATATGATGTGGATAGCAGAGCCAGGTCTTCTAACTATAAGAGTCTTAGTGAGAAGAAATGGAAGATTCAAAATTGTGGAAAACCATATAGTACTCCAGCTAACAACAGGAAACATAAGGCTCCAGATGAGAAAAGGCCAGGTGGGGAAGAGACTCTCGCTTCTATCAAGTCCTTTAAGTGTGGGGTCGTAGGTCATCGGGCCAATGACTGCAAGAGTTCTGAGAAGAGATGCTTCAAGTGTGGAAAGACTGGACATCTTATCGTTGATTGTAAGAGTAGCTCGCTGACTTTCTTCAACTATGGGGGACCAAGTCAAATTAGCACTCATTGCCAGAAACCCTAGAAGTTTTAGTCAGGAGGAAATTTTTTTGCTTGGACTGGATCAGAGACCACTAGCACATATATATTGATTCGAGGTACGTGCATTATTAATGGTATTCTTCTGATTGTTATTATCAACATGGGTGCAATGCATTCGTTCATTTCTCTTGATTGTGCTGAGAGGTTGAACCTAGAATTATCTTATATGCTTGTGAGTATGATCGTTGATACTCTATCTCTGGGTACGGTAACAACTTTACGGCTTTGTTTGAATTGTCTGCTGACTATTTACAGTAAGAAGTTTGAGATAGATCTAGTTTGTCTACCATTGAATAAACTCGATGTTATCCTTGGGATGAACTGGTTAGATTTCAACCATGTTCATATAAACTATTTTGGCAAGTCGGTGTCATTTCCAGAGTTTGATGCAAGTAACGATATGTTTGTGTCTGTTAAGCAAGTGGATGAATCCATTAAAGATGATGCTAAGGTATTTATGATATTAGCTTCTATGAAGGCTGAAAGCAAAGCTGTAACTGGTGAATTACTAATGGTGTTGATTTTCCAAGAGTGTTTCCAGATGATATCAGTGATTTGCCTTCAGAGCGTGAGGTTTAGTTCGTTTTAAACTTAGTACCCGGTACGAGTCCTGTGTCGATGGCACCGTATAGAATGTTTGCTTCAGAGATGAGTGAGTTGAAGAAACAATTGGAAGAGTTACTTGAGAAAAAGTTTTGTTCGACCGAGTGTTTCTCCTTGGGAGGCGCCAGTGTTGCTAGTCAAGAATGAGGAAGGTAGCATGAGGTTCTGTGTTAACTATCGACAACTGAATAAAGTTACAATCAATAAAAAGTATCCTCTATGAGAATTAATGATTTGATGGATAAGTTGGTTAGTGTTTACGAGTTCAGTAAGATTGATTTTTGGTTAGGTTATCATCATATTCTTGTGAAGCTAGAAGATATTCTGAAGACTGCGTTCAGAATGAGATATGGTCACTATGAGTATTCTATGATGCCATTTGGAGTGTCTAATGCGCCAGGTGTGTTTATGGAATATATGAATAGGATTTTCCATCCTTATCTAGATCAGGTTGTGGTTGTGTTCATCGATGATATTTTGATATATTCTAAGTCTGATTAAGAGCGTGAGGAGCATCTGAAAGTTGTGTTACAGACCTTGAAAGAAAAGAAGTTGTATGCGAAGTTGTCCAAGCATGAGTTCTGGTTGAGTGAAGTGAGTTTCCTTAGGAATGTGATTTTTTAGCGGGGGTATATCAGTTGATCCGTCGAAGGTTGATGTTGTGTTACAATGGGAAACTCTGAAGTCTGTTAGTGAGATTAAAAGTTTTCTGGGTTTGGTTGGTTGCTACAGAAGGTTTATTGAGGGTTTTTCAAAGTTAGCATTACTTTGACTCAGTTAACTAGAAAGGGTCAAGCTTATGTATGGGATGTTCAGTGCGAAGAGAGTTTTCAAGAACTTAAGAGGAAGTTGACGTCTACTCTAGTTTTGATTTTGCCAAGTCCAAGTGAATATTTTGTGGTGTATTGTGATGCTTCGAAGATTGGTCTAAGTGGTGTGTTGATGTAAAATGGCCAGGTTGTGGCTTATGCTTCGAGACAGTTGAAAGTTCATTAGAGGAATTATCCTACACATGATCTAAAGTTGGCAGTCGCGGTGTTTATGTTGAAAAGTTTGAGGCATTATCTATTTGGTTCTAGGTTTGAAGTGTTTAATGACCACAAGTGTTTGAAGTACTTGTTCAATTAGAAAGAGTTGAATATGAGGCAAGGGATTTGGCTTGAATTTCTAAAGGATTATGATTTTGGTTTGAGTTACCATAATGGTAAAGCCAATGTCATAGCTAATGCTTTGAGCAGAAAGTCGTTACATATGTCGATGCTTATGGTTCGAGAATTGGAGTTAATCGAGCAATTCCGAGATCTGAGTTTGTTGTGTGAAAGGACTCTTAACAGTGTGAAGTTGGGTGTGTTGAAGTTGACTAGTGGTATTCTCCAAGAAATCAGAACAGGCCACAAATTAGATTTGGGATTGATTGATTGGCTAGTGTTAATAAATCAAGGTAAAGGAGGTGATTTCAGAATGGATGAGAATTGTGTTATGCATTCTTGTGATAGAGTTTATGTACCGGATGTCCCATAACTTAAGAAGGGTATTCTTAAGGAAGGTCGTAGAAGTGGTCTAAGTATTCATCCCGGTGCCACTAAGATGTATAAAGATTTGAAGAAGATGTTTTGCTGGCCAGGAATGAAGAATGATATAGCTGAGTTCATTTATGCGTGTTTGACTTACCAGAAGTTAAAAATTGAACATCAAAAACTGTTGGGTCTGATGCAACTGTTGAGCACTCTTGAGTGGAAATGCGATAGTATTTCCATGTATTTTGTCAGGAGTTTACCGAGGGCGACGAAAGTATGTGATTCCATATGGGTTATTGTTAATAGACTAACTAAATCAGCTCATCTCATTTCGATTAAGATCAATAATACTTTGCAGAAGTTAGCTGAGTTATATATTGAGAAGGTTGTTATTTTGCAATGTATTCCTTCGAGTATTATTTCTAGTAGAGATATGAGATTCACATTGAGGTTCTGGGGGAGTTTATAGGAAGCCATGGGTACTAAGCAGAAGTTGAGTTATGCTTATCATCCCCAGATGGACGGTCAGACAGAGAGGACTGTCTAGTCTTTGGAGGATTTATTGAGAGCTTATGTTTTGGAGTAGTGAGGTAACTAGGACAGTTATTACTGTTGATTGAGTTCACATACAACAAAAAATTTCATTCTAGTATTGGAATGGCACCGTTTGAGGCTTTGTATGGTAGAAGGTGTATGAAACCTTTGTGTTGGCATGATTCCGGTGAAAGTATTGTGCTTGGACCTGAGATTGTTCAACAGACTACTGTAATACCCCAAAATTTGCTCTCCCCTTTTGGCATCATAGCATGGCATTATCATTTATCATATCATATCCATCTCATTAGCATTGCATTGCATTTAACATAGAAAAATGAAGCATGGCATCCTTCTTACCATCAGGGCATGTGATCAGGTGGGAGATGGACAATCAAGAGATCATTCAAAGCACAAAAAGGTCAGTCAAGTTGCCTCAAGGCAAGCCAAGAAGCCTTTCATGTCTCATACTATCTCAATTGATCATCCACAACCTCAAGGATAAGAGATACAATGGGAGATTGAAGCATTACATCTTTTACTATGCAAGAGGTTCAAAAAATGAAGGAAAACCCTCAAAAGAGATAGCTCATTGATCCAAAATCATCCTCAAATGGCATATATCATCATCCTTTAAGAGGATACACAACATACTCTGAGGAATTTGAAATTGAAGACTGCACATTTTTCTCCTAGGAGGTGGGCACCAAAACTAGGGTTTCCCATTAAATCATGGAATCTTTGATTTTTTGGACAAAACTTGATGTCATGGTATTCTACATGTTCTTAAGTGTATGTGTATGGAGAATTGCCCCTCAATTGGTTTTGGAGGTGGTTCAATTGGAAGAAAGATCAAAAATCAGGAAATTTGGGGCCAAGTCAAATAATCAGAGGAAAAAGTCAACTCTTAACTTTTTGAGCCCAAAATCATGAAATTCATGTTATATATGTCCAATGTACAAAATTTGGTCAAGAAACTCCAAAGGAATCATGAAAAAATCAAGAGGTGGAAAGTTGCCATTTTTGGAAGAGGAAGGGTTACTAAAAATAGCAAGTTTTGGCCATTTTGCATCAGAGTTTGAACCAAGGCCATTTAAAATTGAAGCACCAAATGAAAATTCCACTCGGCCACAACAAAAGATCTTGTTTTAAGCTTCAAATCCATGTGTGGAACATCTCCATTGGATAAAAATTGAGTGAGATATGATTGATCAAAGTTTGAGCAAAGTAGGTTCAAAACTAGGTCATGACCAAGATTTTCAGGGCACGCGCGCAGTCATTTTAACAAACAGTTGGTGGGCCAAATGTACACCTATTTTTCTCATGGTTAGAGGCTTCATTTTCAAAACTTGTCAACATCAAAAATGTTCCCTGTAATGTCTTCTTCAAGTTTCATGTTGGACAAAATTCCATTTGATCAAGTTATGAGGGAGAAATATTGGTCTCAAGTTAGGGTGGTTATGTTGAAATTTCGTGCCATGCCAGCCTTGCCAATCGACCACCTGGTGCGCCCATCAGCCAATCTTGTGTGCTTAAGTTTATAGTCATTTTGGAGCATGTTTGAGGTATCATTTCAATTCCTTTTTCACACCAAACTTGTAGCACTATGTGCCCTCTTTCCAATGACTCCAAACACACACCAAATCACCCACAATGCCAAGAGAAAATCACCATTAAACATCCATGTTTGCATTATTTCCAAACTGTCTTAAAAAACCAGAAAAAATGAATGTTGTTGTTGTTGTCTCAGCTTGCTCGTGCATTGCTCACCCTCCAACTCTTTCTTCATTTAACCAAACACTCATCACATGTCCATGCACATGAGCACGTGCCATGCACGAAAATAGAAAAAAGCAACTTGCTGAACAAGTTTGGTGAGACAGCCGTGCAATGTCAGTTCATTTTCACTTCCACCATAACACCATGGACCTCCACCACTATAGCACACCCACAGCTGACTCGCCCTAACTAACTTGGCTCAGTTAGTTAGAGGCAGCTCAGTTAACTCAACTTGGACTCAGTTGACTCACTCACTTAACCACCTCTGGTTCATTTCTAACTCACACTATAAAACCAAATTTCACTCACATTTCTCAAACAACGCTCATTTCTCACATTCACTTCAGAATTCTCCTCTCACTCTCTCTGATTTTGCTCATCTTCTTCTCCACGATTTCAACTCCATTGTGCTTCCATTGATCATTGCTTGGTGTGGTTAAATCAAGAGCAACAAGAACAACTCCATTTCTGCAAGTTCAGCATCATTGCAAGCTTCAACATCCTTCATCTATTTACGAATCCATAGCATTTATTTTGCTAAGTTTGAAGATCTAGAAGCTCAGCATATCAAGCTTTTCTCTGGTTTTTCTCAACATCTCCAATTGCTCCACATTTTCAGGTTTCATCATTCAACTTTGCTTCAGTTGATTTTCATTAATTTTAGCTTGTTTTTGTTAATTTAAGCTTGATAGAAGCTCTGCTTACTCCGGCTAGTTGATAGGCCTTGTAGAGGCTTAGATCCAAAAACCTAGGGCATGATTTGATTTCTTCTGTTCTTGCTATGTGTGTGTGTTTTGTGATTTTTATGAGCATATTCATGATGTACATAAGCTTAGCTTTCGATTGGTATACATTTTGTGCATTTTGGTGAGGTTTGAAAGTTGCAGACGGTGGTGATTGACCGGAGAAGGTGACCGGAGGTCCCTCTCCGGCCGGTGGTCATTATTTTAGGGTTTCTTGCCAGAATGAATGTCAGCCGTATGATGTTGTTGATCCAACGCACGAAAACACGCCAGCACATTAAAATACATGTGCCTCTCACGTGGTTCTTCTGATTTTATTTTTAAACGTGGTGTGGTGTGGTACATGGTAGGGAGTGTGGACCTGCACGCATGTTCTTTGATTTTGGTTACTTTGACTCTTACGTTGACCAGACTTAATCCAATGGTGTGAATTGATTGACTTTTTTGTTGACTGAGTGAGCATGATAGTTAGTGTGTATTGCGCAGACTTGGACCTAATCAGATTGCTACCCACACCCCCATGTTTTCAAGCCCAATTAATTTGAACTGCATAATTGCTATGTTCACACCTCCCCTTCCCTTTGCATTTCATTTTATTTTTCTATTTTTTATACACGTTTACTTTTTAATTTTTAAAAATATCAAATAGCATCATAAAATTCCACAAAAATTCATGAGTATCATTAAAATATTTAGGAAATTTTTGATGATTTTATTTTCTGATTTTATGACCTTTTTACCCCTGATCTATATTTTTCTTTGAATTTCTTTGATGTGCATTCTTAATATGGTACATGATCTTGTTTAATTTTGTTCTTGATCATTAAAAATTGTTTTGATGCTCTTCTTTTTGCATTGAGTCATTATCATCTTGAGGTATGTTAAGTGATTTTTATTTGATTTTTTAGGTCAGTTTTATGGCATGTTTGGTGTTCACTTTTGTGCTACTTTGTATGATATGTCTATGTGACCTAAGTGCATTGTTTGACATCATTTTGCCTTGGTTCTTTGCATGCTACTTTGATATGTGATTCATCTCTGATTAGTGAACTTCAATACCATGTTTTCATAATTTTCATGAGGCCATTTTATTTTTGTTTGATGCATTTCATTTAAAGCATTATGACATGTTATATCATTGTAATCTTTTGTGCATGTTTGCATGTTTTCTTTTGTACATAATGGCATGATTATTTGCATATTTGGTGAACCATTCACTTGACATTATAGGTCATTGGTACATATTATATGTCATCCTTGCATGTTGACTTTCATTTAAACCTTGTGCACCTTTAACATGTGGTGTTTGTACTTGTGTTTTCTTTTGAACTTCCATTTCAATTCTACTTCTTCTATTACTTCTTAAATGCTTTGATGTGTCATGCATGAATACTTGTGAGATGTTTGTGAATCATTTTTCATTTCATTTCAATTCTGATCCATGGATTACATGTTCCATTTGTGCATATTTCTTCTTCTCTCTCTTTCATCTTTCATTCTTCCTTTTCTTATGATGTCATGTTCTAATGTCATGGAGGATGTTTGTTGCCTATCCACTTGAGTTTGATTGATAATGACCATTTGTTCCCATATGATGTACATTCTGGTTATGGCTCTAGGATTTGGTTTCTCATTTAATTCTGTTGAGTTTTATGATGCATTACATGTTCTTTTACTTCTTATACTTCTTATACATGTTTACTAACCATGTAGGGGCTTTGGTAAGTTTCAATTGAGTGTGGATAAGGAATCCACATTCAACTTCTATCCTTTCTCTTTTACAATTCCATTTTATGTTTTGTTAAGCACTTATGTGCTTTCTTTTAATAACTCATTACTTTCCCTTTTTGAATTACAATTCATCTTCTACTTTAGAAGTGAATTGTTTAATTCTTTCTTTCTTTAGACTTTAGGTTGCAACCTCACAAACCTTTAGGATCACTCCCTTTAATCTTCAGTTAAGATTGAGTCTTAGTCCACATAGGTTTTACCTTTTCTCCTCTCTTGAGTCTCTCTTCTCATCTCTTAAAGAAAATTCAAAATATCTAATGAAGGTAGGCATTTATTGCATTTAGGCCTTTCATATAAAGAAAAGGTTATAAGGGGTCTTCTCTTGTAATCTTAGAATGTATAGCATATAACCCATCTTGGGTCAATGTGTTAAACATTTGATCTTGTGTGAGGGACTTAAATGCAATACTTGTTGAAGGTACAAATAATAAAAACACTTCTTCATTTCTTAATCAACAAAAATACTTAATAAACACAAGTATGCTAGTGTGTTTGAACCTTGACAATTGGAACTAAGTGTGGGGGTCTTCTTCGCTCTTAGTGTGACTTCTTGCTCATTCCATCTTGGAATGTGAGAATGTACACATTCCAATGACTAAGATTCAGATACACTATCATATGCAAACAAATGAAAAAAACTCTTAAAAGACAAAAACAAACAATAACGTCTTTCCTTCGGGAATTCTTTTCTCACCTCATTCACTCTTAGCGTATGAACGTGCTCCTACTCGTTCTTTTGCAAGATGGTAACGCACTCGGACCAGCGAGCCTGCAACACCTGAGCTAGAACGTAAGCTGTTCTCTAAAAAACACAAACAATTCATCCCTAGTGAGGGGAACTACGTCGCTCTGATTCTCATGCTCCCGATGAGATACGTAGGCAGTGGGGTAGGGCCCATGCGAGCACTTCTTTTATTTTCCCTACATTTGTTTTTCTTTATCTTTCCTTTCTTTCTCCTTTCTTTCTTTCAGTTCCTTTTCCAGTATCCTTTTCTATCACCCTTTGTTTGAGACAAGCAAGCGTGGATCCCATCGGGTACGATGGACGTGAGGGGGTGCTAATACCTTCCTCTCGCGTAACCGACTCCCGAACTCAATTCTCTTGGTCGCAAGACCATGCTCTATCCTTTCCTTCAGGTTTATGCGGTGTTTCCTTTCCCTCTCGTGGGATAAATACACATTGCTGGCGACTCTGTTCGGTGCCACTTTCGCGTTTGTACTTGGATGAAAATCCCGGGAGCGACAGCTGGCGACTCTGCTGGGGACGGTTGACCTATTGCTGGTCCATCCTAAGCGAGTCACTCCTAGCGCTTGTTTGCTTTTCTTTCATTGGGTGTTTACTGTTGTGCTATATGTTGCTGTTTATTTATTTTACTGTATTTACTGCACTATAGCATTACATATCATATATTATATTGTGTTGCACTGCTTTGTCTGTTTGGCGGGATGGGATTTCTGAGAGATAAGCCCATTACACAGGCTTGAGTATACACTTAGAATTAGAGTGGAGAGTAGTGGGACCTACGTGCCGTTTGGAGTGCGTTGGGTGTTCACGAAATTCACAGCTAGACGAGGCTATCTTGGGACACGTCGTGGCATGCGCATCTTGCGTATTCCAGGATGTAGATCTAGAGAGCTGTCGACTCTAGTGACCGATCATGAGGACCTTAGTGGAAACATCCTTCTTTAGCGGTGACAATGGCAGACCACATTCTGTGGCAAACCCATTCGCACCCGAGGGCCCACTTTGGAACTTGCATAGGATGACTTTTATTTTCTAAGGGGAGTCAGTGGACGACCTCTTTGATTGGCATAGCATTGTATCCTCCGGGCTGAATGTGCTATTGCTTCTCAAACCTCCGAAGCTGACAAGCCTTATTTTCTAAGAACCACATGTGAGCATGGGCGGGATGTTTACAGGTTTGCAGGAAACCCAGCCTCCTACCTACCTTACTTGTGATTCTATGAGGATTTCAGACATTGTATCCTATGATAGTGATTTGAGTGTTCATCTCAGATATTGCCAGATTCAGTACAGAGACACAGTGCACACAGTTCAATACAGACACCGACACTTGATGACCTGATCACATGCCCTTTTGCATTGCATTATCATATCATAACAGTTATGTTTGTCATTTTCAGGTGCATAATACATTTCTGATTCTAATCCATGGGTTCAACAGAGATCGTTGCCGAGAGAAAGAACAATGTGTCTTACAAGTTTCCAGATCCTGTCTTGGATTCATTGCTCAAAGTTATAGATATGGCTGGTCCGGGTATTCTTGATAGGTTTCAGAAGAGCTACGGGAATTTGGTTGGGATGGTCCATACAATCACCAAGTATGAACATGATGCTTTGCACACTCTGCTGCAGTTCTACGAGCCTTCGTTGAGGTGCTTTCTTTTTTCAGATTACATTTTGATGCCAACACTGGAAGAATTCTCATTTATTTTGGGAATTCCGATCACGTCGGCAATACCATTCTTCTCTGGTAGTTCTCCCAGCGTAAAAGAAATTGCTGCTGCTTTACAAATGGATCAGGCAGTGATAAAGAGTGGTGTGAGCAGTAAAAATGGAGTTAGCGGATTTCATTTAGAATTTCTGTCTGGACAGGCCCAAGAGGCTGCAAGTGCTAAAAATTGGACGGTTTACAATTCCATTCTGGCTCTCTGCATATATGGCCTAGTTTTCTTTCCCAATCAGCAAGACTTTGTGGATATGCAAGCGACAAGAGTTTTCGTTCTTAAAAATCCAGTCCCTACTTTGTTAGGAGATTTTTATCATTCCGTGCACTATAAGAATGAGAAAAGGAGGGGAGGATCTGTTAGTTGTTGTACTCCACTGCTGAGTCATTGGTTTTTCAAACATTTGCCTCAGACAGGTGCCTTTGTGGAAACCAAAGATGTGGCGAAATGGTCTAAACGATTGATGAGTTTAACTGCTGATAACATTGTATGGTTTGACCACCGGTTATTGAGAACAGAGCTTGTCACAAGATGCGGAAATTTTCCAAATGTGCCTTTGATTGGCAGAAAAGGAGGGATCAATTATAATCCAGTTTTGGCCATCCAACAGTTTGGGTATGCTTCCAGGGATCCTCCTACAGAGCAAGATGTGGAAGAATCTTTATTTTTTACACGAACTAAAGATGCGAAGGTGGTAGAAGTAGTGAATGCTTGGAAAGATAAGCACAAAATTGGAAAAGCAGTTTTTGGAAAAGGAGATTGTAGGTCTTATCCTGAATATGACAGGTGGATTGAGACGAAAGTAAAGGAATTGCTTTTACCCTTTTCAAGGGGACCTCTTTTATGTTCAGTACAGCCAGAACAACCCACCATGGTGGCTATTGAAGAATGTGAGAAGTGGAAGAAAATGGTCAGAGAGCTGCAGATAGAAAATTCTGGAATGAGCAGATGTCTTCAGAAAGCTCTAGCTGACAACAAAGAGTTGGAAAAGAGAGCCTTGAAAGCGGAGAAAACCTTGGCTGACAAAGAGGAAGATTTTGATGACAGAGCTCGGTACTTTCGGAAACTTACTTTGGGAGCAGATGACACTAGTCAGGCTCACAAGATTACAAAACAGGCTTTAGCCCGAAGCAAGGATTCATTAGCTCAACTTCGTCAAGCTTGGGATGAAGTCAGAATTGAAAATGCCGAGTTAAAGGATCAGTCGAAGACTAAAGACGAGGAGCTTAAAAAGGCACATGAGCAGAGGAGAAAGTATCGGGAAAGTCTCGATAAAAGTCAAGAACAGTTAGAAGAAGCTAGAAGCCAGCTGAAAAATACCAAGAAAGAGCTTGAAGAAGCCATGATAGAAAGAGAGATACTCAAGACGCAAGCTGGCGTAAAGAGACACAAAGGAATGCATGATGACGAAGCTCTTATGCTGCATATGGGTTCTTTAACTGAAGCTCTTGAGAAAAGGGATGTCTTGATCAAAGAAATGATTGAAAAGCCGAATCACCAGCGTACCCGTATACTCTTTGAGGAGATCAAATACTCAAGTGATAAGCTGAAGGATGTGGAATTGTCAGATTGATGTTCTTTTCCTTATTTTTTGTTATTAATGGTTACCATCAGGCTTGTTGATGGATCCATTTTTCCTTGTATCGCATTTGCGGTTGAACCTTTCTTAAATGTACTTGAATACTTCGTTGAATGAGTATGAGCAGTTTTATTCAGAATTATTCCTTATCAGATAGTTGCACACAAGCACATGACCACGACACGTCTCTTTATATCACGATTTCTGGTCTTCAGATTTCTGTGGTTGGATTGGAATCAGGGTGTAAAGCACTTTGGAAATGATAAGCATAACATTGCATGGCATTGCATAACATTCTGCATTTATGTTACTTGCTTTTCAGGTACTCGTTGCAGGGTCTCTAACCTTTATTTGGTTTCAGGCAGTATAGCGGATAGTCATATTCACCGATATTCGACGCGAAGAAATCAAGTAAGAATCATGGATCAAGTGCAAAGTGATTTGGCCGAAATGAGGGCGCGTATGGACCAGTTCATGACCCTCATGACTGGCATGGCGCAAAATCAGGAGAGATTGAGGCTTCTGGTCGAGCGTCCAGACAATGGGCCCGAAGGTGATCAGCTTGACAATTCACAGGGACATGGCATCCCTCCTCCCGGTGGCAACCCTCCTCCTGGTGGTAACAATCGGGGTAATGGAAATGGTAGGCATGCTGGTGTTACTCTTGAAGATACTCTGGAAGACCAATTTACTCTACTAGATCCTGATGTGGGTAATCAAGGTGATCGAAGGTATGAGGAGTTAGCAGAAAAGATCAGGGCCATAGAATGCAAGAACTCTATGGGTATTGATGTTACCAGCTTGGGGCTGGTCTCAGGAGTCAGAATTCCCCCTAAATTCAAACCTCCTACTTTTGATAAGTATCACGGCAATGCGTGTCCCCAAACGCATCTTCAAGCTTACTTTGGGAAGATTTCAGCCCATACGGATGACGAGAAGCTATGGATGCACTATTTTCAGGACAGTCTGGCTGGGGCGTCCTTGACCTGGTATATGAAGTTGAATAGAGCTGCTGTGAAGAATTGGAAAGATCTGGCAGAAGCGTTCCTGAAGCAATACCAGTATAATATTGACATGGCGCCCAACCGCACTCAATTGCAGGGGTTGTCACAAAATGCCAAGGAGAGTTTCAAAGAATATGCACAGAGGTGGAGGGAAATGGCTGCCCAGGTTCAACCTCCCTTGTCAGACAGAGAAATGGCAGATATGTTCATGGGCACCTTGCAAGGGGCCTATCTTGATAGATTAGCTGCTTGTCCGTCAACTGGATTTGCTGATATTGTGATTGCGGGAGAAAGAATAGAAAGTCTGTTAAAGCTTGGAAAGATCCAGGATGTGAGTGGGGCTGGCTCTTCGGGGACGAAGAAACCGTTTGCTGGTAACCAGAAAAGAAGAGAAGGTGATACGAATGCTGTGTTTAGAGGACGAGGCAGAGGGCGTTCTCAAGCTTATTATCAGGTAGATGCTGTAACAATCCCCACACCGTCTGTTCAGAAACAACAACCCCAACAACAGGTTCAACAACAACAACCTTTTTTCCAGCAAAGGTCTAGGCAGAGGGATCGTAAGATGGATCCTCTCCCTATGACTTATGCCGCGCTGTTGCCCCGGCTACTCGAGTTAAAGTTGGTAGAACTCCGTACTATGAAAGCTCCGGTTGCTGGAAACCTGCCACCTAACTTCGATGCTAATGCTCGTTGTGAGTTCCACTCAGGTGCTCAGGGGCACTCCATTGAAAAATGCTGGGCTTTCCATCATAAAGTACAAGATTTGATTGATGCTAAAGCCATCAATTTCTCTCCCACTCCTAATATTACTCAGCATCCCATGCCTGATCATAGTGCAGCCAATGTATATGCTATTGAAGATGGGAGGAGATTGAATTTGGTGGTAGACATACATCAGGTGAGAACTTCTTTGTTGTTGGTAAAAGATCGTTTATTGAAGGGACAGGTGTTCCCGGGCTGTAATCAAGATTGCTCTGAGTGTATGAATCAGGAGAATGGCTGTAATAAGTTGAAGGTGGGTTTACAGAATCTGATCGATGAAGGATGTCTACAGTTCGACAGAGTCGTGAAAGACGCTGATGAGATATCAACCGTGACCATCTATTACACTCCCGCTGAGATTCAAATGCCGGTCAATGCAGTTCCCGTGGCGAGTGTTGCGCCAGAAGGGCCCAGTCCTGTCACTATCACGGTGCCAGGACCAATTCCGTTCACGTCTACGAAGGCTATCCCATGGCACTATGGGGCAGATGTATATTACGAAGGTAAAAAGCAGGAAGTTGAGTCGACAGTCAGCCCAAATATTGATAACGTAGGGGGTGTAGGGGGCTTTACAAGGAGTGGAAGGTTGTTCGCTCCCCAAACCTTGAGAAGTGATAAAGAGGCAGAAGCCGCAGCAAAGGCTAAAGGTAAACAGGTGGTTGAAAATGCGCCTACACCTGAAGCAGAGACAAAGATTACTTTTGATAAGGAAATGGAAGAATTTATGAAGATAATCAAGAAAAGCGATTATAAGATTGTGGACCAACTGAATCAGACCCCTTCAAAGATTTCAATCTTGTCACTATTGATGTGCTCTGATGCGCATCGGCAGGCGTTGTTGAAAGTGTTGAAGAGTGCATACGTGCCACAAGAAATTACTATTAATCAGCTCGAGGGCATAATCTCCAATGTTAATGTTAGCCATGGCTTGGGCTTTACAAGTAGAGATTTGACTGTTGAAGGAAGAAACCATAATAAGGCTTTGCATATCACGATGGAGTGTAAGGGCGCAGTGTTATCTCATGTACTGGTAGACACTGGTTCATCACTCAATGTCTTGCCCAAGAAGGCATTAATGAAGCTGGAAGTTGATGGGTTGATCTTAAGGCCTAGTGAATTGGTGGTCAGAGCATTCGATGGAACTAGACGATCTGTGTTTGGTGAGGTGGAATTGCCCGTACAAATTGGACCACAGGTATTCAAATCCACGTTCCATGTAATGGACATACAACCTGCATATAGCTGCCTATTGGGACGCCCTTGGATTCACGGAGCCGGGGCTGTAACTTCTACTCTACATCAAAAGCTGAAGTATGAGTTTGAAGGGCAGGTTGTGACGGTGAGTGGGGAAGAAGACATCTTTGTGAGTCACTTGTCCACGTTCAAGTACATTGAAATGGATGGGGAAATTCATGAGATGTTGTGCCAATCATTCGAAGCAGTCAATATTGACGATGCACCTGAGTCTTCTTCTGTACCAGTTGGGGCCGGTACCTCCATTTCATCTTACAAACAAGTTGTCGAAGTCGTCAGGGCAGGCAACGCCCAAGGTTGGGGCAGGTTGATAGAGACCCCAATGAAGGAAGACAAATTTGGTATTGGTTATCATCCCTCTACAACTTCAGATGCGGGGAGCAGGGGACCCATTACTTTCAATAGTGGGGGAATTATCTACACGGACCAGTCTTGTGCAGCCACAGAGGATAGTGTTGACAGTGATTGTGACCTGGACAACTGGGTACGCCCTCATGCTCCGGGACAACAAGTGCAAAACTGGTCCGTTGAAGAAGTCATCCGGGTTACTCTTCAAACAGAGTAATTTTTCTTTGTTTTTTTTCTAACCATAATGCATGTCAAAATCTTGCGCTCTGCCCAAGGCGTATAGATTCATTTGTAGGGCCACCATGGTTGCATTTGCAATGTTTAATCATTAATAAAGGATGTTTTGCAATCAAATTTTGTTCTCTGTCTTTCAGTTTTTATTTTTGCACAAAAAATAATAAAATGGCAATGTTTCATTTTCTTTTGTTTTGCTTAAAAATAAATTCTAAAATAAGGCATGAACCCGTTCATGCAGACTTGATCCTCCGGATACCACTGATAACGATTTTGATATGGCCATGTATGACTTTGACAATCCGATTTATCAAGCCGAAGAAGGGGATGAGAAAGATTGTGAACTCCCTGAAGAACTGGCCAGATTGTTGAAACAAGAGGAAAGGGTCATCCAGCCTCATCAGGAGACTGTAGAAATCATCAATATTGGCACCAAGGACGCCAAGAAAGAGATCAGGATTGGTGCCAGCTTGCAAGCAGATGTGAAGCAAACTTTGACGGAAATGTTGCGCGAGTATGTTGACATCTTCGCCTGGTCGTATCAAGACATGTCGGGGTTGAATACGGATATTGTCGTGCACAGGCTGCCATTAAGAGAAGAATGTCCGCCAGTCAAGCAGAAACTTCGTCGGACTCACCCCGACATGGCTTTAAAGATTAAGGAGGAAGTCCAGAAGCAGTGGGATGCTGGTTTTCTTGCTGTGACAAAGTATCCTCCATGGGTAGCCAACATCGTGCCAGTACCGAAGAAAGATGGAAAAGTGAGAATGTGTGTGGATTATCGAGATCTTAATAAAGCTAGCCCGAAAGATGATTTTCCACTACCTCATATTGATGTGCTGGTCGATAATACGGCTCAGTTTTCAGTGTTCTCATTTATGGACGGTTTCTCCGAGTACAACCAGATCAAGATGGCACCTGAAGATATGGAGAAGACCACGTTCATTACTCCGTGGGGTACATATTGTTATAAAGTAATGCCTTTTGGGTTGAAAAACGCAGGGGCAACGTACCAACGGGCGATGGTGACATTGTTTCATGACTTGATTCATAAGGAGATCGAATGTTATGTAGATGATATGATTGCCAAGTCGAGAACAGAAGAGGAACATCTGATTAACCTGAAAAAGCTGTTTGAAAGGTTGAGAAAGTTCCGTCTGAGATTAAATCCAAACAAGTGCACGTTTGGGGTACGTTCTGGAAAGTTACTGGGTTTCATTATGAGCGAAAGAGGAATCGAGGTTGATCCTGCCAAGGTGAAAGCAATACAAGAAATGCCTGAACCGAGAACAGAAAAAGAGGTTCGTGGTTTCTTGGGCAGATTGAACTACATTGCAAGGTTCATATCTCACCTAACAGCCACGTGTGAACCAATATTTAAATTGTTAAGGAAAGATCAAACGGTCAGGTGGAATGACGATTGCCAATTGGCATTCGATAATATAAAAGAATACTTGCAGGAACCTCCGATTCTAATGCCTCCAGTTGAAGGGAGACCGCTGATAATGTATCTGACAGTGCTTGAAGGTTCCATGGGTTGTGTTCTTGGTCAACATGACGAGACAGGTAGGAAGGAGCATGCTATCTACTACCTGAGCAAAAAGTTCAATGATTGTGAGTCCCGATACTCAATGCTTGAAAAGACATGATGTGCGCTTGCATGGGCCGCTAAGCGATTGAGGCAATATATGGTTAGGCACACGACCTTGTTGATTTCAAAAATGGATCCTATCAAGTACATTTTCGAGAAACCAGCATTGACAGGAAGAGTTGCACGGTGGCAAATGGTCTTGACAGAGTATGACATTCAGTACACTTCACAAAAGGCCATCAAAGGAAGTATCTTGTCCGACTATCTTGCGCAACAGCCGATTGATGATTACCAACCCATGAAATTTGACTTCCCTGATGAGGACATCATGTTTCTCAAAGCTAAAGACTGCGAGGAACCACTTCCGGAGGAGGGGCCAGACCCTGAATCCAAATGGAGTCTGATGTTTGATGGGGCTGTCAATATGAATGGGTGCGGAGTTGGAGCGGTTCTTATCACGCCGGAAGGTGTTCATATGCCTTTCACTTCCCGAATAACTTTCGGATGCACCAATAATGAAGCAGAGTACGAAGCTTGTATAATGGGGATCGAGGAGGCGATTAATCTACGGATTAAGACCCTTGATATATTTGGTGATTCAGCTTTGGTAATCAATCAAGTGAAGGGGAGTTGGTACACGCACCAAGCAAATCTAGTGCCGTATAGAGATTATACAAGGAGATTGCTGACATTTTTCACAACAGTGAAACTGTACCATATTCCTCGAGATGAGAATAGGTTCGCTGATGCCTTGGCCACTTTGTCTTCCATGATCAAAGTGCAAGGATGGAACCATGTACCTAAGATTGAGGTATCCCGCCTTGACAGACCAGCATTTGTGTTTGCGATCGATGCAATGTCTGATGACAAGCCATGGTTTCATGACATTAAGTGTTTCTTGAAAAGTCAAGAGTACCCGTCCGGGGCATCGTCCAAAGACAGGAAGACGTTGAGAAGGTTAGCTGGTAGTTTCTTCTTGAACAAAGATGGCGTGCTGTATAAAAGAAATTTTGACACGGTCCTGCTTAGATGTGTGGATAGACATGAAGCAGACTTGTTGATGATTGAAGTGCACGAAGGCTCTTTCGGTACCCATGCCGGAGGACATGCAATGGCTAAAAAGTTGTTAAGGTCGGGATATTATTGGTTGACTATGGAGTCAGATTGTTGCAAATATGCCCGCAAATGCCATAAATGCCAGATCTATGCAGATAAAGTGCATGTACCTCCAAATCCGTTGAGTATCATGTCGTCGCCTTGGCCGTTTGCCATGTGGGGCATTGATATGATTGGAAAGATTGAGCCTACAGCTTCTAATGGTCATCGTTTCATCTTGGTGGCAATTGATTATTTCACCAAATGGGTTGAAGCTGCATCCTATGCCAATGTTACAAAACAAGTGGTCGCTCGTTTCTTAAAACGGGATATCATTTGCCGATATGGGGTTCCCGAAAGAATCATTACCGATAATGGCTCTAATTTGAATAATAAGATGATGGCTGAGTTATGCCGGGACTTCAAAATCGAACATCACAATTCTTCTCCGTACCGCCCAAAGATGAATGGCGCGGTCGAAGCGGCCAACAAAAATATCAAGAAGATTGTGCAGAAGATGGTTGTCACGTACAAAGATTGGCATGAGATGTTACCATTTGCTTTGCATGGGTATCGAACGTCGGTACGCACGTCCACTGGGGCAACCCCATTCTCACTTGTATATGGTATGGAGGCAGTACTACCAGTTGAAGTGGAGATTCCGTCCCTCAGAGTCATGATGGATGTTAAGCTAGATGAGGCTGAATGGGTACGAGCCAGATTTGATCAGTTGAGCCTTATTGAGGAAAAGCGATTGGCGGCTGTATGCCATGGGCAACTATATCAGCGCAGAATGAAGCAGGCATTTGACCAGAAGGTGCGTCCTCGGGTTTACAAAGTCGGAGATGTGGTACTCAAAAGGATCCTTCCTCCCAATACAGATCACAGGGGCAAATGGACTCCTAACTATGAAGGTCCATTCGTGGTTAAAAAGGTCTTTTCGGGCGGAGCCTTATTGCTTACAACCATGGATGGCGAAGACTTTTCATCCCCTGTCAACTCGGACGTAGTCAAAAAATACTTCGCATGAATAGACCCGCTGGATAATAAAAATAAAAAAATCCAGGCAAAAAAGGGCATCCCGGCGAACCAAAAACAGAATAAGGTTCGGGCAAAAATTAGGGATATAATTGAAAAAAGATTGTACACCCGGTAAGTTGAAAACCCGAAAGGGCAACTTAGGCAAAAAAGGGTATCCTGGTGGATTGAAAACCTGAAAGGGCGGTCCACGCAAAAAAGGGATTTAAGCGAATGACTACAGTCTGAGTTATCTGTACCCATTACCGTTTGAACAACTGACATTCGGAAAGATAGGAATCGGTCTGATCATTCCTCAGAAGGCAAGGTCGGGGAGTTTTGAAGACATACTAGTCATAACAGAATGGAAACTCAGTGGAATTCCGTTTTCACATTGCCATTAGGATAGTTTCTTTTCTCAATTTTCAGCGATCACCTCTTTCCAGGGATTGCTTCCTGATGTAATTGCCTATTCTGGGCTCTCAGTCAATAAATTGAATTTCAATAAAAAGCCTCCTATTTTTGTTTTATTGCTTTGTTTGCAAAAACGTCCTAATTTTGATAAAACATTGCATTTGAAAACATGGCGGCCTTGCAATAACATGCGCAAAAAAAAAAAAACACATTTGAAATTACTTTGAATGTTGAATATTCCCGGATGGTGGATTCTAGCCACGCAATATTCGGGGCATGTGTGCATATTCTTTTGTTGCAGGTAGTAGGTGCAGATGATGTTAAGCACAAGGCCAGTAATAAATCACCCCACGCAAAGAACTGGGGCAATTACGGGTAAGGAGGTTTGCGTTCATCGCTCGGTCGACGGTCGTTCATAACGGTTCGATATCATTGAATTAAGTTCAACTGGGTACCGTTGTATCTTATTAAGTCGATTCTCTTATTCAGTCCTTCCAACAGCTACAAGCTTTTCTGTGTCGATAACGGTCACAGGTTCCCCAAAAGAGTGGTCTCGTCAACACCGAAACTGATGGTCATTATCCCCAGCGAAGTCACAAGAGTTTGAAGAGGCTAGATCTTCTGTAAAATCCTCTTATGACCTCCTCTTCGGGGACGAATTGTTGTTTTGTCCAAGCATGGGGCATGATTGTTTCCCCAGCATGAAGTGTTGATCATCCCCAGTAGAGTTTGAGGACAGATGGTCTTCTGTAAAATCCTCTCAAAAGGCATTCCCCAACACGAGACGCTTTAAAGCAGTTTTCTCCAGCAGAGTTTGTTATAAACTCGTCATCCCTAACGGAATTGTCTAAAGGGAAGCTCGCCTAACATGGGGCATTGTGGTACTTATCCTAAGCTTGACAGTCATATTCTTCAGCAGACTACTGTGGATTTGCTTTGGGTTTCCCCAACAGATCTCTAAGGACTCTTTCCTAGCAAGTTGCAGGGGAATGTTCTAACCAGGATTTGCATATCCCTGGCAAAGTAGCCCTGGTCCCCAGCAAGTTTGTGTCTCTGGTAATGATCCCCCACAGAGGTCAGCATCGAATCTTGTCAGCAATACTCCCCAACTGAGTTGTTGTTCTCCCCGCAGAGGTTTATAAGATCGGCAGAATCTATTCCTCAACAAGGATGGCACAGTCTTTCCCCAGCCGGGTCAAAAGGTGGATAACCCCTACAAAGGGTCTTGGATTGGATAGATCCCCAAGCAGAGTTTTTTTATGACTTTTCTTCCTTAGCAAGACGCCATGCAAAGAAATTCTCATCCCCAACGGAGTCGCTGTGACCAGAATTCATTCCCCCAGCAGATGAAGTGATTACTGGCAGATCTATTATTCTTCAAGTCCAATTTATTTTTGGCAAACTTGACAATTCGGAGCAGACGGATTGTTCATTCATTATCCAGCAGAGATGCTATCCTCTCAGGAACCTCTAAAGTCAAGTCATTGATCATTGTTCCTCAGCAAAGTCGGCAGAGATGTCTGACACGGATGCAGAGTGTAATCCAGTATTGGAATTTTGCGAAAGTCCACCCGTAGTGTGGCAAGCCAGTAGTCGTCTGGCATTGTTAAAAGACGTTAGCAAAGTCCAACAGTGGATTGGCAAAAGTCCGTCTTCGGGTGGCAAAAGTCCAACAGTGGATTGGCAAAAGTCCGTCTTCGGGTGGCAAAAGTCCAACAGTGGATTGGCAAAAGTCCGTCTTCGGGTGGCAAAAGTCCAACAGTGGATTGGCAAAGGTCCATCTAAGGGTGGCATATTCTAAAAGTCCAACAGTGGATTGGCAAAAGTCCATCTTCGGGTGGCAAAGCAGCTAAAAGTCCAACAGTGGATTGGCAAAAGTCCGTCTTCGGGTGGCAAAAGTCCAACAGTGGATTGGCAAAAGTCCGTCTTCGGGTGGCAAAAGTCCAACAGTGGATTGGCAAAAGTCCGTCTTCGGGTGGCAAAAGTCCAACAGTGGATTGGCGAAAGGTCCATCTAAGGGTGGCATATTCTAAAAGTCCAACAGTGGATTGGCAAAAGTCCGTCTTCGGGTGGCAAAAGTCCAACAGTGGATTGGCAAAAGTCCATCTTCGGGTGGCACGAAGCTGCAAAGTCCACCAGTAGTGTGGCAGGCCAGTAGTCGTCTGGAGTTGCATTGGCTAGTGTTAATAAATCAGAACAGGCCACAAATTAGATTTGGGATTGATTGATTGGCTAGTGTTAATAAATCAAGGTAAAGGAGGTGATTTCAGAATGGATGAGAATTGTGTTATGCATTCTTGTGATAGAGTTTATGTACCGGATGTCCCATAACTTAAGAAGGGTATTCTTAAGGAAGGTCGTAGAAGTGGTCTAAGTATTCATCCCGGTGCCACTAAGATGTATAAAGATTTGAAGAAGATGTTTTGCTGGCCAGGAATGAAGAATGATATAGCTGAGTTCATTTATGCGTGTTTGACTTACCAGAAGTTAAAAATTGAACATCAAAAACTGTTGGGTCTGATGCAACTGTTGAGCACTCTTGAGTGGAAATGCGATAGTATTTCCATGTATTTTGTCAGGAGTTTACCGAGGGCGACGAAAGTATGTGATTCCATATGGGTTATTGTTAATAGACTAACTAAATCAGCTCATCTCATTTCGATTAAGATCAATAATACTTTGCAGAAGTTAGCTGAGTTATATATTGAGAAGGTTGTTATTTTGCAATGTATTCCTTCGAGTATTATTTCTAGTAGAGATATGAGATTCACATTGAGGTTCTGGGGGAGTTTATAGGAAGCCATGGGTACTAAGCAGAAGTTGAGTTATGCTTATCATCCCCAGATGGACGGTCAGACAGAGAGGACTGTCTAGTCTTTGGAGGATTTATTGAGAGCTTATGTTTTGGAGTAGTGAGGTAACTAGGACAGTTATTACTGTTGATTGAGTTCACATACAACAAAAAATTTCATTCTAGTATTGGAATGGCACCGTTTGAGGCTTTGTATGGTAGAAGGTGTATGAAACCTTTGTGTTGGCATGATTCCGGTGAAAGTATTGTGCTTGGACCTGAGATTGTTCAACAGACTACTGTAATACCCCAAAATTTGCTCTCCCCTTTTGGCATCATAGCATGGCATTATCATTTATCATATCATATCCATCTCATTAGCATTGCATTGCATTTAACATAGAAAAATGAAGCATGGCATCCTTCTTACCATCAGGGCATGTGATCAGGTGGGAGATGGACAATCAAGAGATCATTCAAAGCACAAAAAGGTCAGTCAAGTTGCCTCAAGGCAAGCCAAGAAGCCTTTCATGTCTCATACTATCTCAATTGATCATCCACAACCTCAAGGATAAGAGATACAATGGGAGATTGAAGCATTACATCTTTCACTATGCAAGAGGTTCAAAAAATGAAGGAAAACCCTCAAAAGAGATAGCTCATTGATCCAAAATCATCCTCAAATGGCATATATCATCATCCTTTAAGAGGATACACAACATACTCTGAGGAATTTGAAATTGAAGACTGCACATTTTTCTCCTAGGAGGTGGGCACCAAAACTAGGGTTTCCCATTAAATCATGGAATCTTTGATTTTTTGGACAAAACTTGATGTCATGGTATTCTACATGTTCTTAAGTGTATGTGTATGGAGAATTGCCCCTCAATTGGTTTTGGAGGTGGTTCAATTGGAAGAAAGATCAAAAATCAGGAAATTTGGGGCCAAGTCAAATAATCAGAGGAAAAAGTCAACTCTTGACTTTTTGAGCCCAAAATCATGAAATTCATGTTATATATGTCCAATGTACAAAATTTGGTCAAGAAACTCCAAAGGAATCATGAAAAAATCAAGAGGTGGAAAGTTGCCATTTTTGGAAGAGGAAGGGTTACTAAAAATAGCAAGTTTTGGCCATTTTGCATCAGAGTTTGAACCAAGGCCATTTAAAATTGAAGCACCAAATGAAAATTCCACTCGGCCACAACAAAATATCTTGTTTTAAGCTTCAAATCCATGTGTGGAACATCTCCATTGGATAAAAATTGAGTGAGATATGATTGATCAAAGTTTGAGCAAAGTAGGTTCAAAACTAGGTCATGACCAAGATTTTCAGGGCACGCGCGCAGTCATTTTAACAAACAGTTGGTGGGCCAAATGTACACCTATTTTTCTCATGGTTAGAGGCTTCATTTTCAAAACTTGTCAACATCAAAAATGTTCCCTGTAATGTCTTCTTCAAGTTTCATGTTGGACAAAATTCCATTTGATCAAGTTATGAGGGAGAAATATTGGTCTCAAGTTAGGGTGGTTATGTTGAAATTTCGTGCCATGCCAGCCTTGCCAATCGACCACCTGGTGCGCCCATCAGCCAATCTTGTGTGCTTAAGTTTATAGTCATTTTGGAGCATGTTTGAGGTATCATTTCAATTCCTTTTTCACACCAAACTTGTAGCACTATGTGCCCTCTTTCCAATGACTCCAAACACACACCAAACCACCCACAATGCCAAGAGAAAATCACCATTAAACATCCATGTTTGCATTATTTCCAAACTGTCTTAAAAAACCAGAAAAAATGAATGTTGTTGTTGTTGTCTCAGCTTGCTCGTGCATTGCTCACCCTCCAACTCTTTCTTCATTTAACCAAACACTCATCACATGTCCATGCACATGAGCACGTGCCATGCACGAAAATAGAAAAAAGCAACTTGCTGAACAAGTTTGGTGAGACAGCCGTGCAATGTCAGTTCATTTTCACTTCCACCATAACACCATGGACCTCCACCACTATAGCACACCCACAGCTGACTCGCCCTAACTAACTTGGCTCAGTTAGTTAGAGGCAGCTCAGTTAACTCAACTTGGACTCAGTTGACTCACTCACTTAACCACCTCTGGTTCATTTCTAACTCACACTATAAAACCAAATTTCACTCACATTTCTCAAACAACGCTCATTTCTCACATTCACTTCAGAATTCTCCTCTCACTCTCTCTGATTTTGCTCATCTTCTTCTCCACGATTTCAACTCCATTGTGCTTCCATTGATCATTGCTTGGTGTGGTTAAATCAAGAGCAACAAGAACAACTCCATTTCTGCAAGTTCAGCATCATTGCAAGCTTCAACATCCTTCATCTATTTACGAATCCATAGCATTTATTTTGCTAAGTTTGAAGATCTAGAAGCTCAGCATATCAAGCTTTTCTCTGGTTTTTCTCAACATCTCCAATTGCTCCACATTTTCAGGTTTCATCATTCAACTTTGCTTCAGTTGATTTTCATTAATTTTAGCTTGTTTTTGTTAATTTAAGCTTGATAGAAGCTCTGCTTACTCCTGCTAGTTGATAGGCCTTGTAGAGGCTTAGATCCAAAAACCTAGGGCATGATTTGATTTCTTCTGTTCTTGCTATGTGTGTGTGTTTTGTGATTTTTATGAGCATATTCATGATGTATATAAGCTTAGATTTCGATTGGTATACATTTTGTGCATTTTGGTGAGGTTTGAAAGTTGCAGACGGTGGTGATTGACCGGAGAAGGTGACCGGAGGTCCCTCTCCGGCCGGTGGTCATTATTTTAGGGTTTCTTGCCAGAATGAATGTCAGCCGTATGATGTTGTTGATCCAACGCACGAAAACACGCCAGCACATTAAAATACATGTGCCTCTCACGTGGTTCTTCTGATTTTATTTTTAAACGTGGTGTGGTGTGGTACATGGTAGGGAGTGTGGACCTGCACGCATGTTCTTTGATTTTGGTTACTTTGACTCTTACGTTGACCAGACTTAATCCAATGGTGTGAATTGATTGACTTTTTTGTTGACTGAGTGAGCATGATAGTTAGTGTGTATTGCGCAGACTTGGACCTAATCAGATTGCTACCCACACCCCCATGTTTTCAAGCCCAATTAATTTGAACTGCATAATTGCTATGTTCACACCTCCCCTTCCCTTTGCATTTCATTTTATTTTTCTATTTTTTATACACGTTTACTTTTTAATTTTTAAAAATATCAAATAGCATCATAAAATTCCACAAAAATTCATGAGTATCATTAAAACATTTAGGAAATTTTTGATGATTTTATTTTCTGATTTTATGACCTTTTTACCCCTGTTCTATATTTTTCTTTGAATTTCTTTGATGTGCATTCTTAATATGGTACATGATCTTGTTTAATTTTGTTCTTGATCATTAAAAATTGTTTTGATGCTCTTCTTTTTGCATTGAGTCATTATCATCTTGAGGTATGTTAAGTGATTTTTATTTGATTTTTTAAGTCAGTTTTATGGCATGTTTGGTGTTCACTTTTGTGCTACTTTGTATGATATGTCTATGTGACCTAAGTGCATTGTTTGACATCATTTTGCCTTGGTTCTTTGCATGCTACTTTGATATGTGATTCATCTCTGATTAGTGAACTTCAATACCATGTTTTCATAATTTTCATGAGGCCATTTGATTTTTGTTTGATGCATTTCATTTAAAGCATTATGACATGTTATATCATTGTAATCTTTTGTGCATGTTTGCATGTTTTCTTTTGTACATAATGGCATGATTATTTGCATATTTGGTGAACCATTCACTTGACATTATAGGTCATTGGTACATATTATATGTCATCCTTGCATGTTGACTTTCATTTAAACCTTGTGCACCTTTAACATGTGGTGTTTGTACTTGTGTTTTCTTTTGAACTTCCATTTCAATTCTACTTCTTCTATTACTTCTTAAATGCTTTGATGTGTCATGCATGAATACTTGTGAGATGTTTGTGAATCATTTTTCATTTCATTTCAATTCTGATCCATGGATTACATGTTCCATTTGTGCATATTTCTTCTTCTCTCTTTCATCTTTCATTCTTCCTTTTCTTATGATGTCATGTTCTAATGTCATGGAGGATGTTTGTTGCCTATCCACTTGAGTTTGATTGATAATGACCATTTGTTCCCATATGATGTACATTCTGGTTGTGGCTCTAGGATTTGGTTTCTCATTTAATTCTGTTGAGTTTTATGATGCATTACATGTTCTTTTACTTCTTATACTTCTTATACATGTTTACTAACCATGTAGGGGCTTTGGTAAGTTTCAATTGAGTGTGGATAAGGAATCCACATTCAACTTCTATCCTTTCTCTTTTACAATTCCATTTTATGTTTTGTTAAGCACTTATGTGCTTTCTTTTAATAACTCATTACTTTCCCTTTTTGAATTACAATTCATCTTCTACTTTAGAAGTGAATTGTTTAATTCTTTCTTTCTTTAGACTTTAGGTTGCAACCTCACAAACCTTTAGGATCACTCCCTTTAATCTTCAGTTAAGATTGAGTCTTAGTCCACATAGGTTTTACCTTTTCTCCTCTCTTGAGTCTCTCTTCTCATCTCTTAAAGAAAATTCAAAATATCTAATGAAGGTAGGCATTTATTGCATTTAGGCCTTTCATATAAAGAAAAGGTTATAAGGGGTCTTCTCTTGTAATCTTAGAATGTATAGCATATAACCCATCTTGGGTCAATGTGTTAAACATTTGATCTTGTGTGAGGGACTTAAATGCAATGCTTGTTGAAGGTACAAATAATAAAAACACTTCTTCATTTCTTAATCAACAAAAATACTTAATAAACACAAGTATGCTAGTGTGTTTGAACCTTGACAATTGGAACTAAGTGTGGGGGTCTTCTTCGCTCTTAGTGTGACTTCTTGCTCATTCCATCTTGGAATGTGAGAATGTACACATTCCAATGACTAAGATTCAGATACACTATCATATGCAAACAAATGAAAAAAACTCTTAAAAGACAAAAACAAACAATAACGTCTTTCCTTCGGGAATTCTTTTCTCACCTCATTCACTCTTAGCGTATGAACGTGCTCCTACTCGTTCTTTTGCAAGATGGTAACGCACTCGGACCAGCGAGCCTGCAACACCTGAGCTAGAACGTAAGCCGTTCTCTGAAAAACACAAACAATTCATCCCTAGTGAGGGGAACTACGTCGCTCTGATTCTCATGCTCCCGATGAGATACGTAGGCAGTGGGGTAGGGCCCATGCGAGCACTTCTTTTATTTTCCCTACATTTGTTTTTCTTTATCTTTCCTTTCTTTCTCCTTTCTTTCTTTCAGTTCCTTTTCCAGTATCCTTTTCTATCACCCTTTGTTTGAGACAAGCAAGCGTGGATCCCATCGGGTACGATGGACGTGAGGGGGTGCTAATACCTTCCTCTCGCGTAACCGACTCCCGAACTCAATTCTCTTGGTCGCAAGACCATGCTCTATCCTTTCCTTCAGGTTTATGCGGTGTTTCCTTTCCCTCTCGTGGGATAAATACACATTGCTGGCGACTCTGTTCGGTGCCACTTTCGCGTTTGTACTTGGATGAAAATCCCGGGAGCGACAACTACCAAGAAGATCAAGATGATCCAATACAAAATGAAAGCTTCACAGAGTCGCAAGAAGATTTATCATGATAAGAAGATAAAAGCACTTGAGTTCCAAGAGGAATATCATGTGTTCCAGCGAGTCACTCTTGTGACATGTGTTGGTCGTGCTTTAAAATCTCGAAAGCTTACATCGCAGTTCATTGGTCCATTTCAGAACCTCCACAGAGTAGGATAAGTGACCTTTACAATTACACTACCGCCATTTATTTCGAATCTTCATGATGTCTTTCATGTGTCTTGGTTGAGGAAGTATGTTCCTGATATGTCTCATGTGATTCAAGTGGACGATGTGTATCTTACAGAGAACTTGACCGTTGAGACATCTCCCTTGAGAGTAGAGTATCGCGAAGTGAAGCACTTTAGAGGCAAGGAGATTGTGTTGATGAAGGTTGTTTGGGGAGGACCTGGTGGTGGAAGCATGACGTGTGAGCTGGTGATTCATATGAGATAGACATATTTGACTCTGTTTCCTGCACGTAATTTTTGAGGGAGAAAATTCTCTAAGTGAGAGAGAGTTGTAATACACCAAAATTTGATTAATTTATTTAATCAAATTATTCGTGTTTTTATTTAATTATTTGGTATGTGATACGCTTTTAATTCAATATATTATGACCTTTATGTGTATGTGGTATATGGTGGGGTGCAATGAGAGTATTGGTGGGTTGGAAGAATGATTAGAATAATTAGAAATAATAGTTGTTTTTAATTAATTAAAATAAATAGAAATAGAAGATTTTGGTAGAAAATAGAAGCTATGAAAAAATAAGGAAAGTGATGAGAATTATAAGAGGATTTAGGCCAAAGTGTAATTAATAAAAGGTTAAATTAGGTTTTTAGAGATAAAAAGGGATTAATTGAGCTTTTGAGGAGAGAGTATGTGAAGTTAGAGTTTCTGGAGAAAATAGGCTAGGGCTTGAAGAGGGGAGGACTCAAACCACCAACCTTAATCAAATTCAAAATTTGCTACTAGGAATCTGAAGTAAGGGGGAGTGCTTCTATATTGGTGTTTTGCATGAAAGGGTAGAAGAGGGACCCTTACTCTCCTTTAGGAATTGTGTGATATCTATTATGACTTTGTGTTGTTGTATGCTAATCCAAAAATTAATGATTGAATGTGTTATTATCTGATTTTTGTGAGCAAATTCATATGTGAGTAATTATGTTTATGTCTATATGTTATATGCCATTGTTGAAGTTTTGAAGGTTTGAACTATAAACATGAATTCCATGAAATTGAAGAATAAATTGTGTAAATGTGTGATTTACCATGTTATGATGATAATATTATAAGTGGTATAATTTTCTGGATGTGTTGGGATGAATGGGAAGCCAAAAATTGGAGTTTCAAGTGAACTCCCATGGATGTTGCGTATTTCTGCAACCTGGTGCAGGGTGACAAGCGTCACCTAGACGACGGGTTGACCGTTACGCACCTTGAGCAGCTGACGAGCATCACCGCTGTGACGGGGAGACCGTCATGGTCTATAGGCTGGGTTTTACAAGTCGAACGTCATTGGAATGACAGGTTGGGGATTTTAAGTGGAAGACAAACATCACCTAAGTGACATGCTACCTGTCATGCTGTCAAAAAGGGCGATTTTGTCCCAGTTCATGTAGTTCGAGCTGTTGGTTCCGAATATTAATAGTGTAAATCCGGATATTGGAATTTGGAATTTTTTTTGGAAAAAACAAGGTGGCTCATTTATGAAGTAATTTTCTTGTTAATAAGTGCGTTCGAATGTTAACTTATGGACATCGCGAAAGGTATTTTCGAATTTTATAAGGGTGACTTTTCATCATGTAGGGTGGAAAGAACAATCCCCTTAAAATATGTCTATTTCTCATATGTTTCTTGAATCACATTTCTTTTTTGACAATAATTATACAATGCATATCTATGTTATGTATTTTTCCTATTCAAATTCAAATTTTAAAAATATATAAATTGATTATCAAATGTAAAATTTAAATAATTGTAGAAATCACAAATATTATTAAAAACAAATAAATAAATTAAATTATGTTAAATATTATACAATAAAAAATATTTTTTTATTGGAAAAAAATTTATTCATATCATTAATAAGAAATTTTTGAATACATATTGGAATATCGATTCAATTTTGAAAACTAGTAAGAGATGGAACAACTTGTGCCTACGCATGATCAACTTCATTAGTTTGTCTCTTAACAAAATTTACATGAGAGTTCAAAAATAAAGAGCTAGTAACCATATACATTTCTTGATAATGTTTCCAAACTCTTACAAGTTAATCAGTACTTGGTCATTCACATGATTTGTTACGCTATTAGAATTTACCTTAAAGTCCACTCAATTCAAGTCGAGCTCATCCACTCGTTTGACGTCTGCTAGAAGGCATAAAGCCTCCCTGATATTGACCTCGGTAATAGGTGACACTCACTCCATCCAAGCTACCACAAGTTTCCCCTCTTCATCTCGTACACAAACACATATCCTTACCTTATTATAAGTCGTTGAGAATGATGCATATATATTGCATTTAAGACAACCTAATGAAGGTTTTCTCTAAGTATAATGAATAGGGGTTTTATCTTGGTTAATACTTCTCGATTGGAGTTTTTGTGCATTTCTCCATCCCAAAAACATGTAATAGGCATAACCACAAATTGATTCAGTGAACCTTCTATGCGGTTCCAAATATGATTGTTTCTACCCTTCCAAAGACTCCATAATATGGATGAGAATAATTCTTGGTGGTCTTGATGTAATTATTTAAAAATAGAGAAACTATTGATGTAAATGTGGAGCTATGTGCTTGCATCATCACCTCACCAAGAAGCTATAAAATTCCAATGTCATATCTCCAATTGTGTCCAATGAGGATGATGATGAAAAGGCGAACTAGTCTTTTGCGTTCTTGCTTTAATGCTTTTATGTGTTTTTCCTTTCCTTTAAAAATTTTTGTCTTGTAATCCAGTTGTTTCAATTAAATAAAAATGTTTGTTTTCCCTTTCTAAATGTTTGACTATGTCAAAATGTGCTTGTATATTTAAATTTTTGTCTTGAATTTTTACCTGCCTTTTTTATTATGACAAATGAGGAGAAGCATACTCTCAGGAGGAATGAAGTATACTCTCTACTCATGTGAGCGGGAGTTTAAACACTCCAAATTTATCTACCTCTTTTTTATTTTACCACATCCCTGAGAGTTGTGTTGTCATAATAAAAAAAGGTGAGAAAATGAAACTATGTTCTTGCTGGTCTAATGAAAAAGTTATCAAAGCTAAGCAGGATACGCCTAGACTTGATGACGTCATGGTTTTGATGATGGAAACACCTGAAGATGTAACATCCTTTAAAGTGACTTTGATGACAACAACACACAAATATCATGGACATGAGAATAATGAGTGAATCCATTTGAAGGATGTAATTGAATAGTTGATCAAGAAAAGGAGACTTGGTAGATAAACCATATAAAACATAAAAAGAAACAAGAGGTGTGGGGGTTATCCCTCGAAAAGATATTTTTCAGAGTGAATATCCACACACAAAGTGTTCCCTTCACCGAGGGAATACACCGACCAGGAAGAAAATTGAGCCAGTGGAAGGAACCAACAAGGGAAGAGATATTAGAAAATAGGGATATTATACGAAACACAAGTGACCCTTCATAGCCTCCAAATCCAAAGGACACCACTTTACTTCATATATCGCATCAAGGTTTTCCCCACCAAACATGCCATCTAAGGGAACTCACCAAGATAGGGCCCTGAGCTGTCCATTTTAGGACTTTGATATAGTGAGAAGATATGAGGTATCCCTAATGAGATATTTATGTGAGTAATAACGACAACTGTGACCAATTTTGACATCTCATGAATATTTATTAACGAGAAGAGCTCATGTGATATTATGTACGTCAATTTGTTCACTAAGTTGGAATTGAAAAGATGACTTTATCACCTTACATTAGAACATTATTTTGATATTCATACTAGTGCTGGACGACTTTCACACACGTCCAACTTATGGTATTCAATTGTGAAGGGGTGATTCCCAGTTGAGTAAAAACTTTAACTTCAAAATTATTGAAAGGAAGCATAACCCCCATTAGGGAGAAAAACACACATAAATAGGTAGTTTGCACATATCATAACGAATACAAATACACTTTCCTTTTTTCGAGGAGCGTCACCTGCTAATATGACGATAGTCCCACATCTAGATATGAAAATTCCATTTTATCCTCATCTGAGTAGAAAGACCTAATTCACAGGACCTCGTTATCTAATCAGGAACCATCCTCAACATCAGGACGAAAACCGAGAGCTGGTAGTTACACCTTCTACATCATGTTATCTTTATTAATCAAAGACAATAATGGATCTCGCAAGTCAAACATCTGGAACATTCCTCTAACCGACATATCACTTCATCCTCAGTAACCTTACGTTTGAGTGCACATCCTAAGCTCTTAGCAATGCTCTACGTCGAATGATCATCCATGAGATTTTCTATAGAAATAGGGTTAGTCATCTTGATTTCCCCAAAGTTAAATCTACCCTTAACTTGTTTCATATCTATACTAGTGAGATAAGACTCCATATCACCCGGAATAACCACCACATGTTAAGTGATAAAATCGTCGTCATCAACTTCTACATCAGTAATGTCTATCAGAGGAATACCTAAATCTAGGTTTTGTGGGTTTGCCATATTCGAACATGATTAAAATCTCATAAATAAATAAAGAAAGGAAAAATAGATACCTTGTGTTTCAATGTTGGTGCCTGGAGAACTCAATTGAAAATGCAAGATAGTTCAAGAAAAGCAATCCAAATTCTAGAAGTCTCAACAACAAGAAAATGACTAGCCAACAAAGCTTTCTTTTTTATTGCACCTGAAAAATGAAGAAGAATCCGAAAAGTGAAAAATTAATTCATAGTTCCCGCTTATAGGCACAATAAGTATCCATATCAATGGTCGTGAGTTACTAGAAGGACAAAATCCACAACCAACAGTCCAGATGGATTCTTGAAGCAATAACTGCACTTATGTTCACTCAAGTGGGCCTATGCGTATCGATTACCTAACTTACTCAGGTTGGCATACATGGAAGTCATCATTACCACAATATTTCGTCTACATAAAGCATATTAAATGCGCATCTTTCCCATGGCAGCTACTCTGCCTTAGCGCTACTAAAAAATTCATCCTCGCCAGCCCATGTTCTCAATGAATAGTTTCTCTTAACAATTCATATGTACGGGGGCGATTTCATTTTTTTTTTGCATATGTCAATAATCTTCGCTTCAAATTGATAGTAATAACTTATGAGGCAATTGTTCTGGGCTATACAATGGCCCTAAAAAACCAGCCTATTCCATAGGTCCAATTCAGTAAGGGAACACCAATAATTAATGATCATGTGGATCTTCATATACAGACTTTATATACAACTCCCCCCTCTTTTCATCCACGACATTATATGCATACAATGGTTTTTTGCGCTCTACACTGGACAAATCAGAGATATTTATAATTGTTTCCTCTATATATGTGTGACTATGAGTCACACTCAGGTACATTTTCTCTCATATATGCAAAGTTTCACCTCATTTATACATTAACTTGAAGGGTATTGTGAACATTTTACAATTACTTCATTCTAATCACAAAAGAACCATAATCATCGCACAAAAGACTTCACCACGGTGGTGAGCATCATCCTAACATCTTTTTATTATAGATAATTTTTTTTTTTTATGTTTAGAATTTTACGAGAACTTATTTAAAAGACATGGATGTTATTTTAAATTCATTTGTTATAAATTAACTAAAAGAATAATAACTTAAATGTTAATTATTAAAATTTGTAACATAATAAAAATTACATAGTTAAAAAAATTCTTACAAATCTAACTGAGTGTCAGTTTAAAAAGATTTACAATATTAACAATATCAAAGACATTGATAAATATAACTTTTGAAGAAAAAACATCAAATATTTTTAATGATCTAGCAAATGTAATTGATTGATAATATATATATATATATATATATATATATATATATATATATATATATATATATATATATATATATATATATATATATATATATATATATATATATAAGATTAATATCCATATATACTAACTGTATTTAAATCAATTTATCATTGATTTTTATTTTTATAAAAAAAAAGTTTTAATGGTGATGCACTGACTCATCCAATATGGGAATATATTATTTTGCCATATCATACAAGTATTTTAAAATTTACAGTGTGACTTATTGGGATGCATCGTCGTCATTACTTGACAGTGTAAAATTAATTTACACTGTCAGTGCATTACCCATTTTCTAAAAAAAAAATCGGCTTCGCTTTTATTTTTAACAAAAATATGTAATTTTATAAAAATATGTTTTAAAAAAAAATTGTAACAAACTGGCAACGTCAGTGACTCACAATTTTTAAATTTATTGTTTTAGTAAATTAAAAATTAAATTACATTACAAAAGTATATTATATATTTTTTGCATGATAAAAATTCAAAAAAATTTAAAACAAGAAAATTCGGCCATAGTCCAATTTTGCCAGAGTTGAGATATGGCTAAATGTTCTGCATGTTTCAAAATTCGTTTACTATTTTTAAGTGTCGGTCAAAAAACATATAATGTTTTTTTCACAAATAATTTTTTTTAATTAACATATCTAATATAAATTAAAAGGATATTCCGATATTTTTCCAGTTTTCTGAGGGGGTGAAACAGATTTTCATAATCAATTATGATATTGCTGGGTCAATATGAAAAACTTAGTATTTGGGCCGTTTCTTAGGTCCGTATTGGTGGAGATTTTTACCTGCTATCCCCATTTTTAAATCTGACACTCCTTTATTTTCATAATGATTTAAATAATTTTTTTATTATTTACCTTTAAAAAATAATATTTTATCAAAAAAATAATTATCATGAAAAATCTGAAAAATCTAAAAATATGATAGTTATAATAAATAATCAAGTATGAAAATTTTAATATTGAGCAAAAATACAATTTTACTTGATTTTTAAAAAACCAACACGAGTTTTCATCAAAATTTTAAAAAAATACAATTAAAAAACCTGACATTTTTACCAAACGTTGTAATATACAGAAAGAAACTATGCTTGGAATATGCACATTCCTATGTATTTCTTTATCCAATATTTTTTTAACAAAAATAACATAATACACATGTGTTTTCTAAATTCAAATTTAAAATAAAGGTAATATTAACTTGTGTCATAAAACAACGAACAAAATAATGCCCTCTCCTTCTATTATTATACATAAACTATTTTCTTCTAAATTAATGATATTTAAACACCTATAAATTTTCAATATTCATTTAACACTTAATTTTTATTTTTTTCTCTCCCACCATTTTTCCATTTCTTCTCTCTCTAAATATTAAAATCTAAAGAGGATAATGAGTGCAAATAAAATGCATAAAGTGTCAAATTCATAAAGTGTCAAGTTCATAAACCATGAACTAAAAAAAAGCATAAACCATGAACTAAAAAAAAGCATAAACCATGAGGTCCCAATGGCACTATGTAGCAACATATCAAAGCAAAACTCAACGTGTGTTAAACAAATTTTAAATTTATTTTCCCCCATAACCACAAATGTTCTTTTTCATTCTACTCTTTTTCTAGGTCAAATTAATAAATAAAACTTTATCGAGTGTTTCGATACGCTTGTTTAGAATTTAGCAACACCTCAATCTCAAATGCATTATTAAAAAGTCCAAAACCGAAAGCTTCTTTTTCTTTACCACTCACTCCTCACTTTTTTTTCATCTTCAAACTCAACTCAATTTCACCACTTTACTTTTTCTCTATACCCATTAACCTTATCTGACATTCCACTCTTAATTCCCTTCCACACGTGCAAAACACCTCTCACGTGCCAACCTTTAACCTAAAAGATGTCTAAACATAGTTACATGTTATTTCTCTTTAATTTCTTCTTTTATCGTTTTTACACTTTTCACCTCTCTTATGAAATGTGAGTAATTAATATTACACATCTTTATAGACCTTAATATAGATATTTCTTATCATGCTTTCTCTGTTGTGTCTCAGAGTTTCTCTGATTGAGATATTAATACTCCTCAGTTTCACAGGAATATATGTATGTCAAATTATTAATACTATAATAATATAATAATAATAAATTTAATGGTCTTTTTCAATGCTAAAAACACATTTGTTCACAAACCGGTCAATGTTTTAATTTTTTATTCACAGTGGTCATGTTCTTATCACAAGAAAAAAAAAATAAAAGTGGAATCTGAAGAGTGAAGTGAAAATGTTAATACTTAAAGTAGGGAAAGACAAATGTTTCTGGTCCTTAGAAGTATATAGAAGAAGCTTTGAAAGAAACATTTCTTACATTTCGCTTTCATGGAATAATTCAATTATGTATATATCTTTGTTCTTTTCATATCAAACTTTATCAAAATTATTAAAATTCTGAATATTTTATTCTTAATTTCTTTGTCTGTTTCTGTTTCTGAATAACTGACAATTCATAAATACGGCAAGTATAGCCTTATAATTTACAAACTCTCTTGCTTGAATAAAACACTATGATAATGATGATAACAATCTTTTTATATAAATCATTGTACTATACACTACACTTCTAAGAAAGTACTTATTTATAATTAGTGGTGATCTTTTGTTAAATATCATTCAATCATCTTATCATAAGGCTTTGAAATTTGAATTGAAATACTAATTATTTTACCAATAATATTTGTAATTCCAAAAAAACTTATAAAAAGCTGGAGTCCCGTTAACACAACTCAATTGATAGTTTTTATAGAGACATCAGGTGCCGAGCACAAATTCGAACCGGTATTCATCCTTATTAAGATGGATTGGAGCCACTTGACTATTTCATAAAAAAGACTTAGAAAAGTGACTTTAAGCCAGGCTGTGTGTTACATATATTCTCATGGGTTCTCAGCTTTTTACACAATGAATAAAATGGTAGTAACAAACACTTTTATGATCATTAACTCTTTCTCTCTCTTGTGGTAGCATAGCATTAACTAATGTAACTGAAGCATGCAGATATCAAAATCAGCAAAAGGAGATGATGTATTTGAACCAAACAGACAGGAAAGAAAAATAAACCATCGCAATAAGGTATGGAGCAATAAATATTGCACCAATGAAAATGAGAAAAACTAAACCAAAAACAGAAGTTTTGAACTTGAACATTTAAAGTTTTGCTTTAGTTTGAATCTTTAATATTCTTAGTTCTTACTACTACTACTACCAAATCTCAACTATTGCAAACAAAAATAATAATATTGGCACTAAGTTATATGTACACAGAATCACACACGCACGCACAAACACATGTTTCCATCAATATGATCATCTAGCTCCTCCGTGACTCAAAACTTGATCAACTTCAATTTTCAACCATAGATATAAAATGAAAACAAACAAGTAAATATAAAAAAAGAAAGAAAAAAAAAAGAAAATAGCTAATTAAGATTAATTGATTTTTTTTTCAGAAACTAACTAACTAATTAACAAGTGGATGGAGGCATGAGATTCAAACCCAAATCAAAATCAAAATCATCTTTCTGATCCAAAACCAAACGAGTCTTGTTGGTTTCCAAATTAGTTGGATTATTAGATCCACATTCAGGGTGCACTCTCTTCTTGGACTGTAGTGATACTCCAAAAAGCTTTGTCTTGCTGCAGTTATTACTGTTGTGTCCTTCCACCATTGTTATAGAGCTTCTTGATGTGGTTGTTGGAGAGTTCACATTCACATTTGCACCATGATGATGATGAGATTGAGTTTGATGTTGAAACTGAGTCACGTGTTTAGGGTTGGTAGAGTTGTTGTTATTACTGTAATACCCCAAAAGCTGGTTCATTGGTCTTTGCATCATTGAACCATTACCACCACCATTAATAGGATTAGGATTTGAAGAAGCTTGTGGCAGTAAATGAGAAGAAGAGTAAGAGTTACTTGGAGCCACAGGCTTAACATGATTCTGAACAAAGTAGATTATATCATTGTAAAGCTTCTTCATGTGAGCTAACTCAGACATTAACATGTTGTTACTTCTTCTTAGTCTTTCATTGTCTTCAGAAAGAGCGGTAACAGAAGTGTTGTAGTTTGTCGATGTAGTTGTTGCTGCTGTTGCTGTTGTTGTTGTTCCTCCATTGATGAACGACGGCGAAGTTAATGGCGGAGAATCACATGACCAATTGTTGAGTTGTTCGTCGGAGTAGTCATTAGGTGGAGAAATGCTTACTCTAGTGTTCGAAAACGGAAAGAAACTGGAAGGAACATTGGGGTGCTGGTGGTGGTGTTGATGGTGAAGGTTCATGATTCCGGTTTGTTGCGGCTGCGTTGTTTTTCTTCTATGAATCTCACATAGCAAATGCTTTTCTCCTTTCTTGAAATATTCATTCGCAAACTCCCATCTATCGGGTACAATCTTTCGAAAACCCTAGAAAATATGAAAAGAAAAATCATTTAGTTTGTTATGATAGTAGAAAAATGAAGACTAGTTAGTAAAATTACAATAAAATAATTTGAGATTTTGTTATAAGTTTGTTAGTTAGTTACATAGGTGTTGAGTTGGCGGACGAAGCTGGAGAAGTTGTTGTGTTTGAAGTAATTTGGGAGAAGGTCTCTTGCGAATTCCGGAGGCCGCCAAACGACGAAGGTGGAGTCGTCTTCGCCCCAAGAAACTATGTGATCTGTGGAGGGATCGTCGACGAGCTGGTATGTTTTGGTGAGGAATGGTGCCGGGACTGATTTGTGTGAGTCTAGAGAGAGTAAAATGCCTTCACAGTTGTCTAGTAGAAGAGCCATTTTCAGTGATGAAGATGATTCAATCACAAGAGAGAGTGAGAGTGAGAGATAGAGAGAGAGTTTTGAGAGAGAATGAGAACGAATGAGAATGGTGGGAGGATAAAACTTAAAGGAGAGAGGGGTAGAACGAATAGTACTAGCTTTTTTGTTACTGTGTAATGCACTAATGCCTTTTGTTTTTCTTTTTGCATTTTTTTTTTGTTGTTGTATTTTTTTTAATAAAGATTAATGTTTATAAGTTGGAAACTTGGAAGGATATTGTCTGGTGGGGCATTAAATTTTAGTTTCTCTTGTCTTATACATTGAGATAGCAAACTTCCTGAGTAAATAATGGAAGCAAAAGAGATGCACTTATTTGTTTTAAATACATGGGGAATATTTTTATTTGATAGAATCATATTAAGATAAACAATTTTACTCATTTTAACTTGGTTACATTTTTGTAAGAAAAAAAGTTACATGATACTATTAATAATCATAATCATGTATAGACAATATCATTTATTGAAGATACAATAAGAATATGAATGAAGTCTTTTTCCATTAACTAACCGGTTACATGGATCAAATTATACTTTAATGTTTCAGAAAATATTATGTTAAATTTTAAAATCTTTTTAATAATTTTTTTATAGCGTTCAAAATCTTCTTTTATTTTTAGTTGTTTGACTCATTTCTATCACGTCTATTCTTTTTACAATATAATTTATAAAATTTCTCTCTACATTCTAAAACCATTTAACTTATTTTTCATAATATTTTTGTTTATAGGTGTTATTTCAACATTCTCTAATATTATCATTTTTAATTTTATTTTAACTAATTTTAAGACATTTTTACTATGCTTACTTTACTCTCCTATTAATTATTAATTTCTAATTATTTTGTTGTGTACAACATCATAACTTTTATTTCTGTCAAAAAAAACAACATCATAAGTTTTATCATTATCTAATAAAGTTTTCCTTTCAGCTTAGGCGATCGATCATTGTTGGAATTAACCCAAAATCTATGGGAATTCCGACCCTATCTTGATATACAAGAAGGGTTCTTAGCGGAGCAATACCAAAGAAAAGAAGAAAATAGAGAAAGAAAGGAAATTAGGATTCTAAGAGAATTTGGAGAAGAATGTTGTTACCCACAAACTGTGGGATTTTTCTCTTTCTATTCACTTGCAACTGCAAACCGTGAATTACAATGTGTTGTGATTATTTACAAAAATAAGGTTTACTCCCTATTTATAGATTTAGGTTTACTTGTTCTCAAAGTCAAAGCCCAAAACTATAAAAGCCCAAAATACCTATTTTGGAACTATATCAAATCAAATCTAAATCAGATATGTGTGAAACAACTGTTTCGACACACTCTTGCTTCGACACTTCGACACTTCAACACTTCGACACAAGAAATTACAATTTAAGACACCACCTAATTCATTGTGTCTAAGCTGTCTACATTCATCATGGCTCTTAGTCTTCTGAAAACTTCGACCTGCACTCCCTTTGTCATGATATCTGCAATCTTATCCTCAATTCTGCAGTGTTCCAAGTTCATCTTCCCTTCTGCTACCTGCTCTCGAAGATAATGGAACCTCATTTCGATGTGTTTGCTTCGACCGTGTGCCATTGGATTCTTCGCCAAGTTGATAGCTGACATGCTGTCGATCTTCATGGTAATTGCTCCATGACTCTTCCCTGTAATCTCTTCGACCAAGTTCACCATCCAGGTTGCTTGACATGCACAAAGAGAAGCAACTATATATTCTGCTTCGTATGATGACAATGCTACTACTGGCTCCTTTCTCGAACTCCAAACAGCTGGTGCACCACCTAACATAAACACATATCCATCTGTGGATTTTCTATCCTCAACATCACTACACCAGCTAGAGTCGATGTATCCCACTAACTTGCATTCTTTCCCTTCATCAGCTGCAGGAAACAAAATGTTATAGTCGAGAGTTCCTTTCAGATACCTCAGTATCCTCTTCCTTGCTGCTAGGTGTGATACCTTTGGCTTCTGCATGAATCTACTTACCATACCCACACTGTATGCTAAACCAGGCCTTGTGTGACAAAGGTATCTAAGTGGCCCAATGAGTCTTCTGTATTGGGTTGGGTCGACATCATCTTTGAAATTCTGGTATCAGTCGTGTGATGTTAAGGTGCGATGTCACAACAACACACTCTGCACAATGGACAAAATAAACAGCAGAATAACACACCAAATTCTTCACCCAGTTCGGTCTAACTACCTACGTCTGGGGGCTACCAAGCCAGGGATGAATTTCACTACTTGTAGAATTAATTTACAGACTCAACAACCCAGTTGACTATCTCCTAAACTTAATTCCTACTAGTGACTTTCTACCTAAGAAACCACTTAGATATGAGAACGCTACTCAATCCCTAAAAACAATACTCAAGGAACACCCTCTTTGAGCAACCTTGATCTTACTTCACAACTTTGATCAAGTTATAACTCTCTATTACTTCACAACTTCTAAGAGAGGACAGAAAATGACTCACCAATTCGACCTAGAATGGTGTATACAAAACTCGTACAAAATACTCAAGACACTCAGCCTATGCTCTTGATCTTCTCTCTGTATTTCTGTACCTTTTCCTTTGGTCTTGAGCGCTTTAAATAGCCACCTGAATTGGGCTTGGACTGCTACAATATCTGACTTGATTTGTTATTTAAAACTGAATATCCAAAACAGATTTTCTCCTAAAATCTTTTCAAATCTTCAACCTTTTAAATCTCCTACAAATCTGCACTAGATCTCCTATGCAGCGAAGAATATCTAACTCAAGATATTCGCATCCAATGAGACAGCTGCTTTCCACAATTCCAGCTAACACGCAAACCCTAACAACATCACAAAACCTGATGTTATTAATTCTGCAGATCTAATGTCACAACATCGCATGTGACATCAGACATCCAAACTTCAGCAATTTAAACACTTAACACAACCCAGTGTTAAGACTTAATGTTACAACATCACCACCTTGACATCAACATTGAACATACTTTGTTTTACCAAAATTCCAGTCAATCCAAGAAACTAACAATCTCCCCCTTTGGCTAATTTTGGCTAACACAATCTCTGCACCTTCAGAGACTACAGCAGTGGAAAAACTTCAATGATTTTGAAACTCCAAGCAGCATCTTCAATACATAAAAACTTCACTATGCTGCAGCAACAAAACAGCTCTGCAGCAACAAAACAGCTACAATCTACAACCAGCTGCACATATTTCAACATCAGCAGCAATGAGCACTCCCCAACAATGCAAAGCATTTCAGCAATTTCTCCCCCTTAATATCTGCACTACTATAGCTAACATATTCCTTTGACAGCACAACAACTCTTTTGACAGCATTTGACATCTTAGATACTCTTGGCTTTCTTGGCTACTTCTCCCCCTTTTTAGCCACAATTAGACAATCTTCAATCAAAAGCCCTATTAACTACAGTTAGTACACCCTAGCTCTCATTGTTAGCCTCATAGTTAGCAACCAGGCAAAACAAATCATAGAATAGAAAAACATAAAAGGTGCATATAACAGCACAAAATTCAAATTACATAACCAATCACATTAAGTGCTGAAACAAAGACAGAAAATAAAACTAAAACTACTAATTAAGAGAATCATTAAAAGCTTTAATCATCTGAGCTGAGATCATCATCTTCTTCATCTTCTTTTGGACTGTCATTATCAGACTCATCTTTCTTATCAGCAACTACTTTCTCACTTTCTTTTTCTTTCATCTTCAGAGTCATAAGTAATTTTTTAAACTTGTCCTTCCTTTCAATGTTTACTTTGATGACTTCATCTAGTTCTTTACATGAGTATGATTAGTAGATGTTGAGGCAAATGCCTTGACATTATCAGCAACATGTTTTCCTTTAAACATCTTTTGATAAAAAGACAATTCAGGCTTCCTTCTACACACACTATCATCCTGGTGAAGAATCCCAAGATGCTGAGACAGTATTATCCCACAAATGAGGGATGGAAATGCAATAGGCAATTTCACAGCTCTTGTTGCAGCGTGCTTGATAGTCTAATTATAGATGTAAGAGCCATAATCAATTAGTCTCTTTGTTCCAATGGCATAAACTAATTTGCCCAACCCAGCAGAAACAGAGGTCTTGTGGTTAGTAGGAACCCAGTTAACCGCACCTATTCTATGAAGAAGGGCATATTTCACACTTAATAAACTTGCTGATAACTTTCCTTTTGAAGGCCAAACTTCTACCTGACCAGCTGTGATTTCTTTGCAGATAACATTATTAGAAACTCCTAATTCTCCATAATCTTCCTCACTTCTTCCTAAGTAGGCATTGATCACCTTAGGAGAGAACCAGACACACTTACCCCTGACAGTAACTCTTCTGAAGGTTAGGCTTTTGCTGTCATCAATAGACTTAGGGATATTCACTATAAATTCTCTGACCAGTCTATCATAGCAACTAGTCAATCCTGACACAGTCCTTATGAGACCAGCAAACTTAATTAGATCTACAATTCCAGTAGACTCTAAGTCATCTGCTACTAGCTCTCTTTCCAGAGCTATCCTTCTTTGGCTCACACAATTCCACATGGATGCACTTCTGGCACAGTGAATTGAGATGTTATCAGGCACTTGATCAGCAGCTCTGTTCATCGCAGGGTTGATGTCTTGAACATCACACTCTGAATCTGATTCTTCCCTGATTCTCCTCTTCTTGCCAAACCTGGCAACTTTGCTCCACGACTTGGGAGAGTCTGCAACTGAAATCCTTTTCTTGACCATATTTTCATTAGGAAGTGACTCTACTCCTTTCCCTTTCCTATCCTCCCTTCTTCTTGCATTACCAATGATATCACTATCAGATGAGTCCTCAACATCTATAACCTCAACCTGATCCTTCCCTTTACTCCTGTGACTTTCATTCCTAGGGGAAGATGTTCTGACATCAGAGATAACATCAGTATCTTTATGAACTTCTTCTTTACTACCACCTTCAGCGTCTTGAATCACAGACAAGGCTAGTCTTTGAAGATTTGTGTCCTCACTTTGAGAGTCCACCTTGTCGCTCCCGGGATTTTCATCCTAGTACAAACGCGAAAGTGGCACCGAAACAGAGTCGCCAGCAATGTGTATTTATCCCAAGAGAGGGAAAGGAAACACCGCATAAACCTGAAGGAAAGGATAGAGCAAGGTCTTGCGACCAAGAGAACTGGATTCGGGAGTCGGTTACGCGAGAGGAAGGTATTAGCACCCCCACGCGTCCATCGTACCCGATGGGATCCACGCTTGCTTGCTTCAATCAAAGGGTGATAGAAAAGGATACTGGAAAGGAACTGAAAAGAGAATGGAAAAGAAAGGAAAGAGAAAGAGAAACAAATGTAGGGAAAATAAAAGAAGTGCTCGAATGGGCCCTACCCCACTGCCTACGTATCTCATCGGGAGCATGAGAATCAGAGCGACGTAGTTCCCCTCACTAGGGATGGATTGTGTTTTTTAGAGAACGGCTTACGTTCTAGCTCAGGTGTTGCAGGCTCGCTGGTCCGAGTGCGTTACCATCTTGCAAGAGAACGAGTAGAAGCACGTTCGTACGCTGAGAGTGAATGAGATGAGAAAAGAATTCCCGAAGGAAAGACGTTATTGTTTGTTTTTGTCTTTTAAAGAGAAGTGTTTTTATTGCTTTGTGTTTGCAACATGTATTGTATTTAAGTCCCTCATGTAAGATCGAATGCCTCGCATATCGACCCAAGACGGGACGTATGCTAAACATTCCAAGAAAGTGTGAGAAGATCCCCACTTCCTTGTTCCCACATGAAAGGCCTAAATACAATATTTGTCATGCCTTTATTAAGTGTTTTGGTTGATTATGAAATGAAGAAATGTTTTATTATTTGTACCCTCAACAAGTATTGCATTTAAGTCCCTCATACAAGATCAAATGTTTAACACATTGACCCAAGATGGGCTACATGCTATACATTCTAAGATTACAAGAGAAGACCCCTTATAATCTTTTCTTTATATGAAAGGCCTAAATGCAATAAATGCCTACCTTTATTAGATATTTTGAATTTTCTTTGAGATGAGAAGATAGAAGACTCAAATGGAGGAGAAAGGTAAAAATCTATGTGAACTAAGACTCAATCCTAATTGATTAGTTAAGGGAGTGATCCTAATGGTTTGTGAGGTTTAAGAACTCTATCCTAAAAGGAAAAGAAGAACATAAGAAGCAACTTACTTCCAAGATGGAAGTTAAGTTGATCTTAAAGAGGGATGGAGAAAATTAAGTAAGCAGAGAAACATTTAATCAAAAATCAATCACAAAGTAATCAACGTAATCCAAGTTAGAATTAAAATGCTAAGTAACAAAAAATCAAGATTAAATTCTAACAAGAAAAGTTAATCTAAAACTAGAAAATTTATCCTAAAATTAGTTCAAGTTAAATCTAAACTAATTCTAAAAAACAGTTAGTCCTAAAATTAATTCTAGTACTAATATTATCCTAAAATTGATTTCAATTAAATTTTAATCTAATTCTAATATTAATCTAGTTAATTTCTAGAGAAACTAATTCTAATATTAATCTAATATTACGAAACTAGCTTCTAATTAAACTCAAATCCTAAAGTCACACTAAAATCCAAAACTATTATTTATTTCAACTCTAATTAAAAAGGTGAAGTTATCTTAAAAATAAAACTAAACCAAATAAAAAGGAAGGGTGCATAAGCAAGACTAGGGTGTGGATAGCGTGCACAGTCGCTGGGCTTTTGGCCTTCAGGCCCAAGGTTTTGTTGTTCCACCAAGAGGGGGGTATACGAGAGACTTGGGGTGTGAAACAAATGGGCTTATGCAACCCGGTCCAATACTTGAAATCTGAGTTGCAACAAGAACCCTAGGAGACTTACAACAACGCACTCCCCACCCTCATTCTCTCTCACGCCGTTCGCCCTCAGCTTCCATCGTCTTCGTCTTCAATGGTTCGCCGCCGTCAACTCCTTCTCCGGCAACAAAACCACCGTCTCATCATCAACAGCTTGGTAAATCCTTGTCCTCGCGTCGCCGCTCCTAACGGAATTCTCCATACGACGATTCGACACTCCGTCGTCATCGTCAATCATCGAATGGACGTCTCACTACGACGGCACAACAAACTCGAGTAAATCACCATTCTCAGCGCGAAGATGTTCACATCATTCGCAAATTCCCCATCACGAATCCAATTTAAAGCTCACCGTCTGCCTTGACGAAACTCCGCCGTGCAACAAGTGCTTCCGCGACGTTGCTCAACATCTCCTCTCAATCTCGCTCAACATACAGTCGCTCAGCTCCCACACTTCTTCTCTCTAACAACAATTTACTCATCTCCTCCTCAGCATTCTCATACTCACTCGCGCTATCGCTCAACATCGCTCGACATACACGATATGGATTCAAAGCAGCAAACAAATTATCACGCACCAAAGTTTGGAAAGAATTTGACGTACCTATCGGAGTCGCTCCGATGGCGCTTCGAAGACGACACAAGGTTTCGCTCAGGTATGCTCCGAATTCCTTTCGTACTTGTTCAACGACTCGTGATCTCTCTTCGTTTTCTTATCTTCCTTTGCCGCGAGTATTGATGCTGAGTGTTGACGTTGTCGCGTGTGCGTCGATTCTCGCTACTTCTGAATTCGTCTTCTAATTCATCTCCTTGTGTGTTGAATTCTTGTAGTTCTTGCGAAGCTTGAGAAGAGAATGACGAAGCTGAAATGGTGAATTATTGTTGCGGTGGAGAATTGTTGACGAAGATAGAATTCAGAAACGGTTGAATGTTTTTTCCTTCTGAATTTTTGTTGCAGGTTTCATGAATATGGAGTGTTATGGTTTCTGCAGATTGAAGCTTGCTTGAGAATGATGATGTTGATGAAGGTTATCGGAGGAGAATGAAATAGAGAATATGGAGGATGTTACAGAATGAAAATTGGAGATTGAAGATGAAGAGAAAAGATGGAGAGATCGAAGGTAGTTGCAGAGTGAAAAGTGAAGATTGGTGATGAAGAATTATGTAGAATGCAGAAGAGGACTCAAGAATGAAGAGAATGAAGCTTTTATATCAGAAGTTGGATGAGGGTAGATTCGTATTTTCAGGTGAAATCGGTTAGGAATTTGTTACAGTTGAATCTTCTCTTAGAAGTTTGGTTAGTGATTTTGCGTGAATTCTTCTTCCCGTTACTGAGTGTGTGTACCAAATGGGAGACTACTCCATATTTCCCTTTTTCTGTTGTTTTGTTTTGTAATGAGCCGTGTGAAATCACGTCACGAATTTGGTGGCTTGCATTCTTGTTTCTGATGTGAAATACTTTTCCTGTGATATCCTTTTTCTTTTTAATTTTTTATTATGATTTTCTGTTAAAACTTCCGCCGCTAAGTATATTGGAAAGAAGAACCCACAAGAATGCGAAGTGTATTAACTCACCCCAGCCTTACACTGTCCAACTCATTGGTCGCTTTCTCAAGCTTAATCACCGGCCGCACGAAGTAATTCCCATGTCGTTTGGCTAGCTCAGGCTCCACAGCATGAAATTGCATTGCCCGTCATTTGAGAAGTACTTTAGCAGCCATTAACTTTGACTGCCAAAAGTGTCCTTCATTGCAGATCCATTCAGCCCGAAATGGCACTCATCTCCTTATGGTTTGAAATGGGCTAATGAAGTGGTTTTGAATTTTTAAATGGATTATGGACTTGGATTCTAAAATTGGATTTTGAATATTTAAAAATGCTAAAAATGGCTTGGGAACGGATCTTTAGAATGGACATTTGAAACTAGTCATTTAAAAAAAAAAAAGATAAATGGACTTGGAGAAAAACATGGATCAAAATGTAGATTTTGAACTAAAAGTGGATACAAAATGGTTATGAATACTTGGATGTGGAATTTGGTTTAGAAAAAAAAAATGGATATGGATATTAGGAAATGAATAATGGATTTGAAAATCAAAAGGTGGATAAGAACATGGTTTAGCAAATGAATCCAAAACCAATCCCAAACTTTTCACGAGCCTCTGATAAAGTGCACACAGCTTCCACTGAATAATCTTGCCACTTGATGTGCATTGATGAATCTAGAAGAAGATGACTTGAACTGAGAAGAAATTAAACCCCGATTCACACCAATGAACCTCTGACCCAAAGCCTTTGATGAAGAAAATCCTGAGCTCTTGATGTACATTAATAAATCCTTCAATCCCGTGTCTTAGATGACCAATGCAATGATATGATTATGAGTTATGACCTAAAAATGCAAATGAACGCGAAGCAAAAGCCAGAAAAAGGTAGGGCAAATTTTGGGGTACTACAGCTGCCCCTATTCAATCAACTTGGACCTGAAGGGATGATTGCAACTGCTTTCAGACATTTAAGGTACAAGGTGATTGAATACAAAAAGAACCGCAAAATTTGCACTCTGTGGAGAATAATAAAAGGGATATAAACCCAACCAAATGAACACCGCTTGGATAAAACTCTGATGGAAAGAAAAGCACTGGAGGGATGTCTTTTAGAACAACGCCAGACGACTACTGGCTTGCCACACTACGGGTGGACTTTAATAATGTCTTTTGTACAACGCCAGACGACTACTGGCTTGCCACGCTGCTGGTGGACTTTGCAGCCTTGCGCCACCCGAAGACGGACTTTTGCCAATCCACTGTTGGACTTCTGCCACCCGAAGACGGACTTTTGCCAATCCACTGTTGGACTTTTGCCACCCGAAGACGGACTTTTGCCAATCCACTGTTGGACTTCTGCCACCCGAAGACGGACTTTTGCCAATCCACTGTTGGACTTCTGCCACCCGAAGACGGACTTTTTCCAATCCACTGTTGGACTTTTGCCACCCGAAGACGGACTTTTTGCCAATCCACTGTTGGACTTTTAGAGTTTGCCACCCTTAGATGGACCTTTTGCCAATCCACTGTTGGACTTCTAGAATTCCAAAATTGGATTACTCTCTGCATCTGTGTCAGACATCTCTGCTGACTCTGCTGAGGAACAATGATCAATGATTTGACTTCGGAGACTCCTGAAAGGATAATATCTCTGCTGGAAAATGAACAATCCGTCTGCTTCGAATTGTCAAGTTTGCCAAAAATAAATTGGACTTTGGAGTATGGAGGAACGATGATTCTTCCAGGAATTACTTCATCTGCTTGGGGATGAATTCTGGTTACAGCAACTCCGCTGGGGATGAGAGGGTAGACCATCAACTCTGAGGTTGAGGAAAAAATGGCATCATCTCTGAGATTGAGAAAATTTGAAGTAAACAATAACACTGAGGTTGTGGAAAAGGTAGACATCAACTCTGAGGTTGAGAAAAACCAAAACTTCAACTCTGAGGTTGGGAAAAGGGTATACATTGATTTTGAAACCGGAGATAAAACCATTGACTTCAACTCTGAGGTTGGGGAAGAAAAGCATCTTCATCAACTCTGAGGTCGAGAAAAGGTATACAACAACTTTGAAGTTGGGGAAGGGAAGCGTCAATTCTGAGATTGGGAGCAAAAGAAGGTACGACAACTCTGAGGTTGGAGACGAAAGGTGTCGACTAGGAGTTTTGGGAAGAAAAGGACGTTCATCAACTCTGAGGTTGAGAAGAGGTACGCGACAACTTTGAAGTTGGTAAAGAAAAGGATATTCATCAACTCTGAGGTTGAGAAAAGGTATACAACAACTTTGAAGTTGGGAAAGAAAAGGATATTCATCAACTCTGAGGTTGAGAAAAGATATACAACAACTTTGAAGTTAGAGAAAGGCGTCAACTCTGAGGTTGGACAAAATAGGCGTCAACTCTGAGGTTGGAGAGAAAAGGGCGTCAACTCTGAGGTTGGACAAAACAGGCGTCAACTCTGAGGTTGGGGAAAAAAGGGCGTCAACTCTGAGGTTGGACCACTGCTTTAATTGAGGATTGATCTGGGCTTTCGTACAAGGTACCAAATCTGGCTTATGCTTCGATGCATGTTTGAATTTTCTTTCTATGGCGTAATGCTCCATACGAAATGGAAATGCTACGCGTTTTGAGGATGCAATGCAATGATGATTACTATATGCAAGAATGAGAGAACACTCCACCGAAGAATGCGCAGAACAGAACAAGCAAACTTCGCTGAGGAAGGGATCACCAATATCTAACCTCCTGTGGGGAAATAACCAACCGTAATACCAATAATCACTGGTGATGCCAACCTTGTTGAGGAACTGCAAGCTGCATTGCGAATTCTGTTGGGGAGATGCCAATGACGATTGGACTTTGACTTGCGAGGAAGAGAAATACTCTGACTTCTCACCGTCTTCAAACTGCTTGAAAATATTCCACCGTCTTACCCTGCTGAGAATGAGGAATCCACCTGCACTGCTGAGGGTAAGGAATCTTCATAGAGAACCCCTTTCGATGTAAGAACGATTCTCTGTTTGGGGAAGAATATCAATTTCAACACCTTGCTGGACAAAGATACCTTCAGGCTCATTGCTGAGGAAGAGACTTAGTACTTCAAGTTTCTGCTGACCGACTGCATACCGATTGCCAGAAGTGAACAACGGTTGCTTTACTACTTGCCCCAGACCACATGGTCCATTGGAAGAAATCATCTCAAGAGGATTTTACAGAAGACCGGGCGTTCACACTGCCCCAGGGTCTTCAAACTCTTGGAGAGATTCATCGGATCTCGACGTGACTGCCCCGGACTGTATGATCTGTGAAGAAATTTGCCCCGAGAGGACTTGTAATGACCTGAAATACCCCGCCTCAGTATTTTGAACCTTGAAGAGGTATTTCTGATTAACTGTCTTCTGGAGAGGATAACTTCTCATGCTCCGGAGGTGGCTTGCCTCGACATGAGCTTTGAAGTGACTTTGCCCCTGATCTGAATGAATGCCCCAGAATAACTGAACTTTAGAGAGATTTCTCGACGTAACTGCCCCAGATTGGCTACATATCATCACGACTTACTGGGGAAAGCCCACGACACTGAGTCTCTTGGCAACATGCCCCTTGATATGACTGTCCTTCAGAATTTTCAGGCATCCCAACTCGGCAGGATCAAGCTTCTCGACTGGCATTCACTGTGTAAGCTTCATTGATGCTTAGGCACATGTATGCAAGCAAAACAAGTTTATTATGAGAATGATAATTCTAATGCAACAAACATGTTAACCTTGAAGTTTATTGAAAATATGTCACCAAACCTGTGAACGAGTCACTAGTTACGACATTGATTTTTGAATGGAAAACAATACGCACATGCAATACCAACAAAAATCTTATTAGCACAACTCATGGGAGTCAGGAACGCTATCTCGTTGAAGTACGCCTTCGGAATAAACCCTGTTTCAATTAGGACTTGTGAGGGTTGTAACGTGGCCTGGTTCATGGTTTTAGAAAAAAGGATTTATGGCTCAAAATTCGTTTGTACCCACCCATTCTCCTTGATGTTCTCCAGTCCTACGTCCAGTTAATTTGGCACAAGCGCTCATCTCCCGAAAGGATTTCTGTGAGGATCGATGGTTAAGGAACCCATGAGGTCTTTGAAATGACATTCACCCCTTTTGTCTTCAGTGTTTCGGTCACACGACTTGTTCTTTATCGAGGATTTTTCTTTTGATCATTTCTTTTTTCATTTTTCGCTTCTTTATTTCCCTGATTTTGCCTGGACTGATTCTTTTTGAATTTTCGATTTTGAAGTCCAGCGGGATGCCCTAACTTTTGCCTAAGTCGCTTATTTTCAAGTTCCGACTTAGCGGGCTTTCTTTCTTTTTTTTTTGAATAAATCGTGTGACACTGGATGTCTGACTTGCTTTGAAAAGGTTGTGACTATCTCACTCCTCGATCACCGATGGATAACCACTGTGGTTTCACATCTTTTGACCTCTTCAAGGTAATGGATCCTTTGATGTACACTCCTTTTGAAATCTTAACGCTTGGTCAAATTACTGACAACTACCCTGCCCCTGGTTAAATGAGGGTTTTTCATTTTCAGAAAGAAACTTCTACTTCAAGGTTCAAAGGGGTTGACGAGGGTCTATCTCCCTTATCTCTCCAGTGTTTAGGGATTGAAACAATGCCTGTACATCCTCAACAGGGTTTTATCCAAAAGCATACAACCAAAGATTTTGCGTTTTTACCTCATTATCCTCCCTCCAAGAGTTTAAGCAAGAAAATTGGTATTGCAATGCGCAGAAAAAATTATATGAATGAATAAAATGAATTACTTCAAGAAAAACATATTCATTGCATTAAAACATCATTCAGAATACAAACAAGTTTTTTAGGCATACAATGCTTTAATAAGAAATGAAAAACTACAAATGAAAGTGCGGTAAAGAAGCTGAGGATTGCCATCGCTGAGGAGGCTTGATTCTGTCTGGACGTCCTTGCAAACTGAGTGCTCACTTAGGACATGAGGCTTCAATTGATGTACATATCATCTTTAGTGAATGCAATGATCTCTGAGTCCATCAGGTCTTGCACCTTGTGCTTGAACACGTTGCAATTTTCAATGGAATGACCCGGTGTGTCTGAGTGATACTCGCATCTAGCATCCAGATCATAATCAGGAGGAATGGGGTCAGGGACAGGCTTGGCATCCCTTAGTTCAACCAGAGAACTCTCAAGTAGACGGGCAAGAACATCACTGTGAGGAATAGGAAGTGGATCGAACCTTCTCGCAGGCCTTCGTGATCTTTGTTGTCTCTGTTGCTGAGGAGCATAAGGTCGCTGATACTGAACAGGCTGTTGAACAACAGGAGGAATATACACAGCACTAGTTTCTCCTTCCTTTCCCTTGGAGGACCCAACATAAGGTTTCTTTGCATCTTCAGCAGCAATTCGAATCTTTCCTGTTTTGATGCCATTTTCGACTCTTTCTCCTGCCAATACAAGACCTGAAAATCCGGCTGACAAACATCCAACCAATTTCTCATAATAATGCCCCTGAAGCGTATCCATGAACATATCAACAAGCTCTCTTTCCAACATCGGAGGTTGAACTTGGGAAGCCAATTCACGCCACCTCTGGGCGTATTCTTTGAAGCTTTCGTTTTGTCTCTGAGAAAGACTTTGCAATTGCATTCTACTGGGTGCCATGTCCGTGTTGAATTGGTAGTGCTTGATGAAAGCTTCTGCCAAATCTCTCCAGCTTTTAATATGCGTTCTCTCCAAGCTCATATACCAGTCTAAAGATGCCCCAGTTAAGCTGTCTTGAAAGAAATGCATCAGTAGCTTCTCATCATCAGTATAGGCAGACATTTTGCTGGAATATGCCATGATGTGAAGCTTAGGACAGGTGGATCCATTGTACTTCTCGAAAGTAGGTGCCTTGAACTTCGGAGGAACCTTCACACCTGGGACCAACCCTAAGTCGTACATGTTCATGCCCAACTCATTATGGCCTTTTAAAGCATTCACTCTCTCTTCGAGCATACAGAACTTCTTGTCCGTGTCAGTAGGGAAATTCATCTCAGCATCATAAAATTGTTCCTCCTGATTATTCACCTTCTGACGAGGAACATGAATCCTAGCAGCACTTCCTTTGGATTGAATCATAGGAGAGGGTGGAGGAATATCAACACGTGGTGGATTCACAACTCCGCCCGGAGTATTACCAACAACATTCCCATTACCAGCCTCTGGGATAACAACAGTCCTTTGAATAATTGCCTCAAGTTCCTCTTGTTGTTGAGTCATGCCCTGCATCATCTCAAAGAACTGAGCCATACGATTCTGGAATTCCGATAACTCTGCTCGCACCTGATCCATGATCCTCCTCTGATTGCTTCAAGTTGCGTAGTGGTGAGAAGTCAAGCTTGCAGTTCTGGAGACAATACCAAGTCAGAATAAGAATCCCCTCTCTGAATACCTGTTATGCATATGAGTATGAGAATGCAAAATGACATGCGATGCAAATGCAAAGACACGGGATCAAGGTATCCACAAAGCTCTGGATAAGTGCTGTGCTGATGAATGAATAAGCTCATAGGTCTGCTCTGAAGAGAATGTCGGAACACCGGAATATCCGAATAATCATAATACCATAACACCAGGCTGATACTAATAAGAAATCCAAAGTACCGGGTAGGTAGAAGGTCAAGGTTACCTGCAAACCTGTAAACACCCGCCCATTCTCACATGTGGGTACTAAGATCCTCAGTATCCTGGGCTCTCAGGTCGAGAAATGATGATACGTTCACCATTTCTGGTTTGGCATCATCATCAAACGAGGAGGCCTCAACTGATTCACCAAAATGAAAGGTCCTCAGCTTCTGGCACTGAGGTCGAGAAGCAATAGTACATTCATCCCTCGGGGTACAGTACTATCGCCAATCGAGGAGTGCCTCCACTAATTCTCTTTCAAAAAGGAAATCCTATGCAAGTTCCAAAGTGGGCCCTCGGGTGCGAATGGGTTTGCCACGAAATGTGGTCTGCCACTGTCACCACTAAAGAGAGATGTTTCCACTAAGGTCCTCATGATCGGTCACTAGAGTCGACAGCTCTCTAGATCGACATCCTGGAATACGCAAGATGCGCATGCCATGATGGGTCCCAAGATAGCCTCGTCTAGCTGTGAATTTCGTGAATACCCAACGCACTCCAGACGGCACGTAGGTCCCACTACTCTCCACTCTAATCCTAAGTGTATACTCAAGCCTGTGTAATGGGCTTATCTCTCAGAAATCCCATCCCGCCAAACAGAAAAACCAGTCCAGCACAACAGTAACAATATGATATGTAATGCTAAAATGCAGTAAATACAGTAGAGTAAATAAACAGCAAAATAAAGCACAACAGTAAACACCCAATGAAAGAAAAGCAAACAAGCGCTAGGATTGACTCGCTTAGGATGGACCAGCAAGAAGTCAACCTGTCCTCCCCAGCAGAGTCGCCAGCTGTCGCTCCCGGGATTTTCATCCTAGTACAAACGCGAAAGTGGCACCGAAACAGAGTCGCCAGCAATGTGTATTTATCCCAAGAGAGGGAAAGGAAACACCGCATAAACCTGAAGGAAAGGATAGAGCAAGGTCTTGCGACCAAGAGAACTGGATTCGGGAGTCGGTTACGCGAGAGGAAGGTATTAGCACCCCCACGCGTCCATCGTACCCGATGGGATCCACGCTTGCTTGCTTCAATCAAAGGGTGATAGAAAAGGATACTGGAAAGGAACTGAAAAGAGAATGGAAAAGAAAGGAAAGAGAAAGAGAAACAAATGTAGGGAAAATAAAAGAAGTGCTCGAATGGGCCCTACCCCACTGCCTACGTATCTCATCGGGAGCATGAGAATCAGAGCGACGTAGTTCCCCTCACTAGGGATGGATTGTGTTTTTTAGAGAACGGCTTACGTTCTAGCTCAGGTGTTGCAGGCTCGCTGGTCCGAGTGCGTTACCATCTTGCAAGAGAACGAGTAGAAGCACGTTCGTACGCTGAGAGTGAATGAGATGAGAAAAGAATTCCCGAAGGAAAGACGTTATTGTTTGTTTTTGTCTTTTAAAGAGAAGTGTTTTTATTGCTTTGTGTTTGCAACATGTATTGTATTTAAGTCCCTCATGTAAGATCGAATGCCTCACATATCGACCCAAGACGGGACGTATGCTAAACATTCCAAGAAAGTGTGAGAAGATCCCCACTTCCTTGTTCCCACATGAAAGGCCTAAATACAATATTTGTCATGCCTTTATTAAGTGTTTTGGTTGATTATGAAATGAAGAAATGTTTTATTATTTGTACCCTCAACAAGTATTGCATTTAAGTCCCTCATACAAGATCAAATGTTTAACACATTGACCCAAGATGGGCTACATGCTATACATTCTAAGATTACAAGAGAAGACCCCTTATAATCTTTTCTTTATATGAAAGGCCTAAATGCAATAAATGCCTACCTTTATTAGATATTTTGAATTTTCTTTGAGATGAGAAGATAGAAGACTCAAATGGAGGAGAAAGGTAAAAATCTATGTGAACTAAGACTCAATCCTAATTGATTAGTTAAGGGAGTGATCCTAATGGTTTGTGAGGTTTAAGAACTCTATCCTAAAAGGAAAAGAAGAACATAAGAAGCAACTTACTTCCAAGATGGAAGTTAAGTTGATCTTAAAGAGGGATGGAGAAAATTAAGTAAGCAGAGAAACATTTAATCAAAAATCAATCACAAAGTAATCAACGTAATCCAAGTTAGAATTAAAATGCTAAGTAACAAAAAATCAAGATTAAATTCTAACAAGAAAAGTTAATCTAAAACTAGAAAATTTATCCTAAAATTAGTTCAAGTTAAATCTAAACTAATTCTAAAAAACAGTTAGTCCTAAAATTAATTCTAGTACTAATATTATCCTAAAATTGATTTCAATTAAATTTTAATCTAATTCTAATATTAATCTAGTTAATTTCTAGAGAAACTAATTCTAATATTAATCTAATATTACGAAACTAGCTTCTAATTAAACTCAAATCCTAAAGTCACACTAAAATCCAAAACTATTATTTATTTCAACTCTAATTAAAAAGGTGAAGTTATCTTAAAAATAAAACTAAACCAAATAAAAAGGAAGGGTGCATAAGCAAGACTAGGGTGTGGATAGCGTGCACAGTCGCTGGGCTTTTGGCCTTCAGGCCCAAGGTTTTGTTGTTCCACCAAGAGGGGGGTATACGAGAGACTTGGGGTGTGAAACAAATGGGCTTATGCAACCCGGTCCAATACTTGAAATCTGAGTTGCAACAAGAACCCTAGGAGACTTACAACAACGCACTCCCCACCCTCATTCTCTCTCACGCCGTTCGCCCTCAGCTTCCATCGTCTTCGTCTTCAATGGTTCGCCGCCGTCAACTCCTTCTCCGGCAACAAAACCACCGTCTCATCATCAACAGCTTGGTAAATCCTTGTCCTCGCGTCGCCGCTCCTAACGGAATTCTCCATACGACGATTCGACACTCCGTCGTCATCGTCAATCATCGAATGGACGTCTCACTACGACGGCACAACAAACTCGAGTAAATCACCATTCTCAGCGCGAAGATGTTCACATCATTCGCAAATTCCCCATCACGAATCCAATTTAAAGCTCACCGTCTGCCTTGACGAAACTCCGCCGTGCAACAAGTGCTTCCGCGACGTTGCTCAACATCTCCTCTCAATCTCGCTCAACATACAGTCGCTCAGCTCCCACACTTCTTCTCTCTAACAACAATTTACTCATCTCCTCCTCAGCATTCTCATACTCACTCGCGCTATCGCTCAACATCGCTCGACATACACGATATGGATTCAAAGCAGCAAACAAATTATCACGCACCAAAGTTTGGAAAGAATTTGACGTACCTATCGGAGTCGCTCCGATGGCGCTTCGAAGACGACACAAGGTTTCGCTCAGGTATGCTCCGAATTCCTTTCGTACTTGTTCAACGACTCGTGATCTCTCTTCGTTTTCTTATCTTCCTTTGCCGCGAGTATTGATGCTGAGTGTTGACGTTGTCGCGTGTGCGTCGATTCTCGCTACTTCTGAATTCGTCTTCTAATTCATCTCCTTGTGTGTTGAATTCTTGTAGTTCTTGCGAAGCTTGAGAAGAGAATGACGAAGCTGAAATGGTGAATTATTGTTGCGGTGGAGAATTGTTGACGAAGATAGAATTCAGAAACGGTTGAATGTTTTTTCCTTCTGAATTTTTGTTGCAGGTTTCATGAATATGGAGTGTTATGGTTTCTGCAGATTGAAGCTTGCTTGAGAATGATGATGTTGATGAAGGTTATCGGAGGAGAATGAAATAGAGAATATGGAGGATGTTACAGAATGAAAATTGGAGATTGAAGATGAAGAGAAAAGATGGAGAGATCGAAGGTAGTTGCAGAGTGAAAAGTGAAGATTGGTGATGAAGAATTATGTAGAATGCAGAAGAGGACTCAAGAATGAAGAGAATGAAGCTTTTATATCAGAAGTTGGATGAGGGTAGATTCGTATTTTCAGGTGAAATCGGTTAGGAATTTGTTACAGTTGAATCTTCTCTTAGAAGTTTGGTTAGTGATTTTGCGTGAATTCTTCTTCCCGTTACTGAGTGTGTGTACCAAATGGGAGACTACTCCATATTTCCCTTTTTCTGTTGTTTTGTTTTGTAATGAGCCGTGTGAAATCACGTCACGAATTTGGTGGCTTGCATTCTTGTTTCTGATGTGAAATACTTTTCCTGTGATATCCTTTTTCTTTTTAATTTTTTATTATGATTTTCTGTTAAAACTTCCGCCGCTAAGTATATTGGAAAGAAGAACCCACAAGAATGCGAAGTGTATTAACTCACCCCAGCCTTACACTGTCCAACTCATTGGTCGCTTTCTCAAGCTTAATCACCGGCCGCACGAAGTAATTCCCATGTCGTTTGGCTAGCTCAGGCTCCACAGCATGAAATTGCATTGCCCGTCATTTGAGAAGTACTTTAGCAGCCATTAACTTTGACTGCCAAAAGTGTCCTTCATTGCAGATCCATTCAGCCCGAAATGGCACTCATCTCCTTATGGTTTGAAATGGGCTAATGAAGTGGTTTTGAATTTTTAAATGGATTATGGACTTGGATTCTAAAATTGGATTTTGAATATTTAAAAATGCTAAAAATGGCTTGGGAACGGATCTTTAGAATGGACATTTGAAACTAGTCATTTTAAAAAAAAAAAAGATAAATGGACTTGGAGAAAAACATGGATCAAAATGTAGATTTTGAACTAAAAGTGGATACAAAATGGTTATGAATACTTGGATGTGGAATTTGGTTTAGAAAAAAAAAATGGATATGGATATTAGGAAATGAATAATGGATTTGAAAATCAAAAGGTGGATAAGAACATGGTTTAGCAAATGAATCCAAAACCAATCCCAAACTTTTCACGAGCCTCTGATAAAGTGCACACAGCTTCCACTGAATAATCTTGCCACTTGATGTGCATTGATGAATCTAGAAGAAGATGACTTGAACTGAGAAGAAATTAAACCCCGATTCACACCAATGAACCTCTGACCCAAAGCCTTTGATGAAGAAAATCCTGAGCTCTTGATGTACATTAATAAATCCTTCAATCCCGTGTCTTAGATGACCAATGCAATGATATGATTATGAGTTATGACCTAAAAATGCAAATGAACGCGAAGCAAAAGCCAGAAAAAGGTAGGGCAAATTTTGGGGTACTACACACCTGTTCAGCAGGCATTTGCCTTAAAGGGACAGAAATCCCTTTCACACGTATTCCCTTCTCAAGAATTTTGGTGGCAATCTGCTCCAAATGCATGTCCACATCATACTTCTCCTCAACAGCTTGAGAGGATGATGACCTAGTTTCAGTTTTATTCGACTTGGCTGAAGGTTTAGAGTTACCTGAATCTGGAAGTGCCATGGGAATATGTTCTTTGTCAACAAGTTTTTTTTCCGAAGAAACCCTTGTTCGTACATGCGCAGGTCTTTGAGAATCAGAGTTCTTGGATGGGGAAGACATCGTTCCTTTGTAACAGACTAGGTTTAGAGACGATTTTTCTATTCTGTTGAGATTAATGGAGATGAACCGTTGAGACGATAACACTTTGATGAATCTTGATATAAAATCAATATGGTAAGGCGCCTGATTTTGAGTACCTCTTAAAGACCAATCACTCATTTTCTCCCTCCATAAAGACTTTCCTTTTAAAAATTTAAAAGAATTCACATCAGAACTTATTAACTCTGAGTGACCTTTCAGCATCCTGATGTCATAGTCTGATGTTATAAAATTAACTTGAACATCATTAGTTGAATTAACTTCAAGGGAAATCCACTGATAGCAGTTATCTTTGGTTCTGGCACCCTTCATAACAACTTGATTATGCTCACCAGATACCACACACTCATCTTTGGTGTAATTAACTTTGTAACCTTCATCACATAACTGACTTATGCTAATCAGATTAGCCTTCAAACCTTGGATAAGGATCACACTATCAAGAGTAAGACCATCAAGATTCTTCACTCTTCCACTTCCTTCTACTACTCCTTTTTCTCCATTGCCAAACACAACCTTATTTGCATGGCAAAGATTGAACTCCACCAACTGCTCCTTTGATCCAGTCATGTGCATTGAACATTCACTGTCAAAGTACCATGCATCCATGGCAAAATGTCCATCTGAGGTATGAGCCAATAGACACGTGTCCTGAACTTTAGGAACCCATTGTTTAGCAACTTTGGGTCTGACCTCCTTCTGTCTGGTTTGAGGAACATAATTTGGATAACCATGGAGCTTGAAGCACGAGGACTGCATATGTCCAACCCTGCCACAATAGAAGCATCTTACTCTGTCATCTCTAAAGTGGTTATATCTTTTGCCACTTTGATGATAATGTTGTGGCTGCCACCCATAATGTTGTCTCCTTCTTCCATAGTTGGATTGTCTTCTTCTGTACTGAGGATGTTGTCTCCTATGGTGATGAGGCTTCCTTCTTCCATAGTGATGAGGCACAACATTCTTGTATCCATATCCATACTAGTTTTCCTGATGTTGAGACATCTGATGAGACATGTTCTGTTTGAACCTTGCAGCTTGCATGCTCTTGTGATATTGGGGAGGCATATACTGACTAGCTCCTTGAGGCTGCATCTTCCTCTGATGGGGACCTTTCTTTTTCTCAACATTCTGAGGCTGAACAACCTTCTTAGGGGTAGGATCCTGTCCCTTTGTTTGAGACATTGGTTGGGACACCTCCTCCTTTGTTCCTGAAGTGCTTGCTTCAGCAGAAACCTTTTTCTCAGCCACAAATCCTATACCTAACTTATCACCAGCAACCTTTTCTGTCTGAAGGATCTTATCAAGTGTGTCTGTACCACAGCTCAGCATCCTAACAGATTTGGTCATATGATCAAGATGAGCTTTGACCAGTGAGACTTCGTTTTCCAAATCAGCTTTAGCAGTCTTAAGCTGAGCAATCTGTTCCTTTTGACTCTTGTTTTCTTGACAGATTTCAGCACTCTTTAGGCAAAGCTCTTGATAAGTAGAAGTTAGTTCCTCAAAGGTTATTTCTCCATCACTAGAATCATCATTAGAGACAACAGTTCCTGTCAAAGCTCTAACATGCTTTGCTGACTCACCTTCACTTTCACTATCAGAGTCAGACCAGGAAACTGTCATGCCCTTCTTCTGCTTTTTCAAGAAGGTGGGACACTATTTCTTGACATGTCCACACCCTTCACACTCAAAGCACTGAACTCCTTTATCTTGGGCAGTTTTATCTTCATCCTTCTCTTTTGACTTGCTGATGTCAGAAGATATGTTCTTGACATTAGGCCTGGAGTTATTGTTCATCCTCTTGAACACTTTGTTGAACTGTCTTCCCAACATAACTATGGCCTGAGATAGATCCTCCTGGGATTCAGAACTATTTCCTTTTTCTTTTTGATCATTTGACACCAAGGCTATACTCTTTGGCTTCTTTTCTGGTTCTTCCTCATTCAACCCAAGCTCAAAAGTTTGAAGAGATCCAATGAGCCCGTCAACTCCCATCTTGCTGATGTCTTGTGATTCTTCAATGGCAGTTACCTTCATCTTATACTTCTTAGGAAGGGACCTAAGGATCTTCCTTACAAGCTTTTCATCTAACATTTTTTCACCAAGAGCACTGGATGCATTAGCCAGCTCCAGAACATTCATGTGGAAGTCATGAATAGTCTCATCTTCCTTCATCTTCAGGCTTTCAAATTTTGATGTTAGAATCTGAAGTCTTGACATTTTAACTCTAGATGTACCTTCATGAGTGGCCTTCAAAATATCCCACGCTTCCTTAGCAACTTTACAGGTATTGATTAACCTGAAAATATTCTTATCCACTTCATTAAAAATTGCATTTAGAGCTTTGGAATTACCAAGGGCAAGCTCATCTTCTTCCTTGGTCCATTCTTCTTCAGGCTTTGGCTTTGAGGTGCCTTCTTTATCTTTGCCAGCATCATCTTTCTCACACACAACAGGTGCTTTCCACTCTTTAATAATAGCCTTCCATGCCCTGCTGTCCAAGGATTTTAAGAAAGTAGTCATCCTTGGCTTCCAATAGTCATAATTGGATCCATCCAAAATAAGGGGTCTGTTGACGAATCCTCCAACTTCTTTGTCCATCTTTACACCAGAAAGTAACTTCCCTAGATCTCACCCAGAGACAGACAGGATGCCTGCTCTGATACCAATTGAAATTCTGGTATCAGTCGTGTGATGTTAAGGTGTGATGTCACAACAACACACTCTGCACAATGGACAAAATAAACAGCAGAATAACACACCAAATTGTTCACCCAGTTCGGTCTAACTACCTACGTCTGGGGGCTACCAAGCCAGGGATGAAATTCCCTACTTGTAGAATTAATTTACAGACTCAACAACCCAGTTGACTATCTCCTAAACTTAATTCCTACTAGTGACTCTCTACCTAAGAAACCACTTAGATATGAGAACACTACTCAATCCCTAAAAACAATACTCAAGGAACACCCTCTTTGAGCAACCTTGATCTTACGTCACAGCTTTGATCAAGTTATAACTCTCTATTACTTCACAGCTTCTAAGAGAGGACAGAAAACGACTCACCAATTCGACCTAGAATGGTGTATATAAAACTCGTACAAAATACTCAAGACACTCAGCCTATGCTCTTGATCTTCTCTCTGTATTTCTGTACCTTTTCCTTTGGTCTTGAGCGCTTTAAATAGCCACCTGAATTGGGCTTGGACTGCTACAATATCTGACTTGATTTGTTATTTAAAACTGAATATCCAAAACAGATTTTCTCCTAAAATCTTTTCAAATCTTCAACCTTTTAAATCTCCTACAAATCTGCACCAGATCTCCTATGCAGCGAAGAATATCTAACCCAAGATATTCGCATCCAATGAGACAGCTGCTCTCCACAATTCCAGCTAACACGCAAACCCTAACAACATCACAAAACCTGATGTTATTAATTTTGCAGATCTTATGTCACAACATCGCATGTGACATCAGACATCCAAACTTCAGCAATTTAAACACTTAACACAGCCCAGTGTTAAGACTCAATGTTGCAACATCACCACCTTGACATCAACATTGAACATACTTTTTTTTACCAAAATTCCAGCCAATCCAAGAAACTAACAATCTTCATCTGAATCCTTCGACAGTTGCAGTCTGGTCTTAACTAGAGTCGAAGTTGGGTTGCAATCTTGCATCTCAAATCTCTTGAGTATTTCGCCTGCATATCTTCTTTGGTGCATCATGAAACCTCTACTAGTCTTGTAGAATTCGATGCTAAGGAAATATGAGATATTTCCCAAGTATGACATTTCAAACTCCTCACTTAGGTCATGTTTGAAATCTTCGATCTCCTTCTTGCAACTCCCTGTTATCAACAAATCATCAACATAGAGGCATAGTATAAGCAATTCATTATTGTTTCTCCTTACATACACTCCATGCTCAGTCGTACACTTCACAAATTCCTTCTCCCTTAAGAAGCTGTAAATTTTCTTATTCCAAGATCTTGGAGCTTGCTTAAGTCCATACAGGGCTTTATGCAGCCTGTACACCTTTCATTCTTCGCCTCGTTTCACATACCCAGCTAGTTGTGCGACATAAACTTCTTCATCTAAGGGGCCATTAAGGAACGCACACTTCACCTCCGTCTGATATGTGTGCCAATTGTTCATATTTGCTAGACCAACAACCAACCTGATTGTTTCGATCCTAGCAACAGGTGCGAACACTTCATCAAAGTCGATTCCTTCCTTCTGAAGAAATCCTTTCGCCACAAGTCTCGCCTTGTGTCGAGTTACTTCTCCTCTATGATTTACCTTCACCTTGTAAACCCATTTCACATCAATTGCCTTCTTGCCTTGAGGCAATTCAACAAGTGACCATGTGTTGTTGACTTCGATGGACTCTAACTCCTTATTCATTGCTTTCACCCACTTCGAATCTTTCAATGCCTCAGCTGCATTGACGGGTTCGACCTCTGCGTAGAAAGCATAATGTACCAGCTCACCCTCTTCATCGACCACGTCATCTGATGTAATTACACATTCTTACAACCTTGCAGGCATGTGTCTTGTTCGTCGAGGTCTGCTTGGGCCTGCTTCATCTCTGACTTGTTCCTGTCGAACTTCTCTTTCGACTTCAGTGACTGGTTCTTCACAAGAGATTCTCACCGAATCCTTCTTGACATTCTCAGTCTAATCCCATTCTTTAAGCTCATCTATGATCACGTACCTGCTGATCACTACCTACTTATTCACTGGATCGAACAGTTTATAACCTCCAGTCGAATGATATCCTATCAAGATCATCTGATTCGACTTGTCATCAAGCTTCATTCTCAACTGATCTGGCACATGTCTATGTGCTATAGATTCAAACACCTTCAAGTGACTGAGGCTAGGCTTGACACCAGACCAACATTCTTCTGGTGTGACTCCTTCAAGCTTCTTCATCGGACATATGTTCAAAATATATGTTACTGTCAAAGTCGCTTCTCCCCATAGTTCTTTGGGTAAATGCTTTCCATTCAACATACTTCTCACCATGTTCATGAAGGTTCTGTTCTTTTGTTCTGCAATGCCATTTTGCTGTGGAGTGTAAGGTGGCACCACCTCATGCACAATCCATTCCTTTTCACATAATGCATCGAACTCATTCGAAACATACTCTCCACCACCATCAGTCCTCAGAATTTTCAACTTTCGACCACTCTTTCTTTCAACCATAGATTTGAATCTGGAAAATACCTCGATCACATCACTTTTCTTCTTGATGAGGTAAGTCCACAACTTTCGACTGTAATCATCTATGAACGTGACAAAGTATCTGTTGCCACCAATCGAATCCACCTGGATTGGACCACATACATCAGAGTATATGACTTCCATAATTGCCTTCGACTTCCTTCCTGCATCCTTGTTGAAGCTATTCTTGTGTTGTTTCGACTGAACACACTCTTCACAGACTTCACTTGGAATGTCGATTTCTGGTAATCCTGAAACCATATTTCTTCTCTTTAGCTCTCTGATGTCATTGAAGTTGAGATGGCCAAGTCGAAAATGCCATAACCACTCATCTCTGCTGGCTGCAGTTGCTAGACACTTGTGCTCCATCACCTTGAGTTCAATCTTGAAGGTCCTATTCTGAGACATTGGAGCCTTCAAGATCAACCTACCACCTGCGTCGAGGACTCTCATCATCTTGTCTTCGATAACTACCTTGTAGTTCTTTTCGACCAGCTGCCCTATACCGAGCAAATTACTCTTCATGCCCGGTATGTACAACACATTGGAAATTATTAACCTCTTGCCATCTTTCCTCATAATCAGAACATCACCAACACCTTCAGCTGCTAGAGTGTTGTCATTTGCAAACTTCACCGTGTTCTTCGACGAGGGCTTTATGTTAACAAACTAATATTTCCTTCCAGTCATGTGTGATGAGCATCCTGAGTACAAGTACCACTGATCTTGGAATCTTTCTTCATCTCTTGTTGCGACCATCAGCAACGACTCTTCTTCTTCATGTTTCGCCATCTTTGCATTAGTTTCTTGATTTTTCTTCTTTTCTGGACAGTCACTAAAATAGTGGCCATACTTCTGACAATTGAAACATTGAATGTGACTCTTGTCAGATTTTCGACCACCACATATTCCTCTACCTGCAGCACCGCCTCTTTGGTTGCCTTGGTTCCAGGGTTTTCTCTGATTCGACCAGTTTCCTCCTCTACCTTTGTTGCCATTCCCGCTTCCTTTGCTTTTTCTTTCCTTTTCTGACTGCGCCTACAAAGCCATATCGCTCTCCGACTTTCCTGCAGCTCTTTCAGCCATCCTTTGTTCATGAGACTCAAGCGTCCCTTGAAGCTCTTCCTTCGTCAATACTGATAAGTCTTTCGACTCTTCTATGGCTACTACCACGTGGTCGAACTTTGGAGCCAATGACCTCAAGATCTTTGCAACAACTGATCTTGATGTCAACACCTCTCCACATACCTTGATTTGATTCACCAGTTTATAACTCTGGTGAAGAAATCGGTTATACTCTCATTGTCTTCCATCTGAAGCAACTCATAGGTTCTCTTGTGAGTTTGTAACCTCGCCTCTTTCACCTTCTCTACGCCTCAAAACGACTTTTCAAGAATCTTCCACGCTTCCTTCGCTGACTCTACATCACTAACCTTTTCAAAGTTATCTGGATCTACACACTGATGGATTATAAAGAGAGCTTTATAATCTTTCTTCTTCAACTCTTTGTGTGTAGCCTTTTCTTGATCCGTCGCGTTCTCCGCAAGCGGTGTTACTCCTTCCTTCACAAGATCCCAAAGATCTTGATAACAGAAAACCACATTCATCTGCTTGCACCAATTCTCATAATTATCTTTCTTGAGATTCGGAAGACTCGCTGGAAAGTGCCCGTTCGGATGATTCATTGTCATCACGATTTTCCTTCCTTGAATCGCAACCGGAGCTCTAGATACCAGATGTTGGAATTAACCCAAAACCTATGGGAATTCCGACCCTATCTTGATAAACAAGAAGGGTGCTTAGTGCAGCAATACCAAAGAAAAGAAGAAAATAGATAAAGAAAGGAAATTAGAATTCTAAGAGAATTTGGAGAAGAAAGTTGTTACCCACAAACTGTGAGAATTTTCTCTTTCTATTCACTTGCAACTGCAAACCTTGAATTACAATGTGTTGTGATTATTTACAAAAATAAGGGTTATTTCCTATTTATAGATTTAGGTTTACTTGTTCTTCAAGCCAAATCCCAAAACTATAAAAGCTCAAAATACCTATTTTGGAACTATATCAAATCAAATCTAAATCAGATATGTGTGAAACAACTGTTTCGACACACAATTGCTTCGACACTTCGACACAAGAAATTATAATTTAACAATCATTTGGTATCACATTTTCTATTATCAAATAATTTTTTCATTTTTGACATTTTTTACATTTTTGATTAATATTTAAGACAATTAATTTTATCATAAAAAATTAGCGACAAAGTTGCTCATTTTTGGTTTATTCCTCCGTAATGATTAAATACTAGGGTATTAGGTGTATATGTATATGTATATTCCTTTTATAATATAATATTTAACCATTTGGAGACTATGGAATATTTAATTAGTAACACTTGCACCAACAAATAAAAATGTACATTCACATGAAAAAATTTCAAGTATGTTTGTTCATCTTGGATTATAGAATATACTTCCCCTACCTAGAAGCTACCTATACAAATAGACATTGAAGTTTGAAACATGCGATTTTTCAATGAAAAAAGAAGGAAGAAAAGGGAAAAGGTGAAACTAGAAATGCAAGAATCAACGGATGGAAGAAATGTCGTCACGAAAAAACAGTCTTTAATATTCATTCCCATCACGTAATTCGATGCTATGCTAGAAACGTGCAATAGGTAGAGAGATTCGAAATAAGAGAGTATGGTTTGGTTGGTGACAATATAGAACAAAAGGAAAGCTACAAAGTGAAGAAAAAGAAAAGAAATAGACACCTTCTTCTTCTTCTTCACAATTGACATTTCAACCTTTTTGTTTCTCAAAAAATAAGAAATTATGGATCACTTTTTACGAGAGATGATGGAACAATAATGAGTAATTAGCAACCGTTAACAAGTGTTTGACTGATTACTAAGAATGGAAACAAAGTTTAGTTGAGGAAGGAAGGGTTGAAGGGTCAATTTGTAAGAGAAGAAAAAGACAAAGATGTGTTTGTGATTTTAAGTGGGTGTGCGCAGGATGAATGTCAGAATTCAGAAAACTCCTCACTCTGTATCACAAACACAAACACACACGTAGAATGAGGGAAGAGAGAGAGGGAGTCACGGGTTTGTCTTGAAACCCTCTTATTTCACAGTCCTAGACAGACAGACACATATTCCCTCAACTGCCGACTATATTTGATTCTAAGCTATCACTTTTAAACATTTTCATCTCTTGGTAATACCAAAACTAACTAATTCAAATATCTATAATTACCTTTCTCATTTTTCTATACTTAAATGTTTTGTGAACATTTATACACTTTAGATACATATAAAATTTTAATATATATATATATATATATATATATATATATATATATATAGGGAGTAATACAATAAATATGATATATTAGTGATATGATAAAAATAGAAAGATAAAAAAAATGTGATGTTGAAATATTGTTTAAAAGTTATTGATGTTTAGATATAATCACTTGTTTTCCAAATTAAAAAATATTCTTTGTTACCTCTATTTTATGTTTTTAATGTAATATTAAATTTTTTTATTTAAACTTTGTTTCTAGATCAGTGTATACTCCACGGTCTTCACAGATATCCTTCCAATCATAAATGTTTTATTTGATGGTTCACCATGTGTATAAAGAACTTTTGCAGAAGAAGTGGAATCTACTCCTTTGATCTTGTTTTTCTCTGCCTTAAGAAATTTATCAATAGCCTTGCTTATATTAGTTCCCTTGTTAGTGGAACGAATCTTTGTATTCTCATAATTTTGACTCATGATGAACAAACTAAACACTTGAGGGATATGAGAAAGAGCAATTTTCTAAGAGAAAGATAAGAATAATCGAAAGTTGTTCTTGCTTGTTATGAATGACCGGATAAATAGAGAGTTTGAACAATGCAAAATCAACTTTATTTCACGTGCACCGTAGAGAATATGAAAGAAATACATTGTTGGTCTCCTTGCACGCCTCACAAACTTTGATTACTAAAGGCTATCACATATACAAACACCAAAGGCACCCCTTAACTTTTCAAGCTGGACCACATCTAATGCCTTAGTGAAAATATCAGCCAACTATTTTTCAGTTGCCACATGATCAAGAGTTACAAGTTTATCTTCAACAAGCTCCCTAATGAAATGATGATGAATGTCAATGTGATAGGTTCTACTATGTTGAACATGATTATTTGAAATATTGATAGCACTCAAGTTGTCACAGAACAATTTCAAGACACCTTGTCCCACATTGCACTCCTTCAACATTTGTTTCATCCAGAGCAATTGAGTGTAATTGATCCCTACAATAATATATTTAGATTCAACATTAGATAATGAGGTAAAATTTTGTTTCTTGCTGAACCAATATATTAAGTTGTTTCCAAGGAAGAAGCATCCACCATATGTTCTCTTTCTATCATCTATACTTCTAGACCAATCAATATCACAATACCTTACAAGAACTGGGTTAGTGTCATGTGAGTAGAGAATACCATAATCACATGTCTCATTGATATACCTCAAGATTATGTTCACATGAGAAAGATGAGTGGTCTTGGGTTTTGCTTGACATATAGCACATACACCTATAGAAAATGTGATGTCAGGTCTGCTTGCTATGAGGTAGAGCAGACTTCCAATCATGATTCTGTATAAGCTTTGATCAACAACAACTCCATTTTCATCTTTGGTCACTTTCACATGAGTAGCAACATGAGTTCCTTTGTGGCTAGCATTGTCAAGGCCAAACTTCATTATACTCTTAGAATACTTGCTTTGAAAGACAAAAATATTGTCTTCCATTTGCTTAACTTGAAGACCAAGAAAATAAGTGAGTTCTCCTATAAGATTCATCTCAAATTCAGACTTCATTTGTTGGACAAAATGTTTAACCATCAAGTCTGACATCCTACCAAATACAATGTCATCAACATAAATATGTGATACCATGAATTTTCCTCCATCTATCTTCACAAATATAGCTTTATCTATTCCTCCTCATTTGTAGCCATTGTTGACCAGAAACTTTATTAATCTTCCATACCATGCTCTTGGAGCTTGCTTTAGATCATAAAGAGCTTTCGCTATTACAGAAAACCCATTTAACAACAGTTGTGAAAGAATTATAATCACGCTGGCACATGCGTTGTTATGTAGAGTGTTGTTGTAAAATGATACTTACTATGATGGCCCATTAACTGTTGTAATAACCTGGAAATAATGATTCTTCATCTTCCTCATTCATTTTTTATTATATTCTTATTTAAGATGGGGCATTGGAAATCAAAACATTAAATAAACTAATATAGGCCCTAATGTTATTTACATAAGAAGTGGTAATCTGTGTTTAAGGAATAATGGGCTCTAAGATGCCACACCATGATGTTCCGATAAATTTTCGTTATGTATAAAACATTACTAAAATAACCTGTCACAAAACATTAAATAATGATGATATAAAAACATTCATTGATGATGCATGTACATGGTAACGATGACAAAATTTAGATTAGAAATTTTAGTACACAAACATCAAACTGGACCAGATTACGAATAAATTAAGTTTGAAGTAGAAGAAAATAGAACTGACATGCTTATTTCCCAGACTGCTACCCAAAAAAGACACACGGTCTGCTTTGATGTCATTGTTCCATTCAATCCCTGAATAGCTTCCTCAACATTCTTTCTGTTACATAAACAACTTGAAGGCATTAAAACATAGCGTATATGGCAAGTAAGGCATAAATAACACACTACTGATGATATTGGCAATACAACAAGTGTTACCTAACACAAACTTGAACATCATGCCTACCAGATTTCTTGCAAAACTTTGCAGAACCCTGTTCTATATACCTGTAACTTCCACAAGAGAAATCAAAATTCTATCTATGATAACCAACAAATGTCATATCATAGCCAATAAAATCAGATTTCCATGGTATGTATTACGAATTGGTAAATTATACCAAAGTACAGCCCAACAGATAATCATAACATATAGTATATGAAACATGTACTCTCATACTGACTTGAGCACATACAACATAAGCAAAGAAAAAAAGAATGAAGATGTTGAAGAATACCGTACTTCAAAGCTGAGGAATCAAATGATGAAAGAGGGTGAATATTTGAGCATATACAACATAAACCAAGATAAAAGGAATGAAGATGTTGAATAGTACCGTACTGAGAAAGATGAAGATTTGAGCTCCAAATGAATGGATACAAAGAAAGTAAAGATTATGTCACCGCTATCGTCTCTGGCTCGCTTGTTTGCCTAGGGCGTCTTATTAAAGAAATACAGATTAAATTTTGTTTTTAATTTATCAGTAAACCCTTAAATCTCGGTTGTGTAATGCAACCGTAATGGAAATGTAAGTCCTCTAACAACTGTTGACTTTCTTCACCGTTGTAAAATCATTTATAATTTATTTTTTAAATAATTTACTTAAGTGACATAAGAATATAACAACGGTTGGTTAAACTAATCGTTGTAAAATCATTTACATTTTATTTTTTAAATAATGGACTTAATTGGCACAAATGTATAACAACAGTTGTTTCAACTAACCGTTGTAAAATAATTTACATTTTATTTTTTAAATAAAGGACTTAAGTGACATACGCTTAATGTACTCTAAAAAATGGAAAAAATGAAGTTGTTGAGAATCGAAGTTTGTCACGCACACATCATTTATTACTACGGCTTTTATAGACAACCGTCATTAAATCACTGTTTATAAATCCAGCTACTCACTGTGCGCAAAAATTTAATATATTACAACGGTATATTTTTCTTCCGTTGTAAACCTGGCGTTGTTGTTTGCACGTTTTGTAGTAGTGTTTCTTTAACTTGTACACACATGGTATGGAAAATTGGGATCAATGAACCCTTTTGGTTGCTCTACATAGACTTCTTCATTAAGATAACCACTTAGAAAAGCACTTTTAACATCCATTTGATACAACCTGATCATGCATGAAATTCCTAACACTAGTCTAATTAACTCAATCTAGAAACTGGAGAAAAGGTCTCATCAAAATCCAGTCCTTCTATTTGAGTGAACCCTTGAGCCACTAACCTTGCCTTGTTTCTAGTCACATTACCATTTTCATCATATTTTTTCTTGAAAATCCACTTAGTACCAATGAAATTCATATATTCGGGTCTAGAAACTAACTCTCATACCTCATTCCTTATGAATTGGCATAGTTCTTCTTGCATAGCATTTATCCATAATTCATCGGTTAGTGCTTCTTTGACATTCTTGCGTTCAATTATGGAGATGAAGCATGAGTTGGCAATCATATTTTTGGATCTGGTTATGACTCCTTCATTCTTATTTCCTATAACATTATCAATAAGACGATCCTTCTAAATTTTAATGGATGTTCCTTTGTTGATAGTGGTTTCTTCAGAATTTGTAATTTCAATCTCAATGTCAGACCCCTTATCTAGGACATCTTCTGAAACATCTGTCTATTGTGGGGAAACATCATCTTCATTATCAACCACATTTTTCTCTTTAGGATTATCATCAACAACAACATTTATTGATTTCATCATTTACTTGGTATGGGTGTTGTAGACCTTGTAGGCCCTATTATTGATAGAGTATCCAAGGAATATTCCGACTTCACTCATTGGATCCATCTTTCTCCTTTGTTCACGACCATCCAAGATGTAACACTTACTCCTAAAGACACTAAAGTACTTAAAATTTGGTTTTCTTCCTTTCCAAAGCTCATACAGTGTGATTTTGGTTCCATGTATGATAATCACTCAATTGTGAATGTAACAACCAGTGTTCATGGCTTTAACCCAAAAATGATAAAGAAAATTCTTGGCATGCAACATGACTCTTAGCACCTTCTTGTAAGGTTTTATTGTTACATTCTACCACTCCATTTTGTTGAGGTGTGATAGGTGCTGAGAATTAATGACCGGTCCCTTCAGCAGAGCCAAATTCAGAAAACTTGGAGCTCTCAAACTTCTTGACATAGTCATTTCTTATCTTTACAATTTTACTTCCCTTCTCCTTTTGGATACGAAGTCATATATCTTTGAACACATCAAAAGTATCAGATTTTTCTCTAATGAAGTTAGCCCGTGTATATATTGAAAAATCATCCACACAAGCAAACATGTGTCTTTTTCCACCAACACTTTCCACTTGCATAAGCACCGTGAAGTCCATTTGAAGTAACCCAAGAACTTTTGAGATGGCCAGATGATGGATCTTCTTGTGGGACATCTTGGTATGCTTACCTATTTAGAAATCCCCACAGATCTGCCTTCTTCATTCTTCAGATTTGGCAAACCTCTAATGGCTTCAACAAATTTAACTTTTTTCATGCCTTTAAGATTAACATGACCAAGTTCTTGGTTCCATAGCTTGGTCTCATCAACTTTAGATAACATACAATATGAGGGCTGAGATATCCACATATAACAGTTGTATTTGGACCTTAACCCCTTCATGAGAACTTCTTGATCCTTGCTAGTGACAATACATTCAGACTCTCTAAAGTTTACATTCAATCCTTGATCACACAATTGGATTTTGATGGTCAAGTTAGAAGTTAAACCTTCAACTAGCAACACAACATTAAGACAAGGAAGACAAGGAGTAACTATTTTACCTATTACCTTTATTATTCCCTTTGCTCCATCACTAAAAGTGACATAACTATTAGAGTAAGATTTCAACTCCTCAAGATATGTCTTTTCTCCAGTCATGTTCCTAGAACACCCACTATCAAAATATCAATCTTCTCTTGAGGAAACTCTAAGAGATGTATGAACTACGAAAATATTGATAACTACTTTGGGTTTCGACTCCTTCTTTGCTTGAACTTTCTCACCATTTTTTCTCTCCAGTCTTGGTTGATGATGACATTATGTCATTGTATGATTTCAGTCGAAGAAACGGATCAAAACAAGTTAAAGATGAGCAAAAATGAAGAATAAAGACCAAAGAATGAAGAAAAAATAGCTAAGTGTGAAGAAATAGGGACTAAGTGAAAATTAGGTGAAAATGGAGCAAAAGCGTGTACCTACTAAAATAATCACGCATAACATCGCGCAACATCGCACGTGCGATATGGATGTATAAGTTTCATGGCACACGATACAAGTAATCAAGCGCACATTGATCCCTTTTCTGGGCTTTTCTGACTCGTTCTGATCCATTTTAAAGGTTTTTTAAAGAGGATTTTGACACTTTTTCAAAGGTTACAAATTTTTGGCACAACAAGTACGAGTTTTACAGCCCCAGAAGTGAGTTTTGAGAGCATTAGAATCCATTCTAGGCCAATCCTTCTAGGGATCTCATATCCAATTCTTCTTGATTAATTTTGGTATTGTAATTTGAATTATGAGTTGCTAAATCTCTCTAGGTTAGGTTCTGTTTGATGAACCTATTTCAATTTGTTGGGACACATATTTGATTTGACATTGCATAAGTAATTTAATCTATAATTCTATTCAATTGCTTTTTGTTCCTAATGCTTTTTATGTGAGATACTCTTTTAATCTGATTTTGGGCACATAGGGAATACTGACCATTAGTTTCTTTGTTGGACCTAAGGCAGTTGTTGTGCTTACGCTGGTTGAATAGGAATAGGAGACCCCGAGTAGTGACTAGTAAATTAACGCTCTGTTGCATTGCCTAATCCTACTTACGCTGGTGGACTAGGAATATGAAACTCCGAGTAGTGATTAGTGAGCTATATCGCAAGAGAATGGTTATAGAAGTTTTGTTAATTCGCCGTGGGATTATAGTGACAATATCATTCATGTAATGCATCAAACATCAACAATAGAGAAATAAGAGATTATATACACAACCTGACCGATTTCTTATTATTGTCTGAAGATTTTCTTTTTTTTTCGCATTCAAACTCGACCCCTCCCCCAATTTACTACTTTCTACGTATTGCACAATTTCATAATGTTAAATACCAATCCCTATGGAATCGATCTTTTTATTACTACGACATTATCGGTACACTTGTCGAGAAGTCTTTAATTTTTTGGTGTCGTTGATGGGGACTGTTGATAATTCCAACAAGGCGACGCTCGTGCAACGTCTAATTTTATTTTTTTTTAAATTTAATTTAATTTTTATTTATGTTTTTATTTGTAATTTTGTTTTTGTAATTAGTTATTTTTATTTTTTCTTAAAATTTTTTTCCTATTCTTTCTCTTTTTAGCTTTATTTTTGTTTAAATTTTTTTCTAGTGCAATGCTACTAAGGTATTATTCTTTTTGTTATGTATGCAAGGTCAAGACAGTCATGCAAGATGACCTATATACTACCTTGGAAAAGTTTGAAGCTTATTCAAAGGAGCCTGCAACAACAATGCTCATTCTGGAAATGCTAGAAATTATTCAGAGCTTGAACCTTACATCAACACTGATCATTCATGGGAAGAGGATTCATCATCTCAACTTGAAAAAACTCTGACTCAGTTTATAAATATGACTCAACTCAATTTTGAGAAACTCAACAGACATTAAGAGACTATGCTAAGCAACAGGGAAACATCCTTCGAGAAGTTAGAGATTCAACTTGGTCAAATATCCAGCCAATTAGCATTAAAACTGAGATCTAGTAGGGATTTCTATGAAAATATATTAGATAATCCTAGAGATGCAGAAATTGAAAGAGAAGTCAAACAATAATGTGAGGTATTCAATGAAGGAGGAGTTGAAGAAACCTTGACTCAGTTCATAAAGATTACTCAAATCAATTTCCGGAAAATCAATAGGCAGAAAGAAACCTTGCAAAGGGACATGGAAACATCCTTCGAGAACTTAGCTATGCAACTTGGTCTAGTATCTCGCCAATTAGTATTAAAACTAAGCTCTAGTGGGGAGTTTGATGGGGAAATTTTATATAGTCCTAGTGTCGTACCTCGAAAAATGCGATCCTTGTGATGGACACGGAAAAACTTGTTTGAACAGAGTTGCCACCGAACTTTGTTAAAGAAAGTGGGTGGTTTTTTTATTAGGGTGCTCGCCAAGGATTGAGGCCCTTGTGCCTACGTATTCCCTCGTGCAATGAGAAAGTCCGAGCAATCGTAGTTTGGCACTACGATTTTTTGGTGTGTTTTATAGATGTCAATCGCTCAAACACGAGAAAGATATCTCGTACCCAAACAATTGAAAGAGAGGAATGGAACACTCCACACCCCTCAGTTTCATCTTTAGTGAAATATTGTTAAGATATGATTAGATATTTTAAGGAAATAGTCGTTTGAACATGAGAAAGACATCTCGCATCCAAACAATTGAGGAGAAATTTTGAAGACTCAAAACCCCTCCTTTATTTTAATAAAAAGTGTTTTGATTTTGATAATGTATCTTGAAATTGTTTGAGAAAATACTTGATGTATGATTCGAGGTTTGAAATTGTGATGGCAATTGCAAAAGGCAACCAACTTACGAGAGAAGAAACCACTTGACGTTGGATTAAGAGTTTGCGTTTGGGTTGATGGCGATTGTAAAAGGCAACCGACTTATAGAGTGTTTGAAAATGGTTGATGGTGAGGCCAAAGGCACTCGAGTTACATGTTTAGAGAAAATGCCACTTGACGTTGGATCAAGAGTTGAGAAAGAGGTTTGGTCGATTCCTAGTCCCTAAGGGTGCTCCTAGTAAAGGAAACCACAACCAAAGAAAATGTGAGAAAGAATCATTACACGTCATGGGAATGGGGGTACATTTTGATGAATGGGGACAAGTGAAAGTAAATAAAAGGTTCTCGTTGTAAGGAGGCCCAAGAGGAAGCCATGGGACTCGGAAGCAACCGAAATCGAAGGCAACCGAATTTAGCTCTATTGTTAATCACCATATAAGAAGTCGAGCAAACACTTTATGCGTTCATATGGATTTTGAAAGTTAAATTGGATTTCAACTCCGAATTCGTAATGCAATAATAGACAAAAACAACCACTATTCTAGCAATATCACAATTTTTTACATCAACTCAAAGTAATTAAAAAATAAAAAGCTAAATACAACACACACACACGTTATAAATAAACATTAATATATATAAATAACTTAAACAGTGAATATGTATATGTAGAACCGAAGAAAAAAAACTAACAGTATATTAATATTTACAAAACTAAGGACATAAGGTGTATATATATATATATATATATATATATATATATATATATATATATATATATATGTAACTAAACAAAAAGAAAAAAAAAACAATAGTATAAATTTAATTATATAAATGAAAACAAACCAAAAGCATACGTAAAACTATCACACACACACATAAATAAATAAATAAATAAATAAATATATATATATATATATATATATATATATATATATATATATACACACACACACACACACACACACACGCACACAAAAGAAAGAAATGTATAACCAGAAAGTGTATATATAAAAATAATTGAAAATCAGAAAGCATGTAAATTCTAGTTTTGAAATAGAATTTGTTAATGGAAATGCGTATCCATACTGGTTTATGGAAATGTGAATTATACAGGTTTATGGAAATGTGAATTATACAGGTTTCTGCATAAAAAAAATGGTTAAAATGGGATTTTTAAAAAAAATCTTCAAAATTATACGTAGACAAAAGACAGCGCTTTTGAGAAAAAAACGCTGTCTAAAGGTATAGGAAAAAGCACTTTTAAGGAAAAAGCGCTCTCTAAAGGTATATAAAAAAAATCTAAAATTTTATACGTATGCATTAGACAGCGCTTTCAAAAGCGCTGTCTAAAGTCCCCCTTTAGAGAGCGCTTTTAAAGAAAAAACGCTCTCTAAAGGTATATAAAAAAAATCATTATACGTATACATTAGACAGCGCTTCTGAAAGCGCTGCCTAAAGTCCCCCTTTATAGAGTGCTTTTGAAGAAAAAAGCGCTCTCTAAAGTATATAAAAAAATTCTTTAAAATTTTAAACGTATACATTAGACAGCGCTTTCAAAAGCGCTGTCTAAAGTCTCCCTTTTAGACAGCGCTTTTTTATAAATAAAAAAAAGCTGTCTTTACCTACGACAGCGCAGCCTTAGACAGCGCTTTTAAGCGCTGTCATAGGCCAAAAAAAGCGCCATCTTTTCCCTTGTTTAGCGTAGTGGTATGTGTATACAATGGAAGAACAAATCAATTTATATGCATATAATAATCGAAATAACATGTGATTGTATAAAAGAAATAGCATGTGAGAACAACAAACCCTGTATGTTTCAAGAGTAGATCTACCACTCCTCTTTTCCTTTTCTTTTTTTCCCCCTTTGATATTTCTTGGCTTCTCCTTCTTATAGCCTCAAGATTATGCCACAAATGGAATTGGACAAAACCATTTACTGACATTATGAACTTTGTCCACCAAGTTTTAATCCCCTTTTCAATTTTGGTTGATCTTGTCATGAAGTTGTCTTTGAAAGTTTGATGATCTTGTCATGTGAATGTTTTGGAAAGTTTGATGATCTTGTCATGTGAATGTTTTGGAAATTTTGATGATTTTGTCATGTGAATGTTTTGGAAAGTGTTGACAATAACAATAATCATAACTAATGACAAACTAAAATAAAATCTAATACTAAAATAATAAGAAAGAAAAAATAAAAATGCAATTTATTTTGATTTTTTGTGAAAAATATAATTAACGGTAAAAAGAGAAAAATGTACTAAAAAAGGGAAAACTGAGATTCGAACCCAGGACCTTATGCTTGAATATCCTTGAATTCTCAGTTCGCCACCAAATGGGCTATCTTTTTTATTTGAAATAAAATATGAATAAAACCCATATAATAGTAAAATGTCCGGACAAAATTGGGGTTTGACACACAGAGAAAAGGAAATTGAAAGAAAATTCAAACAGGAATGTGAGGTAGTTGATGGAGGAGGAATTGAAAAAAAAGAAAGAAGAAGAAGAAAAGTGTACTTCATATGATAAAGAAATAGAAGCAAGAATAGAAGAAGCAGAGGTGAAAATTATATGTGGGAAAAGAACAAGAATGAAATATGAAGATTATGTAGTTTTGGATGAATCTCCAAATTCAATAATTCGTTTAGACGTAGATATCCAACTATAAGATCTTCAACAAAAGAATAGTCTTACACCTAGCAACAAGGCTGATAAAAGAGGAGAAATAGATGAAGTATTGGATGAGATTTATGCCTTGTTCGATAATATCAAGGTAAAGAGAATATGGAAGAAAACTGAAAGCACCTTTGGTTTGACAAAATTTTGGTAAAACAATTGTAATGATAAAGATGAAGAAATCTGGCCCTGAACAAAGATGTCGAAGAAGATGTCTTAACATGACATCCTGAAGTACTGCACTAATTTAGCAGGTTTTAAATCTGTAACAAAACTGCCCAAGATTTGATGCGCTTTATAGGAATGGATCAAAGACCAGAAATAAAAAGCCCAAGGCAGCAGAAGACTCTATAAATAGAAGACTTAGACCTAGGATTAGATATGCCTTTTGTAACCTAGTTCTCTTGCGTAAGAAACAAGGGTTTAGGGTTTTGAGAGTCGTTCGCTCTCTAGGTTGTAAGTCTCCCTTTGTATCAGTTGATGCATTATGGCAAATATAGGTGTCACACAGATCTATAAGCCTTGAGGTATTGGATTATGTATTGTTCTTGGATAAAGCTTTTAAGTAAATCCGAGTTAGCGTGTTTGTCAAGTATGCTTGACAGAATTCTGTATTGACAGGGATGATGTAGAAATCACAGTTGGTGATTAAGGGAAGTGAGTGGGGTATCTCGTATAAAAAAGGTTATTCTTTGATAAAGTGTTCATTGGGTAGACGTTAGGATAAAGTTGTAAACGAGGGGCTTTGTAACAATTCTACATATAGTGGAGCCTTCTTCCTGGATTGGTATCCCCCAGATTTAGGTGAGTTGCACCGAACTGGGTTAACAATTGTTGTGTTCTTTATCATTCTGCAGATTTACTTTTCTGTTAGGGTTCATGATAAACATGTTGGATCAGATGTCGTAACATCTGTGATTTTGCAGTTCTGATGTTCAAGGTATCAGTCTGTTGTGGTTCCTCTGTGTTTAAATGTTTATGCAGAACAATGTCGTGACATGTGTTAGGACATTTGTTATCTGCATTGCCAGAAATTCAATTGGTATCAGAGCAGACATCCTATCTGTTTCTGGATGAGATCTTTGGGAGATACTTTCTGACATTTAAACAAGGAGGAGTTTTGACGATCAGATCAATCAACTCAGACATACTCAAGGGTATTAATGGATGGGATGGATGTTCTGGATCGAAGGTAACAACACGGAGGTTGTTCATGTTACTGAGGAGGTTCTACAACAACTGCAGGAGAAGTGGCTAGTTCTCTTGTTGGGGTGTCTTATAAGATGTTTCGACATCTTATTAGAGCAAGCAGGATCTGTTCCTTGGTGGTTCCACTGCATGTGTTTCTGATGGAAGAGCTCTAGAATTATGGGATTCTGGAGTTGTTGTTGAAGACAGATGGTGGAAGATCTTAATCGTCGGCCTCTATATGTGAAGATATCTGCATTCTTTTATTCCAAAATCGGGAGCGATGGAATGAAGGGAATTATTGGAAGATATCTGGTATGGTGACTTAGTACTTGGAAGCTTGGTTCCATGGTACATTGTGGAGTCAGTTGAAGAAGAGAGGAGTTGAGTTTAAGTTTATCAAGTTCTTGCTCTGGGAGTTTGATAAATTATTGATCGGCTAGGTGGTCAAAGATACTTGAGAATTTTCTCAAGTCCACTCATAAAGGCGTCTCAGTCGTGCATCTGGTGTCTTCTAGTTATTCTTCTGACTAGAAGGTGTTTCTATGAAACACAACCTGAAGAAAGTGAAGGTGGTTTATTTTCACAATCCAAAACAACAAGGAAGGATTCATCTCTCTTAACCCTAAGGGTGGATCTAATCTGATTAGAGTTGTCAGAATTGTTAAGGTAAATAGGATTTATTCAGAGAAAATCTTAGTTACTTGAGTCAAGGGTGGCAGCCTTAGTATCTCTACACTATTTGTCAAAGAAGATACTTGCAAAAGATTGAATACTTGATGAGTGTTCATGAAGTGATCTGGTGGAGCTTAGCTACAACAGTGAAGAAGGGTTACTGGACAAGGATTTAAGATCAATTGCTATTTGTGGAATTCACATGTATTTAATTGATTATCCTTGAAAGTCAAGATTGCTGATGTTCAATAAGATGTTGGAACATCTCATCATCAGAGTTTGTGCAGAATCATGGGAGGGGTACTGCATACGCTTTAGCATCTGTTTTAGTCTTGGGTGTTGACCTAAGAATGAGCTTTAGTCTGGTATGACAGAAGCATGGAATCTCTGGAGATTTTCCTGGCAAGAAATTGGTCTGGACTTTGGTGCTGTTGAAGATGAAGATGAAGACATCATAATCTTGATGGTTACTTCTTGGATCAATTTATTTTTGATCTAGGAGGAATGAAGTGCTGGTGATGGCACAACTTGGATCAGTTTATTTTTTATCTGGGTACTTGGGAGAATGAGATCTTGCTCAGTTTGAAGGTCAAGGTACAGTCTACTCTACTAAGGAAAGTGGCATTCCTTGGTATGGCTATGGTGTAGTCTAGGACTACTTTATCTTCTGAAGATTCAGACGTGGCAGGTGTGAAGTCTTTGGAGTTTCAAAGCAGGATGGAGGTTGTCTACTCAAACTTGGTTAACTAATCAAGTCTATGAGAGCATAGAACTCTTGTTCTGTAATAGGGAAGATGTTCTTCTAAGTGGCAGAAGGAGGAGCTGAATTCAGCAGTTGGATGTCGTATCAGAATGTTCTGACATCTAGCTTAACATCAGAATCTCAGCTGGTGATGTGGCACATCAGCTTAAGATAAGGTGATCTACATGATAATGGAAGTTATGGATGCTTCAAAAAGGTCTATCTCATACAGTTTGCGGGAACTGTGGTTTGAGAAGATGTTACATGTCTAAGAGGCTTGTTGGATCCAAGATGTCTTGCTATGGAGCAAGTAGTTTATGTGACTTGAAGATCTGATTTCATTGGTGGATCAGTGTATCATGTGGGAGTTCTAAAGAAGAATGAGATCAGTCAAACAGTGGCATTTGGTTGATCTTTACTGTGTATTCAAGCAGGATGCTTGAAACTGATTGCTCTTGTGCAGAAGGGTAGTTAGTTGAAAAAGTAAGGAGGTTCTAGTTCTCTTGGAACTTGTAGTAGAAGTTCTAGGTTGAGGATAGAAGATTACCTTCTTTTTATGAATGAGAGTTTATTTCTCTCTGGGTCTCTGAAGTTCTCTTTGTTCAGGCTGGTGGCGCAGTGTTGTTTGAAGATCCTCAGTTTGGATTACTATACAGATAGTAAGTCCAGTGGTGGAACATATCAAGAACCATGGTGTGTGGTGTCTGTGATGTGTGAAGGATGTTTTAACTGATGTTGGAACATTATCTGGGTTGGTTATCCTTGGTGGAGGATTCCTAAGTTATGGTCTAGGAACTTGTTGGCTACATCATGTCTAAGGAGTATCTATCTTGTCATATGGGAGAATGATGGAGTGGAAGAACTGCCTTGGGAGGATGATGTAGAGAAGACTGAAGTGGATCATGTGTTGATTGCATGGAAGTCTGAATATGGATATTCACCAGTTGATCAGAAGTATTCCAAGTTATCATATGGGAGAATGATGAAGGAATGACTGTCTTGGATTGTTGGGTGTCTATCTATTGATTGACCTTGCTAATGTCAGATAAAAAGCTTGTGGAGGGGATATCGTCCCTATTGGCAAGTCATGCTAAAGGGAAGTGGATCAGTTTGACAGCTGTGAAGTTCTAAAGCATGTATACGGTATCTAACACCGTTGGAAGAAAACAAACTAAGAGGTATGGTATCTCTTTGAGGAATGTGGATTATTCCAGATCAATTGGATTTTATCTCAGGGAGCAAGGAGATCTATACATGAGAATTCAAGAGGAATTCGTTTGGTGTATGGATAGTTTCTGAAAGAGGGGGATCAATGGAGTTTGATCTTAATCTAAGAGTTTGTTAATTTAGGATGGTGATTCTAATGAGTCTTCACAGGAAGCATGATGGTGTTCATGTGTGAGTGATTATTGGTTCTTGTCAGAAGAAGCAATAAGTGGAGTTGATGATTGTGTTTACCAGGTAGGTTGGACAGAGGGTGCGCTCTTGAAGACATGAAGATGCGTTTTATGTTTTCCACTAATCAGCATGGTGTTCTTTGAAGGAGCACTGATTATCTTAGATAGGGGGAGTTGTTTCTTGATCTAAGATATATTACTGAAGGGGTGCAGTTCAGGTTCCAGTTTGTGTTGTGCGTCAAGCAAGCTGTGATTATGTTTCCATCCTGGGAGGATGAGATGTTAAGAAGGATGTCTTGACATTAGTGTACTGTTGCAAGTTGGGGGAAACTTGACAATGCAATTTACATGGTTCTTAATGGATACTTACGAATTATTGGTTAGGTCTGGGAGAATTTATTTTTCCCTAAAGAATGTGATCTTAAGACTGTGAAGGTGTTGATCAACACAGAAGTTCGCCTTGGGAGACAATGTCTGACATAATGTCAGAACATTGTTAAGGACATGTAATAAAAGTAACTGGTCTTGTGGTCGGTGAAGAACATGCGTGTTCATCGTAACTTACATTATTTTTGGATGGTTTCCTTCAAAGAAGAAACAGTCAAAGCTTTCTTAACTGGTGCACATTGATATTGGTGAAGTTACTTCCTTGGATTAATGAGGTCATTGAATTAACTATTGCTATTTTCAAAGGCTCGTTACATTCGAAGGAAATTTCTTGGGTATTTAAGGGATTCCTTGGATCAGGTTGTCTCAATCTGTGGTGGTGTGCTCAAAATGTCTTTTGTTCAAGTCTGGATTAGTGTTGGTTGGGTATGGGAATGCCTTGGCTACCTTTGTCAATTTTTGGCTAAAAAGGCTGAGTATGAGTCATGGGAAAAGGGAATATGTGTGTTGGTCTTGCAGTTGTTTTGCAAGAACATCGAACAAGGTGTTATCTTTATCATCTTGTATATGTTTCTCTTGTGTCTTGTGACTTGAGTTAAGAATCAAGTTGTGTCTTGTGACCTAAGTTACATGCTTTATATACTCAGATTCACGAAGACTACAATTGATCTGTAGAGGGGAGTGTGTTTGAAAGGAGTGTCCAAGATTCTGGTGTTTCAGACTTTCTTTGTGTCTCTTTAGGAGTCTCAACTTCTTGACCTTTTTCAACTTCACTCACCCTGGGAAGAGGAAGGTTGTGTTATCTTCCTCCTCATGTACACCAACATGAATCCAACATGCTCAGTATTCCAATCATAACTGCCATGCAAACTAAAAGGAGTTTTAGCCAAAATTTGTCAAAAGGGGAGATTGAAAACACCTTTGGTTTGACATAATTTTGGTAACAATTGTAATGATAAAGATGTAGAAATCTGGCCCTGAACAAAGATGTCGAAGAAGATGTCTTAACATGACATCCTGAAGTACTGCACTGATTTAGCAGGTTTTAAATCTATAACAAATCTGCCCAAGATTTGATGCGCTTTATAGGAATGGATCGAAGACCAGAAATAAAAAGCCCAAGGCAGAAGAAGACTCTATAAATAGAAGACTTAGACCTAGGATTAGATATGCCTTTTGTAACCTAGTTCTCTTGCGTAAGAAACAAGGGTTTAGGGTTTTGAGAGTCGTTGGCTCTCTAGGTTGTAAGTCTCCCTTTGTATCAGTTGATGCATTGTGGCAGATATAGGTGTCACACAGATCCATAAGCCTTGAGGTATTCAATTATGTATTGTTCTTGGATGAAGCTTTTAAGCAAATCCGAGTTAGTGTGTTTGTCAAGTATGCTTGACAGAATTTTGTATTGACAGGGATGATGTAGAAATCACAGTTGGTGATTAAGGGAAGTGAGTGGGGTATCTCGTATCAAAGAGGTTGTTCTTTGATAAAGTCTTCATTGGGTAGATGTTAGGATAAAGTTGTAAACGGGGGAGTTTAGCTTTGTAACAGTTCTACATATAGTGGAGTCTTTTTCCTATATTGGTATCCCCCAGATGTAGGTGAGTTGCACCGAACTGGGTTAACAATTGTTGTGTTCTTTATCATTTTGCAGATTTACTTTTCTATTAGGGTTCATGATAAACATGCTGGATCAGATGTCGTAACATCTGTGATTTTGCTGTTCTGATGTTCAAGGTGTCAGTCTGCTGTTGTTCCTCTGTGTTTATATGTTTATGCAGAACAATGCCGTGACATGTGTTAGGACATCTGCTGTCTGCATTGCCAGAATTTCAAAAACCCTTGAATTCTTGAAAGTAATGGAATTCCTACAAAACAAAAGGAAGAAGAAGGATGATGTGTTTTTCTTATCATATATGCCGCCCTAACACAAAAATCAAAAGGTCAAGCTTAGGACCTTAAAGAAGCACTTAATGGGAGGCAACCCATCAAATACGTTTTTATTTCATTTGCAAAAGTTAATTTTTAGTTTATTTCAATTAATCGTTTTTGTTTTGTAGCATGTCACATTTGGGAACAGTAGGACAAAGACTTGAGAAAGGGATTGAAAGAAGAAAGAGAGACTAAAAACTCTCTCTAATCCTATTATTTATTTTATAATCTCTTTGCACTTTCTAGTGTTGTTATTGTTGTTTCAGGGAATGGGTCCAAAGCGAAGCCACTCCTCTCGAGCATCATCATCAATCATACGAGGGATGAGTGGACCAAACAGAACCAAGACTTCAACAATGCCATGCAAGACATGCAAGACTTTTTCCGCTCTAATGACATGTTAAATTGGAGTTTTTTGAAGTTGTATTAATTTCTGGGATTCCCTTTTACGTCCAACAAGTCAATCTCTCAAGTCAATCTAGAGTGCTAGCTACAATACTTGGTTCCCCTTTGTACAAATAAAGTTATGCTTGTCTTTAATAAACAAGTTTGTTGTTGCTATTTCTTTTAGATTTACAAATTTGAAACCTTAGCCTTGAATAAATGAACCAAAAGGAACTTGTTCATAAGGAAACCAACTTACAAGTTGAAGGCAAAGGATGAGAAAAGAATCAAAGGACTTGTACTCAACCTTCAAATACCTCAACTAGTATGGTTTTAGCCAAATAAATTCCATTGTTCACTATTCTTTCTTATTGAGTGTATCCATGCATCATTGTTTTATCAGGTTTGATCTATTTTCAATTAAATTTATGTGGTTTGACTGATGCACACTGAGGCAGTTGTTTGTTTACAACTTTGAGCCTTTTTAACCACCATGTAGTATAGGTATATCCTTTGCTAACCACTTTGAGCTTAGCCTTTCTTTCGGTGACTTAGCCTTAATTTTTAGTCATATAACTTGAAAGAGCTTATCTTACCACCCTTTCTTTGGAGTTAAGTAGAATTGTAGTTCTTAAAAGGTATGAAAAAGATTAAGTTTGGGGTTGCTCTTGGAAGTGAGAAATTTTTAAGTTTGGGGTTGGGTACTAGATAAAATTGGTCAAAAATTCAATATTTTGAGAAAATAAGAAGTGGAAAAAGAGACTTCTTCACAAAAAAAAGATTGAAACAGTGCATGATAAGGACCACAAAAGTAAAATCTCTAGAACCATCAGGAAGGAACAAATAGGTATGATAATAGAAGGAAAACTAGGCACCTAACTCCAAAGGTTTAAACCTACTTTCCCAAAAATATCCTACCCGAACATCAACCAAGATACAACCGAAAAACACCTCAAATTTGCGTATTCTGATTTATTTTATGAATTATATTAGAACATGATAAATCTAAGTATAAACTATTTTGTATGTTGATTGCGAGATTACCTTATCCATTGAGTGAGTTAAGGTGAAATGAGAGACAACTTGAGTACTCGTCAAAGTTTGAGGGCGTTTTTCGAATATGCCAGATAGAAGTTGGAAGCTAGAATGATGGTCAGGTAAAGAGAAAGAATTATATGGTGATGTTTAATTGTTGTGAAACTTGTTTTCTGTTGAAATATGAAGTTGTAGGCAAGTTACTTGAGGACAAACAACGATTCAATTTTGGGGATGTGATGATATTCTGTTATTGCATGATTTCGGTCAAAGAAACAGATCAAGCAAGTTAAAGAGGAGAAAAAGTAAATAAAAAAGACCAATGAATGAGGAAAAAATAACTAAGTGTGAAGATATAGGGACTTAGTGAAAATCAGGTGAAAAGGGGAGCAAAAGTATACAACTACTAGAATAATCACACCAAGCATCGCGCGTGCAATAGGGATGTAAGAGCCATATCGCGTGCGTGATACAGGTCAACATGTGCGTGATGACCCATTTTTCTGGGCTTTTCTGACGCGTTCTGATCCATTATAAAGATTTTTTAAAGGGAATTTTGTCCTTTTTCCAAGGGTTACAAATTTTGGCAAAACACGTATGAGTTTTACAGCACCATAAGTGATTTTTGAGAGCATCTGAAGCCATTGAAGGCCAATCCTTCAAGGGATCTCATATGCAATTCTTCTTGATTAATTTTGGTATTGTAATTTGAATTATGAGTAGCTAAATTTATCTAGGTTAGGTTGTGTTTAATGAACCTATTTCAATATTGTTAGGATACATGTTTGATTTGACATTGCATGGGTAATTTAATCTGTAATTCTATTCAATTGCTTCTTGTTCGTAATGATTTTTATGTGAGGTACTCTTTTAATCTAATTTTGGGAATATAGGGAATACTGACCATTAGTCTATGTGTTAGACCTAAGGCAATTGTTGTGATTACACTGGTTTAATTGGAATAGAAGACCCCGAGTAGTGGCTAGTGAGTGAATTAATGCTATGTTTCATTGTCATATCCTGCTTACGCTGGTGGACTAGAGATAGGAAACTCCGAGTAATGATTAGTGAGCTATATCGCAAGGGATTGGTTATAGCGGTTTTGTTAATTTGCCATGGGATTATACTAATAATATCATTCATGTAATGCATCGAACATCAACAATAGAGAAATATGGGATTCTATACCCAACTTGACTGCTTTCTTATTATTGTCTAAACATTTTCTTTTATTTTCACATTTAAACCCCCCCCCCCCCCCCCAATTTACTACTTTCTACGCATTGCACAATTTTTTCTTGTGAAATAACAGTCCTTGTAGATTCGATGTTTTTATTACTGCGACATTATCAGTACACTTATCGATAAGTCATAAGTTGACTATAGGACTGAGGATCACCATTCAGTTTGTAATAATAAGGCCTTATATGCCCATACCGCAGTGATAACATCTCCAAGACAAGTTCTTGTGCCTTTTATGATGTTGAGCACGATGCTGGGACATGTGGTCTAACATCAGAAACTCAGTTTTCTTTTCAGGAAGGACAAACTTCTTAGAGGGGATTTTGTTTTTTTTGTTCATGCTGGATTAAAAACTTATTCCCTTCAGATTTTCATACATCTTTCTAACTTCCAATATCTCATCTAGCATATTTGAACCATTGTTCAACATACACACATATTTTTTTATATTTTCATGTTTTGAATTTAGTAAAGCTACTTCTTCTTCTAGACCTGTGATGTTTGAGACAAGCTTCTCCTTTTCCTTTTGAAACACTCATATGGGTTTCTTTTGTTTCTCCACTATTAAGCAAGCTTCCTCCCACTTGGTGTGCAAAAGCCTATATGTTGGAGCTAATTCTTCTCCAATCATGTTTTCATCTTTTGACTCATTTTCAAACACATATCTCCCAGTGAAAGCCATCACTATGTTAGTTGTTTCTCCTTCACTATCAGAATCTGACCAAGTGATTGAAAACAACTTTTTCTATTTCTTTAGGAAGGTATGCCATTCAACTTTGAAGTGAGCAAATCCTTCACATTCAAAACATTTTGGTCCTTTGCCTTTCTTAGAATTTTCTTCATCTTTGTTATTGTTCTGAGGATATATGTCTGACATCTTGTCTTGAATATTTGTCCCTCATCTTCTGTCCAACCTTCTCAAAGATTTATTGAACTTTCTTCCAAAAAAAGATATAACATCTGAAAAGGTTTCTCCAGTACTCTTATCACCTTGATCTTCCTTCTCTTGAGTATTGGACACAAAAGTTACACCTTTATTTTTCTTTTTTGATCTTCCATTTATAGAAACTTCAAAGGTTTGAAGGGAGCTAATGAGTTCATCAACATTCAAGGCGCTTAAGTTTTGGGCTTCTTCAATAGCTATTACCTTCATGTAAAATTTCTGAGGTAAAGATTTGAGAATCTTTCTAACAGCTTTTCTTCTGATATCTTTTTTCCCAAAGCAAAACAATTGTTGGCTATATCATGCACTCTAATGTTGAAATCAGATATAGATTCATCTTCCATCATCCTTAGATTTTCAAACTTAGTTGTGAGGAGTTATAACCTTGACATCCTAACCATAGATATGCATTCATGAGAAGTCTTGAGAATCTCTTAAGTTTTTTTTAGCTATAGTACAAGTGTTGATTATTATGAATATGTTCTTGTCAACACCATTGAATATAGCTTTGAAAGTTTTGTCATTTCCAAGAGCTTCATCATCTTCATCTTTGGACCAATCAGATTCAAGCTTTAAGCTTGTTGAACCATCTTGAGAAGTGATCACAAGATGTTTCCAACCTTTAACCACAACCTTCCAAGTTTTGTTGTCCATGTATTTGAGAAAAGCAACCATCTTGGCTTTCCAATAGTCATAATTTATGCCATCCAAAACAGGAGGCCTGTTGACTGAACCTTCATCCTTAGTGTTGTCCATTTGAACACAAAATATCTTCCCTGGAGCTCACCCAAAAAAAAATAGGGTACCTTCTCTGATGCCAATTGAAATTCTGTTCCTGAGGGGATAGATGTTGGACACGATGTTGGGACAAATAGTCCAACTTTTTAAACCAGTATGACAACAATATAACAACAACAATAATAATACAATCTAGAAAGCAATAAAATAACATAAGAGATTGGTAATCCATTTTTGCATAAACAACACCTACGTCTGGAGGGAACTCTACCCAAGAAAGGTACTTTGCTACTTTGAATTAGTACAATTAGTCTTATATGAATACCAACCCCATGATGTTCAATGCCTATTCCTAATCCTAATGAACTTCTACTTATGACTCCCCTTATATATGAGAACCCCTTTCATTTTCTCTCAATCACTAATCCTAAGTGATCAACTTCAATAAAAACTATATTGATTGTTGAATTTACAACTCAACTAAGACAAGTCAACAACCATGCCAAGTTACTAAAGCAATAATGTGGTGTATACAAATACGATCCAACACTAATCCTTATGATATGAGTGATATCATTAGTTTCGAATACAAGTAAAAAAGACTAAAAAAACCTAGCACAAAGAACTTAGTCCTAGGCACAAAACTTGTCCTCAAACAGGAGATTTGAGTCTCCTTAAATAGCAATGCATTATGGACTTTTTTCCTTTAGATTTGTGATTTAATTTTGTCTAGAATAATAACTGAATCTGTTGGATTTGATTGGCTCCATAAATATCTCCAACAAAAAACTATGATTTGTTATTTTTCAAATTCAAATTTAAATCTCCATTTAAATCTGATTTGATCTTTAATAGCTGTCAAACAAATCACACAAACATTATTACACAATCTGCAACAAAACTGATTGAATCTCAATAAGAAATTTCGCATCTAATAACATCCATCATGCTTGTTGATAATGGCCAGATGTTGCAAAACACACATGTTGGAACATCGTGTTCCACATGTTGTATCAGAAAATCCAAATTAACTCTCTTCTTATAAATATTCTTTGTAGAGTGAATATTGGATTAAATCTAAACTAGAACAACCTTCTGGAGTGGCTAGCTACAAAGGGGGAAGGGGGAGTTGAATATTTTCCATTTTAATACTAGTTTTCTTTGTGTGTGTGTGTGTGTATGTGTATGTGTGTGTGTGTGTGTGCGCGTGCACGCGCACTTTGCCATTGTGGGATTTTTATTGATTTATTCATACACCTATGGTGTGTTTTATAATACCTTGAGTCTTTGTGATGGAGCTTTGATATCTATGATCGTACCCGAGACTCATCGTTACCTTTCATAATTAAAAAAGAAAAATATAGTTTAGTGAAAGTTCATCCTTCCTTTAGTCCAACGGTTATAATACATTATGATCATTTTGTTTTTATAAAAGGGACTTGAATTTAAAATAACCAACTGGCTATGCTACTGCTTGTTGGCCACCAATGTTTTTAACTTTGTCCAGACCAACCACTTCTACCTGCTTGGCCAAGACAACTTGCTTTACCCCTAGGGGTTGGATAGTCATGTCTTTCATCTTCCTGATCAAGGAGGCCACATTGATTTCCATGCTATAGCTTTGCCTTCATTATGGTTCTGTTGCAGTGTCTTGTAAATTGTTTTCACTCTAGAAAGGTTGGCCCAAATCGTCACTGACTCGTCATGCATGTTGTGGTACTTAAATTTAAGGTGAATAGGGGAAGCCACTGCATCCACCGTCAACGCGAAGGGCCGAACTAGGATGTAGTTGTAGACACTTCTACAAGGGACTACCAGAAATTAGGAATCAATGGTTCTAGTGTCCCTCCCTTATCCTAAGGTGACCACGAGCTTCATATATCCCTAAGGACTAGTTATTGTTCCAATAAAGGCCTATACGTTTAACCCTTCGTAGGGCCAAAACTTTTCCTTCTTCAGTCTCATCTTCTCAAAGAGATCTGAGTACTTGATGTCATAGGAACTTTCGTCATCAGTCAAAACTCAAGAGACGTCAAAGTTGGAAATATTGGCCGTGTTTACTAAAGGAAAAATTTCATTCAGGATCACCCCAATCTTCTCGCTATCTTAAAATCCTAGGATTAGCCTTTTTGGGTTAGCGGATGAAGTGCTTCTGCCCTTCTTACTGACGACCATCAACTCAACAATCTTCTTCTTCATGGTGCTCTTGAAGGGTTGCTCTCCCTCGGGGCGCCTACTGTAATGGAATGATATATTGGTGCTTCCCCATGTTCTCTTTATCTTCTTCACTACTAATATATTTGCTTTTTCTTTAGCCAAATCTTCAACAATTTTCTTAGGAGATTGTTTTCTCTTTGAAAAGTATTTTTCAACCCTTTTGATGTCTTTGGTATACTCGAACAGTCACCCCTTCCTGATCAACCCTTCAATTTCATCCTTCAGTTGGATGTAATCATTGGTATTGTAGCCATGACTCTTGTGGAAACGATAGTATTTAGACTTATCAGTCTTGGAAGACTCCCTGACTAAATATTTGTTCCTTATCCTGGCCTCTTTAAACTATGTGTTTGCAGACTCCTTCAAGAGTCTCCTTCGTGAATTGTTAAAGGGAATATAAGCATCAAACCTTAGGTGAGGTATGCGCTCACTTTATTCTTTGGATCACCCGAGATCCTTCTCTTATGGCCGGCTAGATTTTGCGCCTCATGGTACTCGACCAACCCATTAGGCTAAAAGTTTTTTCTCATAGTTGGTGTAGGGTTACACCCTACTCAACAAATCCCTAAGATTGTGGGCCTCTCTACACCCTAAGCTTTCCCGGAAAGCATAGTACAGTTTGAGGAACTTCTCAAATATCTAACACTTAAGGCTCTCATTTTAGCCTTGAACAACTACGACCACCTTGGTGAATCATTCAATGTATCCGTGCAGGGTTTCTTTTTTTCCCTGTGATTCGGCTAAGCACAACCATGGTGGTCGGTTTCCTCTTCATGGCGATAAAATGGGCGGTGAAAGCTTCCCACGAGGTATACCAAGAGTTTATGATTCCATCCGGAAGGGATTTGTACCAGGCCATAATTGATTTAATTAGGGTTATTACAAAGAGCTTGAACTTCACTGCTATGTCAGTATGTTAGTAGTCTAGTCAGTCGTCTACAAGATCGATATGTTCATTTGGATTTCAAGTCCTGTTATAGATCTAGAGCTTCTGTGGCTTCTCCAATTACTTTGCAATTTTTATATCTAGGATGTGAGAGAACAATGTGTTTTCTTCCATGTATGGATGAAAGCATATTCTTTATAACTTCCCCTCCTCTTAGGGCGGCGAACCTCAATAGGATTATGACTACCCCTTTCTCCTTTGGGAACAGAAGAAGGAGTATGGTGCTTGTGTCGTCGGTGGATTGGTAACTTCTAGACCTCTTATGGATTCCTTGTTGGTTAAAGAATTATGGTTTTATGCTAGGCTGCCTCATACGCAATGTTGTTCTATTAATTGGCATTATGTAAAATTTCTTCAATCAGAGCTATCCTCTTCACCAATGCCTAGGAGTTTTGTTGTTGCACCAATTTATATATTTTTTTCACCAGGTCTTTGGCTCCTTGTAAACCAACAATATTAGCCTACAATATTTGAAAACCAGGAAACATTTCACGCTCATACATTGTAGGCATCAATGGAGGTTTGAATGAAGTTTTTCCTAGGTGAAATTATGGCGTAGATCCAAGGAATGAAGGAGGTTGAAACGCTACTTAATCACTCCGAGGTCGGACAAGATTTTCCACCAGAGAAACATATGGAACGATTGTCGGGACTTGATTTTCCATCCATTGAGAAGGAAACAAAGGATTTCTGGCAACTTCAATGGCATCAACAACTTATCGTTGGACAACAAAGCGAGTATTTTTGGAATCTGCCATCGTCGATGATCTGATGGAGGATTTGAAATAGAGGAGTTTGAATCTGAATCTAGAAGACGAGAGAAAGAAATTGAGATTATCACTTCAATCAAAAGAGTTTTGGATTTCTATCTGAGGAGATTCAATTGAATCAAGAGAAGTTAGATTATGGAGAATTGTAGGAATCAAGAGTTTATTCCCATATACGGAGCCAATATTTTGTACTAGAACTAACGTTAACCAGAAAGAGTGGATTCACAACGTGTTATAGTGGTTTATGGCTTCCGATATGGTGGAGATAGGGATGCCCTACAAGGTTAGGACTCCGACTCCTATGTTAGTAAGATAGTGAAAAGTAAAGTTTGAATGGAAAATGGTTTGAATACATGTGAAGTGGCACATTATCCTCTTGAAATAGAGGAAATGGTTGATAATTGCACGTTTGTGGAATGACGTGAGAATCAGTCAGTCATTGAATTAATATAACTGATTAACATGACATTCTTGTGATAGATATTCTGTGACACAAATAAAAATAGTCTACCTGTTTCGCATTTAGTAACTTACTGCTTCATAATTTGGCCTTCTTCTTTTGAGCCTTGCGAACGACCCAAAAGAAAGACCATTCAAATCATATCAAAATCAGAATCCGACCACATATCCAAATTTCTTTTAATATATGATCTTGTAAGACAAAAGATTGGGCTCTAGAAGCCACAAACGCATACGAGGCAACCTCTACCACCAAGTAAGATCTCAACCCTCAAACATAGTAGGTTAAAAGGTCACCCTTCATTGAAGATCCCCAGAGAAAGTACTTAAATTAAACACAATGTCTTTGACCTCCCTTTAAACCTTTTATCAAAACAAATAGCTACCTCCACCATGTGAATTGGTTGGCTTAATCTTATGCCACAAATTAGTTTGGTGATACCCATGCAAGGTCTAAGTAGAAGAAGTTCACTTTATGAATCATTTAATTTAGAAGAAGGTGCATTACATCAACAACTGTAAACACCCTTTTCATGTATAACCTCTTGATAATGCCTCTACCTCGACTAACAACCCCTCTAAGCAATTTCACTCTAAACACTTGTCTCTAAATATCCGAAGGGAACAACCACCCAAGATATTTATTATCGTGGCATGAAAGGAAACATATTCTAGTCTTATGAATATTCAATTCGAGACTCAATCTTGAACCCGTCTCTTGAATGATATCAAAGGTTTTCGTCATCGTCTCTAAATCCCTAATGATGATCTGATCACCAAAATATCAAGTATGCAGAAGATGCTTACAATTGTCTTTAATATTATGAATAAAAAGGTGTAGCACAAGAGCAAAAAAGAGTGGCCTCAACTGCTCGCCTTATTGCACTTCAATTTCTGACACAATATGTTCATCCCCAAGGTTCAATCTCAGCGTCTAAACATAAAGAAACTCAAGCAATGCAAAAATAGATGAATATTTAGATACTGCTAATAAGTCTACCATGTTAAAAAAATTCGAGAAATCCACGTCACTTGCTCAAATAATCATTTCCACGCCATTTGCTCAATACCATGCTTGTAATGTAAAAAATGACTTCAAAATGTACGAATTATAAAGTGTAACTATTTCGACTCAATTGTATATCAATGTGTTTCTAAGAATTTTTCAATGATGAATTTTGCATAAACTCTCACAATTACAGTGCGACTGTGTTTTTTCAATTGACTCAATACCAAATATTATTTAAAGTCTAATAAAAACCATTCCACGTTAGACGAAGTCTATTTTAAATACAATTTAGTGTTGGATGGATAGAGATATCTCAAAACTTAATTTAAATCATATTGATTATCTTATTATCCTAAATTTAACATGAAAAATTATAACCTTTTACTCAAAGGTGTCAACTTCAATCATCATCAATATTTTAAGAAATTTTCAAGAATCAATGTATGTTATGAACAACTATTTTGGTGCTGAGTGGAATAAAAATCAGTTACCCTAAAAGTTGCTAATAACTCTAAAACTAACATTGCCATTCATTTTCTTGACGATAATTACATTCACCAATCACATATTTATAACATTGGCATAACCTAATTACTTACTATCTAGATCCTTCTAAAGAGTAGTGACCTCACCACCATGTATCATTATCATGGGCTTTATACAACTTGAGCTTATTAATTACTATATTTAGATAATTACATTCCACTAATATTGGCAAAAAAATCCATTTCCTCAAGATGAAACTTGAGAGTCTATGAGGAAGGTCAACTCAAAAAAATGTATAGCCTATAATGCAGGTCGGTCCAGGAAGTATGCCAAACCTAGAAGGTAGGTCGGCCCACAAAGTATGCTCAGTCTAGAAATCATGTGGACATAGAAAGTGTGCCCAATTTAGAAGGCAGGTTGGCCCAAAATTATGTCCAGTCTAAAAGGCAGGTCAGCCTAGGAAGTATGCTCAACATGTAAGGTATGTCGGGCCATAAAGTATGCTCAGTATAAAAAGCATGTTGACATAGAAAGTGTGCCAGTTCAGAAGGTAGACTAGCCTAGAAAGTTTGCCCTGTTTAGAAGTTAGGTCAGCCCATAAAGTATGCCTAACCCGTAAGGTAGGTCGACCGATAAATTTTGCCCACTCCAAATAGGAGGTCGACATAGAAAGTATGCCTAACCCAAAAGGTAGGTCAGCCCGTAAAGTTTTCCCAGTCCAGAAGGTGGTTCGGCCAAGGTTATGTATCCAGTCCAAAAGGTAATTCAGTCCAAAGGATGTACCCAACCTGGTACTCCCAAACCTCAATACCTATTTTTTTCCTCTATCCCATGGCATCTTCAGAGAAGGTGGTGCATTTGTACCACAAACTAAGATCGACATCGGAGAACAAAATGTAAGCCAACCATTGTCGATATCAAAGGAAACACATAAGACATGGTAGAGTCTTAAGGAAGTACACCACAAATTAAAGACTAAGAGGAACAATTGTGAATGAAGTCGAAGTTTTGGTGTTTCTACAATGGATGCAATGCATGTAACCTTGAACAATCCAACTGGATCAAAGATGAGAGGGTCTACATCAATGAGACTGGGAGAACAACCAAAGTTGTTGTGAATAAACACGACGACCTTAACTTATTTTTCCATCACTTTAGTCTGAGTGCCAACATTGACATGTCTTCCGGTGTCGGTGAAGTAGTATGGTTGAGAAAATGGTCGCCTACTGGTTGTTTAACAATGTCTCTACGAAACCAAGTTCGAAAAGGGAATAAAATTTGAATCACAAGGAAGAAGATGGGTATTGGTTGGAAATAGATTTGGTAGAAGTTCAATTTTCTAATTCTCTTCAATTAATTGTATATTTAATTTCTCATCATCTTCAAAAACAAAGAAATGGATTTCATTAGTGATTGTGACAATTTTTGGAGTCGTCAACTCACTGAAGAAATCAGAAATGGTGGATAAATCGCCTCTATTATTGACAATGTGTTATGGTTTTTCAATTTTGTTCTTACCATTCACGATGATGCATGGAGCGTTTGTTGGTTGTTGTTGAAAATATCTATATGACACAGATTTTTTGGTCATGGAATTGGGAATTGTTGGTTGGAAAATGGAATTAGGGATTGTTGGTTTTGAAAGTGGAAATGGAGGTTGTTGGTAGGGGAATGGATGTAGTGTTGTGAGAATCTCATTATTGATCTGATGTGAGGTAGCGAGGATGAAACTGAGGAGTGGAAATTTAAAGAGGTTGTTGTTGGTGGAAAGAATTATAGACAATATGTTGATTATCGCGGTGGGAAAAAAATCTGAGATTAAACTATTGATTAACTTAACTCACAAAAGTAAGAGTCGCCACCGCTCTTTATTGTTTCCAAAGGAATGGGAAAAGAATGAATAAAACCCACAAAAGTTTTATAACAAAACTAATAAAACAAAAAGATAAGAGTACGGGGGTTGGTTATGCAAAGGGAAGGTGTTAGCACCCCTCACATCTATAGTACTTTACAAGAACCTCTTGAAAATATGCGTTTGGCTTTAAAAGGGCGTTGTTTACGAAAGATTAGGGAGATGAGGAGAGAAACATTTTTTAGATTTTTGTTTGACAAGACTTCCTAAGCCTCGTGCCTACATACCAACAAAGTGTAATGGAGGATCAAAACCTCATAGTTCGTGGTAAAAATAACAAAAAGTGTTTATTTTGATTGATTTTAATTGAATAGACATTTTGTCATATTCGAGCAGAAAATCAACTTACTACCCACAATTAATGAGGAAGGAGCATTTGTAGCATCTTGAGATGGAGGACTTTTGCTTGGATTGAAATCAACAAGTTTATCACTCAACATCTAAGTGGAAAATGTCATCACTTCTCTACATTATTATAGAAGTATAGGAGTTGCATCACTACAAGAACACAACTAATAACTATCCTTAAGAACATGTTTAAAAGGAAAATATGCACAAAGGCACAAAAGATTTGAATGAGTTTTGTGTTTTTTAAGTATTTTGAAATTGTTTTGATATGCGTAAGATGAATTAGCATTTATTTAAGAAAAAGCTTTTGAAAATCACTTGACAAAGTCAATGTTTATTGAGAAAGTGTTCCAAGTTTGAAAACAACAAGGTTTTGAAAAAGGAAGAAGAGTTTGAAAACTAAAGAAGGGGAAGAGATGAAGATACTATCTTAATGCATAAAGTAAATAGCAAGAAATAAAAGGTCTTATTGTAAGGTAGCCCAAGAGGAAGCCTTTGTGTGTGAATTGTGAACTAACTAGGATATAGCCAGCATCTGACATAAGTCAAGCAAATATTTCATTCCCTTTGGATTGAGCCACAAGCAACAAGTAAGCACATAATAAGACAAGCATATGATGAAAGAAGAGCTTAAGCCATAAGATCAAAGCTATGTATCAGAGCCAACTCTTCAAGGTCTTAAGTATCAGATGAATGATCCAAGGTCTCAAAAAAATCCAATAGCATAGGGAAAATTAACCAAAGTCCATAAGTCCAACTCTAATTCAAGCTAAGGATATTGACCATTATTCCAAAGATTAGATAACTAAGTTTTTTTAGGGTTTTTCCTTTATTAATTTCTTTGAAAGCAAAAGAAAGTCCAAGTAGACAAAGGAAAAAGAAGCATAAACATAAACAATATGAAATGCAATGCTAAAAATAAAGGCATAAAAGTAAAGAGTAAGAAATTAAATGACAAGAAAATTAAATGGCAAGAAAATTAAATGACATAACGTAAAGTTGGCACAATAATAATATTAGTATTGATGTTAGAGTTAATGAATCGATTCAGGACAACTTTAGCACCATGTTAAGCAATTATAGCACAATCTATTAGGAAGATCATACTATGGGAGGCCGGTCAATAACAATTTATGTACCATACATGTTAGAGATATGATAGAAACCATACTCCTAAAACATGTAGCACAAGTAAAAACCAAGGAGAGATCAAGCACTAAGGCAATGAGATTGGTCCATTACATCAATCATTCTTCATGATAACTTAGGAAAAATTTATGCATCAATCCAAAGTACCTCAAATGATCCATGATCAATTGGAAGGTAGATTTGAAATGATGAAAGTTCATCAAGAATCAATCCAAACTTCATGAACAAGATGGACACTAAATCATCCAATTAATCAAGAGAAAAAGAAAGAGAAAAGAAGGAGAAAAAGATGAAGAGAAATGAAACCAAATTGAACCACGACTTGAGATTCATCTATCATCAATTTCAATCACTTCTCTTGGTGGATTAAGGTATTAACCTATCATCAACCCAAAGCACAAAAAATGATTCAACTAATCATTTAATGGTAGATTTGAATTGATGAAGATTCAACCAACCTCATCAACACCCAAAGTCCATTGAGATTGAGGAAGATTTTGATCAATCAAGCCCTAATTCAAGTTAACAGAAGTCAAACAATATTAAAAATGCAAATAAATAAATAAAATAAAGTATTAAATGATTTTTAAAATGATTTAAATGGAAAATAAAAAGAAAATTCAAATGAAGCATCAAAACCTCAAATAAATCATCAAGAAAATTATGGAAAGTCAGAAAAACTCCAAGGATCAAGATCTCAAAAGATTGGATTCAAAATTTTTGAAAATGATTAAAATAAAAAAGTTGAAACTTAATTAAAAATAAAATAAAAAGAAATTAGCAAAAAAAAATACTAAAAGTGATTTTAAAAATCCAAAAATAAAAAACAAATGATTTAGAAAATATTTTTATGAAATTATGAAAAAAAAAGTTGGAGTGAAAAAGCAATTAGGAGCTATTTTTTATGAATTTTAAAAGAAAATGAAATAAAAAAGAATTTAAAAGAAAAAAGAAAAAATGCAATGAATAGGAAGGCACGACGCAACCTGATTGGTCAGGAAATTCAAATTTCCCACCCTTGCGCGCGAACGCTTTCATCTTCAACCTTCGTTCAATTGATTTTGCAGGTCATGGATTCAGAGATTTTAAGCTATCAAACCACATGGTTTAGCTTCGTCTCATGTCATTATCCATGTCTCTCTTCATCACAGCAATTTATTTGCTCTGCTAAGAGAGAATTTGCATAAACACAATAAACCTTATCTTGCTTCAAAGTAAAATTAAATTCCAAATATAAAAGATAAATTCCAGTTAGCTTAGGGGAAACACTCAATGGAACAAGATGAAGTGGATGGTAACTTGTTTGAGTGAAAAAGAAACTCGTATCTACCTTTCCCAATTGAGTTTCAAAACTTGAAAATGGTGGAATCACCTTAGTGCTTAGAGGTCAAGGCAAGCTTCTATAATGGTTTATACAGGTTCAGAAGGTTACGATGAAGAGTTCTAGGCGAAGAAACTAGGTTGAAATTGAGAGAAAAAGTGAAAACGAACTTCTGGTTTTTTGAAGGTTTTGGGTTCAAGTGTGACAGTTTTTCTTGGCTATTTAAGCTCGGATTCCAGTGTAGAACGAATCTCTATTTATAGGTGAATTGAGTGAGGTCATTGCTCATGTGAAATAGAGTCCCAATCGTGTGAACCAAACTTGGAAAATTCTAGATCCAAGTGTGTGAAAAGTTGGGCATGAGATGTGTGATTCTTTGCCATTTCAGGTCGTTTCAAGTTGTACCAGACGCGTTTTACCATCACAAACAAGTGTGCACATGATTTGGTGGCCCCACGTGAAATTTTCACATGCTTTCTAAAATTATAGGTCACGATGTAAACAGAATTCAGGTCACCTTGTTCCAACTGAGGCCAAATGTAATTCCCTCGTGCATTTTTTAATTTTCTTTGAGCCAAATGTTCCTTTCATGGCAAAGAAGAAATGCAAAAAGAACCAACTCCATTGGATGCTTGATGAGAAAATGGAAAACTTGGAAAGTTGAGGAAAAACCCCTGAAAATTAGGTTTGGCATTAGGTCAAACAGGTCATGACCTAGTTTTGTGCACAAATGTCCTTCAAGATTTGGGGTCCTTGGAGCATAAATTGATGTTTGAACTATAAATGAAAGTTGTAGAGGACATCAAAAGGGATATTTTGCAAAAAGAACCGCCCATAAAAGTTGGAAACTGAAGGAGTTATGATCTTTAGAACATAGGCATGCATACTTGAGTTTTAGGTCAAATTTCACTAAGTCCACAAAGTGACCTCTAATGTTTCCAAAATTTTGATGATCTTCCAAGAATAATTGGTTCTTGAATTGTAAAGAGAAGGATATGTCAAGAAGAGTCATTTTCCCAAGGAAACACTAAAAATGTTGAAAAATGAGTGAGTTATGAGGTTTTGAACTTGGACTTAAAATGTTGACTTTTTAGGTCAAAGAACTTTGAACAATCTAGCAACTTTGGACTTTTTTTTTTCATTTTAAGGCACATTGATGATCATATGAACTTCAAATTATTGATTCTTGATTGTACTTTAATGAATCTTGCAATGGCTTGAAGAGACTTGTTGATGAAGGCATGGAAATAAACACATGAACCTTTGAAGTATCTTGTAAACCAAGCAACCAAACTTTGAGCTATCTTTGATCAAGTGAATTTGAATGATGCCTGGGACCCTATGCTTTGAGATTAGAGGTCATGCTTTGATGAATATCCTTTGAAAATCACTGGTTGACCACACTTTAACTTGAGGAACTCAAACCCTAACTGAGGAGACAATCACTTGATGCTCTAGTTTCCAAACCCTACCTTACCAAAGAAACAAAAGGGACAAGGCATATTTTTTGTATTTTGATTAATGATTAATGAACATAAACAATATAAAAGCAAAAAGTAACAAAAGAGTGCTTGGTGACCCCCTACACAAGGGTAAAACCCTAGAGATAATAACTAGGAGGATCCATGTTTGTGATTGCAATGAAATGCAGATGAATATGGTAGGTGGCATCTTAGGGGTAAAAATTATGGTATGACAGATGCTCCTATTTAAGTTTCTTCTATCCGGAGATATGAAGAATGGAAATCTTTGTTTCGACGGGATCGAAGAGACTTAAATACAGAAGACCCGATTTTTAGCTCTATTTTTTCAAAAATTACGGAGATATACATCCATAAAGTCCAATGTATTATTTCTTATAAGTAAAAGGTGTGTCTGGAGATGAATCTCCGGACCCACCCAATCCACTGTTCACACATAACTAGTGTGTTATGTAGTACTGAAATGCTAGAAGCACAAAAAATTGTCCAAAAATTTACCATTAAATTTTATGGAATTATGCGGTGTATTACATATAAAAAACGAGTTACATTGTTATATTAACACTAAAATGTATTAAAAGATATGTCACTATCTAAATCTATTGGTGGTTCCTTCTTTGACTTTTCCTTATTTGTTTCTCTTTAAATATCGCTCAATTTGGTGAACTCTTCCATGCTTTCCAGAAAGTGATCTGACCAAGTTTCATCATATTGTGTGAAATGTGTCGTTAACTCTGGTGATGTATTTGGTATAAGATGTACCATCTCCGAGAAGAGAATCCATTTTTTAAATAGAGTTGGACCACTAAGACAAAGAACAAGAGCATTGAGAATTGCATCGTAATTTTCTTTGTTTTCGTACAACTTTGTGTTTGATTCCCAATGCGTCTTCTCTTGTATGAGATGACGGCAGATAAATTAGTCATCGTGGACTCCTTTACCAAGAAAACCTAAAACAACTCGAAAACCACAATTGTCGTCACCCTTAACATTTACAAGTTCATTCTCCTCTGGAACAAGTTGACATACAATGGGATGATCAACTTGCTTATCAATTAAGGCATGGTTATGTATATCAGTAATCGCATTAAATTTCCATGTTTCATCCGCCATATGGTATCCGCGTAATTTAAACAGATACTCACATTTTCTCGATCCCGTGTCATCTTGTTTCAACTTCCTAATCCGTGGTTGGTACGTGCCACTTCTTTTGCATCTCATTGTTACAAATGCTTTTCTTTTATCGGAATAGCTATTGGACCTTTCAATTACAACGCCAAACCCTACTTTCTCGACCTCCATGTAAATCCATTGTAGCATACGTTCACGAACCATAAACTCTTGTTTATTCGTAAATTGTGCACAAACATTTACCTCGACAATAACCGGTTGAGCACCCAGTTTAACATAATCATTCACTTCATCTAGTTTAGTATCATGTTTCACTTCAATCGGTTTAACATTCACACTCACAATAGCTTTGGGAAACATATCCTGGTTCACCATATCTAATACAACAAATAACATACAATAAATTTTAAAACTCAAACTATCAGAACAATCCAGATATGCATATCCAGACCACACCAAACTTTGTTGGAGATGCATATTCGGACTCAACGCTCTTTTTTCCAGCTCAAAAATCAAATTAATGCAAGAATGAGGGATGAAATGAATGAACTTTACCTACAATTCCAACTTCTTTTGCTCCATTTGGTATGAAATACAAGACTGATGTTTTGGTGTTGAAATGTTGATTGAGAATGAAAGAAACTTTTTTTAACTGTTTTGAAAATGGAGTGTTGTTTAAACATGTAGAAGAAGATCATGCAAGATGGTGTTATATCCAATTTCCCGCTTGACATTTTCGGATATACATCTCTAGAAATATCACAGAGTCATTAATTAAATCAGCTTAGTGAATAAAATCACCATAAAAGAGTATGGGGGATATTTCGGATATGCATATCCGGATACATCCAAATATCATACAAATATGCATTTTCGGATCATATGTTGTTCAATACAGGGTGGTTCTCCGGAAAACGAAGATTGGTATAATTTTTAGTGCGTCCGAAAATGCATCTCTAAACGTATTAAGGGTATTTTTGAATTTTCAGATATGTAAAATGCACATATAATGATGTAACGCGTATTTCTCATATATTATTTTTTTATTACAAAAAATCTAGAACTTAGGTTTTAAGATTATATATATATATATATATATATATATATATATATATATATATATATATATATATATATATATATATATATATATATATATATAGATAGATATAGTTATATTATTATTATTATTATTATTATTATTATTATTATTATTATATTATTATTATTATTATTATTTAGAAATATCTATCTAAATAGTAACGACAAATTATTGTAGATACATAATTTGTCAAAGTTAAAATAGTAAGTCCAATTATTACATTAGTGTAATAGTTGCATTTCTAGTAGTATAAATACTACCTTTAGCTAATGTAAAAATACACCAAAATTTACTTTGAAAGCACAAGTAAAGCATTCTCCCTTCTTCAATATTTACATTTAAGTTTAATAGTTACAATTAGTTTAGTAACTTATATTAGTTCATAAATATTAACAAATATTCAAAATCAGTTTTTTTTCAACACATTATCAGCACGATCGTTTCAATTGGAAGTTATTACTACACTAGGTATATCTTTTAAACTTATCTCTTTAATCTCATTATTGCTATAATTTTTATTATTTACCATGATTATAGAAAACTGACAATTAGTCAAGTGATTTATAACTAGAATGACTTTTATCGTTATTTTTACTTTACCCTTTATTATAGAAAACTGGCAACTTGTAAAGTGCTATATAATAAGTGTGTCTTTTATATTTTGTGTGGAGGTTTAAAACCCCATATGCAGTTACTAACTTTTATATTCAATTACTAACTTTTATATTTAATGGAGGTTTAAAACCTTATATGCAGTTACTAACTTTTATATTTAATAAAGGTTTAAAACCCCATATGCAAGTACTAACTTTTATATTCAGTTACTAACTTTTATATTTAATGGAGGTTTAAGACTCTATATGCAGTTACTAACTTTTATTTCAGTTACTAACTTTTATATTCAGTTACTTACTTTTATATTTAATGCAGGTTTTAAACCTTATATGCAGTTACTAACTTTTATATTCAGTTCCTAACTTTTATATTTTGTTCCTAACTTTTATATTCAGTTACTAACTTTTATATTCAATGGCGGTCTAAAACCCCATCCGCAGTTACTAATTTTCATATTTAGTGGAGGTCTAAAACCTCATATGTTATCTTATAATTATCTCTAAACTCTTGTAATAGCTAGTTGATATTTAACACACTTTAAATTTGATTTGATGATATTTATTTTTTTCTTTCTCTTTTTACTTTTTCTTTTCTTTTCCCTAACTGGAACTACAACGACCGTTTTACAAATTTATCTATATATAATTCAACTTCTTTCACAAATTTCTTATCATTCTAAAAAATTTATCCATATTTTTCAAATGGCTAAATGTTTTCTTTTGTTCATCACTCTACTTGTCATTATTTTATTCCTCATCGGTATTATCAAGCATGAAGAACTAGGTAAAGATTATGTAGCTTTAACGATACTTATTGTTTTACCATTACTAGTCTTAGCTTGGTTTATTATTAATAGAGGTTTTTGAATAAAACATGATCATGGTTTTTGTAATCGTTGTTATTGAATAAGTTGACATTTTTTTTGTTTATGTATTAAATTTTGATTATGCTCTTTTGAATTCTAGATACAATCATGTCAAATGTTAAGCATCACTTCAAAATTTTAAGCATAACTAGGGACAACTACATAACATGGAATAACAACTTAATAGAGTATCTTGCATGTGAGGGACTTGATAAAATCCTTGAAGGAGAAATTTCAGGAAAGTCGGTTGTTGACCCAGAAGAGATGGCAATGAAAAAATCAAAAGTAAAGCGAATAATCAAACACCACCTTGACGATGGTTTATAAACAGAATATTCAAATGCAACAGATCCTAATATTTAGTGAGACAAACTTAAGGCAAGATTTGGACATCAGAGGAAAATCTTGTTGCCCTCATTAATGGATCAGTGGAACAAATTAAGGTTCCAAGATTATAAAAGTGTTGTTGCATATAATTCTGCCATGCACCAAATTATAGCACATTTAGAATTTTTTGGCATAGTTATAACTGAAGAAGAAAAATTGGAAAAAACATTTTCAACTTTTCATGCATCCCAAGTTTTGTTGCAACAATAATACAGAATGAGGAAATTTTCTGAGTATTCTAATTTAGTTGCAGTCCTTCTAGTAGCAGAAGAAAATATGAGCTTCTTATCAAAAACCACCAGTCACGTCCCACAGGAACAATATCATATCCTGAGATAAATGCCACAACATTTAATCAAATGCGTAGTGGCTATACTCGTAATAAAAAAACGTGGAGGTTATGCTCGTTTTGAGGGTCCTAGTCGAGGCGGATATCACGGTCGAAACCACTTGCGTGGTCGAGGTCGTGGACAAAGTTATGTGAATAATTATAGATTTCCTAAATATGACCAAACTAACAGATATCGTCAAGGTAGGGGTACCTATAGCCAACAGGGTCCCTCGAGGAATCATGAGGATTTGTGCTATAGATGCGGAAAGAAAGGTCATTGGTCTAAGACGTGTAGAACACCAGAACATTTGTGTAAAAGAAATAAGGCATCTATAGAGGGAAAGGGGAAGACAGTAATTTTTAATGAAATTGAACCCGGAAATGATACTACCTCTTGAGGTTGCTGATTTTGTTGAAGGAACAATGGATTAAGAAGCTTTTTGAATAATGTGTGATATGCTTGTATTAATTCTATATTTGAACTATGTATAAAATTAAGTAATTGTATGTTGTTTGGTGTATTCAATGTTTGAAATAATAATTTTAAATATGTTGTGTTGATTTACTCTTTATTTAATCCTATTTCTATTTCAAGAAGGTTAGACATAGAACATGTTGAAGACATTTGCATTCCAGACAGTGTAACTACCCACACAATCCTCAAATGTAAGAAATATTTCACTGAAATAAATCCTACAAAAGGTGTAATAAATACAATCTCAGGTCCTGCAGATTTGATTGAAGGAACATGTAATGCTATGTTCATATTACCAAATGGAACAAAGTTTGTCATTAATAATGCTTTATACTCTCCAAAATCAAAGAGAAATTTGTTGAGTTTTAATGACATATATCGTCAAGGATATGATACTGAAACTGCAACTGAAACTACTGTGAACTATATTAACATTACTACTAATGTTTTGAGAAAGAATAAAACTTTAGAAAAACTACCAAAATTGCCTTCTGGATTACATTATACTTATATACATGCAATTGAATGTAATTTAGTAGTAAAAGAAGATCCCAAAACGATGACTTTATGGCATGATCGTTTTGGTCACTCTGGTTCAGCAATGATGCGTAAAATAGTTGAAAGTACCCACAGTCATCCATTCAATGGTTTAAAAATTATAAAAGGAGATAAACCACGTGAAGCTTGCTCTCTTGGAAAACTAATAACAAAGCATTCGCCAAGTAAGATTCAGACAGAATCACCTGCATTTCTTGAAAGAATTCAAGGCGATATATGTGGACATATCCATCCACCTTCAGGACCATTCAGGCACTTTATGGTATTAATTGATGCATCTAGTAGATGGTCATATGTATGTTTACTGTCAAGTCGTGATATGACATTTGCAAAATTTCTTGCACAAATAATTAAACTAAGGGCTCAATTTTCTAATTACACTATAAAGAAAATTAGACTTGACAATGCTGGTGAATTTACATCTGAATCATTTAATAATTATTCCATGTCAATTAGAATTACTGTTGAACACCCTGTTCCTCATGTGCATACACAAAATGGTTTAGACGAGTCTTTAATCAAACGCCTTCAATATATTTCTAGACCATTAATTATGAAAACTAAACTACCAGTTACCGTTTAGGGTCATGCAATTTTACATGCTGCAGCACTAATCCGTCTAAGGCCAAGGGCTAATCATAAACATACACCTTATCAACATGCAATTGTTAAGGAACTAAATATTTCTCATTTAAAGATATTTGGTTGTGCAGTATATGTCCCAATATCTCCACCGCATAGAACAAAGATGGAACCTCAAAGGAGGATGAGAATATATGTGGGGTATGAATTACCTTCTATTATTAGATATCTTGAACCTTTAACAGGTGATGTTTTTCAGGCAAGATTTGTTGATTGTCATTTTGACGAAACAAAATTTCCAACACTAGGGGGAGAAAATAAAAAATTAGAAAATGAGATAATATGGTATGTACCCCATTTATCACATTTGGACCCATATAATAAATCAGGGGAGAAAATGTAAAGAAAATTGTGCACTTACAAGATTTAGCAAATCAATTGCCAGATTATTTTACTGATTTGAAAAGAGTGACAAAGTCACACGTACCAGCTATAAATGTCCCAGCTCGGATTGAGATTTCAAATTTAAATGATGTAGCAAGTACATCTAAGGCACACTTGAAGCGTGACCGACCTATGAGATCCAAAGACAAAAATCCCCGAAAAAGAAAAGGGATAGACAAGGTGAATATGATTGAAAGTGCTCTTGAAAAGACACTAGATAATAATAAATCCACAATTGAAAAACGTGCTCTCGAAGAAGCACAAGATGATGATAATGAGATCATTGATAATGAAAATGAAAACAAGAATGATCTTGAAATTTCAATTAATTATGTTGATACGGGAACTTTGTGGAACCGAAAAGATATAAATATAGATGAAATATTTTCATTCTCCATTCCATGTGAAATTATGAATGAAAATGATGATCCCGAACCAAGAACTATGAATGAATGTCAAACTCGACATGATTGGAAAAATTGGAAGAATGCAATAGATACTGAATTAAATTCTCTTAAAAATCGAAAAGTATTTGGCCCCATTACGACGATACCAAAATATGTTAAACGGGTTGGGTATAATAAGTGGGTCTTTGTAAGAAAACAAAATGAGAAAAATGAGATTGTCAAATACAAGGCTCGTCTTGTTGCACAAGGTTTTTACCAAAGACTATGAATCAATTATGAGGTAACTTATTCTCCTGTTATGGATGCCATTACTTTTCATTATTTAATTGGTTTATCAGTATTTAGTAATCTTGATATGTATCTTATGGATGTTGTTACTACTTATTTGTATGGATAACATGATATTGATATATACATGAAAATCCCGAAAGGATTTAAAATGCCCAAGACATCAAAACCTAGAGAAATGTATGCAATTAAGTTGCAAAGGTCATTGTATGGATTAAAACAATCAGGGCACATGTGGTATAATAGGCTAAGTGAATATTTGCTTAAAGAAGGCTATGAAAATAATTCTATTTTCCCTTTTAATTTTATAAGAAAAACAATATCCGATTTTGTAATAATTGTTCTTTATGTTGATGATTTAAATATCATTGGAACTAATAGAGAAATAAAGGAAGCAAGAGATTTCTTAAAGAAAGAATTCGAAATGAAAGATTTGGGAAAAACAAAGTTCTGCCTTGGTTTATGTTCTGGACTGGGCCGAGGCTGCCCAACAGTCGAGCAGGCCCAACCCATATAGCATGGGGAGGCCCAATAAGACCCCTTTGCGGGGCACTTGACTGCTGCAAGCATACCAACATTTCCCCCGAGCACTTTACAGTGTCGGTCACTTGGGCCAATAGGGCAGGAGGACCTCGCACCCCGGCGGATAGGTACATCCCCGACATACCAGCTTCTCCTCGCGAGAATACCGCACATCACTCCTCGACAGCCATGTCTCCTCCCCGCGAGGCCATGTCCGTCGTACGGCTTGACGGGTCCTCGACACAGAAGGCTCCTCCCCAGCGAGGAGTGTCTAACGGTCCGTACCACGTAGACACGTTCCAAGTAACCACTCCACTCCCGAAGGATTCGGTCTGCCCTAGCCCCGGAAATCTAGGAGCGGTTAGCCCAGAGCGAAGACCACGCGCTGGTCTTCACTACGCCACGTAAGCCCTGGTAGTTACTTGGATTGGGCCTGACAATCCAGCCCAATGCAAGTAACCGTTGGCCCCGCGCTGAGGGTTCTCTATAAATACCCTCTCACTTGAGAGGGTCAGGGAAAGTCACTTTTCTCACTCTTCTTGTATTTGCCGTTACTCTGTGCACTCCCTAACTTGAACGTCGGAGTACCTTGCAGGTACACCCCCCCGCCGTCCTTCAACCTCACCGGAGCCGGAGCTCAACGGACGTCGTTGGCCACCAGTAACTATCTGATCCAGGTACGATCAGTGGCGCCATCTGTGGGAACCTTATAAGCTTCCCCGTTTTCTCCTCGATAAACCAAAGCTTCCTCTTCATCACCAACATGGCCAATCCGACCGTCAACCAGGCTCTGGACACCGTGCTCGCGCAACTGAAGAATGGGAGCCACCGTGAAGACGCCATCATCCTCCACGGCGGCGAAGGCGACATAAGAGACGGACAGACCGCCTCCCCGGATTCCCAGGAGGCGACCAACAACGTCGTCCGCACGGACGACCAACAAACCACTCTCCAGCCAGTTGCTCCACCGCCCAACGCGGACCCAAGCACCGTGGCCCTGTTTGCATTGATCAACCAGACCAATCAGCTGATCGCGCAGCAGAACACCAGAATCGAATCCTTGGAGCAAGGACGGGCACACCGATCTTCCCCGCGAAGACATCGTCGTCCCCCGTCACCACGCCGCTCTCCTTCCCCACGAAGGACCGCTTCCGAAGATTCCCGGACCCCGTCGCCCGTACGCCATGGTCGACGACCGCGTCTCGAGCGCCCCCAGCCGGCGATGACCCAGAAATGCCCTCGTTCCCCGCCTCGAAAGGAACCCAGGGCCTCCACCATCTCCAAGAAGTCCAAGCAGACTGAAGAGAGACCAAAGAACCGTTCGAGGAACTCCCCTCTACGGCACCATCGATCACCTTCGAGATCCCCGGCTGGTAGCGACGACGAGGACCAAAGGACCCCCTTGTCGTGGGAAATCATGGACGCCCCAATCCCTCCAGGCATGGAGAAACCTCCACCATTGGGGACCTACGACGGGCTGACCGACCCCGACGATCACGTGGAGAGTTTCGAAGCGATGCTCGACTTTCGAAACGTCAGGGGAGCCATCAGGTGCAGGCTATTCCCCACCACCTTGCGGAAGGGAGCCATGACATGGTACAAGGGCCTGGAACCTGGTTCGATCACGTCATGGAAACAACTGAAGCAACGCTTCACCAAACACTTCACCGCGTCTCGTCGACACCCGAAGACAGAGGCTGCCCTAGAAAAGATCTTCCAAGGGAGGAATGAATCCCTTCGAAATTACATCGAGAGGTTTAACAAGGAAGCCGTCGAGGTCCATACGACCGACGACATGAAGAAATACTTAATTATCCACGGACTACGCGCCAGGTCGGACTTTGCCAAATCCATTGGCCTCCGAAGACCCCGGCGTCTCGAGGACCTTCTCGCTCGAGCCCAGAAGTACATCGAACTCGAAGAGACGGAAGTAGCCCAGATCGCTCTTGAGACGAGACGTAGGGAAGGCCCCCGCGGCCACAAAGACGATGGCGCTTCTCCACGACGGGGAGGAGAAAAGAAGAAAGAAAACCGCAATCAAGATCCCCGGGAACAGCGCGGGCCAGCTAGCCGATTCACGGAGTACACGCCGCTCAACACTACCCGGTCTCGGATCCTCTCAGACTGCCAGAATTCCGAGTTTGTGAAAGGAGGAGTTCGCTTCCCGAAGCCCGCGGCTCCCAAACCAAACGTTGACAAATCTAAGTACTGCAGGTTCCACCGAAGCCACGGGCACGTGACCGAAGTTTGCATCCACCTCAAGGATGCCATTGAGATTCTCATCAAAGAAGGGCACTTGAAGAAGTATGCCCAACAGAATGACCCTCCTCGTCCCAGCTCAAAGGAAGCACAGAACGTCGAGGAGGCGACACCTCCTCCCGGCGACAGCCAGCTTCAGGTCGCCCTCAGCGTCCCTCGACCCGAGGACTTCTTCGTCCCCCCAATCATCGAGGGCGAAGAGGCAATCCGCAACATGTGGGCGACTTTCCCCGACGAGGGCCCCGTCATGGCCCGCAGTACCTGGGAAGGCTTCCCCAAAGCAATGGTTATCTCCGGAGGCGATCCCGGGAAAATATCGGTTGGGTCGATCAAACGGAAGTTTGACGAACTGGAATCCGCGACATCGTCGAAGGCGACCACCCTCGAGAAAGTGCGGGGAAACTCCAATCCCATCACCTTCTACCTCGAGGAACTCCCCGGGGGAGCACCAAACGCCACTATTCCCCTCCTGGTCAGGGCACAAATGGCGAACTTTGACGTCCGAAGAATCCTAGTCGACCAGGGGAGCTCGGTCGACCTCATGTATTCTCATTTGTTCGGGACCCTTCAGCTGGACGAGAGGCATTTGACCCCGTACGTCGGGTCAAACCTACAGGGGTTCAATGGAACCACCACCAGACCATGGGGTTACGTGGAGCTGATGGTTACGTTCGGGGCCGAAGACACCGCCCGACAGGTGAAGATCCGTTTCCTGGTGGTTGAATGCCCATCCCTGTACAACTGCATCCTCGGGAGGACCACCCTTGCTGAACTCACGGCGGTCCCCTCGACGGTCCACCTCAAAATAAAGTACTACACGAGGAGGGGACGAGTAGTGACGATGCACGGGGACATCGACGCGGCCAGAAGATGCTTCGACGCCGCCGTCAAGGGCCTAAGTTCCATTGGTCCCAAACCTAAGACCGTGGCCAAACCACCCCCGGACGTCGGACAGGTACCTCTCCCGCGCGTCAACGCGGTCGACCTCGACAGCAGGTTCTCCGTCGAGCCCGACGAAAACAGAGTCGAAGACCCCGACCACTAGGCGGAAAACAACGGGCAGCCTCTCCACCCAGCGCGCCCTATCCCAGATGGAGACTTCGAGCTCTTGGCCCTCGGAGACGACCCAGATCACAACGTGAAGATCGGCGTCGGGATCCCCGACCTAGCCAAAGAGCAGCTAAAAGCATGTCTGAGGGAGAATGCTGACCTCTTCGCGTGGAGCGCATCCGAGATGCCTGGCCTCGACCCTGAGGTGGCTTGCCATCAGCTCGCAGTAGATCCGGCCGCTAGGGCCATAGCACAACGTAGGCGTAAGCAGTCTCCCGAGAAAGCGGAGGCTGCTGAGAAAGCTGTAAAAGACCTCCTAGAGGCAAATTTTATTTCAGAAGCCAAATACACGACATGGCTGTCCAACGTTGTACTTGTTAAGAAAAATAATGGAAAATGGAGAATGTGCGTTGATTATACTGATCTCAACCGGGCTTGCCCGAAAGACTGTTATCCCTTGCCTAGCATCGACCAACTGGTCGACAATTCTGCAGGTTACAAACTGCTGTCTTTCATGGACGCCTATTCAGGATACAACCAAATTCCCATGGACAAGGTCGACAAGCAACACACGGCCTTCATGACCGCGTCGGGCAACTACTTTTATAACGTAATGCCCTTCGGTCTGAAGAATGCCGGTGCGACCTACCAACGGATGATGAACAAGGTCTTCCGGACTGAAATCGGCGACATGCTCGAAGTTTACATGGACGACATGATCGTCAAGTCTGCAGAAGAAGTCAACCACGCCGCGCACCTCAAGAAGGTGTTCGACACGGCGAGGAGGTGCCGCATGAGGTTTAACCCCGACAAATGCACCTTCGGCGTTTGGGCAGGGAAGTTCCTTGGATTTTACCTCACGGAACGAGGAATCGAGGCAAACCCCGACAAGTGTAGGGCCTTCTCTGAGCTCCCACTCCAGACTCGAAGAAGTCGATACAATCTTTGAACGGGATGCTCACCGCCCTTTCCCGGTTCGTCGCCAAATCCGCACAGTACGTACTCCCCTTTTTCAAACTTCTCCGGCAAAAAGCGGAGTTTGAGTGGAGCGAGGAATGCGAACAAGCACTCCCACACTTGAAACAAGTCCTATCGCAACCCCCGGTCCTCTCGCGACCCGAGAACGGGGAAACACACTTCTTATATCTTGCGATCACGAGCGAAGCGATCAGCGCCGTCCTCATTCAGGAAACCCCGGACGGACAGAAGCCAGTTTACTTCACGAGCAAAGCTCTCCAAGGCCCTGAGCTCAGGTATCAGCAGATCAAGAAAGTCGCACTGGGCCTCGTCACCGCGGCCAGAAGACTACGCCACTACTTCCTCGCCCATACCGTCATCGTGAAGACCGACCAGCCTATCAGGCAACTCCTCGGACGACCGGATATGGCGGGGAGGATGCTCAGGTGGTCACTCGAGCTGGCCGAATTCGACATCCAATATGAAGGGAGGAAAGCCCTGAAGGCACAGGTACTGGCCGACTTTGTAGCAGAGATTACCTTCCCAGAACCCTCGACCAACGGGTCGCAAAAGTGGACAATCTATGTCGACGAAGCATCCAGCCCGAAGGGAAGCGGGGCGGGAATCATCCTCGAAAACGAGGAAGGCATCCTCGTCGAGGTGTCCCTCGAACTGTCCTTCCCGACTTCGAACAACCAAGCCGAATACGAGGCCTTCCTCGCGGGACTCAGGCTGGCCGAGGACCTTGGCGCCAAAGAGGTCAAACTTTTCACCGATTCTCAGCTCGTAGCCTCGCAAGTCCGAGGAGAGTACCAAGCCAAGAACGACAGTCTCATAGAATACTTGGCCTTGGTAAAAGAGAAGATGAAAAAGTTCACCTCGGTGGAAGTAACTCACATCCCCCGGGAGCATAATGCCCGAGCGGACGTCCTGTCAAAATTAGCGAGCACGAAAAAGAAAGGTGGGAACAAGTCAGTCATACAAGAAGTGCTTTCCCACCCAAGTATCGACAAACCAGCCACGGGTTCGGACATCAACGCCATAGGGGACAACAGCTGCTGGATGACCCCGGTATACGAATACCTCATGACAGGCAAACTGCCCTAAGATCCCAAAGAGGCAGGAATGGTCAAGAGACGGGCGTGCTCGTACACTATAGTCGAGGATAAGCTATACCGGCGAGGATTCTTTATTCCCCTCCTCAAATGTGTCGAGGATACCAAGGTCCCCGGCATACTCCAGGAGATCCATGAGGGAATCAATGCGCAGCACCTCGGCGGACGGTCGCTTGCTCGCAAAGCACTCCGGGCAGGATATTACTGGCCCACCATGCAACAAGACGCCAGGGAGCACGTCAAGAAGTGCGATAAATGCCAATGGCACGGGGACATGCACCTCGTTCCTCCCAGTGAGCTCACGTCGCTATCCTCCCCGTGGCCGTTCGCATGGTGGGGGATGGATATCCTCGGACCTTTCGTCCAGGGGTCGTATCAAAACAAATACCTCATCGTCGGGGTAGATTACTTCACGAAGTGGATTAAAGTAGAAGCATTGGCCAAAATCACTGCCTTCAACATACTACGCTTCTACAAAAGAAATATCCTCGCTCGGTTCGGAGTGCCTCAAGCCATCGTCACCGACAACGAAACCCAGTTCACCGACTGGAACTTCCAAGACTTCGTCACAAAACTAGGAACGAAGCAGCACTTCACGTCGGTCGAGCACCCTCAAACTAACGGACAGGCTAAGGCCGCGAACAGAGTGATCCTTCGAGGATTAAGACGACGACTGGGCGACGCCAAACAACGGTGGGTCGAGGAGCTACACAGCGTCCTCTGGGCCTACCGAACAACCCCACACTCCACGACCGGGGAGACCCCTTTCCGTTTGACCTATGGAACGGAGGCAGTGATCCCCGTGGAGATCAGGGAACCCTCGAGGAGGACGGAAGCCCCCCTCGACGGGGACGCGAACGATGAAGGCTTGAGGGAGGAACTCGACTTCGTCGAGGAAACACGCTCGGGCGCTTCTCTCCGAGAGGCGTCACTTAAACAAAAAATAACACTACGCTATAACGACAAAGTTATCAAACGTGAGTTTCAGGTAGGCACCCTCGTCCTGCGCAGGAACCAGAAGGACTCGCGAGAAGGCAAACTCGCCGCGAACTGGGAGGGCCCGTACCGCGTCCGCGGAAAAACGGGGACAGGAGCCTACTTCCTCGAAAACCTGCACGGGGAAGAACTTGCTCGACCATGGAACGCTGAAAAGCTAAAACAATATTACAGTTAAACACTGCCCGCGGCTTACTAGCACCGCGATTACGGGGACGCTCTAGGGTACAAGCGCGACACCCCTATAAGAACACGACGATCAGAGACCGCGTTGTGTGTGCGCGAGGACCTCTGATCCGGCGGGGATACCTCGACCGAGGCCCACCGTCGTCGTACCAACCGGGCATAACACCCAGCTCGCGATGGGAAGTTCATGCCACGAGGCTAGGACGTCAATCGAACTCTTAGCCTCGTTGAAGGTCGGAGTACACCTCCGGCCGCCCGACCAGCTCTCCACGCGGTCAGGGACTATCAAGGTCGAGCAAATCCCAAAGCCTTATTACTTAGGCAAAAATAAAGTATAACAAACACCACATCACACACAAGCAAAATTAACAAAGAGGTATTATAAAGTACGAATATCGGGCAAAACCCTTAGTCCAAAAAGTTACAAATATAAGCCCACAAGCCGGGCAAAAATAACCGTTGTGCAAATAGTACATAAAATAAGCCCACAAGCCGGGCAAAAACAAAGTGGCACGCAGGCCAAGAAAAACATAATCCTATACAGCATCCTCGGCAGCAGTCTCGGTCGCGTCTGGCCCGCCTCCACCATTGCCATGTCCGCCTTGACCGAGCGGAACTATCAGGCCATCCACCACCTCAGCGTCGGGGTCAATCCCTTCGGTGACGAGGCCGGGGTTGAGAACCCGAAGCTGCGCCACGGCACTTCGGAACCCTATGCCCGCAGTTTCTAGAGCATCGTCCTCTGATAGCCGGAGATCTTGGTCGAGCTTCCGGAGTTGGGCCACAAACGCTGCTCGAGTGGTTAGGAGCATGTCCTCCTCGGTTTCCCCTTCGGCCGGTCGCACAGCATCTTCCAACTCAGCAATCCTTTCCTTAAGCCGCTTCTCCTCCGCCTCCAGCTCGGCGATTCGGGCAAGGTGACCTGTCTCCCTTTCCTCGACTTTCTTAAGCTTGTCCTCGACCTGCTGCTGCTGCTCGCTTTGTTCCTTGTTCAGGTCTTGGAACTCTTTCAATTCCTTGCGCATACCGACCATCTCAGCGCCCAAGATCTCCAGCTTTTCCTGCAAGCGGACAAGTTCAGCGGCAGGGCGGGTCTCGTCATTAAGGATGATAGCGGTTGAGCAGAGGCGCATGACGGCCGACAGATCCTCAAAAATCATCCTCCTCCTCGCTTCGGTAGCAGTCCCCAGCACAGTTTGGATCTCGGAAGGGGGGACGCGAGGATAAGTGACCTCGGAGAAGAAGCGAGGCTTTTGATGGCAGGGCGGGAGGTCAAAGGTAGAAGGGGGTGGGGGACTGTCGTCACCACCCAGGTCGACGACCTCCGCAACCCGTTGCCGCTTCGGAGTCCCTTGGGTAGCCGGAGACTGGCTGCCCGTGGGAGTCGTGCGCCCACCTGCAGTCCCCGACACGGTGGCAGCGGGCTGAGTCTGACTTGAACCTTCGGGCATGGCAGCCGAGGAAACACCCTCGGGCGGGGCCCCAGAAGGAGCAACCTCTTGGTCCTTGGAGCGCGACGTCTCTCCTCGGGCCTGCGCTTCCCGGGCCCTCTTCGCTTTCAGCTTCTTCAACCTCTCATCGGCTCCGGCCATTGTTCCTGCAAAAAGAAAGAAAACATTAGTAAGGCAAGGAACACAGATACCAGGAAGACCTAAAGCGGGGACGTTTTTACCACCTAACAACTCGATTGCTTCCTCGTTGGAGAAGGTCTCGAGCAGAACGCGGGTATTTATCAGGCGACGTTCTTTTTTCACTTGCCCATCTGCGCCCACTATCGGCTGGCCGTCCAGCGTCTCGTGCCGAGCTTCAGTGAAGCTTTCAACGAAAGCGACGATTTTATCGTAGGCTTCTCGCTCGTAGGCCTCTATCTGAGCATGCTTCGTCTTGTATTTGTCGACTCCCTTCTTAAAGTGTTCCTCCGTCCAGTACAGAGGAAACTTTGGCTCCAGCACCTCCTCGGGACGACCGTCGACCTCGCGGGTGACTTTCCGGTACAATGAATGGATGGCCTCCAGGGTGACCGGTTTCACAAAATAGTAGCGGAACTTGAAATCCCGTATGGAATCCATGTAAGTGTGGAACAGTGCCTTGCTCTGCTTGAAAGACACCCAGCCGTGTCGACCACCGGCCGACGATCTTTGAAGGTGGAATATACGGAAGAAGAGGCGAATGGTCGGCACGATTTTTAAATATTTACAAACGAGCTCGAAGGCCCGAATAAACGCTAGCGAGTTCGGATGAATTTGAGAGGGCGCCAGCTGCAACCAGGTAAAGATCCCCTCTTGTAAGTCTGTGAAGGGCAGCCTCCACCCCGCCTTCTCGAACATAAACTCATACAAGGGGATGCGCATTCCCCGGTAAGAGGAGCATATCCGATGACTCTCCTCGGGACGAAAAACCTTCCAAGACTTGCCGGACCCGATTAATCTGTGCTCGACGGTACAGAAAGCGTCGTCCTCATCTGGGTAAACGAAGATGGACGACATCTCCAAGGCTTCGTCACAGACCCAATCCTCGAGCGGCCTCTCTTGTGCAAAGGCCATGTGAGCCATGGGGGAGTCGGGCTGGTCGTCGTTTTCCTCGAAATATCCTACGGCCACCTCCGCAGCCAAATCGTCCATTTACCTGAAAAGCAGAAGGAAACGGTGAATTCGATTGGTCGTATCAAATTCACCCCTCCACCGCTGTTCAAGCGAACGGGCGAAGAAGGGGCAAGGCTTCTCAACTCCCCGACACGATCGGCCAAGGATCAACTTGTCCACCGGGGAATTCATCGCCTCCCCGGAAGGTTCTGCCCCGTGTCCCCGCGGCACTAACAGATATACTGATTATTGGGGACCCCGAGACATTCAACGGGTCCCCGACGTATTCTTCCCTGATCCCCGAGATATTCATCAAAAGAGAGCGAAGTTCTCCGCACTCTCTCCCTCAACAACTAAAGATTCCCACCGTATTCGCCAGGAATCCTCTCGTTTCTCATGGGAATATCATCAATTCACCAAGGAAACGTCCTACACTAGTTAAAATTGAAGAAAAACGCAAAATAAAGGTCAAGTTTGGAACAAGTACCTGTTAAACGGCGAATTAGGGTTCCGGCACGGAGTCTCCGGCGGTTTCACGACGGTGAACAACGGTTATTGAGGAGAAAAGGGTCTCCGGAAAGGAACGTCCGGCGGATGACGGCTGCCAGCTACGGCGGAAGAGAGTAGGGAGAGAAGGAGGGGATTCTTGAGAGAGAAGTGGAAAAGTGAAAAATGAGCGAGGGGAACGACTTTTATAAGCGGTCCTCGCGAGACTCGAGGGGCATAGGGCACTCGAGTATGCTACCCTAGCCAGCCGCCCTAGCCTCCCTAGGCAATTATGGCAGGCGACACGTGGCACGCATGCAGCCGCCCATCTCCCCACGCGTGTCGTTTCGGTTTTCCCCAACGCTTCGAGTCCAAAACCCTTCATATCCCCGACCATACGATCAGACACAACTGCATCGATGCCCGACTCTCATCCGGCCGAAGGAATTTCGCGCATATGAACGACCTCATCGGTTCCCCTCTTGGCGTATCCTCGACATGCCAATAACCCTTAAGTCATTACTCTGACACCTCAGAGCAACGACTTGGGGGGCTCCTGTTCTGGACTGGGCCGAGGCTGCCCAACAGTCGAGCAGGCCCAACCCATATAGCATGGGGAGGCCCAATAAGACCCCTTTGCGGGGCACTTGACTGCTGCAAGCATACCAATGTTTCCCCCGAGCACTTTACAGTGTCGGGCACTTGGGCCAACAGGGCAGGAGGACCTCGCACCCCGGCGGATAGGTACATCCCCGACATACCAGCTTCTCCCCGCGAGAATACCGCACATCACTCCTCGACAGACATGTCTCCTCCCCGCGAGGCCATGTCCGTCGTACGGCTTGACGGGTCCTCGACACAGAAGGCTCCTCCCCAGCGAGGAGTGTTTAACGGTCCGTACCACGTAGACACGTTCCAAGTAACCACTCCACTCCCGAAGGATTCGGTCTGCCCTAGCCCCAGAAATCTAGGAGCGGTTACCCCAAGGCGAAGACCACGCGCTGGTCTTCACTACGCCACGTAAGCCCTGGCAGTTACTTGGATTGGGCCTGACAATCCAGCCCAATGCAAGTAACTGTCTGATCCAGGTACGATCAGTTTACAAATTGAGTATACTAAAAATAGTATATTGGTACATCAATCAAATTATACAGAAAGAGTATTGAAAAGGTTTAACATGGACAAAGCAAACCCTTTAAGTACTCCAATGATGGGTAGAACACTTAACATTAGAAATTATCCATTTAGACCTAAGGAAGGTAATGAAGAAGATATTGACTCTGAAGTACCATATCTCAGTGCCATTGGGGCACTCATGTACCTTGCTAACTATACAAGACCTGATATTGCTTTTGCAGTAAATTTATTAGCAAGATTCAGTTCATGTCCTACAAAAAGACATTGGAAAGGAATAAAGCATATATTCCGATATCTTCGAGGACATCAGACCTTGGTTTGTTTTATTCTAACAATACAAAACCAGTTTTACTTGGTTATGCAGATGTAAGATATTTGTCAGATCCACATAAGGCTAAATCACAGACTGGATATATATTTACATATGGTAACACTGCAATATCATAGAGATCACAAAAACAAACACTTGTAGCAACTTCTTCAAATCATATGTTGAAGTAATTGCTCTTCATGAAGCAAACAAATAATGTAAATGGTTACGATCGGTAACTAGACATATCCAAGGAGCATCTAGTTTACCCATTGATACTAATCCAACAATTTTGTATGAAGACAATGTTGCATGTGTTACCCAGATGAAAGAAGGTTACATCAAAAGTGACAGAACCAAGCATAAACCTCCAAAGTTCTTCTCATTCACACAAGAACTTGAAAGAAACAAAGAAGTTAATATTCAATATATCCGTTCATGTGATAATATGGCTGATCTCTTCAAAAAGGCACTTCCTACATCAATTTTCAAGAAGCAAGTACAAAATATTGGAATGCGTCAACTTCAAGATCTTTAAAGAAGAACTATACGTGATCTGTTGAGGGGGAGCATCATGTTGTACTCTTTTTCCCTTATTAAGGTTTTTATCCTAATGGATTTTTCCTAATAAGGTTTTTAACGAGGCAATATATGTTCCCATAAGTTTCTCCTTAATAAGACTTCAATGGAGCACCATAATAGATATTTCAAAGGAGAAGTGTTATATTATTATTATATTATTATTATTATTTAGAAATATCTATCTAAATAGTAATGACAAATTATTGTAGATACATAATTTGTCAAAGTTAAAATAGTAAGTCCAATTATTACATTAGTGTAATAGTTGTATTTCTAGTAGTATAAATACTACATTTGGCTAATGTAAAAATACACCAAAATTTACTTTAAAACACAAGTAAAGCATTCTCAATTCTTTAATATTTCCATCTAAAATTTAATAGTTAGAACTAGTTTAGTAACTTATATTAGTTCATAAATATTAACAAATATTTAAAATCGATTTTTTTTCAATATATATATATAACGTATCATATGAGAATGTCATTTTTATGTGAGAACATGAAAATAAACCCAAACTATTAAATTTTAAAATAAATGGTGGAGATTATGTGTCAGTTTTTTTTTTCCTCCATCATTTATTTTACTAATGGAGGATAGAGATAAAAAACTGACACATAATCTACACCATTTATTTTAAAATTTAATGATTCGTATTCATTCTTATGTTCTTACGTAAAAATGACATTCTTATATATATATATATATATTTATTTGAGTCATATGCTGTCTCTAGCCGCTACTGGCACCGTTTACTCACTAGCTAGCTAACACTAGCTACCTCTTCTTATCCCTGTTTAGCTTTTCCTTTCTTTTTTAACTTTTTTTACATTGAGCCTCCAACTTTGGGTTTTCCACGGTTCGGCTTTGTCTTGCTTACGTGTCCAGGTGATTCAATTATTGAGCTTAAAAAGTTCCCATTAAGAACCTGAGTAATTTTTTACACCTTTTCCACCTCCTTATTTTTATTATAATAACCCTAATTAATCATTAGTTTCCTGTACCTTTTCCCTTTTTCCTTTCTCCATCATGCCCTATTATATACATCATGTATGTATGATATAACTTGCATGCATTAGAAGCAAATTACATGCATGAAATTATGGATATAATTTTAAAAAATATATTAAAAAATTCTATTAATGGTTTTTTCAAATGATATGCATTTTGAAAGAAAAGAGGAGGTAAAAGAAAGTTGCTTGAAAGCCATAGATGATGATAATAATTGGATTCAAATAATCAAAATGAGAAGCGCATTATTCTGTGATAATAAGTGAAAGTAAAAAGAGTAGGGACGAAGAAGCAGATAGAGGGCCAAAGCAAAACAATGGGAGAATGATGAATAATTATATTGGATAGATATCACAACTGATTATTTTCATAATGCCTATCATTCTCATTATTGGAAAAACAAAGCTAAACTGTCTTGGTTCCCCACCCACATACTAATTATTTCAAACTTTACAATTTTCTTTGCTTTTCTCATTAATAATAATCTTAAAGTTGCTCTTGCTCAACATCAAAGTTAAGCTTATGAGAGAAGCTCTTTTTCTTTCTTTATTGGTTTACCATACATTAAAAGTATGACCAATTTAAGGAAGCAAATCTACTAGTATATCTTGAAGGGTATATATCATGTTACAAGGAGATTATTGTGAAAGCAAAGCTGTTTTTATTTATTAGAGACATTAATAACAGAAATGTAAGTAGAATGCTCATTTTTTATAATAATGGTTTGTCATTATTTTGGAGGGTTTATTTAGGGTATATATATTTATGACAAAAGTAAATAATGGTTTGCCATTATTTTGGACTAAAAAGGTACGGTTTGATGATCAAGTACTTAATTTCAGAATTTGTTTTTATGTAAGATTCCCAACCTTGTCACATGTTCATATAGTAACTTAAAAATGGGGTAAACATTTCTTTTATTCAATTATATTATGCCCAATAATGTATTCATTTGTATTTCATTAGAAAGAATTGGTTATTTACAAACGAGAATTGAGTTCATCAAGCAAAATAAGTTTGTCGGACAATAATAGGTCAATGAAAAGAATTTGTTCAATGATAACAATTTTTTTTTAAAAACAATAAATTAATCGAAATGAGTATAAGAGGTACTCGAACTCTCAAAAAATAAAATTACATATTCTTCAAATACAATAAAGGAATATTAATCCAATCAAAGAAAATACTACAAGAAAAAGATCTATAGGCCATCCCAACCAACTCAAAGAAAGAAATTTGATGAAACACACAATTTCCTCTACCGAAAAAACTTTCCCTTTAAAAATAAGATCTTTACGACCCTTCTAAATCTGCCAAATAGTTTTTTCTTTAAAAGCAATAGATTAAAGAAAAATGAGTATAAGGGGTACTCGAACCCTCATAGAGAAATTATAAATTATTCAAGGTTACAACTGGATTACAAAACCAAATAGAAGAAGACCCATACGACAACTGCACCAAATCCTTTCCTAACCAAAACCAAGACAGATTTAATCGAAAAAACAATGTCGTCCACGGAATAAGGAACAAGGTTGAAGATAGAGTTATTACGACTGATCCATAACTGCCAAACAGTAGCAGACCATATGAGCATCTCGTAATAGTTACGAAACCTCTTAAAGAAAATCTCACGAGCAGCCAAGTAGGACTGTTGACAATTGGAGCCATTCCTCAAGTTGCTACCCACCCAACTACTAATTGCTGAACACACCTTAACCGCCACCGAATAATTCAAAAATAAGAGAGTTGCATCTTTCTCTACTTCACGACAAAACGCACAGACATAATCTTGACCAATCCCCGCGACTCCTCTTTTCCTCAAAAGGTCTTTGGTTGCTAAACGATTCAGAAATAATCTCCAAATAAACACTTGAATTTTAGACGGTAACTTCAGCTTCCAAACAGAATTCAGCACCGCCTACGAATCCGGATTCACATCCCCTACGACCTTCTTCTGCGACAAGATATCGTAGCAGCTTGCGACAGTGTAGGATCCATTGACAGAGCCGGTTCAGCTGAACTTATCGTCCGAATTTGAATTCAACTCGAGTAACTAAACCAAATCTGCACAATTTTTAGCTTCCTGGTACCTAACAGAACCAACATCAAACACTTGCAGTTTTGGGGAGTTTTCTAACTCCCATTCGCTCCAAATTCAAAGAGAGCAGTTGAAGCATCAGATCCTCTATTTATAGGACCTCTGGGAGCAGTGAAAAAGTGTCGAGAAAGTACGCGTAAGCTCTGACGAAATTTCATAGAATCTTAGGCACAAATTACTGATAAAAGCAACAATAACTCACATCGAGGGATTGTTGCAAGTTTTGTACTCTTGTACTTTTGCTGTACTTTTTGGATCAAGATTAATACAAGTTCATTTCCGTTCCGTCCCGATTTACGTTACCGCATTTTATTTACAAGTTTCTTTACTTTACTGCATTTTTAATATAATTGTTACTTTTAAATTGTTAAACATGTTAAATTCAGATTATGTATGTTTAAAAATGGTAGACTTAGGATTAATTATGTTTGAGTAAATAATTGGAGAACAACATGTGAGGACCGTCATATTCGGCGGGACTCCGTAGAAACAATAGGTACGATACTATGCTTGTATGTCAATTTGGTTTTAATTTCCAAGTTTAATGTTTCTTATTTCGACATGAGAATGCGAAGTAAGTTAAGGTTTAGGCCAAGACCGCGAGAGCGTGAGGAGTGAACTGGATAATGGAAATTAGGCAACATATTTAAATACAGCGAGATCGCTTTAGATATTGTTTAGGATATTATCGGTTTCCAAAGCGTGTTTCTTAGTTACTGGGCGAGCGAGAGCAAAATCTTGGGGTTAGGAAGCATGATTTTTGTCAAGACTGCGAGAGCGTGAGGCGGAACCTTTAAGTCGGTTTATCCTATGGAATGACAGTATAGTCGTAGTTAGTATACGTATTCTTTAAGTCCCGTAGGTGCACGGAAATCACATCTCGGGCTCGTTTTAGTATTAAATTTCAGATTCTAAATTCCGTCCTTTATTTCCCGTTTAATTCCTGTTTCCCTTTAGCCTTAGCTTTGCACAGCAACCTTGGATAACATTAGTTTGATAATCTGTCCATGTGGTTTCGACAACCTTTTTAAGACTACATGATCAACTATATACTTACAGATTTACACTACGCCAAACAAGAGAAAAGAGGGCGCTTTTTTTGGCCTATGACAGCGCTTAAAAGCGATGTCTAAGCCAACGCTGTCGTAGGTAAAGACAACGCTTTTTTATTTATGAAAAAGCGCTCTCTAAAACGGGACGTTAGACAGCGCTTTGAAAAAGCGTTGTCTAAAGTATACGTTAAAAATTTAATTTTTTTTTTTATAAACTTTAGAAAGCGCTTTTTCCTTCAAAAGCGCTCTCTAAAGGTACTTTTAGACAGCGCTTTAGAAAGCGCTGTCTAATGTATACGTATATTGATTTTTTTTATATACTTTTAGAGAGCACTTTTTCATTAAAAGCGCTCTCTAAAGCTGAACTTTAGACAGCGCTTTCAAAAGCGCTGTCTAATGTATAACCTTAGACAACGCTTTTTTATTAAAAGTGCTGTCTTTTGTCTACGTAAAATTTTGAAGATTTTTTAAAAAAATCCCATTTTAACCATTTTTTTAATGCAGAAATCTGTATAATTCACATTTCCATAAACCTGTATAATTCACATTTCAATAAACCAGTATGGATATGCATTTCCATCAACAAATTCTATTTCAAAACTAGAATTTACATTAACTAGAAACCAGTATAGAATTTACCATTTCCATCAATAAACCAGTATAGAATTTACCATTTCCATCAATAAACCAGTATAGAATTTACATTTCAATAAACTAGAATTTACATTCACAAAACTATACAATCAAGAAAGAATTCTTCTTGCAATAAAAAATTTGCACAATTCCTCCTTAGTATCTTGCAATTGTTTCCTCGTGTAATAAGGACACGCCATATCATCAAAATACTACATAACAAAACAAAATACGCATTATTTAATTAAAAGTAATAAATTATATATATATGACATATCCGATAAATATTAAAATAAATCCTAAGTTATAAAACCATGCATACCGTGATAGAAATCACCGATTGTCCCATTTGAAGGAATCTCCACTTTGACCAATGTAATATTGGTTGCTCTAGCCCGTGCTACTCGTGCGTATCTTCCTGGTTACTAGACATTTGACCTGTAAGAAAGAAAAAAACAGAAATTAAATGAAAAATATAAAAATCCATAATCCTAATCTATTGAATGATATAAGCTATATTGAATGATATAAGCTATAATTTTACAACTAGAACCTTTTTCACTAACGTCTCTTTCTTTTCTTGTTTGGAGTATGTTCTACCCGTCTCTTAACAACACGGACGGTTGGATTGATCCAAATACCCTCATTATGATCATTTCTAGTATATGATTCATTCGCTATAATATTTTCATCTTGATCATTTCTAGTAAATGATTCAATATCAACATCAATATCACCTTGATCTCCAACGTTTTCATCAATTACCTTGTTAGATAAAAGCACTATAGACCATTTTGTACTTGTCGGATCACTGACATACAACACTTGTTTAGCTTGAGAGGCTAGAATAAAAGGCTCATCTTTGTATCCCACCCTATTAAGATCCACTTGCAAAAATCCTGACTTATCCATTCGTACGCCATTATTATTTTCAACCCACTTGCAACGAAATATAGGAATCTGAAACTTCTCATAATCAAACACCCAAATGCGCTCGATAACCCCAAAATATGACAGATTTGCAAATTTGGGGTTTAAGTCTTTCACACTTGAAATGTGCATTGCTTCAGCTACCACGGTGACACCACTATTTTGCATAGTACTTTTATCATCTTGTTCTTTGGTATAAAATGTGTATTCATTAATTGCGTATACGCTATAAGAAAACACGACCATACTTGGACCATATGCTAAACATCTCAACCTTTCTGTTATTGAATCGCGGTCTGAATAATACTTTGAATAAATATGATCCTTAAACCAAGGTATGAAACTTCGATTGTGCTCTCGTACTATCCAATTCTTATTTCTATTCGGATTTAAACCTCGAAGAACATCCTTGTGCATTTCAACATATGGCTCAACCTCATTCTCATTGTGCAGAACATACAAATGCACTTGATCCCGTTCGACCCTTGATACTGTCACAACTTCATTTCCAATTAACTTTTTTCCTTCTTTTTTTTCGACAATATGAGATTTAGGGAGTCCAATTGATTGTACATTGGACAAATATTCAGTACAAAACTCAACCGCTTCTTCAACAATGTATCGTTCGGCAATACAACCCTCTGGTCGACTTCGGTTTTTCACATACCCTTTTAATATTTTCATATAACGTTCAGCAGGGTACATCCATCTCATATAAGCCGATCCACACAATTGTGTCTCTTTCACTAGATGAACAACTAGATGAACCATTGTGTCAAAAAACGAGGGAGGAAAATACATTTCAAGATCACACAAAGTAATAACTAGTTCTTTTTACAATGTTGGTAAGATCGCAGGATCGATCACCTTATTGCAAATTGACTTGAAGAAAAAACACAATTTAGTTATTGCGCTTCTTACTTTTTCTGGCAGAATAGACGTATACCTATTGGTAGAAAATGTTCCATTATAACATGGCAGTCATGCGTCTTTAAACTCTTTAACTTGAGGTCTTTCATAGACACAAGTCTTCTAATATCTGAAGAGTATACTTCTGGAACTTTAACTTCACTTAGAAACTCACACAATACTTTTTTCTCCTTTCTAGATAGAGTATACGCAGCAGGTGGTAGATATGTTCGTTTTCCTTTCTTCAAGGGTCCTAATTCAGTTCTTATCCCCATATATACCAAGTCCTTTCTTGCTTTAAGGCCATCCTTAGACTTTCCTGGTATATTGAGTAACGTACCAATAACACTGTCAAATACATTTTTTTAATATGCATAACATTGAGAAAATGTCTTACATACAACGACTTCCAATATGGCAGGTCAAAAAAAATTGACCTCTTCTTCCACCCACTCTTGACAAGTGTATGTGCAAAAGGCTTTCCAAACTGAGTTGTCACATCTTTCACCTTTTCAAAAATTTGATCACCTGTCAATATAGTTGGAGCTCTACCATGTTCTGCCTCTCCATTGAATGCTTTTCTCCACCCACGATAGTGATGATTAGAATTTAAGAATCTACGATGACCGAGAAAGACATTCTTCTGACCAAACTCCAATCGCGTCCAATCTGTTTTATCTTCACAAATAGGACACGCACATTGACCTTTTATGCTGTACCCTGATAGATTTCCGTATGCTGGAAAATCATTAATTGTGCCAAACAACATCGCCCTCAAGTTGAAACTTTCTTTCCTATACCCATCATAAACCTCCACACCGTTCTCCCACAAAATTTTAAATCTTCGATTAAGGGTGCCAAGTATACGTCTATGTCATTCCCTGGTTGTCTAGGCCCAGAAATTAACATAGATAACATCATGTACTTACGCTTCATACATAGCTATGGAGGTAGGTTATAAATCATTATTATCACAGGCTAAGTGCTATGTGAGATACTTTGAATACTGTTTGGGTTCATTCCATCAGTAGATAATGCCAAGCGAAGGTTTCTTGCTTCTTTTCCAAATTCAGGATAATCATCATCAATTTTCATCCACTGTGGTGAATCTGCCGGATGTCGAAACCTTCCATCAATAATTCTTTCATCTGCATGCCAAGTCAAGTGTCTTGAATCGGTCTCACTACGAAACATGCGTCTAAATCTCGGAATTATAGGAAAATACCATAAGACTTTTGCTGGAGACAACTTTTTCTTATATCGAGAGACACCACATTTAGGACACTCATTTAACGATGCATACTCATTTCGAAAAAATACGCAATCGTTTGGACATGCATGTATCTTATCATAGCTCATGCCAATAGAGCACACCATCTTTTTGGCCTCATATGTTCGATTGGGAAGAACATTATCCTCTGGAAGCATATCTTTCATAAGGGCCAATAATTCTGTGAAACTTTTATCCGACCATCCATTGCCCGCCTTTAAGTTGTACAACTTTAATACCGCAGACAATCTTGTAAATTTGGTGCAACCATTATACAACGGTTTCTCTGCATCGCTTACCAACCTCTCAAACATTTTGGGACAATCCTTAAGATCTTCTTCAAGTGCTTCTGCAATCTCTTCGACTCGATCAGAATCGTATGTATCTGTGCCATTGTCGTATGAAGCGTAGGTCGTATTATCCCCCGATTCAACATTCCCGTTAATTTTCTCACCATACAAATTCCAACATGTATAACTTCTATCAATTCCACTCCTCAATAAATGCGATGCCAACTGAACCGCGTCAACCCGACTCCCAAAACAGCAACCCAAGCAAGGACATATCATTCGACTGGGGTCTTTGGCGTGCGCAACAGCAAACTTAACGAATTCCGATACCCCATTGTCGTACTCTTTCAACAATCGACTTGAAGACATCCATTTCTTATCCATAGTTATACTAATTAAACTAAACAAAAACAAAAAGAAAAAATGTTATACCTATAGGGAAACGATCCGACTTTCACACTTTGAACACAAGTAACCCCTATACATGTATCATAAAATGAAATATCATTAATTGACCAATTATGAGTCATAACTTGATAAGTGGCAACATGTAATCACAAACAAGCAACAATTAGAGGTAAACACCTACATAAGTATAAAGTAGACAATAAACTTATAACAAAAAGTCACAAGTTCTAGAAAATAAAAGAAATGAACTTGGAAAAAAAGGATAGACCAAACACAACACAAATAGCGAAATACAATTTCAATCAATACTAGGTTGTTTATACTAATCAACTTTGCCAAATATACAGTAGGAAATATTTAATAGTCATGAAATAACCTTCACAATTTCAATAATAGTTGTGAAGATACTTTAATATTAGCTTCCTTATGAAAATACCTTCCACAAAACTAGGTTGTATCATGAATGCATAACACAATGAACATATTATAAAAAAAATACTTTTTCGTAAAAAATATACATGAAAAATAAAAGAAAAAAGATTCTGCAACAATAAAAGAGGAAGCTTTTATCCTCATCGTGAAAACTTTTTCGTTTTCGTTTTCAGAGAAATGAATAGTAAAAGAGAAATGAATAATAAAAGAGAAATGAATAATAAAAGGGTACCTTATTCGTTTTCGTTTTCAGAACGATTTGAGAAATGAATAATAAAAGAGAAATGAATGATAAGAGAATAAGAACAACAACAACAACAACGTTTTCACGAACGGCAATGGCAATGGCAATGGCAAGAACGACGACAAGGGTTTAGACAAACGGTCGAGAGAGAAAATGAATAAAAGTGTCTATGAAAATGTTTAGAATTGTTTTATATTTTAATTAGTAAAGGACTTTAGAGGGTGCTTTTCCTTAGAAAGCGCTTTCTAATGTGAAAATAATTAGAGGCCTATAAGAGCGCTTTATAAAAGCGCTTTCTAAGGTGCCCTTTAGACAGCGCTCTCTAAAGTGACACCTATAGCAGCGCTTTTTGGAAAGCGCTTTCTAAAGTGGTCTAAGGTGACAGTCTTTTACAGCGCTTTTTAAAAGCGCTTTCTAAAGCCTTTCTTTTAAGGCGCTTTTTTTTTAGCAAAATTTTTTTATTCTTTTTAGCAGCGCTTTTTTATAGAAGCGCTGTCTTTTAAGTGCCGTCTAAGCACTTTTTTAGCATAGTGTTATCCGTCAGTGTCGACCGATCAAGTTTTTGGTGCCGTTGCCGGGGGCATATTTAGTCAATATTGTGAATCTTTTGTTGCGTAGTATAGACTAAGGAAACTATTCTATCTTTTAAATTGTCGATTGTATGCCAAGCACTCGCTCACAAGGCGAAGAGTTGGAGCGACCAATTGACGAAATCGAACATTATATAAGTTTAAGACGTCGAATTAACGAATTCCTTATTAGATATAACATCCCAGACCCTATTATTCCTTACTCAGATTCGGAACCCGAATCAGAACCATAACCGATCATGGCCGAAGGACCAAGAAACCGTCCTCTGAAGTATTATGTTGTTCCATCACACGAAGAACCACATAATATCATTGCTGCCCCCGCTATTAACCGAAACGATTTCGAACTGAAACCTTCGCTGATATCAGCAGTCCAACAAAACCAATTTTCAGGAAATGCTACGGACGATCCAAATTTACATTTGTCAATATTTGTGCAATAGACACCGTGAAAGCAAATGGTGTTAGCCCTAAAGCGATATGATTAAGACTTTTTCCATTTTCCTTAAGAGATAAGCTTGAGCTTGGCTCTAGTCTCTACCATCAAACTTAGTGACAACATGGGACGAGTTAAAAAAGTCTTCTTAGCCTGATATTTCCCACCAACCAAGACAGCTATGTTAAGAGCTCAAATAAACGGATTTAAGCAAAAAGATATCGAATCTCTTTTCGACGCTTGAGAGAGATACAAGGACATGATGAGGCTTTGCCCACACCATGGACTTGAAGAATGGCTAATAATCCATACCTTTTACAATGGTCTGTTGTACAATACCAAAATGAATCTGAGCGCAGCAGCTGGCGGTGCTCTAATGGACAAACACTACGCAAAAAATAGCCTTAGGCAGCACTAAAAAGACAGCACTGCTATAAGGAATAAAAAAAATTCGCTAAAAAAAAGCGCTGGTAAAGGATACCTTTAGAAAACGCTTTCTAAAAGCGCTGCTAAAGGCCGTAAATAGTCCCCACCTTAGAAAGCGCTTTTTAAAAAGCGCTGCTAAAGGTATAACCTTAGAAAGCGCTTTTAAAAAGCGCTGTTAAATGATAGCCTTAGAAAACGCTTTTAAAAAGTGCTGCTATAGGCCAATTAAAAGATAACGTTAGAAAGCGCTTTTAATAAGCGCTGCTATAGGCCAATTCAAAGAAAGCGCTTTATTAGGAAAAAGCACTGTCTTAGGTCAATTATTATTAAAAAATAAAATATCACTAAATTTTCAGAACCATATTCATTTTCACTCAAGACTTCTACCTCCTTTCTCTCTCGCGATTTCTCCGACCACCATCGTTCTCCCACCAGCATTCTGTTCTCCGACCACTGTTGTTTTGTTCGTTCTCCCACCGACGTTGTTCTGTTCGTTCTCCAACCGCCGTTGTTCTGTTCGCGTCTGTTCTCGCGACTGCTCCCTCATCTCTCTCTCGCGTGAAGTAAGAAGAGGTACGTTGTTGTTGATACAATGTTGTTGTCTTTTACGTTGTTGTTGATACATTTTGTGTCAAGGTATTGTCAATGGCTATTTTAGTGTAAATATATTGTGTGCATGCGTTTGGTTTACCATTTTCTATGACTGTCTTTTTGTGGTTTGCCATTTGTTATCTATTACGATTCAAGAATGAAGAACACGAAAGTTTATATTTAGTTTATATTCGATTCAAGAATGAAGAAGATGAAAGTTCATATAACTGCCATTTGCCATTTGCCATTTGTTATCCATTTGTTATCTTTGACTGTCTTTTGACTAATTTTGGTGTAACAAAATTAGATACAAAGAATGAAGAAGATGAAAGTTTATATTTAGTTTTGCTTTAAGTTTATATTTAAGTTTTTTCTCTTTAGTTTGTATGACTGAATATATTTTTATGATATTGTGTTGCATCTGTTTTACGATAGTAGAACTGAATTTATTTTGTCATTTTTTAACCCGTCTATATATTTTTAAATTCTTGACATACTTTTTATTGTTTTATCAGCTTTCTTGGTTTTTGTTGGAAGAAGTTGTAAAGAATTACTCTAAATGCTTCATTCTTGGCAGAATATATGTGTTTGATTACTTGTTGGAATAAAGGACTAATCCTTGGCATAATATATGTGTCTGGTTTTTTAAGTTACAATGAAATAATATGAATTCATATAAAGAATCACGTTTTATATCTGCCAGACTATAAAAAATCTCTCTTACAAAGAGGACAACATAATCACAAAATGCTTCAAACCCTCTTTGATTTTGTATCTTCATCTTGTTTTATGGTGTGATGTTGAACTTCTCATGAATAAATTACTATTAGAATTTGGCATAGGATATATATTGTTGAAGAGACATTGAAGAGTGAAAAGTTGGATTGATATTGATAGTATGATTGTTTTACAGGTGCAGAGTGAAAGTCTGATCGTTGGAGGAATCTTACATTGTGTGGGTCCAGAACTTGATTACTTCTCTACAGGTAATTGGTTGTTCTTTTGCTATAGTTGCATGAATAATTAACGGTTTTGTTTAGCTTAATTAGTAAAACCATTTGAATGAACTGCTTTGAATGAACTGCTATGATGGATGAGCATTGCTTGCAATGATTGATAACTAACTTATTAAATTTGCTATATATAGGGGTTACTTGTGATCAAAGTGTGAAAGTCGGATTGTTTCCCTACAGGTAAATATTTTTTATTTTGTTTTTGTTTAGCTTAATTAGTATAACTATGGATAAGAAATGGATGTCTTCAAGTCGATTGTCGCAAGAGTACGAGAATGGGGTATCGGAATTCGTTAAGTTTGTTGTTGCGCACGCTGATGACCCCAGTCGAATGATATGTCCTTGCTTGGGTTGCTGTTTTGGGAGTCGGGTTGACGCGGTTCAGTTGGCATCGTATTTAAAGAGGCGTGGAATTGATAGAAGTTATACATGTTGGAATTTGCATGGTGAGAAAATTAACGGGAATGTTGAACCGAGGGATACTACGACCTATTCTTCAATGGACAATGGCACAGATACATACGATTATGATCGAGTCGAAGAGATTGCAGAAGCTCTTGAAGAAGATCTTAAGGATTGTCCCAAAATGTTTGAGAGGTTGGTTGGCGATGCAGAGAAACCGTTGTATAATGGTTGCACTAAATTCACAAGATTTTCTGCGGTATTAAAGTTGTACAACTTAAAGGCGAGCAATGGATGGTCGAATAAACGTTTCACAGAGTTATTGGCCCTTATGAAAGATATGCTTCCAGAGGATAATGTTCTTCCCAATCGAACATATGAGGCCAAAAAGATGTTGTGCTCTATTGGCATGAGCTATAATAAGATACATGCATGTCCAAACGATTGCATTTTGTTTCGAAATGAGTATGCATCGTTAAATGAGTGTCCTAAATGCGGTGTCTCTCGATATAAGAAAAAGTTGTCTCCAGCAAAAGTCTTATGGTATTTTCCTATAATTCCAAGATTTAGACGCATTTTTTGTAGTGAGACCGATTCAAGACACTTGACTTGGCATGCAGATGAAAGAATTATTGATGGAAAGTTTCGACATCTGGCAGATTCACCACAGTCGATGAAAATTGATGATGATTATCCTGAATTTGGAAAAGAAGCAAGAAACCTTCGCTTGGCATTATCTACTGATGGAATGAACCCACACGGTCTTCAAAGTATCTCACATATCACTTGGCCTGTGATCATTATGATTTATAACCTACCTCCATGGCTATGTATGAAGCGTAAGTACATGATGTTATCTATGTTAATTTCTGGGCCTAGACAACCAGGGAATGACATAGACGTATACTTGGCACCCTTAATCGAAGATTTAAAGTTTTTGTGGGAGAACGGTTTGGAGGTTTATGATGGGTATAGGAAAGAAAGTTTCAACTTGAAGGCGATGTTGTTTGGCACAATTAATGATTTTCCAGCATACGGAAATCTATCAGGGTACAGCATAAAAGGTCAATGTGCGTGTCCTATTTGTGAAGATAAAACAGATTCGACGTGATTGGAGTTTGGTCAGAAGAATGTCTTTCTCGGTCATCGTAGATTCTTAAATTCTAATCATCACTAATGTGGGTGGAGAAAAGCATTCAATGGAGAGCCAGAACAAGGTAGAGCTCCACTTATATTGATAGGTGATCAAATTTTTGAAAAGGTGAAAGATTTGTGTACTCAGTTTGGCAAGCCTTTTGCACATACCCTTGTCAAGAGAGGGTGGAAGAAGAGGTCAATTTTTTTTGAATTGCCATATTGGAAGTCGTTGTATGTAATACATTTTCTTGATGTTATGCATATTGAAAAAATTTATTTGACAGTGTTATTGGTACGTTACTCAATATACAAGGAAAGGCTAAGGATGGCCTTAAAGCAAGAAAGGACTTGATAGCGATGGGGATAAGAACTGAATTAGGACCCTTGAAGAAACGAAAACGAACATATCTACCACCTGTTGCGTATACTCTATCTAGAAAGGAGAAAAAGGTATTGTGTAAGTTTCTAAGTGAAGTTAAAGTTCCAGAAGGATACTCTTCAGATATTAGAAGACTTGTGTCTATGAAAGACCTCAAGTTAAAGAGTTTAAAGACGCATGACTGCCATGTTATAATGGAACATTTTCTACCAATAGGTATATGTTCTATTCTTCCAGAAAAAGTTAGAAGCGCAATAACTAAATTGTGTTTTTTCTTCAAGTCAATTTGCAGTAAGGTGATCGATCCTGTGATCTTACCAACATTGTAAAAAGAAATAGTTATTACTTTGTGTGATCTTGAAATGTATTTTCCTCCCTCGTTTTTTGACATAATGGTTCATCTAGTTGTTCATCTGGTGAAAGAGACACAATTGTGTGGACCGGCTTATATGAGATGGATGTACCCTGCTGAACGTTATATGAAACTATTAAAAGGGTATGTGAAAAACCGAAGTCGACCAGAGGGTTGCATTGCTGAACGATACATTGTTGAAGAAGCGATTAAGCTTTGTACTGAATATTTGTCCAATGTACAATCAATTGGACTCCCCAAATCTCATATTGTCGAAAAAAAGAAGGAAAAAAGTTAATTGGAAATGAAGTTGTGACAGTATCAAGGGTCGAACGGGATCAAGTGCATTTGTATGTTCTGCACAATGAGAATGAGGTTGAGCCATATGTTGAAATGCACAAGGATGTTCTCCGAGGTTTAAATCCGAATAGAAATGAGAATTGGATAGTACGAGAGCAAAATCGAAGTTTCATACATTGGTTTAAGGATCATATTTATTCAACGTATTATTCAGATCCCGCTTCAATAACAGAAAGGTTGAGATGTTTAGCATATGGTCCAAGTTTGGCTGTGTTTACTTATAGCGCATACGCAATTAATGGATACACATTTTATACCAAAGAACAAGATGATAAAAGTACTATGCAAAATAGTGGTGTCACCGTGGTAGCTGAAGCAATGCACATTTCAAGTGTGAAGGACTTAAACCCTAAATTTGCAAATCTGTCATATTTTGGGGTTATCGAGCGCATTTGGGTGTTTGATTATGAGAAGTTTCAGATTCCTATATTTCATTGCAAGTGGGTTGAAAATAATAATGGCATACGAATGGATAAGTCAGGATTTTTGCAAGTGGATCTTAATAGGGTGGGGTACAAAGATGAGCCTTTTATTCTAGCCTCTCAAGCTAAACAAGTGTTGTATGTCAGTGATCCGACAAGTACAAAATGGTCTATAGTGCTTTTATCTAACAAAGTAATTGATGAAAACATTGGAGATCAGGGTGATATTTATGTTGATATTGAATCATTTACTAGAAATGATCAAGATGAAAATATTATAGCGAATGAATCATATACTAGAAATGATCATAATGAGGGTATTTGGATCAATCCAACCGTCCGTGTTGTTAAGAGACGGGTAGAACATATTCCAACCAAGAAAAGAAAGAGACGCTAGTGAAAAAGGTACTAGTTATAAAATTATAGCTTATATCAATCAATATATTACTCATTTAATTTTTATATTTGTCATTTAATTTTTGTTTTTTTCTTTCTTACAGGTCAAATGGCTAGTAACCAGGAAGACTCACATGAGACACATGATACAAATGAAGCTCGGAATGTAGAAAGTGAAATTAAACGAGGAATAACTATTATGAGGTCAATCATCCGTGCAAGAGATAAAGGGATCAAATTTGATGTACATTAGAGTGATGAAAACCAACTAATTGAGCCAAACGGTTCAATGTTAACTAGTTACATAGGTTCCCTTGTCCGTCAGCACATTCCAATCACTAGTGATAATTGGAGGAATCCATTGTTGCAAGCCGGTAAAGATAAAATATGGACTGAGATACAGGTACTTACCAAATATGATTGATGTTATTAGATTTTTGTTGACGATTAACTCTTTAATTTACTTATACTAACACACTCTATGTGTATATTTTTTTGTAGAGGTCTTTTAACATTGATGAAAGCCGAAAAAAGTATTGTCTTCAATTGGCCGAAAAAAGACACAGAGGCTTTCGAACTATGTTATCAAACAAATATCTTAGGGATGCGGAAAAAAACATTTGTTGAAGCAGAACTTCCACAGTTGTATGCGGACTAGATTGCACCTGAAGAATGGAGCACTTTTGTAGCCAAACGAAAATCCGAAAAATTCAATGTAATGTTAATTTGTCATGTCTATTAATTGTATTATATACTTGTTGCATTAGTTTGTTCTGATATGACTTAAACTTGTTTATCCAGGAATTGAGTGCCATTAACCGCAAAAGAGCATCAAAACCCGCGTATCCATACAAAAAAGGGCGTGTGGGATATGCACGCTTACAGCAATAATTGGTAAGTATATATAAATGCTATGATTTTATTAATTGTATTATTGTGTTATAATTGATGATCTTATTATTTATCTCAATGTGTTGTTAGAAGAGACGAAAAGTGAAGAAACATCACTTCCGGACCATGTTTTGTGGAAGGAAGCTCGTGTGGGCAAGGATGGAGTTGTTAAGGAAGATGTTCAGCATGTTTATGACGAATGTGTAAGTATAACATTATGTCTTTAAGTTAATCAAAATTTTATTAAAATATAATTAATTTTTAATCCCCACTAATAATTTTTGATATGTCAATGAATTTCAGGAGACTCTATCTAAATCCGTAACCACAGGTGAGGAGGATTGCAGGAGCATACTTAGTCGAGTACTAAATGTTCCTGAGTATTCCGGTCGGGTGAGGGGTAAAGGATTTGGTGTGACTCCATCTTCCTTGTATAAGCAACCAAAGAGAAAAAATCCTAGCAATCAAGAAGTGATGCAATCGTTGGAGGAATTAAAAGCGCAAGTCCGTGAATTGCAAAAGGATAAAGAGAGATATGAGGCAGAAAAGCGCGGTTCAGAGTTGAAAGATACTAGCACGTTTATTTTAATTGACATATATTTATTTTAATTAAATTAGCACATTTATTTTAATTGACATATATACACATTAACAGTTACATATTTATTATTGCTTTAGGGCATTTCATTTTGTCAGCTATTTTTATCGTTACCGACTTATCGCATAGTTGGCAAGGAAAAAGTGCATAACACTTTGGGAGATTTACTTCACCATAAACCGCTCCCTGATGGATATCTGAAAGTATCAGTTGATATTGCATTAGAGCTTGATGCGTTGCTACCGATACCTGACGTTGTTTCAGAGACAACATTGTTGCGGGATGCAATATGATCGTTTGTTGCATGGCCATCAGACCTCATTTTCATAGATGATGAGGTATGTTGAAAACCATTATGAATCTTTTAGTATTCAAATGTCAATTCTGAACCATTATGAAAATCATTCTGAACCATTACGTACATTTTTTTTACATGGTAATGTTAGACTCCTACAAAACCCGCATCTAAGGATAAAGGGATTTTGCCGCACAACGAGTCTGTTGCATCACAAAAAGAGGTACATTGAAAGTGTTATTCTATGATCCGAATTCAAAAGCTTCATGATTTTCTACTTTACCTAACTTATATGATTTTTAGGTTCCTGCTCAAGTTTCACAACAAGCCAGCAAGAAAAGAGCTCCTATAAAGACAGGGCAGGCAAAAAGAGCTCTTACACCTCGCTTTCGGATGTGTCTTGAAACACTTGTGGCAACATCAGATTTGATGGATGGTGCTATTCGTCAAATAGACATGGACGAAGGTGTTTTTGGTTTTCCTCATTCCGAAATAATTGCAAAAGAGGACATGGAACAGATTTTTCGGCATCTTGAATTAGGCATCGGTGTTATGCATTCATATATCTGGTACTCCGATCAATCTATTATTTAATTAGTTGAACAATTTATTTACACATTTCAATGAAAATAGTCTAATGTTTATTATGTTTTTATTTAAGGTGCTTGTATGAGAAATTGATGCGCGGGAATCAATTGTCAAACAGATTATATTTCTTGTCTTGCGCCCGTGTCAATGCACCGGTAATTGCTATTGATCCAAATTCAGTTAGAAATCACTTACTCGAGAGATTTATGGCCAGCAGTACAGAAAGTTTGTATCTTTTACTTTATAATACTGGAAACGGGTAAGATTTTCATTCTAATTTCATTCTAATCTTTGTATCTTTTGCGTAGAAATTATCCATTTAAACTTTTGTTATATTTTACAGTGGACACTGGTTGTTGGTTGCTATTAATCCTACAAGAGAAGTGGTGTATTATCTGAATTCATTAGATCATGATTGGACAACATATCAGAATATGAAGGATTTGGTTGATACGTAAGTGAGATTGTTCTAAATATTCGTGTGTATTTGTATATTTAATTATTTCTGTGAGATTGTTCTAAATTTACGTTTTTCTTTTATAGAACAATACTAGTATACCGAGCACAAAGAGAAGCTCGAGTATCACGGTCTAAAGCAAACATTACATGGATTAAAGTGGAGGTATATTAATTTTCACAATGTTGCTTATAATAGTGATGCTACTTGATAACACAAGATAACTATATATTAATTCTTATTTGTTTTTCTATGTGTAGTGTCCTCGTCAGCGTAACGGTATAGACTGCGGTTATTTCGTTTTGAGGTTTATGAGAGAAATCTTTCATTTGGATCGATTAGAGATTCCCATCACGGTATGGATTTATAACTTAGGATTTATTTTAATACTTATCGGATATTTCATATAATTTATTATTTTAAACTAAATCATGCATACTATGTTTTGTTATGTAGTACTTTGATAAATACATGTGTGCTCATTACACGAAAGATAAATTGGAATAAATCAAGGAGGAATTGTGTGAATACCTTATTGAGAAAAGAATCATATAAGGTATGGAAGTTGGTGTGTAGTTATGGAGTGTAATTGTATAGTTTTGGAAGTTGTTGTTAGGAGATCTTTAGAAGTTAAAGGATTAGAATGGTTTAATTATATGAATGGTTTATGTGAATGGTTTATGGATTATAATAGTTTAATTATGTGAATGGTTTATGTTAATGGTTTATGTTTAATTATGTGAATGGTTTAGGGATTTGAATGGTTTAATTATGGAAATGGTTAATGGAAATGGCCTAAAATGTGAATCATGGATTAGAATGGTTTATGTGATTTATAAAGATTAGAAATGGCCTAAAATGTGAAGGATTGGAAATGGCCTAAAATGTGAAGGAAAATATATACAGGTTTCTGCATAAAAAAGAAGGAAAATTTGATTTAAAAAAAAAATCATTAAAAAAACGTGAAGAAAAGACAGCACTTTTAATAAAATGCGCTGCCTATAGTAAAAAAAAAAAAAATTAGACAACGCTTTCAAAAGCACTGTCTAAAGGGGGGAAATAGAAAGCACTTTTCCTGAGAAAGCGCTGCCTAAAGGTGAAAATAAAAAATAAATTAGACAGCGCTTTCAAAAGCGTTGTCTAAAGGTGGACAATAGAAAGCGCTTTTTCCTATGAAAGCGCTGCCTAAAGATGCCAATAGAAAGCATAAAAGGATAGAAAAGGCGCTGCTAAATGGCCACTTCAGAAAGCGCTTTTTCAGTTAAAAGCGCTGCTAAAGGCCTACTTTAGAAAGCACTTTTAAAGGTAAAGCGCTGCCTAAAGTAGGCCTTTAGCAGCGCTTTCTCATAAAAAAAAGCGATGTCTTTACCTACGGCAGCGCCACCTTAGGCAGCGCTTTTAAGCGCTGTTAAAGGGAAAAAAGCGTTGTCTTTTCCTTTCTTTGGCGTAGTGAAACCGTATGAGGAAGCCTACGAACTTATTGAGACTATGGATCAAAACCATTTCCAAAGGGGAAGTGAACGCGCTGGTGTAGAGAAGTCAACTCTAAAAGGGGGAATGTACGAAGTCAATGGTTTAGATCGTGTCAATGCTAAAGTGGATGCACTTACGCAGAAAATCGAAAGTTTAGCAATAACACCACCCGCAGCTACCGTAGCTTCAGTTACACCCAATTGTGAAATATGTGGGACCCCTGGACACACAAACATTGAATGTCAAGTATTGGCTGGTACTCCTACCGACCAAGTGAACTATGCTCAAGAAAACCCGTATTCAAACACTTACAATCCTGGCTGGAGAAATCACCCGAATTTTTCATACCAAAACAACAATTTACACCCACCAAACCCAACACCTGTTATTCCACCTGGTTACCAGAAACAACCACCGTCTGCACTGCAGCCAACTAGGAAATCAAATCTGGAAATCATGATGGAAAACTTTATAAATGCTCAAGTTCAACAAAACAAAGAATTCGCAAATCAAAACGCTCATACGAGTGAATTAATGAAACAAATGTCAAGTAAACTTGATGTTATGGCTACTCACAACAAAATGTTGGAAACTCAAATTTCTCAAGTAGCCTAACAACAATCAACTATAGCAGCCCCCGCTGGAGCATTTCCTGGCCAACCACAACCAAATCCAAAAGGTCATGCTAATGCTATCATTTTGCGAAGCGGAACATAATACAATGGACCAGTTGATCCAAGACTCCAAAATTTAGCCATGCACCAAAATTCATCAAAGGGAACCGAAAAAGTGAAAGAACCAATTAGTAATAAGGAAGATAAAAGCGAAGAGACCGCAAAGAAAGAAACACCCTACGTACCTCCGCCACCATACAAACCACCTGTACCTTTTCCTCAAAGATTTGCCAAATCCAAAAGTGAAGGGCAATTTAAGAAATTCTTAGAGCTTCTAAAACAATTGAACATAACCATACCTTTCACAGAAGCTATTACAAAAATGCCCTCATATATCAAAATTTCTCAAAGAGATCTTGTCGAATAAGAAAAAGCTCGAGGATAATGAAAACGTTATGCTCACTACTGAGTGTAGCGCTATAATTCAAAACAACATGCCTCCTAAGCTGAAAGACCCCAGGCAATTTTTCCATACCTTGCATAATCAGAAAATCTATCATAGACAAAGCACTATGCGATTTTAGGAGCCAGTGTTAGCTTGATGCCATTATCTACATGCAAGAAACCTGACTTAGGGGAACTAAGGTCGACAAAAAATGTCATTACAACTAGCGGACCGTTATGTTAAATATCCTGTTGGTATGCTAGAGAACGTGCCCGTTCGTATAGGTCAGTTCTATATCCCTATCTGATTTTGTGATAATGGACATTAAGGAAGATTCAAACATACCGAATATTTTAGGAAGACCGATTTTAACAACAGCCGGAGCCATCATCAATGTTAAGAAAGGAAAACTTAACTTTGAAGTTGGGGGAAAAGAAAGTTGAATTTATTCTTGGCCCAATTCCCTAAAAGCTCCCGCTATAGATGATTCATGTTGTTTCCTAGATGTTATCGACGAATGCGTTAGAGAAATGGAGAAGGAACCGACTAAGTACACTGAAGTACTAAAGATTCCAACATCTCCAATTTTGAAGACGATAATTAGCATGAGCCATACGAAGATGACAATCTAAGGGAATGCCTAGCACTAACACCTGATCCGATGCCATGCCCGAAGAAAGCCTCTATAGAACTCAAAACACTACCAAAAGATTAAGGTATGAATTACCTAGACACTGAGCTTGAGCGACCAGTAATAGTCAATGCCGACTTAGGACAAATAGAGACCGAAAAATAGCTACATGTCTTAAGAAAGTATCCTACAGCCTTAGGTTACAACATCTCAGATATAAAAGGAATAAGCCCCTCTATATGTATGCATCGCATTATGCTAGAAGAGGACTGTAAAACCTCTAGAGAGATCAGAGGAGATTGAATCCCATCTTAAGTGATGTAGTAAAAATGGAGGTGCAAAAACTATTAGAGGCATGAATTATATACCTGATATCTGACAGTAATTGGGTCAGCCCTGTGCATGTCGTACCGAAGAATGGATGTGTTACAGTTGTTAGCAACGAGAAAGGCGAATGCGTAGCAAAGTGAATTCAAACTGGTTGAAGAATGTGTATAGATATAGGAAGCTAACAAAGCCACTTGTAAAGACCACTTTCCTTTACCTTTCATAGATCAAATGCTTGAACGGCTAGCTATACACTCATATTTTTGTTATCTTGACGAATACTCAAGATTCTTTCAAATCCCAATTCACCCTGATGATAAATAAAAGACTACGTTTACCTATCCGTATAGTACATTTACCTATCGACGAATGTCGTTTGGACTGTGTAACGCTCCCGCAACATTTCAGAGATGCATGATGTCGATCTTTGCGGATTTCATAGACGACATAATGGAAATATTTATGGACGATTTCTCTGTATGTGGGGGAACACTACTACAAAACGTCCAACAACAACGCCAGGTTTACAACGGCATCCTATACACCGCTCTTATAGTGCGTACTGGATGCGGCGGGCATTATTTTAATTAGAAATCTCAAGCGTATAATAACGGTTGTTATGAAAAACCGTGGTGATACAATCTAGCTATCATGGGTTCGAACCTCATCGCCCTCAAATAGTTTATCCCTTTGACGTAAATGCTCCCTTTTTAAGTTTTATTAATATTTAACTAAAAAATAATAAGGATATCACGACGGCTTTTTCTTAAAACCGTTGTTACAAACTGAAGCTTCTTTTTATGTATTTTAAACACCAAGTATATATCAATTTATCCATTGAAAAAAGAAACAAGACGAAACAACCCTAACACCAACGCCGTCACCATTGTCGGGAAGAAGACAACAACAACAAGAAAGTGTTCTACTTTAAGGTGTTGCAATGTCATATTGAAGACAAAATCATCCAAAGGTGTTTCTACGTCTTCTTCCAGTGTAAAATCTCGATCTGGAAATTTTTGTGGTCGTGATGGTCGTATGGTTTCGTATCAATGCAAGAAGGGACAAAATAAAGGAAGGTTTTTTTGGAGATGTCCATTTTGGAGGAGCGATGAAACATGTAATTTTTTTCATATGGGATGAAGACGTGGAGAAAGAGATGGAAATGACGATGGAGAGCATTACGAAGTCAGAGTTGGAAGCTGTGGGCTATCTGAAGGTTATTTGAAGAACAAACTGAAATCAGAGATATTTTCTAGAAATATCAAGATGTTATGTTTTCTTGTCTCCTTTATGTTTAATGTTTACTTTGTTATGAAATGTAATAGTTGAATTAGGGTTTGAATTACATTGTTGATGTTTAAACTGCAGATGCATTTTGAATTACATTGTTGATGTTTAAACTGCAGATGCATTGTGAATTACATTGTTGATGTTATGCATTAAGTGAGAAGTTAAGTCACACCTTTTCTTTTTTATTTATTTTAAAATTCACAAATAAAAGGGTTTATCACTACGGTTTCTTCTGGTTAACCGTAGTGATATATTTATAATAAATAAATACCTATCTATACGGTTTTTATTTATTTAAAAATTTACAGATAAAAGGGTTATCACTACGGTTATTCTGGTTAACCGTAGTGATATATTTATAATAAATAAATACATATGTATACGATTGTTATTGTTAACCATTGTGAAATAGTTTACCCATATATAAGCGAAAATAACTTTCACTTAATTGACAGTAACACCGTTGCCTTCAAAAGTGAAACCCTAGAACCCATTTTTTTCTCTTCGTTTTCACCATTAGCCGTGAATCTTGTGCCTCATACATTAAGGTATTCTTCTTCTTCCATCTATTGTTAGATATTTCCCATTATTTCGTTTGTGGACTGTTATTTTTGTTGATTGTTCTCATTTTTTCAGATTCGTTTTCACTATCTTAACAAAGACCATGCTTTGGAAACTTCATAATGTTTGTGTAGCTATGGAAAAGAAAAAATGAAAAGAATCAACACTGTAAGCAAACTTTATCTAGTTTTAGAAACAATGAAAAGAAATATAAGAAGTATGAAGCATTTGTGTAAGCTTCTTCCTCCTTATATTTCTTTTTCATTGCTTCCCAAACTAGTTCAACATCATAATTGATTCCTGTTCCGCGATTAGTTTCATTAAAAGGTACGTTATTCCTGTTCCTCTCTTTACTCTTCACTGGATTATGGTTTTAGGGTTTGTTTTCAACTGAGGATGCTTATTTTTGAAGTTTTCTTTGTTTCCTTTCAGGTTAAGGGGATGATACAGGGTGATGATGCTGATGGAAGCAAGCGTATTATATCAGTTTATAATATCTGGATCTGGTATAGAATGTTGTTTGAGTTTATTATATTCTATGTAGATTGTTTGTTTCACTAACCCTCACTTAAAATACATTCATTTAATTTAACATAAATACTTATAATCTGCAAATTAAGTTGTATTTGAAAACCAACTTAAACAAACCAATGTTGTTTTCTGATTGCATGCCTCTCGTCATTCATCTCACGTTCTTTTATATATAGATTATGGTATAATGATCTGGCTCCTTAGATGCATCGCCATCTTCCATTATAGTTAAATAAAAGATGAGGCAGATTATCCAATGTATTGTTGATCTTATGGAAATTTAACTATAATCGAAAATAGCGATATATCAAAGGAGTCAGATCAATAAACCACAATATATGTAAAAGAGCGTGAAATGCACGTGAGATGAATGCAATCAGAAAACAACATTGGTTTGTTTAAGTTGGTTTTCAAGAACAGTTTAATTTGTAGATTATAGACATCTTCATCAAATTGAATCCATTGATATTATTTCGTGAGGTGTTTGGAAAACAAGCAATCTACATTTAATATAATAAACTTAATGGTACTTACAACAACGGTTATCTATTTTAACCGATATCATAAGTAATTTATGTTTTATATAATTTCGCTGCTGATGGGTTTCGAACCCAGTACCTAAGTGTATGTATCACAACGGTTTATTATCATAACCGTTTTGATATATGGCTCGTGCCCTGCCTTTTCAATAATGGTTTCCAGCCCGTTGTAGAAATAACTAACTTACAACGACAATCTACATAACAACGCCTTCGCCCACGTCATTATATGTCATTCCCAACCATTGTTAAATGGGTTTTTCGTAGTAGTGGAAGTTTCAAAATATTGCTTATCAAACCTTGAGATGGTACTTGAACGATGCGTTAAAGTAAACTTAGTGCTTAACTGGGGAGAAATACCATTTCGTGGTAAGGCAAGGGATAGTTCTTGGACATGTAGTATCCGACAGAGGTATTGAAGTAGATAAAGCAAAATAGAAATTATAGAGAACCTTCAACCTCTGAAAACAGTTAGAGAAGTTCGCAGTTTCTAGGACATGCAGGATCTTACCAGCGATTCATTAAAGATTTCTCTAAAATCACAAAGCCACTGACTAAGTTGTTGATGAAAGATACCGAGTTCATCTTTGATGAGGATTGCTTAAAAGCATTCGAACACCTTAAAAACACTCTTATTACGGTACCAATCATACAACCACCTGATTGGAGTATACCATTTGAGATTATGTGTGACGCCAGTGATTACGCTGTAGGCACTATCCTATGACAAAGGAAAGATAAGAAGCTTCATGCTATTTACTATGCAAGTAGAACCTTGGACAATGCACAGATGAAATTACGCCACCACCGAAAAGGAACTCCTTGCAGTTGTGTTCGCTTTAGATCAGTTTCGTTCCTACCTAGTGGGACAAAAATTATTGTCTATACCGATTATGCCACAATTAGATATCTATTGACTAAGAAAGATGCAAAACCAAGACTCTTAAGATGGATTTTGCTCTTGCAAGAATTCGACTTCGAAATCAAGGATAAGAAAGGTGCCGAAAATGTATTAGCAGATCATCTCTCTAGGATTGAGGATCTAAGACCCGAAGAAGTACCAATTAATGACGAATTCCCTTATGACAGACTAGTAGCCCAGTTAGAAAGCGAAAGCGAAACAGTTGAATATTCCTTGATATTTAATGACGCAGAAACTAATGAAGTAGTAGAATCAATTTGCACCATGACCACGCTGCCGAGGTATGCCGACTTTGTCAACTACCTAGCAGCTGGGGTGCTTCCACCAGACTTAACATACCAATCAAAGAAAAAAATTTTCCATGATCTTAAACACTACTATTGGGATGAACCCCTACTTTTCAAGAGAGACGCCGATGGAATATTTCTTCGATGCATCCCTGAATCGGAAGTAGCTGATGTCATATCTCATTGTCATGCTGCACCCTATGGAGGGCATACAAGTACCTCATAAACATGTGCAAAGATCCTACAATCTGGTCTCTTCTGGCCAAATCTTTGGAAGGATGTCCACATCGCCATTATGAGTTGCGATTGGTGTCAACGCACTGGAAACATCTCTAGACGCGATGAAATGCCACAGAAAGGAATTTTAGAAGTGGAAGTCTTGACGTATGGGGTATAGATTTCATGGGACCTTTTCTGCCTTCTATTGGTAATAAGTACATACTCGTTGCCGTCGATTACGTATCAAAATGGATTGAGGCAATAGCTTCTCCTACGAAGGATGCACGAGTGGTGATTAAGCTCTTTAAGAATATAATCTTTCCTAGGTTCGGTTGTACCAAGAATTATCATTAGCGATGGCGGCTCCCATTTCGTTTCAAATGTCTTTGGGAAGCTTTTGCTCAAATATGGAGTCCGACACCGAGTAGCAACACCCTATCATCGTCAACCAAGTGGACAAGTCGAGGTGTCAAATAAGGAGATCAAACAATCTTAGAAAAATCGTCGCAACCTCCAAGAAAGATTAGTCTACTAAACTTCATGAGGCTCTGTGGGCTTATATGACAGCTTACAAAAACCACGCCGTTTAAAATGGTTTTATGGCAAGTCTTGTCACTTGCCTGTAGAACTAGAGCATAAAGCTTATTGGTCATTAAGACCCTAAACATGAATTACGCAACGGCAGGGGAGAAAAGAATTTTAGATATCCATGAACTCAAGGAACTTAGACTGGATGCCTACGAAAATGCCCGAATCTATAAGGAGAGAACCAAGAAATGGCATGATAAGAGAATAGCAAAGAGGGAGTTCAATGAAGGAGACATAGTTCTTCTTTATAACTCTCGACTCAAGATGTTCCCAGGAAAGTTACGTTCCCGATGGTCTGGCCCCTTTGAGGTAGTGAAAGTTTTCCAAAGTGGGAGCAATAGAAATTCGAGGTAAAATAAACGAAACATTCATTGTGAACGAGTAGCGACTTAAGCACTACTACACCGTAGAGAACAAGGAATTCTTCACTAGTTATAAGTTGGAAGAGCTGCCAGCTCCTCCAAATGAATGATTCTTCTTTCCAGATCAATGTCGAGCTCCTGACATTAAACGAAGCGCTCCGTGGAGGCAGCCCACCATCTTTGTTATTGTTCTACTAGTATTTTCATACTTTTACTTGTATTAGTTGTTAACTTTTAATGCATACTTACATTTACTTTATTATTATTATTATTATTATTATTATTATTATAATTATTATTACCATTATTAGTATCATTCCTATTATTACTATCTTTTTTATTTTTCACTAACATTTGTTTATGGTACAACTTGACTAATAGGAAATCATTGTCTAATTTCAGGCTAACTCGTCTTAGGCTAGCACTAAATTCTAGGAGAATGCAGCCCTTCGAGAACCATGAAGTTGTTTTTAGGAATGAGGTCCAGAGGCGCTGTTTTTTAAGGCCCTGTCCTAGAGAGACTTTGCTGTGTCTATTTACCTTGACAACCCTGCTTATGACCACTCTTGGCATCCGATATAGTGTCACCTACCTGCTGAATCAGTTGGGGTGGGATGATTTCACTATCAGGAAGAGATTTAGCACTTACCCTAACTTAACCATGGAGTTCTTAAGCTCGTTATACTATGATCCTACCCGAGTGGTTCGGTTTTGGTCGTGGGTTGGCTACCTTTAGGTTGTTTGGCAACAAGTACCCGTTTCCACACATCACGAGCTGGCTGACTTATTAGGATTTCCTAATGGGCCTGATGCCATAATTAAGACTCCTAAAGATGCTTTTACTGCTTATGATCTGAATCAATTTTGGGGTACTCTGACTGGAAATTACAATCCTGAGCCTAATGGCAATGTTCACTGAGAGTATCCATAATCCTGGTATCAGGTATTTCCACAAGTCATTGGCCCACACCCTTTTTGGTAAGGAAGAAAATGTGACTTCAATCTTTAAGGACGAGCTTTATATCATGTTCTGTGCCTCTCAAAGTAAGCCGGTTAATGCAGCCCCCTTCATGCTAGCTAACTTTGCTAAGATCTCTCATGAGTCTTTAGGAGCTATTATTATTGGAGGCTTAATTACCATGATTGCTGACGCTATTGGGTCGCAGTATCATTTAAACCGTACTCGTGTTTTTGGTAGTTATCGCCTCATGGACATCAATTTCTGTTTTCAACCATGGAATTATTGCAAACCTTGGTCCTGTTGAGTTTGAACTACTGATTGACAATGTTGTTGTCCACCACTTTACCTTGCCGAATCATGAGAAACTAGGTGTGCATAACAAGGATAATTGGCTTTATGACTTGGAAGGTCAGAACGAGTCTCTGACTCCTCCTGACTCTCCACAAGCTTATGAGAACTTAGAAGCCGATATGCCTGATGTTATTACTCGTGGCTCAGCTATTCAGCTGGTTGTTCCACCTATTGATATTGTCACCGCAATTCATGCTCTATAGTCTGAAGTGGATTTCCTCCGAGGAGAGATGACTTCTCTTCGTGTGGATTTCTTAGGATTTATGGATGTGGTTCATGAATAATTTGACCATCTGTTCTAGATCGTTTACTCAGTCCGGCGTCCTGCTGAACCTCAGATGAGGCGTCACCATGGATAGTCTCAGTTGTATTCATCTCCCTGTTTTCTTAGGCTAGGATTTTGTTTTATTGTATCAGTGTTCCATTCCCGTACTATTCGTTCTTTTAATTATGTTGTATACTATTGGTATGCCGACAATGAACTATGTTTGTACTTTTGTTATTTCAATTAATGCAATTTCCCTTTCTGTAACTTTGTGTTGATGATATTTAGCAAGTTTAGAATTTTGCTTGGCTTGTTAAGTATCTATGTTAGTACTATCAGTAGGATCAAAACAAAGAAAAATAAAAAAATTAATAACAGGTTTTGTCTTCTGTTTCTGGACTTGCAGAAAAAAATTTTTGCACTTTTAACATAATAGCGTTCGCTATTATGCTGATGGCGTTCGCCACCAGTTCAAATTCCTGAATTTTCCTCATTCGCAACACATGATGTTCGCCATGTGCTTAATGGCGTTCGCCATTGCGTTGGAAACTGCAGTCTGCGCAGAATTCAGATTCTTGCGCGTTTTTTCTAGGGAATCACTCTAATCATCCTTTTTACACTCCCAAAACACCTTCCAACTACCCTCATTTAACCCCTCATTAATCCCTCATAACAACCAACATCTATATTCCACTAATTTTCCTATAAATTCATCAAATCCATCATCTTTCTCACACCCATCACTCACACTCTTCACTCACAAACCTTTTTCAACCATTCTCACTACCATCATTCTGCTAGTATACCTCCCTAGAGTCGCTGCTAACATCGACTACATGGGCATTACATTTCCTGAAAATGTCCTTGGTCAGAGCCAACGTTCTAGTTTTCTCAAATTGCAAAAAGGGCAGTCGTCGCGACCCGGGTATCCAGACACCACTGTTGTCCAGACCTTGGGTCTTTTCGATAGCGTGAATTAGATGCTTACAAACTTAGGTATGTCACAGTTCTATTTTATGAGTAATTCTACCTACATTAGGCTGACATATGAGTTTTAAGTCCTTTCTGTATGTCCACGGATCTGTCCCGTACTGATGGTTCCGTAGAGTTTAGAATGTTTAATGTCGATTACTCCTTGACCTTTGAGCAGATAGGTAATATTTTTTTATTTTCCTAGCGGTCCGGAGTATGCTACACATACACCTTTGGAGAGTGAGTGGGAACCTAATGTTCTAGAATTTGGCACAAAATCACTAATAAGACTTCCGACACATGGGAAGGTCTCAAAGCCACATCCATCCACAACCCAACCATTAGGTATTTCCACCGTATCCTAGCTAACACTATCTTTAGCCGGGAGAACACTAGAAATGTGAACTCAAAGATTTCTTTCTTCATCCATTGTGCGCTTTCCGAAACCAAGGTTAACCCGACACCATTTTACTTGCTACACCTCTAGTCTGCCAGCGGTAGAGCAGACGGTTCCATTTGTGTCGAAGGGATCATTACCTCAATAGCCTTACCTTTAGGATGGCATACCGATTCGGAGACCCTTGAGCGCTTACCAGCTCTATTTGCTGATCTTACCCACTGCCATGCCATGCGCCTAGTTAAGAATTTACCAAATGGCAAATATCACTTGATGATAGGCAACAGGGAGGTTAAAGGAGTCACATTGCCTTGTTCTAACGACATTAACATGCGTGTTAGCACTAATTGGATAGTTGATACCGAGGCCCCTGATCTTGAGCAGGAGAGAGCTGAGAGACATTACCATGATGTTATGGGATTTACTACACCTCAGTCCCGTATTCGTACCCGTGGTATCGATACACTCGGACCTAGCGCCCGTTCACACACTGCACATTTTTCTACTGACTCTTTTGCAGGTACACATCAGTCCCAGGAGGAATATGATTATGTAGCCATCCGGAGTTCACTAGATGATATTCTGTCCGAGCTTAGGCATCAGAATGACTTGGAGGCCGAACGTGATCTTTTACTCCGTAGCATGCAGAGACAGGAGGAGGAGCTTAGAGTCGCTGTTGATCAGATTGGCCAGCAGCAACAAGATTTTGCAGAGAGGACTCAACATGATATGGCTGACCTGATAGAGTAGATGAATGAAGTGCGCTTAGAGACGACTGATCTGAGAGACTTTATCAGACATGTACCACAGTCCGAGTGGGGTAGAGCAGGCCGTCTCAGAGGTAAAGCTTCCATGACCAGAGGCCGTGCACCTCGCCCTTGACGAGGTTTTATCACTCATTTCTTTCACCTTATTCTAAAATATTGAGGATAATGTTTAGTTCAAGTGTGGGGGAGGAGCTTTACTGTTTTATTTTCTTTCCTGTTATTTATGTTTTCTAGTTTTTACTTTTTAGTTTGTCTAGTTTATCTAGTCATATGCGCTGTTGAGTCCTATTTTACGCTATCTTATTCGCTTATTTGAAAATTCCCTTAATTTTGATCCCCAACAAATTTTTTTTTTATTTTCTGAATTCTTTGGCATGACACTCTGTGTATAGGTTGTTTTGCATTAGGCTATGTTAGATAGACTTGGGAAAGTTTTGTAAATATCAATATCGTTCCTACACCCTAGATTCCCTAAATATGTGATATTGATTTAAATAGATATTATGTCGAGACCTTATGCCTAGTTTCTTAGAAGTAGCCTCTTGATTAGTTTATACTAGCAGTCAACACCATCCTTATGCACAAAATAAGTAACGAACCGATGCAAATATGTGTTGATCTCAAAAATTTGAATATGTGATTTTTATAGAAAAAAAAGCGAATGAAAGACATGTTCCCGCTAAGTTAGGTGGTCATCACCCGACCATTTATCCTAAAGGTTCAGACTTTTGAAATTCACGAGCAAAAGAAAAGCATAATGTGCGAAAAAGAAGTTATTTTTGAGTAATGAGATCATATAACACAAACAGGTTCGATTACCATGTAAATACAAAGGATAACGGGCTTAATGTGATTGTGCGAGAATGAAAAAGAGGTGAAATAGAATGAAGGATATAGGTCGAGGTATAATGTCATGATTTAAATTGGTATTGCATAGGAAGGGAGTCTTTGTCCGCAAATGTGGATTTGTGTCATTACGATATCCTTGTTTTCACTATTTAGTACCTATCAGTTTAATATTAGCCTAGAAACCTTGCGCCTTAGTTGTTTTCAGTTGCGCTTTCGAAACCGGCATTGCACTCACTCTTTTAAATTCTGTTGGGAGTTTGCTTGAGGACAAGCAACGGTCTTAGTGTGGGGGAGTTTGACGACACAAATTTATATCGTATTTTTAGGCTCACTATGCACATTTTTAGTTCGTGTTTTTATCGAGTCTTGCTATACTTACTTCGTTTTTACTATGTTTTGTGTTTGCAGGAATAATAATCAAGATCCCGGAAGAAATGGAGAAAAGAAGCGAAAGAAAGAGAATAATCCAGCAGAGCAGCAAATTCTGCAGTCCCAGCTGATATGGCGTTCACCGTCCCTTGATGGCGTTCACCATTGCTTCCTGATGGCGCCCCTTTTTTAGTTCAGAGCATGGCGTTCGCCATGCCCCCATGGTGTTCGCCGTACAGTCGCGGGAGCAGTTTCATTGCATAATCCATTTCTGGAAGTTTTGGGGAGTTTTCTAACTCCCTTTCCCTCCAAATTCGAAGATAGCAGTTGAAGCATCAGATCCTCTATTTATAGGATCTCTGGGAGCAGTGAAAAAGTGTCGAGAAAGTACGCAGAAGCTCTGACGAAATTTCATTAGAATCTTAGGCACAAATTACCGATAAAAGCAACAATAACTCACATCGAGGGATTGTTGCAAATTCTGTACTCTTGTACTTTTGCTGTACTTTTTGGATCAAGATTAATACAAGTTCATTTCCGTTCTGTCCCGATTTATGTTACCACATTTTATTTACAGGTTTCTTTACTTTACTGCATTTTCAAAATAATTGTTACTTTTAAATTGTTTAACATGTTAAATTCAGATTATGTATGTTTAAAAATGGTAGACTTAGGATTAATTATGTCTGAGTAAATAATTGGAGACTGGCATGTGAGGACCGTCGTATTCGACGAGACTCCGTAGAAGCAATATATACGATACTATGATTGTATGTCAATTTGGTTTTAATTTCAAAGTTTAATGTTTCTTATTTCGACATGAGAATGTGAAGTAAGTTATGGTTTAGGCCGAGACCGCGAGAGCGTGAGGAGTGGACCAGATAGTGGAAATTAGGCAACTTATTTAAATACAGCGAGAGCGCTTTAGATATTGTTTAGGATATTATCGGTTTCCAAAGCGTGTTTCTTAGTTACCGGGCGAGCGAGAGCAAAATCTTAGGGTTAGGAAGCATGGTTTTTGTCAAGACCGCGATAGTGTGAGGCGGAGCCTTTAAGTCGGTTTATCCTACGGAATGGCAGTATAGTCATAGTTAGTATCCGTATTCTATAAGTCCCGTAGGTGCACGGAAATCACATTTCGGGCTCGTTTTAGTATTAAATTTCAGATTCTAAATTCCGTTCTTTATTTCCCGTTTAATTCCTGTTTCCCTTCAGCCTTAGCTTTGCACAACAACCTTGGATAACATTAGTTTGATAATCTGTCCCTGTGGGTTCGACAACCTTAGCTTTGCACAACACTTTTACTAAATATTTAATTGTTTCGTCTACAAAAACACTTTTCAAATAAGATCCTGATATCAATCATATTGTTTATTCAAAGATCCATCGACCTATTATATAATATGATAACATTAAGTTTCAATATTATATATGTAAACCAAATCTAGATCTATATATAGACTCTAACTTTTAATAGATAATACTTAGGTCAAAATTCAAAAGCATCTTTCGCCATTACATAGATCCACAAATCATGTTATAAACGATTAAGTCATGTTTGGTCATAAAAGCATTATCTTTGATTTAATCTTAAGAGCACCTCTCGACATCAAATAGATTCACAAATATAACATGCATTATACAATAGTATAAAGATCAAATATGTTTAATTAACTAAACGGACATAACATCATGACTAAATCAAAAGCACATTAGTCATAATAAATACGAACCTATCCCTAACAAAAAAGATAACATTGTCGAAATCATTGACTAAATCCACTTTGTCAAGACTTTGGCATGAAAAACGTCCAACTCTCTTTCACCGGTACTACTAAAATAAACTATGAAATTAATGAATGTGTACATAGTATCTTCTTAAATGACTACCCAATTAGCCTTTTCACTTTTTTATGCGAAATGTGGCTCACCCCAACAAATTTGTCCTGTTTTTGCAGACCACACTTTTTGGTTTCCAATCAAACATGTTTTTTCAATAACTTAATGAATTGTTAGCAACTTAATTAAATATAATCAATATAGAATTATCAAAACAAAGCATATCTATATATAATTTACTACACCATCAAATACAACCAAAGATACAATGAACTTCTTCATCATTTCACATTCATTGGCCATTTCTAGATTTCTAGATTCAGATTTGAACGTTTCTGTCGCTCTTTGGTATTTTTTCTCTTCAAACCCCAAGGTCAACCCCATGAAGGTTTCTTAGGGCCGCCACCGTCGCCCTCCACTTACTCCATCTTTCAACGGTACCATTTTTCTCCATTCTTCTTTTCCTTTATTGGTTATGCAATATTTGCTATTTTAAGATCTTCAAGAGTGGTTATGTGACTGGCTCGGAGGATTTGGTTTAAAGTCATAATCTTAGGATTAGGGACCTTCCTTCTTCTGTGTCATTCACCTCCATTTTTGGGATCTGTAGCATTATTGGTTGTTATTTTTCTGGACGGTTAAAACAAGGGGAGCGTGGAACAAACAGGGATGTACTCCAACAACCTAATATGGAAAGCGAAAGGGGGTAAAGGAAATGGCCAAAACCTAGAAACTCTCAGTAGCTTTTTCTTTACGGAATTTCCGGACTCTTATAATGCCCGTGATATGTTCAACATCTTTAAAGATTACGGAATCGTCGAAGAAGTCTTCATCTCATTCAGGAGAGATAGGAGGGGAAAACGGTTTGGTTTTGTTAGATTTAGAGATATTGAGAGTACTAGAACGCTGGGGATTAAACTGGATAATAGTATTATTTCTGGAAAGAAATTATATGCAAATTTACCACGATATCATAGGAGCATGAATAACATTGCAAGTGGTAGGGTGAATGAGAATAATTTTCAAGCGACGAAAGGCACTGCAGATAGAGGGAACGTGAGACTAAAATCCGGTGGAAGGAGGGTGGCAGCAAGATAGTGTAAATCCTTCTTTTGCTCAGGTGGTTCTTGGAGTAGACAAAGTAAGAAACCAAAAGGGGGATAATCGGGCAAAGGGATATACGAAAAAGTTCAAGGAGGACGATGAACTCAAAAAACTTTCTTTTGCGCATCTACATATTAACGTGGCAGATAAGGATTTAATTAGATTTGAGAGATCTTTTGTCGGTATAGTTAATCGGAGTGGTGATAGCTACAACATTCAAGATGCTCTGCATTCTAAAGGTTACTTCAGAATTAAGGCCACACCAATGGGGGCCAATATGTGTTTATTAGAAGACATTGATGAAGGGGAGGTGAAAGTGCTGATTGAGGAAGACAAAGCTTGGGTAACCAAATGGTTCTCTGAGATTCATCCATGGTCTCCAAGAGACGTGGACAACGAGAGACTCACGTGGTTACGTTGCTACGGGCTTCACTGCCATGCCTGGCGTCCTGAGTTATTCAAGCTGATCTCAAGTACGATAGGTGAATTCATAAGATGCGATAAACAGACTGAGGAGTTAGAGTCTTTTGATGTTGCGAGGTTTCTGGTAAAAAAAAATACCCCATGAACTTGAACGAGATTTTTAATGTTGGGGTGAATAAGGAGGTGTATACAATTAAACTTATTGAAGACTTTCACGGTCCCAAGAGATTGCCTGTGGGGGATGAGTCTGAGATAGTGAGTGAATTTGATAACGAAGAAGAAGATGATGACTTTAACAGTGATGGAAGAAGTGGCGATGGAGGTGGTGGTTGGGATAGTTTAGAAGAAGGGGATGATGGTGATGATGGTGGTGAATTTGGTGGTGAAAGAGACCCTTTACAAACCAGAAAGGACAAATCTGAAACAGTCAGAAATAGGGCCTCTGAACCTACTAATAAAGTGACCGATAGAGTAGCTGAGACTGTTGTTGCAGGTGTAGTAGGCGCAAGACACGAGGTCGAGGGGTGTAATGAGTACACAGATAAAAACAAAAGAAAGGAGACAAAAAATATTCAAAAAGCGACGGTTCATACTGAAAAGCAGGTGGATTGTTTGGATATCCCAAGCCCATTACATCAAGTTTTAGATATTGGACGGTCTGACCCAAAGGATTTTGCTGTGGATAAGGATTTCAACATGGGTGGTAATCTGGATAACCAAGATGGGCTTATAGACATGGGTTGGTGCCACTCTCGTTTTGGGCCAAACCATGGTCATGAAGGAGGTTCTGATCTAGGGACTATTTTAGTTCCTACAAAGATTAGATCAACTAAACCTATTAAGGATATATATGCAAAATTACAGATTCCTTTTTCACCCTCCTATTTTGCTGCTTTATTACAATCAGATATTCCTAAACAACACGATGCAGTTACGGTACAAGGGCCTCACCCAGTCGAGATAGAAGATTCTTCCTCAAGATTCTCTGGAGGAAGTATTCTGTGTTGTGATTTAGTGAGTGATGGTGATGTAATTCAAAGTAATATTCGTATTCGTAAATCTGTAGAGGATCTGCCTGCAAAGATTTGGTCTACGATGAAAAGTATGAGGATTATTGGTGTTGAGGGGGATGACCATTTCGTGGGAAGAATAAGGAGGATGGAGGACAGGGAGAGATTGTTATTCGATGAAAAGAAGGAGTCAGCTATCATTGGTAAATGAATTGCGTTACTTTAAACGTAAGAGGGTGTGGTGGTAGATTAAAAAAAAAGAAAAATCAGAAGTATTATCATGAAGGGTGGGGCAGACATTTGTTTTCTTCAAGAAACCAAATGCAAAAGCATGACAGACGAAATTGCTTTTAGTTTATGGGGGAGTAATGAAGTTGAATGGTCTGCAAGTAGCTCAGAAGGATTATCAGGAGGGTTGCTAATCTTGTGGAGAAAGAGTTTTATCGTACAAGTTTCAAGTCATAGAGGGACAAGTTTCTTATGTATTAAATCAATGTGGAGAAATAAAGTTGTATTCTTTGTTAATATTTACTCGGGTTGTAGTATATCAGAAAAAGAAGACTTTGGGTTGAGTTAATTGAATTAAAATCTAAGAATCATGGGGCTAGTTGGGTGATAGGTGGTGACTTTAATGCCATTAAGGAGTCAGTGGAAATATTTGGTAGAGGTAGGGAGAACAAGGCAGAAATGAAGGAGTTCAAAGATTTCATAGATGCTATGGAACTTGAAGATTTCCCTATCTTGGCCAATAAATTATCATACTGTAACCACGACGGTTCAAGTATGAGTAGAATTAATAGATTCATCATTTCTGGGGACATTGCCAATAATTGGAATACTGTGTTTCAATTCGTGGGTCAGCGGGATATTTCTGATCATCGTCCCGTTTGGCTAAAAGGGAGGAATACAAATTGGGGGCCTAAGACTTTTAAGGTCTTTGATTCATGGTTTGACCACCCAAATTTCTTGGACTTTGTAAAGAAGAAATGGGAATCTTTTAAGGTTGAGGGAAGTGCATCTCAAATCTTAACCAAGAAATTTCAACTGTTACGGGCTAGACTACGCTGGTGGAACATCCATGTTTTTGGATGAATTGATCTGCAAGTTGAGAATCACACAGAGATTATTAATAAAGTGGAGGAGGATATGTCTAATACTGGAGGAATAGTATCAGTGGAATCTCTCAATGAAGGAAGTATAGCGCAGAGAGAATTATGGAAGGCCTTGAAGTTGAAGGAGAGTTTTCTGCATCAAAAATCCAAAGTTAATTGGATCCAAAAGGGATATTTGAACTCAAAGTTCTTTCATAACTCACTCAAATATAGAGCTAGGAGAAATAATATTACTTCAGTCAGACAGGGGGAAGAGATTATAGAGGATGTCAGTCGTATTAAATTGCATGTTAAAAAGCATTTCAAAGGCATGTTTAGCAAACCCAATATTTCTCGTCCATATCTCAATTTAGATGGTTTGTCGAAATTATCTAGTGAGGATAGTTTGATGTTGGAGAGAGAATTTGAGGAGGAGGAAATTTTGTATGCAATTAGGAGCTGTTCACCGGACCGCAGCCCAGGCCCTGATGGCTTAAGTTTGGGTTTTATTCAAAGATGTTGGGAGGTGATTCAATTTGATTTCATCAACTGTTTACAAGAATTATTTAGAACTGATAAACTTCCAAAGGCTATGACTTCTTCTTTTCTTACTTTGATTCCAAAAGTCGACAATCCTCAGAATTTGGAAGATTACCGTCCCATATGTTTAATCAGTTGTGTTTATAAAGTGATATCCAAACTGGTGGCAGATAAGATCAAGAAGGTTATCGGTAAATTGATATCAAAATCTCAGTCAGCTTTTATACCCGGTCGGCAGATTTTGGATGGTGTTTTAGTTCTGAATGAAATCATTGATCTAGTTAAAAGGAGAAAACAAAGCTGTGTCTTTCTGAAGGTAGATTTTTCTAAGGCATACGACTGTGTCAACTGGACTTACTTGAGACAAGTTTTAGTTTCGATGGGGTTTGGTCAGCGATGGATTAGTTGGTTGAATGAGGGAGTTTTTAAGAGTTTCATGTCTGTATTGGTTAATGGCAGTCCCACTTCTGATTTTGAGGTGCACCGTGGATTACGGCAGGGCGATCCGTTATCCGCTTTCTTATTTGCCATTGCCATTGAAGGTTTTGCTTTTCTTGTCAAAAGGGCTTCCAACCTGGGTATGCTACAGGGATTCCAGATAAACAATTAATTTAGTTATGAGTGTTGCAGTTTGCGGACGATACAGTTATACTAAGTAATGGAGCATGGTCAAATTTGTGGGCATTTAAGGCAATTCTTAAAGGTTTTGAACTTGTGTCAGGGCTAACGGTCAACACGGGAAAGACAAGGTTGTTTGGAATTAATGTGGAGAATAATTTTCTTAGAGCGGCAGAACAGTTTTTGGCCTGTAGGATTGGTAAGATTCCTTTCTTGTTTTGGGGTTTAAGAATAGGTGATAACCATAGGAGAATCTCATACTGGGATCCAATCATCAACTGTTTCAAACGTAGGCTGACAAAATGGAAGGGCAGATTGCTTTCAATAGGGGGTAGAGTGTCTCTGATAAATTCTGTCATGTCTAATCTCTCAATCCATTACTTTTCTTTCTTTAAGGCTCCCAAGAACGTCTTAAAATATCTAATATCAATCCAAAGAAAATTTCTTTGGCAAGGGTTTGATGATAAGACGAGAATAACTTGGATAAGTTGGGCGGACACTTGTAAAAGCAATGCTGATGGAGGTTTAGGTGTGAAAAATCTTGGCTGTTTTAATGAAGCTCTTTTGTCTAAGTGGAAGTGGAGATTTTGAATGAGTCAATGGCCATTTGGAGTCCGATAATGCGAGAGAGATATGGGGAGCAATTCAAGTTCTTAACTTCTAAGGATAACGGAGTTGGTAGACAGACTGATTCGCAATGGTGGAGAGATTTGATGAGTTTTAATTTTCTCTCTACTTCCGCCTTGTTCTGTAATTCCATATCTTGCAGGTTGGGAAATGGCAAGTCGATTATGTTTTAGAAGGCGCGATGGTTGGGGAATTGGCCTTTGCAAGAGCTGTTTCCTGCACTTTTCTTTGCAGCAGAGAATCAGGATTGTTGCATTCATGAGATGGGAGAGTGGGAGAACAAAGTTTGGATATGGAATTTGTATTCTGACAGTGTGCAGGTTGAACATTTGGATGAATTCTATAATCTGAATTTACTGTTGCAAGATGTCGATATTCAACCGGACATTCAAGATAGCTTTATATGGTTTAAAAGTAAGTCTAGTAGTTATACTGTTAAATCTTACTATGAGATTTTGGTTAGTGGACAGCGGGCGAACTCTACCGCTTCCGACATCAAGGAATTATTGGAAGATTTGTGGGTCAGTTTGGTTCCGTTCAAAGTGCAAATTTTTGGTTGGAGAATGTTGTTAAATAGACTTCCGACGAGGGGTAATTTGCTTCGACGTAATGTGATTTCAAGTCCTCAGGACACGATATGTACTTTCTGTTTTAATCACTTAGAGGATGGTCAGCACCTGTTTATTTTCTGTCCGAAAACGCAAGGTATATGGCAAAAAAATTTTGCCTGGTTGGAGATAGATCGTGTTCAAGCATCATCCATCAATACACATCACTACGCCAAAATTGGCTTTTCACAGCGCACCAAAGACAACACTTTTTGGACAAAGCGCTGCTATAGGTCTTTAAAAAATTTCGCTAAGAAAAAGCGCTGTAAAAGACAGACTTTAGAAAGCGCTTTTTAAAAGCACTGTTAAATGCCTTAAATAGAATCCATCTTAGAAAGCGCTTTTTGAAAAGCGCTGCTATAAGTTTTACCTTAGAAAGCGCTTTAAAAAAGCGCTCTTATAGGTTAACCTTAGAATGCGTTTTCAGAAAGCGCTGCTATAGGTCTTAAATTCTCCTCACTTTAGAAAGCGCTTTATAAGGAAACCGCTCTCATAGGTAGCACTTAAGAAAGCGCTTTTTGAAAAGCGCCCTCTAAGGTCATTTATGAATTAAAATATAAAACACATTTCATATCATTTTCAGAAACATCTTTTCATTTTCTGCTCTCGATCGTTCTTTCTGCTGAAACCCTTGCGACGTTCAATCGTTCTTGCATGCTGAAACTGCTTTCATTGCCGTCGTTCTTGAAAACGTTGCCGTCACCGTAGCCGTCGTTCTTGAAAACGTTGTCGTCACTGTAGTCGTCATTCTGAAAACGCTGCCGTCACCGAAAACCATCGTTCATTCTGGTATTCGTGAAGGAGAAGACGAAAACGAAAAGAAGAGGTACGTTGTTGTTGTTGTTGTTCTTGCTTCATACATTGTTGTTGTTGTTGCCGTTCATTCTTGTCGTCAATATTGTCGTCGTTCTGTTGTTGTTGTTGTCGTTCTGTTGCTGCTGTACATTATATTGATGTTCCATTTTTGTTGTTGTTTACGAGTTAGTGTTTTATAAGAAGTTTTGTTCATGTGTATTGCGTATTCGATTCCGAACCGCTTCGATTGTGTTGCAGCTAAGTAGCTATGTTAGTAACCTCTGTTGTTGTTTACGATTTGGTGTTCATGAGAAGTTTTATTTTTGTTATTACATGATATTACATAGTATGTTTCTTGAAATCTCTTTTGTTGTTACATAGTATTATACTCAGAACTTGTTTTGTTTTATATTAGTACAGAATATTAATGGATATTAGTTAAAGTCTGGAGATTGTTTTGTATAGAACTTGTTTTGTTTGATATTAGTACAGAATATTGTTTTGTTTTGTTTTATATTTGTTTTGTTTTGTTTTGTTTATATAAGACATTATTTTAAGATTATTTTGTTTTAGCATATATAAGACATTATTTTTTAGGATTAAGTTATGTTAATTAGTTTGTTTATTTAGATTATGATAGGTTATTAACCAATGTTTTTATTTCTTATATATTTGAAATTTCTTTATTTCTAACATTATTTTATTTAAAATTTAACCTTTGTTTTTAAGGATTGTTAATCATTATTTAGATTAATTAGTTTACATTATTTTCATTTATTAAAAATTCTCAAAAATATTTTTTAGTGTGCTTTTGTATATTATCTTTTCAATTTTTGATTTTTTTGCTTAGAATAGAATTGTTTAGGATGTTTTTTTTTTGGTAGTCTCGTTTTTAATTTGCATTAATCTTCTTGGCTTCTAATTTGGTGACTTGTAACTTATGTTCCTTTTGTTTGATCTTATAATTGTGATTTGTATTGGCTATTGTTTTTGTGATATACAATGTTTTGGTTTTCTTTTATGGAATATGGATTTATAGAAATATGCATGTGTAAGCTGAATTTAGTTTCTTTAACTTGAGATTGTTGCTCTTTTATATGAATTTAGTTTTTCTGTCATTTAATTTTTGTTTTTTTTTCTTTCTTACAGGTCAAATGGCTAGTAACCAGGACGATACACACGAGACACATGATGAAAATGAAGCTCAGAATAAACCTTTGAATGTAGAAAGTAAAATAAAACGTGGAATACCTATTATGAAAAATATAATCCGTGCTAGAGATAAAGGGATCAAGTATGATGTACATTAGAGTGATGAGAACCAACTAATTGAGCCTAACGGTTCAATGTTGTCTTCATACATTGGTTCACTTGTCCGTCAGCATATTCCAATTACCAGTGATAATTGGAGGAGTCCAAAGTTGAAAGCTGGTAAAGATAAGATATGGACTGAGATACAGGTACTTTAATTTACTTATACTAACACACTTTATGTTTATATGTTTATATGATAAGATAAGTCTTTAATTTACTTATACTAACACACTTTACGTTTATATGTGTATGTTTTTTTGTAGAGGTCCTTTAATATTGATGAAAGCCGGAAAAAATATTGTCTTCAGTTGGCCAGAAAGAGACTCAGAGGGTTCCGAGCCTTATTATCAAACAAATATCTTAGGGATGCGGATAAAAATTTTGTTGAAGCAGAACTTCCACAGTTGTATACGAACGTGATTGAACCCGAAGAATGGAGCACGTTTGTAGCCAAACGGAAAATCGAAGAATTCAACGTAATGTTATCTTGTCATGTCTATTAATTGTATTATATACTTGTTGCATTAGTTTGTTCTGATATGACTTAAACTTGTTTATCCAGAATTTGAGTGCCATTAATCGGCAAAGAGCATCAAAACCCGCGTATCCATACAGAAAAGGGCGTTTGGGATATGCACGGTTACTGCAAAAATTGGTATGTATATATTAATGCTATGATTTTATTAATTGTATTATTGTGTTATACTTGATGAATTTATTATTTAACTAAATGTGTAGTTAGAAGAGACGAAAAGTGAAGAATCATCACTTCTGGGACATGTTTTGTGGAAGGAAGCTCGTGTGGGTAAGGATGGAGTTGTTAGGGAAGATGTTCAGCATGTTTATGACAAATGTGTAAGTATAACATTATGTCTTTAAGTTAATCGAAATTTTATTAAAATATAATTAATTTGTAATCCCCACTAATAATTTTCGATATGTCAATGAATTTCAGGAGACTCTATCTAAATCCTTAACCACAGGCGAGGAGGATTGCAGGAGCATTCTTAGTCGAGTACTAAATGTTCCTGAGTATTCCGGCCGGGTGAGAGGTAAAGGATTTGGTGTGACTCCATCTTCCTTGTATCCAAAGAAAAAAAATCCCAGCAACTGAGAATTGCAAAAGGATTTGGAGGAACTAAAGGCACAAGTCTGTGAATTGCAAAAGGATAAAGAGAGATATTAGGCAGAAAAGCGCGGTTCCGGTTTGAAAGATACTAGTGACAAAGCTAGTATCAATTGTCAAAATAAAATTCCCGAGGTAATTAGCACATATTTATTTTAATTAAATTAACACATTTATTTTAATTGACCTTTATACACATTAACAGTTACATATTTATTATTGCTTCAGGGCATTTCATCTTGCCAGCTCTATTTGTCGTTACCGACTTATCGCATGGTTGGCAAGGGAAAAGTGAATAACCATGTGGGATAGTTACTTCACCATCAACCGCTCCCTCATGGACATCTGAAAGTGTCGGTTGATATCGCTTTAGATACGGATGCGGTACTACCCATACCTGACTCAGTTTCAGAGGTTACATTGCTGCGAGATGCAATAGGTTCGTTTGTTGCATGGCCGTTAGATCTCATTTCCATAGATGATGAGGTATATTGAAAACCATTACGAATCTCTTAGTATTCAAATGTCAAATCTGAACGATTATGAAAATCATTCTGAACCATTACTTACATTTTTTTTTTACATGGTAATGTTAGACTCTTACAAAACTCGCAGCTAAGAATAAAGGGGTTTTGCGCCAAAATGAGTATGTTGCATCATAAAGAGAGGTACATTTTAAGTGTTATTCTATTATCCGAATTCAAAAGTTTCATGATTTTCTACTTTACCAAACTTATATGATTGTTAGGTTCCTGCTCAAGGTTCACAACATGCCAGCAAGAAAAAAGCTCCTACTAGGACCGTGCAGGCAAAAAGAGCTCCTCCTTGCTTTCAGTCGTGTCTAGAAACACTTATGGCAATGTCAGATTTGATGGATGGTGTCATTCGTCAAATAGAAATGGACGAAGGTGTTTTTGGTTTTCCTCATTCCAAGATAATCGGAAGAGAGGACATGGAGCAGATTTTCAAGCATATTGAATTAGGCATCGATGTTATGCATTCATACATCTGGTACTCCGATCAATATATTATTTATTTAGTTGAACAATTTATTTACACATTTCAATGAAAATAGTCTAATGTTTATTATGTTTTTATTTAAGGTGCTTGTATGAAAAATTGATGCTGGGGACGGAATTGTCAAACAAATTCTGTTTCTTCTCTTGCACCCTTGTCAATGCACCGACAATTGGTATGAATGCACTTTCAGTAAGAGACCACTTAACTGAGAGATTTATGGCCAGCAAGACAGAAAGTTTGTTTCTTTTACCGTATAATATTGGAAACGGGTAAGATTTTCATTCTAATCTTTAATTTGTATCTTTTGCGTAGAAATTATCCATCTAAAATTTTGTTATATTTTACAGTGGACACTGGTTGTTGGTTGCCATTAATCCTACAAGAGAAGTGGTCTATTATCTGAATTCATTGGATACTGATTGGTCAACATATCAGGATATGAAGGATGTGGTTGATACGTAAGTGAGATTGTTCAAAATATTCGTGTGTATTTGTATATTTAATTATTTCTGTGAGATTGTTCTAAATTTACATTTTTCTTTTATAGAGCAATACTCGTATACCGAGCACAAAGAGAATCTCGAGTAGCACGGGCTAAAGCAACCAACGTTACATGGGTCAAAGTGGAGGTATATTAATTTTCACAATGTTGCTTATTAGTGATGCTACTTGATAACACAAAACAACTATATATTAATTCTTATTTGTTTGTCTATGTGTAGTGCCCTCGTCAGCGTAATGGCATAGACTGCGGGTATTTCATTTTGAGGTTTATGAGAGAAATCCTTCAAATGGATCGATTAGAGATTCCTATTACGGTATGCATGGATTTATAACTTAGGATTTATTTTAATATTTATCGGATATGTCATATAATTTATTATTTTTAACTAAATCATGTATATTTTGTTTTGTTATGTAGTACTTTGATGAATACGCGTGTTCTCATTACACGAAGGATAAATTGCATGAAATTAAGGAGGAATTGTGTGAATACCTTATTGAAAAAAGGATCCTATATATATAAGGTATAGGATTATGGGATTATGTGAATGTATAGTTTTGTGAATGGTTTATTTTATGGGATAGTATAGTTTTGTGAATGGTTTATGTTATTTATGTGATTTATGTGATTTATGGGATTATGTGAATGTATAGTTTTGTGAATGGTTTATTTTATGGGATAGTATAGTTTTGTGAATGGTTTTGTGAATGGTTTGTGAATGGGATAGTATAGCACAGATATTAGTTTTATGTGGTTTATGTGATTTATGGGATAGTATAGTTTTGTGAATGGTTTATGTTATTTATGTTATTTATGTGATTTATGGGATTATGTGAATGTATAGTTTTGTGAATGGTGAAATATACAGGTTTATTGAAATGACTTGAATTATACAGGCTTCTGCATAAAAAAATGATTAAAATGGGATTTAAAAAAAAAAATCATTAAAATTATACGTAGAGAAAAGACAGCGCTTTCTAGAAAAAACGCTGTCTATAGTTCACAACAGAAAGCGCTTTTCCTAAAAAGCGCCCTCTAAAGTTATAGAAAAATTGATAACTAAAATTATAGGCATACATTAGACAGTGCTTTAAAAAGCACTGTCTAAAGGGGGACTTTAGAAAGCGCTTTTCCAAAAAAGCGCCCTCTAAAGTTATAGAAAAATTGCTAACTAAAATTATAGGCATACATTAGACAGTGCTTTTTCTTGAAAAAGCGCCCTCTAATGTATACTTTAGAGAGCGCTTTTTCATAAATAAAAAGCGCTGTCTTTACCTACGACAGCGCTACCTTAGGCAGCGCTTTTAAGCGCTGTCTAAGGCCTAAAAAAGCGTTGTCTAATGTCTTGTTTGGCGTAGTGCATCTATCTTCTTGGCAGAGGATTTTGAAGGGTAAGTGTTCTAGCATCATAGCTACACGTATTTGGCTGGTAGTATGTGGGGGAATATGGTGGGCAAGGAACCAAATTGTATTTAATGACGGTTATTGTGATCCGGAAGAAATTGTAACTAGGATCAAATTTTTGTCTTGGTGGTGGATCCTTATTTTAAGTAAGGGAACTATGTCATGTAATTTTTATCAGTGACATTTGTATCCCTTTGATTTTTTTGTAAGGTTCGATTCAAACCTTATGGTTTTGGTTGTAAATTGGGTTGGGTATCCCTTATACCCCTATTAATGTTAATATAATCACCTGCTTATAAAAAAAAATACAACCAAAAATTCTAATTAACAGTCAACCAAACATCATTCATGCCTCACAATTGAATAACTAAAAGATGGCGAGTGTTTCTCTCATACCATGCAAATCATTTTACATCAATCAAATTAATTTCCATCTATATCAATGTAAACAAAATTGTCAACCATAGATCACTAAGGTATTTTATATAGTGTAAGATGGTTAGACTCTGAAGTAAATGATTCTTTTTTGGAATTTAAAGAGCTTTAGGTTCAAGAGAGAAATCATTCTACAATACTTTTTCATTCATACTATATTTTCTTTCAAAGTATGATTCCTCTATTTTCCACAATATTTTTCATTTTATCTTTATTTCTTTTATCATTTTTATTTTTCATTTGACATTCTTTCTTTTTCATATTGCCAATCTTTCAAAATATAACTCATGCATCATTTTTCATTTTGACCACTTTCACAATAGAGCTAATATTCTCCTTAACTTGTTCAAAACATAGTATATATTGAATGTTCTCTTAACCTTAAGGAAAAATGACATCATTTTTTATTTTTAGGACCAGGCTTGTAATTTTTTCAAAAGAACATATTTTCAAATTTTAGATTAAAGCGGTATGAGGGACCACTTACGACATGTAGGCTTTATTAGTCAAGTGGCCTTCACCCAAAATTCAAACAATGCCTTGATAATTTCCATGGTTTTCGAAAAATTGATTAATTAACACAAATTTAGTGAAAATAATACCAGGTCATGCAATGACGATTTCTCAGAATATTTAGTAAAAAATGGAAAACTCACACATATCTCATCATGATAGGTTAAAGATCAAATGAATGTTTAACAATTTGATCACATAAATGGAAGTATACTTTGAAAAACGAAAAAAATGTTATAGTCATTCTAATTTTGAAGGATAGCCACAAGCTTAACATTGGAATAAAGCTTTTGACACACAAAAAAAAAAAAAAAGTATACTTCATACAAGTCTGTTTGATTAAGACTTAAGGCATCAGATCATGTATAAACATAAAAATTCAATTATTTTGGATAGTTTATTAGCATGTCAACACAAAAAATGAAAGAATTTGTTGAACTAGAAAGCATGAAGCCTACTAAAAAGTAAATTGTAGTCTAATTGGTGTGCATAGTATAAATTTCACCCCTCTCTAAAAATTGGATTGATCGTGGACGATATACATTGTGATGTTGAGGTCAAGATTGTTAAAATCGTGATTTAAAACCTAAACTCTTAAATTTTACGTTTCTAAGTCGGTATTTAGTGGTAAATCGCAGGTAAAATCATTTTTAAGTAAAATCGTATACTAGAACGGCTTTACACGATTTAAATCTCTCTAAAATCTGTAAAATTGTGTAAAATCGTTGGATTTTACTCTTTGACTTTATTTTACCTTTTTTTTTCTTGAAATTTTAAAAAGCTCAACCCAATAAAACTTCTCCCACTTTATTTATCTACTTTAAGTAACTTCTTTTTTCATTAGACATTAGACTTTTCATGTACCAGAGCAATGAAGATTAAAAGCTTTTATTCATTTGTACGACGCTGGACCAGAACTTCAACGACAATATTCCGTGAGTTTTATTCATTGATTGGTAAGTATCTAAAAAGTGAACCTTCTTCACAAATAAATAACAAAGCAATGTTATGTTACTATTTTATGATGTGATTGTATGTAACCTTGGTGTGTTACTATGTTTGTTACACTTTTGTTAGTTTTGTTATTATGTGTCTTTGAATGCTACTATGGTTTGTTAATCTAAGTGATTGTTATAGTGTTTTGCTATTTTTATTATTTTAATATACCAATTTAATAGAAGTTGATTTGATTTATTGTGCATACTCTTTTAATTAAAATTTATTATTTAAATTTGATTATTTTCTTATTTAAATATATATTTTATATTATTTTAACATGAGGTAAATTTTACGATTTTACGTTTCGATTTTACCTAGTCAAAACGTGTTAAGGTAAAAACTCGATTCTGCCAACCTTGGTTAAGGTAATTACTTACATAAGACTAGCATAAAACAAAATATGGTTTTGAGGCCTTTTGTTGAGCAAACTTTCCCTCACTTAATGAATGCAACACAAGAACCAACATTTTATTTTAGGCTCTAGTTTGTTGGGTGAATGGTTGCTTGCAGAGAAAATTATGTAGGAAAAGTATTTTTAAAACTAATGTCCTCAAAAACCATTTTTAGCTTCAATTACCTATAAATGCTTAAAAATTGATTAAACGAACTAGAAAATGTATAAATCAAATAACAATGAAAAAAGTTGGATTTCCTTGTAATAAACACTTGCTTACTGTCATTAACTCGACACATGTGTTAGGAAGGATAGAAGTATGCACATAGGAAAGATCGTTTGATTGAAATTTTTATGTGTTGTTTAATTTCTTTGGTCAATGGCACACTACTGGTAGTATGGCTCATTGAGTTTTCAGGGTTGATAACGAAAAATCGTATCGTATTTTTAGGCTCATTACGCATATGTTTCGTCTGTTTTATTTGCATTTGACTATGTTTTGTGTGTTTTGTAGTTGACTACTTCATCTGTTGCGAAATCGGGAGAAAAGTCGAAAAAGAGTGAAAGAAGAGGGAAAATCCAGCAAGAAAGAAGAAAATCTGTTGTTTTACTGATATGACGTTCGCCATGGCTTAGTGTTGTGGTGAAAATCGGATAACAAATTATTAATTAATTTGCATCATATTTCTTTTACAACCGACTTTGATTTATCCAAAGGAAAGGTTCAAGATCGTTAGAAAAACCTAAAGGGAAGATCTAAGGTTCGGGGGTTGGTTACGCCTAGGGAATGTATTAGCATCCTAAACGTTCGTAGTACTCTACGGGAACCTCTTGTTTTAATGTTATCTTATGTTTGCTAAAGGTTCTATGCTAAAGGTTAAAACCCTAGGGGTTAATATCTAAGTATACTCGATAAAGCATCGCACTTTACGCCTACGTATCCTCGGGAATAGAATCAGAGTATGCGTAGTTCTACTTCTACTGAATGATTGACTGTGGTCAATATTTAGAGGGGAAATGAGTACAAGCTCATTGTAGAGTTTAAGAACTCTCTAGATCTAGTTGAAATGGACCTAAGTTGAAGTTTAGTCAGTAGGGGAAGTGATAAATTCATTAGGATGAATATCACTAAGAGTTGAAGAACTCTTCCTAAAGCTAGTTATGGTTTCTATGGCTCTGATGAGGCCAAGAAACAAGTTTTCTTCCTAAGAGATTACTTAGGTTAAGATGGGGGCTATGACTTTAAGAGTCAACACTATTCACCTTCCTTTGGAATGGGGGAGAAAATTTGATAAGATAATAGAGAGATAATAAGTTAATGTAAACATGATGATATAAAAGACATGAATAAAATAATGAGATGAGATAAAATCAAGATGTTAAAGCAAAGTGAGAATTAAACACATAATGATCAAACACATTAGGTATAACATGGCATGATGAAAAAGAAAGTGCAATAAAACCTTAATGAGTATTTCTAATCTTAATCAAGAATAAAGTCTCAAAATTAAATATTTTTGATAATTTTCTTTTATATATGGAAAAATAGGTTTAATAAAGGAAATGAAGCAAAAAGAAGGGAAGAAAAAATGATAAGAAATAAACAAGTTATGATATTTAGAAATTGAAGCATTAATTTAAAAAAATAGGTAAAATTAACAAGTGATAAAAAGATGAGAAATGGCAATCTTAAGGTTTGAACCCATGTCATCACACATACAGCTTAAAACCAAAGCCAACAAGCCATCGCGCATATTCAAACACATAGTGACAACATAAATATATATTATGAAGTGAGCAAGAAACAGGAAAATAAAAAAAAGGTTGGGCGAGGGGATCGAACCCCCGTCATGTGGGTGAAATAGTGAAGGCAGGGCGTGTTTGCTACCGTTGGGACGGTCAATACATCCGGTAATAAACATGACTTAATAAATATATAAAGCAATCTTGCGCGCATGTTTCAAAACAAAACAAACCAATACAGCCATGGCAGCCATCACGTATTGTGTTCATCAATAGAGTACATATCACGAATCAATGGCCTAGGGATATTGCACAAAGTGTAACAAACATGTTAAGACATTAAAGTCATAAGCCAGGTTCAATCAAACACTACGCTAGAAGCAAAACAGGTGCACGATTCAACTAAGCAACAGGGTATAAACAAACACGTCAGCAACAAGCATACACAAACACATTTGATATCAGGTAAAAATACAACATGTAAAATGTAGAATTTAAAAGCAACAAGGTATGGATATTGGACACATGATGTCAACACAGAGCACAAAACCACAACAGTAACTTAGGAACGTATTAAGAACAAATTATAGCTATCATACATCAAATTAGTGGCATGACAACTAAGGTGTATGTGCGTGATCGAGCAGGCATGTGCTTATGTGTGGCATAATAAGAGTTAACAACATAAATTACAAACTACACTTAATGAACCAATGATGAACAAATAGTTAAACACAAGACTGAGACCAAGGCAGCCATAGCATTTCCTCTCAAAAAACAAGATATGCATACATTCACATATCGCAAAGACAGACACATACATTTAATCCATAAAGAACATGATATCCTAAGTAAAAAAAAAGCATAGAACTGTGACAGCTGAATTGATAGGGTGATGAGAAACATAGATAGTAGTGCAATGAACACCAACAGCAGACAACTTTAAACATGAGCAGTAGTAAACGCAATGTCTCATCATCAAGCCAAACATGTCAAAGGAAGTTTTATAAGCAGTTTTAACATTATGACCTAATGTATTAGACAAGCAAAACTGATACAGAGCATAGCTCGAAACCGAGCTACACACACATCAATGAAGACAACACAACGACATTGAGCTTAAATATAACAGATGACATTTTGATGGATAAGGGCTCTCAAGGATCACACATATGTTCAAGACAGAATAGAACATGTTATAAGACAGCATATCAAACAAAACCATACAAGTGATATCATTCGAATCAAGCAATAGCACATGACATAGCACGCAATCATTTTTTAAGCAACAAATCATGGAAACACACATGTAAGACATACACAGTTTAAATTCAAGACAAACCAACACGATATATCAGGTTTAACATGGAAAATAAGAGCTTAATGTCACAAAGCACAACCTTCTGAAGTTAATAGTTTCGGCATAAAAGTGTTACAAAATAGTATGGCATGATGACTAACTATGGGCTAGTAAACAAGATGAGGCAAACAAAACATGAGTTCAGATCAAATACCAAACTGTCATGGACTAGTAAACAAAATACATTGTGCACCAATTGAAACAGGGACGTGTCATGATAATCAATATACAACTACAAACCAATGTCAATCATGGAAACATATATTGCCAAGCAAGCACTGAATAGTGGCACCAAAAAGGCATAAATCAGCAAGTCAAAGATATGTCAGCTGGCATGTACACAAGAAAAGGCATGAATTACCAATATTACAACCAATATTCAAATAACTTAACATATCAGGTCAAAAGTCAGTGGCAACATTTAATTCAAAACAAAGAAGTTCAGTTAGCCGATCGATATTACGTGGACAAAACTATGGATTCAATAAGTTCGAGCAGTTCAACAAACCAAGGACAAATCAATAAAACATTGGAAACAGTAGTGCTGTTAACAAGGCAAGGACGCAAAAATAAAACTGACATTTCAAAACAACTGTCTCAAGAAATAGCAACAATACTCATAAGTCACATGTATAGAAACATATTTGCTCCAACACATAGAAGACTAAAATCTCAGGTTAGGGAACTACATATTAGCTCTCAGTAAATATCATCAATCAAGAACAAGTAGTGATCCTTGGATAATCAATATGGTGACAACTATAAGGCTTGATCAGAAATTGACAGCATAGCAATATAAGGATAATGAACACAACCAAACCAAAAAAAAAAACATCATCCACCTTATAATGATTCAGAGTACAACAGCTCAGAAACATTTCAAAGTTGGCATTAACATTATTGTGCAGTCACAAAATATGAGCAACGGTATGATGTTTAGGATGAGAAAATCATAAAGATGATAAAGGAAGAAGAGTTACCGAGTGGAGTATGTCCACCGCACCTTCAACCGTCTAAGATTCCCTTCTGAACTTGAGGCTCCAACAACCAAACTCTTCTTGCTCGCAACACTTGAAGGCTCAGAAAATTTGTATGTTTGAGAGGAGAATTGTTGATGATTTGCATTGAACCTCCATCCTCCATTTATAGGCAAGGGTCTGGGTTAAGATTATGGGTCGGGTCAGGTTAGACTCTTCATCCCAATGGTAGTGGCTAGGGTTTCTTGTATCAACCAAACCGTGTAGCCGTTGCTCCTCTGATTTACCAAAGCCAATGAGGGTAGCATATTCTTTCCTTTCCTTTCTATCAGCCTGTGTACACTCTAATTGGGAAATCAAAAATGACTTTACTCTGCTCCATTCGCAGGTGGTGCAGAAAATCGCACAAACGGAAACCTCCCTCCTTGCTTTTTCCAATTGAAATCTTATAGAACTCAAAGAGGTGACTTTAGGGCAAGATGAATTGAATTATGGCGCCACAATTTGTATTGATTTGAATTCAGATTGAATTTGCAAAAGGGTTGGAAGAAAATTGGCTTCTCTGCGCAAGGAAAAAGAGACGAGGAGAGGAAGAAGGACACTATTCCCCCAAACGCGTGCCACATGCCTATTGGTCCTTTCCTTCCTTTGAAAAGTCAAAATAAAATGATACATTCTGATTGGCCAATGGCTTTATTCATTCTCCAATCAAAAATCTCCATAAATCCACACAAGACCACACATATTATTTTTTTAATTAACTTAAATAACAATTAACACATCACAATTAAAATTAAAGCATACTGTTATATATTTTTAAAAGAAAACTAATGATAATTAAATTAATTGCTAATGAAATCTAGCTCAAATTTTAATTAATAAATTATCTTGAAATTAAAATTAAGGTAATTTGAATAAACTTAACCAAAAATAATAAAAGGTAATTAATTCAAAATCAAACAAATTAGGCTAAAATTAAATCATCAACTAAATTATCTAATTAAGCTACTAATCAATTAAAAAACACAAGAACATGTTAAAGTTAAATCAAGATAAGATAAATAAAATAAAATGCTAAATAGATCAAGGCAAAAAAAAAATAGATAAGGAGAAATTTAAGATCATACAGAGAAAAATAAAATCACACAGCATTTAACAAAAAGATGAGGGTAAAATTTGGGGTACAACACTTAGATTTCCACGTAATTAAAAAGACCAGAACCATGGCGTTCGCCATGGCCTGGTGGCGCTCGCCATGATAGCGCAGTTGCAGAATTCAAATTCTGCAACTGTCTTGAGAAATTATTCCATTCCAGTTTTCCCTCCACTCAAGGAGCACGACCTGGCAGTTACTTTCTGAGTTTTTCTCTATATATAGGACCCTCTGGTCATGTTCCATATACCCGATTTTTGACGTGGAAGCTCTGTCGAATTCTGTTTAGACTTTTTAGGCATATATTTACCTTCAAAGCGGAAATTACTCACATCGAGGAATTGTCGCAATTTCTTTGTAATTTAATTTTTGTTGTTGTACTTTGGATTCGAACAAGCCCACCGACATCATTTGCAATACAAATTCCGCACTTTTATTTTACATGTTATTCTTATTTTTACCTTTGCAATCGAATTTTCTTTGTCTTGTATGCAATGTTACTTTTAATGTCAATTACCTTTAATATGTTTGCAATCAAAAGTACCATGTTTTGTTAAATTTATTTGAGTTCGGACCGATAGCACGAGAGTGTGAGGAATGAACCGATAGTGGAAACTAGACATCGATCCTAAAAATAGCGAGAGTGCTTTAGGCATCGTTTAAGATTTCATTAACTTCCAAAATACGTTTTTCAATTAAAACGGGCGAGCGAGAGCAAAATCCTGTGGTTGGAAGGTGTGGTTCTTGTCGATAGCGCGAGAGTGTGAGACAGAGTCTTTAAGTTAGTACTTTCTACGAAACGAAGGTCAGTCGTAATTAGCACCCGACTTCTACAAGTCCCTTAGGTACGTGGAATCCATATTCTGGACTCGTTTTTATAGTTATTTCTTAAAACTTCTAGAATTAGTACTTTCTTCCTTTCCGTTAAATTCTGTTAATCCTTAGCCTTAGTTTTACACTGCAACTATAGATTGCATTTGTTTGATTATGCCTTCCTTGTGGGTTCGACAACCTTATTTAAAACTACACGAACAGTTGTATACTTGCAGTCTTTATTCGACGAACACGTTAGTGCCTTCGGAGCACATTAAGTTTTTGGCGCCGTTGCCGGGGAAGGCTTATTTAGTCAATATTGTGATTCCATTGTTGTGCAGTTTAGACTAAGGCACCAATATTTTTCCTTTTTCTCTAATTCGTCGATTGTATGCCAAACACTCGCTCTAGAGGCGACAAGCTTGAGCAACCAATTGACGATATCGAGCGTTTTATTAATTTTAGACGTCGAATTAACGAATTCTGAATTAAGTATAATCTTCCTGAACCTGAAATTCCTTACCCAGAATTACAAATCCCCATGGCTGAGAACCCACAAAACCGTCCTCTTAAGGATTACGTTGTCCCATCGCAAGATGAACCGCATAACAACATTGCTACCCCTGCCACTAATCAAAATGATTTTGAGCTGAAACCTTCGCTGTTACAAGCCATTCAACAGAACCAATTTTCTGGAAGTTCCACGGATGACCCGAACCTTCAGTTCTCTATGTAAGCAAATGGTGTTAGTAACGAAGCCATATGACTACGTCTTTTTCCTTTCTCTTTAAGAGATAGAGCTAAAGCTTGGCTCCAGTCTCTACCATCCAACTCCATCACTACGTGGGCCGAGTTGAAGAAAATCTTTTTAGCATGATATTTTCTGCCGAGCAAAACTACTGTGCTAAGAGCCCAAATCAACGGGTTTAGGCAAAAAGATAATGAATCTCTTTTCGATGCTTGGGAAAGATACAAGGACATGCTAAGGCTATGCCCGCATCATGGACTTGAACAATGGTTGATAATCCATACTTTCTATAATGGCCTTCTTTACAACACAAAGCTGAATCTGAATTCTGCAGCTGGCAGCGTTCTGATGGACAAACCATATGAAGACGCTAATGGGGAGGTGAGAGAACTCCAACAAAAAAGCCTGCTCCGAAGAACGGAATGTACGAATTTATTAGTTTGGACCGTGTCAGTGCTAAAGTGGATATGCTTACTCAAAAGATCGAAAGTTTGACCGTAGCTCCAGCAGCCACCGTAGCCGCTGTGACACCAAGTTGTGAATTGTGCGGAACCCCTAGGAACAATAACGCTGAATGTAATTTATTTGCCGGTATTCTTACCGACCAAGTGAATTACGACCAAGGAAACCCGTACTCAAACACCTACAATCCTGGCAGGAGGAATCATCCAATTTTTTCCTACAAGAACAATAACGCTTTATTTGCTCCAACTCAAGCCTCTGCCGTTCCTCCAGGATATCAGAAGGGAGCAGCCAGTACCCCTCAAGCACCAAGAAAGTCAAACGTTGAGCTATTATTAGAAAATTTCACCGCAACCCAAACTCAACAAAACAAAGAGTTTGCCAACCAAAATATGCACACAAGTGAATTATTAAAGCAGATGGCAAATAAACTTGACGCATGGCTACTCATAACAAAATGTTAGAAACTCAAATCTCTCAAGTAGCCTAACAACAAGAAACAGTAGCAGCCCCTGCAGGCACATTTCCTGGACAACCACAACCAAACCCGAAAGGACATGCTAATGCTATTACACTGCGAGGCAGAACAGAACTAGATAGACCGGTGGATCCAAGACTCCAAAATCCTGCCATGTATCAAAATCCTGGTAAAGGAGCTGGAAATGTAATAGAACCTAAACATGAAAAAAAGGAAGACAAAAATGAAGAGGCCGTAGAGAAAGAAACACCTTATGTGCCTCCACCACCATACAAACCACCAATACCTTCTCCTCAAAGGTTCACTAAGCCTAAAAATGAAGGACAATTCAAAAAGTTTATGGAGCTTCTGAAACAACTCAATATCACTATACCATTCACAGAAGCCATAACGCAAATGCCTTCATATGCCAAATCCCTTAAAGAGATCCTCTCTAACAAGAAGAAGCTCGAGGATAACGAAATCGTTATGCTCACTGCTAAGTGTAGCACTATCATTCAAAATAAAATGTCTCCTAAACTGAAAGACCCAGGTAATTTCTTGATACCCTGTGTAATTGGAAAGTACGTCATAGACAACGCTCTATGTGATTTAGGAGTCTGTGTTAGTCTATGCGACCAACAAAAATGTCTCTATAATTAGCGGGCCGTTTTGTTAAATTTCCTATAGGTATGCTAGAGAACGTGCCCGTTCGTATAGGACAATTCTACATTCTTACTTATTTTGTGGTAATGGATACAAAAGAGGATTCCAACATTCCTATTATTTTAGGAAGACCCTTTTTAGCTACAGCCAGAGCCATAATTTATGTTAGGAAAGGAAAGCTAACTTTTGAAGTTGGTGAAGAAAAAGTTGAATTTATTCTAGCCCAATTCTTGAAAGCTCCCATTATAGATGATTTATTTTGTTTTCACGACGTCATCGACGAATGCGTAAAAGAAATGGAGATGGAACCGTCTAAGTATACAGAAATACTAAAGATTCCAGCACCTTCTATACTCGAAGACGATAATTGGCGTGAGCTATACATAGATGACAGTCTGAGGGAATGCCTAGCACTAACACCCGATCCAATACCATGCCCGAAGAAACCTTCTGTAGAACTTAAGACACTACCCAAAAACCTAAGGTATGAGTTCCTAGACACAGAACTGGAACAACCAGTGATAGTCAACGCTGACTTGGGACTGATAGAGACCGAAAAGCTTATACATGTTCTAAGAAAGTATCCTAAAGCACTGGTGTATAACATTTCAGACCTGAAAGGAATAAGTCCTTCTGTATGCATGCATCACATTATGCTTGAAGAATATTGTAAGACCTCTAGAGAGCATCAGAGAAGGATTAAACCTATCTTAAGCGATGTAATAAAAAAGGAGGTACAAAAGCTACTAGAAGCATGAATTATATATCCGATATTTGATAGTGACTGGGTTAGTCCTGTGCACGTCGTGCCAAAGAAGGGAGGTGTTATGGTTGTTAGTAACGAAAAAGGCGAATCCATTGCAAAACAAACTCAAACTGGATGGAGAATGTGCATAGTCTATAGAAAGCTAAACAAAGCCACTCGCAAGGATCATTTTCCTTTACCCTTTATAGATCAAATGCTTGAGCGACTGGCTAAACATTCTCATTTTTGCTATTTAGACGGATACTCAGGAATTTTCCAAATTCCTATCCATCCTGACGATCAAGAAAAGACTACATTTACTTGCCCTTATGGTACGTTTGCCTATAGACGAATGTCGTTCGGACTGTGTAATGCACCCGCAACCTTTCAAAGATGCATGATGGAAATCTTTACCGACTTTATAGACAATATAATGGAAGTATTTATGGATGACTTCTCTGTCCGTGGGGAAAGTTTTGAAGGATGTCTGTCAAACCTAGAAATGGTACTCGAACATTGCGTTAAAGTCAATCTAGTGTTGAATTGGGAGAAATGTCATTTCATGGTCCGAGAAGGAATTGTGCTTGGACATGTAGTATCCAACTGAGAAATTGAAGTTGATAAAGCAAAAATTGAAATTATAGAAAATCTTCAACCTCCGAAAACTGTTAGAGAAATTCAAAATTTTCTAGGACACGCCGGTTTTTACCGACGATTCATTAAAGATTTCTCAAAAATAACCAAACCACTAACGGGCTTGTTAATGAAAGACACTGAGTTTATATTTGATGAGGATTGCTTGAAAGCGTTCAAACATTTGGAAAAACGCTCTTATAACTGCACCTATTATGCAACCGCCCGATTGGAGTAAACCATGCGAAATAATGTGCGACGCTAGTGATTATGCTGTTGGTGTTGTCTTAGGACAAAGAAAAGATAAAAAGCTTCATGCTATATGTTATGCAAGTAGAACCTTGGGCAACGCGCAGATGAACTACGCCACCACAGAAAAAGAACTCATGGATATTGTGTTCGCTTTAGATAAATTACGTTCTTACTTGGTGGGAGCGAAAATTATTGTCTATACCGATCACGCCGCAATTAGGTACCTGTTGAATAAGAAAGATCCAAAACCTAGACTTTTAAGATGGATCTTGCTTTTGCAAGAGTTTGATCTGGAAATCAAAGATAAGAAAGGAACCGAAAATGTAGTAGCAGATCAACTTTCTAGAATCGAAGATCAAGAACCTGAGCGAGTCTCCATTAATGACGATTTTCCATATGATAGACTTGTAGCCCTGCTATAAAGTGAAAGCGAAACGAGTGAATGCTCTTTAATTTATCATGATTCATAAACAAATGAAGTTGTGGAATCAATATGCTCAAAGACCATAATGCCGTGGTATGCTGACTTTGTCAACTACCTAGCAGCTAGGGTACTTCCACCAGATTTATCCTACCAAGAAAAGAAAAAATTCTTCCATGATCTTAAGCACTATTATTGGGATGAGCCCCTACTTTTCAAGCGAGGCGCCGATGGAATTTTCCGTCGATGTGTCCCTGAATCTGAAGTGAAAGATATCATATCTCACTGCCACTCTACATCCTATGGAGGGCATGCAAGAATTTCAAAGACCTGCACAACGATTTTACAATCCGGCCTATTCTGGCCTAACCTTTGGAAGGACGTCCACATCGCGATTACAAATTGCGACCGATACCAGCGCACTGGTAACGTTTCTAGACGCGATGAGATGTCACTAAGGGGTATTTTAGAAGTAGAAGTCTTTGATGTTTGGGGGGTATATTTCATGGGCCTTTTTCCGTCATCTTTTGGCAACAAATGCATACTCGTTGCAGTTGATTATGTTTCGAAGTGGATCGAAGAGATAACGTCTACTACCAACGATGCACGAGTAGTCATAAGACTCTTCAAGAAGGTAATATTTCCTCGATTCGGTGTGTTAAGAGTTGTCATTATCGACGGTGGATCCCATTTTATCTCGAATATCTTTGGGAAATTATTGCTTAAATATGGAGTGCGACATCGAGTAGCAACACCATATCACCCTCCAACGAGTGGACACGTTGAGGTTTCCAATAGAGAGATCAAGCAAATATTAGGAAAAACAGTTGCGACCTCAAGGAAGGATTGGTCTGCAAAACTTCATGAAGCTCTGTGGGCTTATAGAACAGCTTATAAAACTCCAATAGGAACCACCCCATTCAAACTAGTTTATGGAAAATCGTGTCATCTGCCTGTCGAACTTGAGCATAAAGCTTATTGGGCCATTAAGACCCTGAATATGAACTACACAGCGGCAGATGAGAAAATAATTCTGGATATCCATGAACTAGAAGAACTTAGACTAGACGCATACGAAAATGCTCGGATTTATATGGAAAGAACCAAACAGGGGCATGATAAACGAATAACTAGACGAGAGTTCAACGAGGGTGACATAGTTCTCCTTTTTAACTCTCGACTTAAGCTGTTTCCTAGAAAACTTCGTTCCTGGTGGTCTGGCCCCTTTGAAGTTATAAGAGTTCTCCAAAGCGGAGCAGTAGAAATTAAGGGAAAATCTGATGAACCATTCATTGTGAATGGGCAGAGACTTAAAAACTACCATAACATTGAAAACAAAGATTTGTGTGTAAGCTATAAGTTGGAGGAGCTACCCGCTCTTTCAAAGGACTAGTTCGACCCTGATGTCGAGCTACAGACATTAAACAAGTTAGAATCTTTGTCAGAGCACTCCTTTTTAATGAACTAAACTTTTTGAGCAGATTTTGAAAATACAAGTGATAGTCATGTCTTTTTAAGTCTTTTAGAGAACTTTCATAGACAACTAAATATTAGATCGGAATTTCAAAAAAAAAAATGATCAGAGTGTTAAGACAGGAATTCTTATTTTATCAGAACTCAAGGAATAGTCCAATTGTTAACTCAAAGCACAAAGCAAGGAATTAACTTATTATTGTCTGCTTTAAATAAAGCAGTCAAGGAAGAAATTTAGATCCTATAGCCCTATTCAGACTTAAAGACCATTCTTAAGGAACTATCAAAAGTGATTTAACTGACTACTTACAAATTACAACAAATATTCCAATACATTATTCAAAGGACAAGCATTTATTCTGCCACATGAACCATGTTCAAATTTTTCTTGATGAAATCAAATTGGGTAATGGTCAGGGGCTTTGTAAATATATCAGCCCATTGATGTTCAGAATCAATGAACTGAATATCTATTACACCTTTATGAACATAATCCCTTATAAAGTGATATTTGATTTCAATATGTTTGGTCCTAGAATGCTATATTGGATTCTTTGTTAGACAGATAGAAGCAGTATTATCACAGAGAATAGGAATTTTGTTTCCAAAAATCTGATAGTCTTCAAGTTGATATTTCATCCAGAGTAGTTGAGTGCAACAATTAGCAGCTAAAATGTATTCTGCTTTGTTATGGATAAGGCAACAGATGATTGTCTTTTACTACCCCAAGAGATAAGGTTTTCACCTATAAATTGACAGGAGCCATTGGTAGACTTCCTTTCAATTCTATCCCCAGCATATTCAGCATCGTAGAATCAAACCAGCTTATATTCTGAAGACTTTTTATAAAGAAGACCAAGATTTAATGTTCCTTTTAGATACCTAAAGATTCTTTTAACAATAGTTAAGTGAGTCTCTCTAGGATCTTCTTGAAACCTTGCACATAAACATACACTGAATAAGATATCAGGTCTAGAAGCAGTGAGATAGAGTAAGGAACCTATCATACCTCAATAATTTATTGGATCCACTTTAGAACTGCATTCTTGAATACTAAGATTACATGTAGGATGAATAAGAGTGGACATGACTTTGCAATCATCAAGATTGAATTTTTTTCAAGAGCTATTTTGTATACTTAGACTTATGAATGTAAATGCCTTCAGACTTCTGACATATCTGAATTCCAAGAAAGTATTTTAATTCACCCATCATGCTCATCTCAAATTCAGCCTGCATAATCTTGGAAAATTCTTGACAGAGAAAAGCATTAGTGGAACCAAAAATTATGCCATCAAAATAAATTTGAAAAATCAAGATTTATTCTTTCAAAGTTTTCCTGAATAGTGTAGTATCAACCTTTCTTTTAACAAAACCATTTTCAAGCAGAAAATTACTCAGTCTTTCATACCAAGCTCTTGAAGCTTGTTTAAGACCATAGAGTGATTTCTTAAGCTTGTAGACATGGTTTGGATGCTTTGAATCTATAAATCATGGAGGTTGTTTGACATACACTTCTTCAGTAATAACTCCGTTCAAAAAAGCACTTTCACGTCCATTTGATATAGGATTATGTCATGGTTGATGGCATAAGAGAGAAGTAGTCTTATGGCTTCTAACCCTGCGATAAGAGCAAAGGTTTCAAAGAAGTCTATTCCCTCTTGCTGACTATAGCCTTGAGCTATAAGTCTAGATTTATTCCTAACAACTTCACCAAGTTCGTTAAGTTTGTTTCTGAATACCCACTTGGTCCCAATGATGTTTTTCTTTTAGGGTCTTAGAACACGATCCCACACATCATTCCTTTGAAACTGATTTAGTTCATCTTGCATAGCCAAGATCCAACCATTATCAATTAAGGCAACATCATCAGAAGAAGGCTCAACCAATGAAATAAAGTCGATCATTGAGTAATCATTTCTAAAAGCAAATATGGTCCTCAATGGCTCGTCTTTATTACCAATGATCCGCTCTTCTAGATAAGATGCTTTATACTTAATTGATTTCTTAGGTTGAACAAAGGCTTTTGTGCCATTGTGAGCAATCACTGAATCAATAGTAGTAAGACCAAATGGAGTAACTTCAGTTTCTGTAGCTTCTGGTATATTTTCAATTATAATAACAAATTCTGGAGCACCGTTCTCTGCATCTTTTTCTTTAAGGACATATACCACAGATGGTTCTTCATGATTCTGGAAACCTGCAGAGAAATCATTATGAACCAAATACTCTGACTTGTTATGGTCAGGTAAATTGTCATCAAATTTAACGTGCATAGACGCTTCAACAATTCTAGTTTTCGAGATATACACTCTGTATGCTTTTGGCGTTTAAAGTATCCTAAAAAGATACCTTTCTGAGCTTTAGCATCAAATTTCTTTAGGTAGACCTTGTTATTCAGGATGTAACATCTACATCCGAATTGATGAAAATAAAAGATACTAGGTCTTCTACCTTTGAATAACTCATACGATGTTTTACCTAGAATTGGTCTGATATAGATTCTATTCTGAATATAACAAGCAGTGTTAACAGCTTCTGCCCATAAGTACTTAGGGAGTTTATTTTCATGAATCATTGTCCTTGCCATTTCTTGTAGAGATCTGTTCTTTCTCTCAACCAATTCATTTTGCTTTGGATTTCTGGGAGAAGATAACTCATGGATAATTCCATATTTTTCACAAAAGGATTCAAATGATTCATTTTCAAACTCACCCTCATGGTCACTTCTGACCTTTAGAATTTTCAATTCTTTCTCAGATTGTACTTGAATGCAGAAGGAGCTAATCACTTCGTATGTTTCATCCTTAGATTTGAGAAACTTCACCCAAGTCCATTTGCTAAAATCATCAACTATGACCAAACCATATTTCTTTCCATTGATTTAGGCAGTCCAAATAAGACCAAATAAATCAATGTGAAGAAATTCCAAGGGTCTAGAAGAAGAAACAATGTTTTTGTTTTTAAAAGAAGTTTTTACAATCTTTCCAACTTAGCATGCTCCACAAAGAGCATCTGAGTGATAATCAATATCTGGAAATCCTTTAACAAGCTTTAGCTTGGAAAGTTTGGAGATTAATCTCCAGTTAGCATGACCTAACCTTTTGTACCAGACCCATTTTTCATCACTCATTGTCATTAGGCAAACGACCTTATGAACAGCCAATTCAGAAAGATTGATTTTATAAACATTCATTTTTCTTTTACCTTTGAATACTAAAGTTTTATCAGAGTTGATAACATAACAGAAGTCCTTGTCAAACAATACATTGCAACCATTATCACACAACTGGTTTACACTGAGTAGATTATGTTTCAGGCCATCTACAAGTCATACCTTATTAATAAGAGTATGAGAATTACCTATGGTACCTGTCCCGAAGATCCTTCCCTTCTGGCCACATCCAAAACCTTCATTTCCTTCCTCTTTCAGATTTAGGGTTTGGAACATACGCCTTTCTCTAGTCATATGTTGTGAGCAGCCACTGTCCAGATACCAGGATTGGAGTCCCATATGTTCCTTTTGGCATATCTGCAGTAAATATAATTTGAGATTTAGGTACCCATACACGTATGGGTCCTTTTTGGTTAGTTTTAACATATTTTTTTTCCTATTTTGTTCTTTTGCTTTATAAGAAGGTTTAGCTTTACTCCAATCATTTTGATTCAAAATATTTTGACTGGAGTTATTCTTAACCTTAGCAGGAGAATTAATCTTATCTTGTGATTTAGAAGTGTTGAATATTGATGTCATCAGAACATCTGATTCATCAGATTCTGTTATAGAAATTCCTTTTAACTTCTGATCAATAGGTTCAGTTAAATTCATTGCTTTAACAGCAGGAACAAAATGGTTACTTAACACGGTTTGATCCTATGATGTTTTGAAACACTTTTGAAGAGTCATTAGTATTAGAGCAACCTTCATCAAATTCTAATCCTTCATTATTATATTTTCCGACTCAATAGATTATAGAAGCAAGTTTGGTACGATCAATGCCAGATGTAATAAACTTATGAAAAGCTTGATCATACTTACCCAGAGATGAGCACTCATTTTGAGATATACTTACTTCTTTTAATTCTTCTTTTAAAATGGAGTTATCTCTTCAAAGGATTTTAATCTGATTTGTTTGATTATTGCAATGATCTAGAAGATTGTTAGCACATGAAATAAAGTTAGAGTAAGAGAATGCCTCATCCTCATTTTCATATTCATATAGAAGTCCTTCATCAGATGAGTGAGCCATTAGTGCTAGATTGACATTATCTTCCTTCTCTGACTCTTCTTCATCCAGCTCTTCCCATGCCGCCATGAAATTCTTTTTGAACCTGTTTCCGAAATTATCTTTTTGATAACTTCCTTTTCTCAAACTCTTCTTCAGGGGTTCAGGACAGTCACTTATGAAGTGACCTGGTTTGTTACAATTGAAGCATGTCCAGTCTCCATCTTTGAAGTTAATCCTTTTGTTGCTTTTAAGAAATCTTCTACTTCTTTGGCCATTTTCTGAATTCCTTTAATGAAGCATGCCACGTCTTCATCATCAGATATTCCATCAGATTCTTCATCAGACAATTCATTAGCTTTACTGATTTCAGGAGATCTTTTGGACTTGTCACCAGATTTTTCAGAGGCATGTCTTAGTGCAAGAGATTTAAACTTCTTGGAAGTTTCATCTCCATTGATTTCCATCTCATGACTTTGAAGATTGCTGATTAAACTTTCAAGAGACAATGTATTTAGATCTTTAGCTTCTTGAATAGTTGTTACTTTAGATCTAAATTTCTGAGGGAGACTTCTCATAATTTTCTTCACATGAATAGTTGTAGAGTAGCTTTTGTTCAGAACTTGAAGGCCTGAAACAAGAATCTGAAACCTTGAAAACATGGTCTCAATATCCTCATCTTCCTTCATTTTGAATAGTTCATACTTCTGTATCAACAAGCCAACTTTGGCTTCTTTGACTTGTTGATTTCCTTGATAAGTAGAATACAAAGATTCAAAGATAGTCTTTGTAGAAGACTTATCAATGATTTTCAAATACTCAACATATGGAAGTGCATCAACCAGAATACCTCTGACTCTATGATGTTTTCTGTAAATTTTCTTTTCAGCAGGAGTAAGAGTCTTTTTTGTCAGCAACCATACCAACACTATCTACAGGAATTTCGATGTCATATTCAAGAATATCCCATAGCTCATCATCGAGCCCAATGATATACGTATATATTTTGCTTTCCCACCGTTCAAAATCAGTAGAGTCACCACAAAATATAGGAGGTTTAGCCGTGTAATGATTTCTCTCAGAGCTACTGTAATCATTGGGAATCCCCTTGAGACACTGGGCATAGTAACCTCAGGATCCATATTTTTCTCATTGGATCTTTGATTGTACCATTGTTAGGTATTACACAAAGACCTTGCTCTGATGCCAACTGAAGGAGAGAAAAATAAACTAGAAGCGGGGGTTAAATTGTGTTTTGCAAAAATTAGATTTACTTCTAAACCAGAGTTCAGATTCTAAAACTGAGTTTAGAATCTGATATGGTGCAGCGGAGATAGAGACAGAAGTAAAGTAACAATAACATAGAACACACAGTAGTTATCCTGGTTCCTCTTCCAACTTAGAGTACTCCAGTCCCCTTGCCAAGCAAGAGATTTTCCACTATAATCAACCAAATTACACTTGCTTATACACACTTGTATAAGATTTTTCTTTTTGCTCAGACCACTTGTCTAATACTTCCCTTGCTTAGAGCTCGTGTCTAAGACTTTCACCTATGCTTAGAGCTCGTGTCTAAGACTTTCACATATGCTTAGAGCTCTTGGCTAAGACTTTTTTCACCTGTGCTTAGAGCTCGTGTCTAAGACTTTCACCTTTGCTTAGAGCTCGTGTCTAAGACTTACACATGTGCTTAGAGCTCGTGTCTAAGACTTTCACCTGTGGTTAGAGCTCGTGTCTAAGACTTTAACCTGTGCTTAAATCTCGTGTCTAAGACTTTTATCTAAACAGAAAGTTTAGAGAAGGAATAACTTACAACAACACTTGATAAATATCAGAGGTGTTAAAAATAATACAACACACTTTTACAAAGAATCTTAATCAACACAAGAATAAGAACTCTAAATAGACTCAGTTCTCCGATAGTAGTGCGTGTATTTCTCAGTTGTATTATATTGTTATTTATTGATGATCTTCAAATCTTCAACTGTTTTTTATAGGCAAAGAAATCAAGACGTTGGAGCATCTTCATCGGCTACAAACAGATCAAATCTTCTAGTACAACTTCTTTTCCAATAAAGCAGGTGTTGGAACTTTCAGTCACAAGGATATCCACGAAACAAGGCATTTATCTAGAGGATACAACTATGATTCAAGTACAACACAACCTGTATAAGATAATGTAAATAAATCTTGAGTCCCGTGTTAGCAGAACTGACTTGACTTTACTCAGCATCAGAGGCAACATAGCACGCTTCTGAGCTGGAGTGTACTAGCATGAACAAAACTGAACCGAAGTCTTTTCAGTGTCATAACCAGTTCCATCAAGTAAATATATTTTTGCACACACAAACTAGTTAGTTAGAAATCCTAATTAATTTTCAAATACTTTGTTATCATCAAAACCTTGGAGGATACATAGTGTGAACCAAACTTGTTTCAACATCAACAACTTCCCTAGTCAAGGTGGAGTGGTTGTCGCTTCTTAGGAGTCCCCTGAATATAAACCTATAACCCCTTATAAGTACACATGTCTAACATTAGGAGGACAACTCATTATATACACAAAATACCTAGAGAATACATAGCTTCTCACCTCACATGAGCTTGCTCTCTCCATAGCCAAAAACACCACTGAATAAGATTTCTCACCGTCGTGAGCAAGCCCTAACCCACTGAAAATCACTAAGTCCTATTCCCACCCCTACTAGCAATGGGGTACCACACATCCTATACTTTTTGACAAGTGCAATGGTGCTCACCGTGGAATCCTGGTAAAACTAACCTAGGCCACACTTTCCACTATCATTACCACTCCTCCACTTACAAAAGCCTTTATCTCCAGCCTCAACTGTCTTCAATCATGGTTGCTAGTTGTGCACAATCCCTCATACAAGAGGATACTAGAGGTAGTAATGATCCTAACGTCGTGCCTTTCAAAAACATGTCTCTAAATCTCTTACCGCTCATTTAAATCCTCCTTCAACTTTTTAAGTAGTACTAAATCATTTGCAAAAAGCATAAATCTCGGTACTAGCTCTTGGATGTATTTCTGAGTACATCCATAATTAAAGTAACATGATAGAAGCTTTGCGTTGAACCTTGATGCAAACATACCGATACTACTAAAATAAACTATGAAAAATACTGAACATGTACATAGTTAGTAGCTTCTGAAATGACTGCTTATGTCTTTATTTATAGAGTTACAAATTTGTCTTCATTCTCTAGATGAAATGTGGCTCGTCCAACAAATTTATAATTTTCAATTTTCTTCGCACTAAGCAACCATTGAACCATCTCTGAACCACGTTAAATTTGTTGGGTGAAACATTGTTTGCCCAATGGAATTTTTCTATTTATGTCTCAAATTCGCTGGTTAAGGGTTTCCAGCGTAACGAATTTAAACCGAGTTCTTTGTATTTCAATCTTTGGTTCATTTCTCCTTTTGGCTTGGATTTTGATCATTTCTTCTTGCCTTTTCAACCATCAAACATATTACATTCAAAGGTCAATAAATCAATATCAATTCCAAATTCCAAGACAATGTTTGGTATGAGTATTAATAATGGTTATTTTATACATTTCTTCGTGTGCAAGTAAGCTAATAAGTGTGTGAAATAAATAGTTGAAAACATGTAAATTTCACACTTATCATCTATCACAAACTTGTTGTGGAAGAAGGAAAAAATTCCATAGAACAAATTTATTTCGGTTAAAATCTAGACTTGAAAATGTTAGCTTTATAGTACTCTATCGGTTCTTTTTTAATTTTTGTTTTGAATTTATTTTTAAATATTGAAATAAAATAGTTATTTTTATATAATTATTTGTTTTTTTTCACATGTAAGAATTTATTACGTCAGTACATTTATTTCTCGCTTAATAATAAATATTTGTAGAAATAATTGAAAAAATGATAATCAATATTTCATTTGTCCCAAATTATAAGTCATTTTTTTTGAAATTGTCTTAAATTATAAGTCGCTTTACAATTCAAATACAATATTAATGACTTATTTCCTAATATACTTATACTATTTATTATTTTTCTTTTTTCTAATTATCTTAATTTTTCTTTTCAAGTAATTAATGAAGAATCATATAATTAAATAATTTATTCTTCCTCTATAAAATTAATTATTTTTTAATTTGTGTGAAATATCTAAAACATTTTATACTAATTTGTTGCACAAAATAATTGTTGTTTAGTTTATTAATAATTGTTGTTTAGTTTATTATTTTTATTTTTAAATCCCAAATTAATATATTTAAATTTTAAGAAATTTTATCCCAAATTTATTAAAATACTAGTTAGTTGTAAGTCATGTCTCAAAACCTAACATATTATCTGTATTTACTATCACCTAAGTAAATATTTGTGAATATTTCCAAGGTCTATTAACTTGAAAAAATAAACTACCAACACAAAATAAAGAAGCTAAAAATACAACAGTCAGCTTCAATTCCCAATAATCAAATAAGAAAGTAAAAACTAAACCAACAGGTTACTCTAGTCCACTAGTCTAGAAAACATGAAGAACAAAGGAAAGGACCAAAATGACAAACATCTGGCAAATTGTAAACAACCATGCATAGTTTGCATACCCTTTGCATCTTCTTCTTCTTCTAAAACCTTTTCTTAATTCTCAAATTCCCACTTCCCACTTCACACCCCCTGACTCTTTTCTGCAGTACTCTCTAACATCACTGCAACATTTCAGCGCCTGACATGGTGACAATACCTATAGTCCTTTTTTTTTATATTCATCTGTGAGTATTACTAGTCTCGTGAATCCTCTTTTGTTTCTTTCTCTTCATTTACACTTATTTATTACCACTACCTTATTCCCTTGTTCATGTTACGTGCATATTTATGGGAATTCTACACGTATTTTATTTTTTTATCATACTTTAGCAACAAGACGAACCCTGTTTTTTTCCTTGTTCCAATATCAATTTTAACGTGACCATAGTGAGGTTAGGAAGAGAGTACCCTGCCCTATTTTTTTCGTCTTTTTCTTACTCTTGTTGTGTTTCCAATCCAAATCGAATCTCTTCTTTACAACAGGACTGGGTCAGTTAAACCATTTCATCAACATGGAAACTTTTCTCTGTCGTCATGTTTTTATACTTAATATTATCTATACTGATTCAAACTTCTTTTTATTTTTTGGAATTATTGATTCATTTGTTTGACTTGAACAGAGTTCGTAGACCTAATTACGTGATTATATTTATGGAATTATGTGGGGTCCATTTATGGGTTGATTTTAGTTTTTGCACTCAAAGGGTAATTTAGTAAGAGAATCGTTTGATAAAGAAGCATGTTATCAATGACGTACAAATACTTGTAATTTAGTAGTATTGAAACTAGATAGGTCATAGGTCCAACATAAAAATATGACTAATGAGAAATTATGGAAGGGATGAATTTTTTGGGTCAAAACTCAAGGGATGATAAACCAGAACAAATGTGCCATGAAATTGAAAAGACACTTGTTAAAAAGCATGATCGGTTACTCTTGTGAAAGTAAGAAAATATATTTTCATATATCAAAGCTTTTATTTTTTTGACGTGATATATCAAAGCTTTGGTGTAGAAAAAAAAATTACAACATTTAATTAATTGACTTCAAACAACAAAAATAATAATAGGCGGAAATACACAAAATTATTTATTCAGTTTGGTCAAAATGATCTACATATGAAAGAGATAACAACTCTCATAATGAATTAAAAGACTCAAAAGCTAACAAAAACTCAACTAAATAGCAATTAAAATAAAGTGGTAATCCGTATAAATTCTACATTAAATTAATATATAATTTATCCATAATTTCACACTTTATCAATTATAATATGGGTTAAAAAACAGCCTTTAGATTTTTAATCTAAACTCTGTTTTCTTCTGAGGTGTTTTTCCATCTCTCTAATTTTTAACATAAAAATCATACGAATTCAAGGTGTTTATAATGTTATTCAAATTCCTTTGATATTCTTAAAAGGTGGTTAAACCATAAGAATATAATTCTATGAATTTCTATTATTTTTCAGTAGGATTTCTACCTTATTCAACTTTTGTTATCAATAAATGAGAGAAAATTATATTGATGCAACTTGAGTTTTTTAGACATATTGTAACAATTCTCTACCTGATGGTGATGTTAATTTAACTATCAACCATCTTGTTGTTGGGAAAAAAAAAAATAAAGCATAGAGAAAAAATAAAAACACAATCACAGCACAAAAAAATAACGTGAAAATTCTAAAATCGGAGGAAAAACCACGACCGTTTTCAATAGACAGCCAGAGAATAACACTAGTGAAAATTGTTACAACACAAAATATACCCTCAACTAACACATACCCCAATACACCCACATCTTCCAAAATAAATATTTAACTACATCTCACAACACTCTAATACAAGAGTATAAGAGAGCAAAGAAAGTCCAATACAAGGTTAAAATACTTTTGACTGGTGCATCCTAGATTGAAGAACTTGAATCTTATATATAGTTTTAGACTCACTCTTCCTTCATAAAACTAAGCGATGTTGGACTTCAAAGAACTTGTATCCTATATATAGCCTTGGACTCTCTTCATTCATCAAGTAAGCAATGTGGGAATTCTTCAACATGTATATTTTCAACCAACCCTAACAATCTCCACCTTGATTGAAAAGAATACATAAGTTTTTATTGTCTTCACTGACAATCATACTCCACCATAAAGAGTATCAACATGTATATTCTCAACCAACCTCAAAACTCTCCACCTTGATTGAAAATAATACGTAAACTTTCATCATCTTCACCGACAATCATACTCCATCATAAAGAGTATAGTCACTTGAAGATACACCATTCCAAGAATTTACACATTGTCTTCACCGACAATCATAGTTTTAAAAACTATCTTACTTTCTCATGAAGAATATATTTCACTTGAAGATAAACCACTTCAAGTATTTCACACTGTTATCACCGACAATCCTATACTTTATCATGAAGAATAAATTTCACTTGAAGTTAAACAACTCCAAGAATTTTACATTGTCTAAAACTCGGTTGAAACATTATGGTGTAACTTCCTTGTTAGCAAGAAGCTCTTCAACCACAGACATAATTTTGCACCTTGTGTAATCTTGATTGTATCAACACATATTTAACTTAAACTTTCCACAAGTAAAAAAAAATCTTTCATCAATTTTCTCTAGCCCAAACTGCACAGGGGAATTTGTGACTGCATCTCAACAACTCTTTCACACACTACAAGAAAAATGCATTTTAGCATCAATATTTTAGCGTCGGCCACGACTCTGACGCTATTAGTGGCTATTTTGCGTCGTCGAAAGCGGACGCTAACATGTTTTTTTATTTGATATTTATTTTTTAATATGTCTTACATATTGGCATCGGCCAAAACCGACGCTAATGAATTTCCAAACCAAAAATATTATTTATTTATTATTTTATAAAAATACTAGCGTCGCATGGAGGCCGACGCTAAATATTGATGTGAAATAAATTTCATTTTCCACCACTTTTTTCGTTTCCCTCCCTATTTATTTATATTTTTTATTTATTTTTATTATTTTATAAAAACATTAGCTTTGCATAATGGCCGACGCTATATTGGCGCCAAATATATTTCATTTTCCACCACTTTTTTCTTTTCCCCCTGTTTACTTATTTTTTTTTATTATTTTATAAAAAAACCAATAGAAGAAAATAAAAGAATAACATAAAACCAATAGAATTTCATCTTCGTCTCAAAATCGCTTCTTATCTCAAAATTGCTGCATTTCATCTGAAAATCTCGGCTCATCTAAAAATCGCTTCATTTCATCTTCGTCTCAAAGCTTCTCATCTCAAAATCGCTTCAGCTTCATCTTCGAGTGTAAGTGTTTCTCATCTCATAGCGTTTGTCATCTCATTTTCGTTCTAACTCATTTAGGGTTTTTGGCAGAAACGCTCTCAGTCTCACGAAGCTTCTTAATCTTCGTTTGATTTGGTGTAAGTTTCTTCGCATTTGATTTAGGGTTTTGGTGTAATCTCCATTTTGATTCGTTAATCACCATATTGTATCTTCTCATTTCTTTCATTTCACAAAATTTTAAGGGATCACTTTAAGGGTTCGATTTGATCAGGAAATAACTTTAAGGGTTCGATTGACATACTCTTCTTCAAAGAATTTGATTTTAAGGTTAGAATATGCGTTTCTTCTTGTTATTCGGTTCGATTCTTCATTTCGGTTTGAATTTCAGGAACTTAAATGTGCTTAAACTGTTTTCATATAGGTTGTTTTTATAAACTGTTAATTGCCATGAATATTTCTGATGATGAACCATACACATGTTTCAGAATTCAGTTGGGGTGAATTAGAATAGAAAATAGTTAGTTTGGTTAGGATTCTGTTATGTCAGTTAGTTGAAGTTAAGAGATTAGCTTGGTTAGGAGCTAGTTGAACTATTCTGTTAGTTAAGAAATTGTATAGGCTGTTAGTAGTTTAAAATGTTAGGAAGGTTAGTTTGAACTATGTTAGAATTGTTAGGGACTGTTAGTAATATTGGCTGTTGTGCTGAATAAATGGAAACATTACGGAGCTCTGAAAATTCATGCTAGATTGTTCAATAATCAATAAACTAAATGAAAATATTAGAAATACATCTTCGAATTAAAATTTTATTTTAGTATAGGGTGACAATCATTTGACGTATTATACAATAATGTAATGTTACATCCGAAGATGTATATCCGAAATCGTAAAAAACATTTTTGAATTTTCATATAGTAACAGCTTCAGCTTTGAATAAAGCTATATTCTGCTTGAGTTCACAAATCACAATTAATAACAATCTCGCTTTACTTGGGAAATGGAAGTGGAAAATTAACAAAGAGGTTAGTGGTATGTGGTTGAGGGCTTTAACAAATAGATACGGGGATTTAGCGGGGACTGTTAATGACAGTGAGTTTGATTCCTCATGGTGGTGGAAGGAAATAGCACATTTAGATGTTGGTAGAAACTTAGGGCATTAAGAGTGCTAGTTTGAAGTTGGCTTGGCATTATGAGGTCTCAAATTGGGACTGGACCTTTTTGTTATAATTACACACTGTGCAACAATCCTTATGCTGCCTCTGTGTTTTATTAATAAAGTTTGATCTAGGGTGTCTGGTTTACTGTGGTATCAGTAAGTGGTCATTCCGTAATACCGAAGGCATGTTACTATTTTAGTGAAGTTCCGTGATCATGGAGGATTGAATGGCTGGCGGTCCATCTTTTATGCAGTAGAAGGTGTGATGCCTCAGTGCCTTCATACCGAGATGTATTCTAGTGGTAATAGATTCTTCAGTCTGCAGATCACAGTGGGAGGCTCAACAGTATAAAGTATGTGCCCAGCGGCTGTCTTAGTTTTGCATGCCGAACCGATAGTTGTTGGTAATATGGTATGAGTGCCTGTGGAATAATGGAGATAAAACTCGCGTCGTGCAGGCAGGTATTTCACAAAAGAGTTTGAGGTTGAGGGGAGTCACATCTGATATGTCTATAGCCATTGGGATCACCTCAATTGCCTTGAATTTATCATTGGGCGGGGTAGAGAGATTTTCTAAAAGGAAAATGAGGATATTCGTTCCGGATCAAAGCCATTAGTGGACCTATTTGAGAGGTAAAGGCAAGTTCATCATCTGAAGATTGATTCAATGGTTTGCGAATCCGAGGATTTTCTTAGGCCTTGGTGGGAGCGTGCTGGAGACATATCTCAAGAACGCAACATCTATATATGTATATGTTTGACAGTTAGTGCTTGCCTAGACCATTTGAGTTGTTGCTTGTTATCCATGCCGCATGGGAGTTTGGTTAGGGTTCTGTACTTTGGTTTATCCGGCCAGTTGCAGTGGTTGGATTGCTCGCCCTTATTTCATTGTAGAGCTTTTACCAGCATGGAACAATTTGATTAATACAGTGTAGGGCGTTGACATTGCAGTGTTAGTTTTTACGTCAGTCCTTTGTATTGTGTTTGGTGAAAATGTTTTAGTTATTATAGCAGCATTATAGTCGTGGTAGCATTTTGAAGGACCTGTTTTGGTCTGTGTTGTATTTGTCTACTATGGCATAGCTTGTGCCTTAGTTTTAATAAATTTTTTTGCTTCTGCTAAAATAAAAATAACAAGTTAGCCACATTATAAATAGGTGGAGTAAAGCAAAAAGTACCACAGCTTTAACTTGTTAGCAAGTGTGAGAAAAATAGTACATTAGGTACTCCAGAGAGGGGTTGAACCTCAACAAGAAGCTCATGGGCATGTGAATTATTGTAGTCCAATAATTATATTTATCAGTATGATTACTTATCTTCTGTTTATTTGTATGTGTATGTGTGTGCGTGTGCGCCTGGATATCTACTACCAGGATTCTGTTTTTTGGAACAAAAATGTTTTACTGTTTTATCCTTCTCTGTTTTGTACCTAGCTTTTATGGTTTCTGCACTTTACTATTTAGTTTCATGATGATGATGATGATGAGTGTGACTTGATTTATTCTTCGTCTTACAGAACGGGAAGCTAATAAGCTTATAACCTTTGTGGATCAGCCAGCTTTTACGGATCTTCATTGGGTATGATTCAAAATATGTTATGTTCTTTTTTGTTTTGTTTTGTTTTTGCATGGAATATGTTAGTATGTTAGTGTTATTATGTGTAGTGGTGAATTTTAGTTATTCAAAAGATCTAGTTCAGTTTTGAACTTTGATTAGATTGTAGAGTTTTCAACGATGAACATGTTCAATTCTTCTTCATAAATTGCTTTGTGTTGTGAACTGTGTTATCGCGTGGTGGAAAATTAGAAAATCAGAGTTTTTCTTGTTGCCGATATTTTCTATGCCTTTCAGCTGCTCTTTGTTAAGGATGCACTTGTATAAGGGAACTTGGTTTATTTTTTCTATTCTATCAGAATTCAGTCCCTACATGTCACTAAATTGCCTCCTAAATGTTTAAATTTCTAGTAGAATATCCCAATCATATAAAAATATTTGTCATTATTATAAACAAAGTTGTTTTGGTAATGGAATGATTGTGTTTGAATGAACTATTGATTTCTATTCTTAAATTTGATGAGTTCTATTCTTAAATTTGATGAGTTCTGGCCCTATTGATTTTCGCTTTTTATTATTCTAATCTAATCATGAGACATGTGAACGCATATTAGGTTTTGAATTTTACGTTGAATTTCCTATGCGGTCGTATAGAATTCTAGGTTTTAAAGATTATAAACTTATATTTGTTTTTTATGTAGAGAATGGATCGAAGTTGGATGTATGATAAAGTAAACTCCAATAGGTATGGTTTGAAAGATGAATTTATTAGTGGAGTTGAAGAGCTTGTCAATACAGCGATGAATCGAACTTAGTTTTTAAACGAAGGAGGGATAAGGTGTCCTTGTGTAAATTGCGTCTGCATTCTCTTGAAAACGCCTAATGAGGTCAAACTCCACTTGTACAAATATGGTTTTTTGTCCAACTATTATACATGGACTGATCATGGAGAAGAGAATCAGAATGTGGATCTTGATGGTCATTCTAGTAGTGGCGGGAATGCTGGTGAGGATAATCTAGGTGATGAAGAACAATTTGATGCAATGAATGAAATGGTCTCTGATGTTTTCAGGCCATTTGTTAATGTCTCAAATGTGAATGCTAATATGGAAAACGAAACAATTAGTGAGGGTGAGGTACCAAATGAAAAAGCTCAACGATTTTATGATGACTTAATCTCTACAAACCAACACATTTATGAGGTAGCTTCTGAATCCAGACTATCTATTTCATGTTGGCCAATAATAGTCACACCATACAATCTCCATATTCATCTTGGCCAATAATAGTCACACCATACAATCTCCCTCCCTAAATGTGCATGACCAAACCATACATGTTTTTGACTTGTTTTATACCTGGACCCTACAACCCGAAAGTTAAAATAGATGTCTACTTGCAACCTTTGATTGATGATTTGCAGCGCTTGTGGAAAGATGGCATTGTGACATATGATATCTCTATTGAAATTCTGGTATCAGACGTGTGATGTTAAGGTGTGATGTCACAACAATACACTCTGCACAATGGACAACAATAACAGTAAAATAACACCAAGAATTGTTGACCCAGTTCGGTTACAACCAACCTACTCTGGGGGCTACCAAGCCAGGGATGGAATTCACTACTTGTAGATATAATTTACAGACTCAACAACCCGTTGACAATCTCCTAAACTTATACTCTACTAATGACTTCCTACCTAAGAAACCACTTAGGTATGAGAACACCACTCAATCCCTTACAAACACTCGAAGAACCCACTTTGAGTACCCTTGATCTTACTTCACAACTTTGATCAAGCAAACACTCTCTATTACTTCACAGCTTCTAGAGAGGACAGAAACTCAACACCTATTTAAACCCTAGAATAGTGTAAATACAACTCATACAAAATACTCAAGACACTCAGCCTATGCTCTTGATCTTCTCTTTGTATTTCTGTACCTTTTTCCTTTGGTCTTGTGCGCTTTATATAGCTCCTTGAATTGGTCTTGGACTTGCTACAATATCTCCCAGATTTGTTATTTAAAACTGAATATTAAAACAGATTTTCTCCTAAAATCTTTTTAAATCTTCAACCTTTTAAATCTCCTACAAATCTGCAGCAGATCTCCTATGCAGTAACAAATATCTATCCCAAGATATTCGCATCCAATGAGACAGCTTGCTCTCCACAATTCCAGCTAATACGCAACCCTAAAAACATCACAACCTGATGTTATTGATTCTGCAGATCTGATGTTACAACATCACCTGTGTGACATCAGACATCCAACTTTAGCAATTAAATACTTAACACAGCCCAGTGTTAAGATTTCAATGTTGCAACATCAACACCTTGACATCAACATTGAATATACTTTGTTTTACCAAAATTCCAGCCAATCCAGGAACTAACAATCTCCCCCTTTGGCTAATTTTGGCTAAAACAATCTTTGCACTCTGCAATCAACTTCTGCACTCTGCACCTTCAGAGATTTCAGCAGCGGAATAATCTTCAAAACATTGAACCTCAATCAGCAACAGTTTGACAATACTCATAGTCTTCATTACTTAATCTGCTGCAGCACCATCTTCATTATTGACAACAGCCAATTGGTGCTCCCCCTCAAAAACATGAACCATCATCACAGCTATTCAGTAGTTCACAATGTGCAACACTTCTCTCCCCCTTGATGTCTGCTTGGCTGCACTCTTCAAATGCTATGAAATCTTCACTAGCTTAATCAAAACTCCCCCTTAATGCAGCAACAACTTTCAACAATGTTGCTCACCAGCATAGCAACTGTCAATAACTCCTCTCAATAACTGCATTACCACTTTTCAACTAAACACCTTTTAGCAGCATCAATTTATCTCCCCCTTAATATCTGCATCACATTAGCAGCATATGGCAATAATTCTCTTGACTATCTTGGCTATTTTCTCCCCCTTTTTAGCCACAAATAGGCAAGCTTCTATAAGAAGCCCTATTAACTATAGTCAGTATACCCTAGCTCTCATTGTTAGCCTTTCAGTTAGTAAACAGGCAAAACAAATCATAGAAGGAAACTAAAACATAAACAGTGCATAAAACAGCACAATTACAAAACCAAGCACATTACGTGCTAAAACAAAGACAGAAAATAAAGGTAACCCTACTAAAATAGAAGGCAAACATTAAAAGCTTGAATCTTCTGAGCTGAGATCATTATTATCGTCTTCATCAACAACATCCTTCCTTGTGTTGACAACTTCACCTTCCTTTGTTGCCAATCTCAGAGACATGACAAGTCTTTCAAATTTTTGTTTCCTTTCAGTACTAACTCTTATCACTTCATCTAACTCCTTGCAAGCCTCCTCTAGTTCTGTAATCAACCCAGTCTTGGCTGGTGACTGTTGTGATGTTGAAACAGATGTCTTGACACTGTTAGGAACATGTTTCAACTTGTAATGGAGTGACAAGGCAGGCTTACTTTTGCAAACAACATCTGAATGCTGTAGAATTCCAGGATGTTGAGACAAGATAATCCCACAAATGAGAGAGGGAAAGGCAATGTGCATCTTCACAGCATTTGTAGCAACATTCTTAATAGTATGATCATAGATGTAGGAGCCATAGTCAATTCTTTGCTTTGTCCCAACTGCATAAATTATCTTCCCCAATTCAACAGAAATTATGGTCTTGTGACTAGTAGGAACCCAGTTGGCAATTCCTATTCTGTGCAGAAAAGCATATTTGACACTCAACAACCTGGCTAATAGTTTTCCTTCTACGGGTCAAACATCTACCTGACCAGCAGTGATTTCTTTGCATATAACATTGTTGGAGGCTTCTAATTCCCCATAATCTTCCTCATTTCTTCCTAAGTAGGCATTGATCATCTTAGGAGAGAACCAAACACACTTACCCCTGATGGTAACTCTTCTGAAGGTTCGGCTCTTACTGTCATTTATCGATTCAGGTATATTAACTATGAATTCCCTGACCAGTCTATCATAGCAATCAGCCAACCCTGACACAGTCCTTATGAGACCAACAAGCTTAATTAGGTCTATAATTTCAGTAGATTCTAAGTCTTTTGCTACTACCTCTCTTTCCAGAGCTACCTTTATTAGGCTCACACACTTCCACAAGGAGGCACTTCTGGCACTGTGAGATGAGATATTATCAGGCACTTGATTTGTAGCAGGGTTGATGTCTTGAGCATCACACTCAGAATCTGACTCTTCCCTGATTCTCCTCTTCTTGCCAGACCTGGCACCTTTGCTCCACGACTTGGGAGAGTCTGTAACTGAAGTCTTTTTCTTATCCTTCCTTTTTCCAATTCTATCATCATCAGATGAGTCCTCAATCTCTATACCCTCAACCTGTTCCTTTCCTTTACCCCTATGGCTTTCATTCCTAGGGGACGATGTTCTGACATCAAGACTGACATCAGTGTCATCAGGATCTTCACCTTCAGCTTCTTGACTAAGGACCTGTCTTTGAAAATTACTGCCTTCACCTTGAGAGTCGACTTGTTCAGCAGGCATTTGCCTTAGAGGGACATAAATCCCTTTCACCCGTATCCCCTTCTCAAGCATTTTGGTGGCAAGCTATTCCAAATGCATGTCTACATCAAACTTCTCCTCAACAGCTTAAGAGGATGATGACATAGCTTCAGGTTTGTTTACCGTGGTTGAGGGTTTAGGGTTACCTGACTCGGGAAAAGCAATAGAAATGAGTTCTTCGGAAGAAACCCTAGTTCGTACCTGCTCAAAGTTCTTGGAAGGGACATACATCGTTCCTTTGTGACAGACTAGGTTTGGAGAAGAACTTTCTATTCTGTTGAGATTTAGGGAGATGAAGCGTTGCGATGAGAATGCTTTGGTAAGTCTTGATGTAGTATCAATATAGTAAGGCGCCTGATTTTGAATACTCTTTAAAGACCAATTACTAATTTTCTCCCTCCATACAGACTTTCCTTTTAAACAATTCACATCAGAACTCATTAACTCTGAGTGACCTTTCAGCATCCTGATGTCATAGTCTGATGTTATAACATTAACTTGAACATCATTAGATGAATTTACTTCAAGAGAAATCCACTGATAGCAGTTGTCTTTGGTTCTGGCACCCTTCATAACAATCTGATTATGCTCATCAGAAACCACACACTCATGCTTAGTGTAGTTTACCTTGTAACCTTCTTCACACAACTGGCTTATGCTGATCAAATTTGCACTTAAGCCACTGACAAACAGAACATTGTCAAGTTCAGGTCTACCATCACCTTGCACTTTCCCAATTCCTGCAACAACACCTTTTTCTCCATTGCCGAATATAACTTCATGAGAGGGACAATGACTAAGATCATCAAACATGGATCTACATCCAGAAATGTGTTTGGAACACCCACTGTCAAAATACCATGTTCCTTCTTTAAACTCTCTATCACCCATGTGAGCCAATAAGCACTTCACCTTCTCCTTAGGTACCCATTGTTTAACAACTTTGGGCCTGTGCTCTCTCCATCTGTTTTGAGGTTGAGGGTATCCATACAGCTTGTAGCAAGAGTACTGCATATGTCCAAACCTTCCACAATAATAGCATCTCACTCTTTCATCTCTGAATCTTCTTCCATGATGAGATTGCTTATACTGCCATCCATAATGTGGTCTCCTCCTACCATAACTGCCCTGCCATCTATTATGCTGGTATCTTCTCCCATAGGACGGCTGAGAATGTTGTTTCCTTAATTGTCTCCCATGATGGTGTGGCTTTCTTCTTCCATATATATATAAGGAACAACATTGGTGTATCCATATCCATAACCATACCAGTTGTCCTGATGTTGAGACACCTGATGAGACATGTGCTGTTTGAACTGAGCAGCTTGCATGCTCTCGTGGTATTGTGGGGGCATGTACTGACTAGCTCCCTGTGGCTGCTTTCTCTTCTGATAGGGACCAGTCTTCTTCTCAATCTTCTTAGGTTGTGAAACATCAGCTTTCTTAGGGGTAGGATCCTGCTTCTTTGGCTGATGTTGAGATGAAAGTTGTGACACTTCCTTCTTTGAACCTGAAGTGCTTCCTTCTGAAGTTCCCTTATCCTCAACCACATAACCTATCCCAGCTTTGTCTCCAGCAGCTTTTTCTGACTGAAGGATCTTGTCAAGTGTGTCTGTACCACAGCTCAGCATCCTAACAGACTTGGTCATTTGATCAAGGTGAGCTCTAACTAGCACCACTTCATTTTCAAGATCAGTCTTTTCATTCTCTAGCTGAGCAATCTGTTGCTTGTGGCACTTGTTTTCTTGACAAATCTCAGCACTTTTTAAACACAGCTCTTGATAAGTAGATGCTAACTCCTCATAAGTTACTTCTCCATCACTAGAATCATCATCAGATACCACAACTCCTGTTAAATCTCTCACATGCTTTGCTGACTCGCCTTCACTTTCACTATCAGAATCAGACCAGGAAACTGTCATGCCCTTCTTCTGCTTTTTCAAGAAGGTGGGACATTCTTTCTTGATATGTCCATACCCTTCACACTCAAAGCACTGAACTCCTTTATCTTGGGTAGTTTTCTCTTCATCCTTCTTGCTGGTGTCAGAAGTCATGTTCTTGACATTAGGCCTGGAGTTGTTATTCATTCTCTTGAATACTTTGGTGAACTGTCTTCCCAACATCACTATGGCCTGAGATAGATCCTCCTGCGATTCAGAACTCTTTCCTTTTTCTTCTGCATCATTTGACACCAAGGCTATACTCTTTGGGTTCTTTTCTGGTTCTTCCTCATTCAACCCAAGCTCAAAAGTTTGAAGAGATCCAATGAGCTCATCTACTCTCATCTTGCTGATGTCTTGTGATTCTTCAATGGCAGTAACCTTCATCTTATACTTCTTAGGTAGGGACTTAAGGATCTTCCTCACAAGCTTTTCATCTGACATCTTCTCTCCAAGAGCACTAGATGCATTGGCCAGCTCAAGAACACTCATGTGGAAATCATGAATAGTCTCATAGTCTTTCATCTTCAGGCTTTCAAATTTTGATGTTAAAATCTGAAGTCTCGACATCTTAACTCTAGATGTTCCTTCATGAGTAGCCTGCAAGATATCCCAAGCTTGCTTAGCAACCTCATAAGTATTGATTAACCTGAAGATATTCTTATCCACTCCATTGAATATGGCATTTAGAGCTTTGGAATTTCCAAGGGCAAGCTCGTCTTCCTCCTTGGTCCACTCTTCTTCAGGATTTGGCTTAGAGGTGCCTTCTTTATCTTTACCAGCATCATCCTTCTCACATATAACAGGTGCTTTCCACTCTTTAATAACAGCCTTCCAAGCCCTACTGTCCAAGGATTTTAAGAAGGTGGTCATCCTTGGCTTCCAATATTCATAATTGGATCCATCCAAAATAGGGGGTCTGTTGACGAATCCTCCAACTTCTTTGTCCATCTTTTCACCAGAAAGTACCTTCCATAGATCTCACCCAGAGACAGACAGGATGCCTACTCTGATACCAATTGAAATTCTGGTATCAGACGTGTGATGTTAAGGTGTGATGTCACAACAACACACTCTGCATAATGGACAACAATAACAGTAAAATAACACCAAGAATTGTTGACCCAGTTCGGTTACAACCAACCTACTCTGGGGGCTACCAAGCCAGGGATGGAATTCACTACTTGTAGATATAATTTACAAACTCAACAACCCGTTGACAATCTCCTAAACTTATACTCTACTATTGACTTCCTACCTAAGAAACCACTTAGGTATGAGAACACCACTCAATCCCTTACAAACACTCGAAGAACCCACTTTGAGTACCCTTGATCTTACTTCACAGCTTTGATCAAGCAAACACTCTCTATTACTTCACAGCTTCTAGAGAGGACAAAAACTCAACACCTATTCAAACCCTAGAATAGTGTAAATACAACTCATACAAAATACTCAAGACACTCAGCCTATGCTCTTGATCTTCTCTTTGTATTTTTGTACCTTTTTCCTTTGGTCTTGTGCGCTTTATATAGCTCCTTGAATTGGTCTTGGACTTGCTACAATATCTCCCAGATTTGTTATTTAAAACTGAATATTAAAACAGATTTTCTCCTAAAATCTTTTTAAATCTTCAACCTTTTAAATCTCCTACAAATATGCAGCAGATCTCCTATGCAGCAGCAAATATCTATCCCAAGATATTCGCATCCAATGAGACAGCTTGCTATCCACAATTCCAGCTAATACGCAACCCTAAAAACATCACAATCTGATGTTATTGATTCTGCAGATCTGATGTTACAACATCACCTGTGTGACATCATACATCCAACTTCAGCAATTAAATACTTAACACAGCCCAGTGTTAAGACTTCAATGTTGCAACATCAACACCTTGACATCAACATTGAATATACTTTGTTTTACCAAAATTCCAGCCAATCCAGGAACTAACATCTATGCAGTAGAATTTTGTTATGAGAGCGCATTTAATGTGGATAATCAATGATTTTCCAGCATATGGTGTGTTGTCTGGATGGGGGACACAAGGTAAATTAGCATGCCCTTATTGCATGGACAATACAGATTCCTTCACCTTACGATTTGGTGGAAAAAGTTGTTGGTTTAATTGTCCTCGTAGGTTTTTACCAATGGATCATCCTTTCAGAAAAAGTAAAAAGAGATTTACAAAAAGCAAGATTGTGAAAAAAAAAACCCACCACCAATGTTTACCGGCCATGATGTTTGGGAAGCTATTCGTGATTTTCCAATAGTCACAGACAGTGTCTGGGCCACCAAATTTCCAGGGTATGGGAAACAACATAATTGGAACAAAAGAAGTATATTTTGGGATCTTCCATACTGGAAGAACAACTTGTTAAGGCACAACCAAGATGTGATACACATAGAGAAGAATGTATTTGATAATGTGTTTTACACTGTCATGAATGATCCTGCAAAAACAAAGGACAATGAGAAGGGAAGATTGGATTTACCTCTTAACTGTTTACGTGGGGATTTAGAGATGCACCCTCTGCCTAATGGAAAGATGGCCAAGCCAAAGGCAAAATTTTCATTGACACCCGAAGAGGCAAATTTAGTCTGTAGATGGATTAAGGAACTAAAAATGTCGGATGGTTATTCCTCGAATCTTTCTAGGTGAGCTGATGCTACCAAGGGTAGGATGAAAGGGATGAAAAGCCATGACTGTCATTTATTCATGGAGTGTTTGCTTCCAATTGCTTTTCGTTCCCTGCCTCTTGAGATATGGAAGCCGCTAACTGAGTTGAGTCATTTTTTTAAAGACTTGTGTTGTAATACATTGAAGTTGGAAGACCTTGTTAGGTTGGAACAAAACATTCCCATCATCATATGCAAGCTAGAAAGAATTTTTCCACCAGGTTTCTTTGACTCGATGGAACATCTCCCGATTCACCTACCTGCTGAAGCAATCCTTGGTGGTCTTGTACATTATCGTTGGATGTATCCATTTGAAAGGTAATTAATGTTCAACTTTTATAGATTAATTAAATGAAAAAACATTTTTTAATCATTTCATGTGTAGATTGATGGGAGACTACAAGCGTTCGGTGAAAAATAAAGCCAAGGTTGAAGGTTCAATATGCACTGCCTATTTGCACAGTGAAACTACTCATTTTTTCTCTCACTATTTCAAGACCTTTAGTTTGTTGCCAAATACAAGTTTAAGGAATGATCCTCGATCAAATAATGAGAATTCCCAACCAACACTTTCAGTTTTTAGTAAATGTGGTCGTCCTAGGGGAAAGGCTCGACTCTATTGGTTGAATGATAAGGAATGGAAGTCTGCTCACGTGCACGTCCTAATCAATTGTGACGAGGTTAAACCGTATCTCGAGTAAGTACATTTTTGTAAGACAACTGCATTATTCTCAACCAATTTTTATAAATACACTCATCAATTTTATGATCGATGTCAGATTGTTCATGCAATATCATTCTTTCAATGAGGAAGATGCTTCCGGTCTTATACACGAGCAGCTTCCTTCATGGCTAAAGAACTATGTTAGTATATTTCTCACAATTTATATTATGTGGTTGACAATAAACTATCTCTAAGGTTAGATATATATTTTTAGGTGAATGATGAGAGAAATGGAACGACTAGTCCATATCTGAAGGCCTTAGCTCTCTGCCCTAATCCGAAGGCAACATCATGGAACATATACTTTGCTAATGGGTACAAATTTCACACTCAAGAATGGAGTCGTGGTAAAAGGACTACTAATTGTGGGGTACATGTTAAAGGTGTTACAAATGGAGGAGAAAATGATTTTTATGGCATCATCCAACGTATCCTTCAATTGGAATACCATGGCTTTAGCAATAAGATTTCCCTATTTTATTGTGATTGGTTTGATCCTACAAATAATACTAGCACAAAAGTTAATATTGAGTACAACATTGTTGACATTAAGATGAATAAGCGATATCGTCAGTATGACCCGTTCATTCTTGCACAAGAAGCAAAACAAGTGTATTATGTCCCATATCCAGAAATGTGTAGGAATATGCGTGGATGGTGTGCAGCAATCACCACAAAACCAAGGGGTTATGTCGAGATAGACAACACCGAGGATGCAATTCCTTATCAATCCGATGAAATGTTACCATTTGTGCCTATTACAGAAGTTGAAGAAATACATGGTTTAGCTGATGGAGGGTTAATTGACGAGGTCGAGCCAATAACAATGACAACTGACCCAATGACTCAAGATTGAGAGAACATTTTATCTTGTTTTTATTATAGACCTTTATGCACTTGTTTTTTCTCAAAGAACTAGTTGGTTATCGAAAGAATGAGCCTATTTCATATGTATTAGAAATTCTCATAATTTTCTTTGGTATTATGGGTGTTATCATCTATATTGTAATTGTGTCTGTATTAATGAATGAATATGAGAAGAACTAGTTTTTATCACTGTTCAATCATGAGAATGACACTAAAATAATAGTGCCTATATAGACAGATTATAGAAAGACCAAATCTATATCATATTCTATTGGGTTAAGCAGTGATACTTTAGGAAATAATGTAAGGAATAGAATATGTTAGCATGATTCTATTTTCAATGCATAACTTTTTTCATGTTTCATTTGACTCTTAAGAAATTTATGATGTGTTGCAACTTCTTTTCTTGTTGTTACTAAGTGTTGTGTGTCGCTCCCGGGATTTTCATCCTAGTACAAACGCGAAAGTGGCACCGAAACAGAGTCGCCAGCAATGTGTATTTATCCCACGAGGGAAAGGAAACACCACATAAACCTGAGGGAAGGAAGGAAAGAGCATGGTCTTGCGACCAAGAGATCTGGATTCGGGAGTCGGTTACGCGAGAGGAAGGTATTAGCACCCCCACGCGTCCATCGTACCCGATGGGATCCACGCTTGCTTGTCCCAATCAAAGGGTGTAAGGAAAGATGCTGGAAAAAGAACTGGAAAAGGAATGGAAAAGAAAAGGAGAGAGAAAGAGAAACAAATGTAGGGAAAATAAAAGAAGTGTTCGAATGGGTCCTACCCCACTGCCTACGTATCTCATCGGGAACATGAGAATCAGAGCGACGTAGTTCCCCTCACTAGGGATGGATTGTTTGTGTTTTTTTTAGGAACGGCTAACGTTCTAGCTCAGGTGTTGCAGGCTCGCTGGTCCGAGTGCGTTACCATCTTGCAAAAGAACGAGTAGAAGCGCGTTCGTACGTTGAGGGTGAATGAGATGAGAAAAGAATTCCCGAAGGAAAGACGTCATTGTTTGTTTTTGTCTTTTAGAAGTTTCTTTTTTATTTGTTTGCATATGATAGTGTATCCAAATCTTAGTCATTGGAATGTGTACATTCTCACATTCCAAGATGGAATGGATAAGAAAGCACACTAAGAGTGAAGAAGACCCTCACACTTAGTTCCAATTATCAAGGTTCAAACACACTAGCATACTTGTATTTATTAAATGTTTTTGTTGATTAAGAAATGAAGAAGTGTTTTTTATTATTCGTACCTTCAACAAGTATTGCATTTAAGTCCCTCATACAAGATCAAATGTTTAACACATTGACCCAAGACGGGGCATATGCTACACATTCTAAGATTATAAGAGAAGACCCCTTATAATCTTTTCTTTATATGAAAGGCCCAAATGCAATAAGTGCCTACCTTTATTAGATATTTTGAATTTATTTGAGATGAGAAGATGAAAGACTCAAGAGAGGAGAAAGGTAAAAATCTATATGGACTAAGACTCAATCCTAATTGATTAATTAAGGGAGTGATCCTAATGGTTTGTGAGGTTTAAACCTAAAGTCTAAAGAAAGAATGAATTAAACAATTCACTTCTAAAGTAGAAGATGAATTGTAATTCAAAAGGGAAAGTGATGAGTTATTAAAAGAAAAGCACATAAGTGCTTAACAAAGCACAAGATGGAATTGTAAAAGAGAAAGGATAGAAGTTTGAATGTGGATTCCTTATCCACACTCAATTGCAACTTACCAAAGCCCCTACATGGTTAGTAAACATGTATAAGAAGTATAAGAAGCAAAAGAACATTTAATGCACCATAAAGATCAAAAGAATAAGATGAAAGATCAAATCCTATTAGTCATAACCAGAATGTGCATCATATGGAAAACAAATGATTATCATCAAGCAAGTTCAAGTGAACAACCCACAATCATCATCCATGGCATTTGAACATGCTATCATAAGAAAAGGGAGATGAAAGATGAAAAGAAAGAGAAGAAACATGCATAAATGAAACATGTAATTCAAGGATCAGAATGGAACTAAATGAAAAATGGCTTATACACATCTCAAATTATTCATGGGTCAAACATCAAGGCATTCAAGAAGTTATACAAGGAAAAGAATTGAAATGGAAGTTCAAAAGAAAACACAAGTACTTCATATTAAGGATACACAAAGTTCAAATGAAAATGAATATGCAATGATGACATATAATGTGTACCAATGACCTATAATGTCACATGAATAGCTCATTGAAATAGGCAAATGATCATGCAAGTATGCACAAAAGAAAACATGTAAACATGCACAAATATTACAAGGATATGACATGTCATTATGCTTCAAATGTAATGCCTTAAACAAAAATTAAATGAACTCATGGAAATTAAGCAAACATGTTTTAAAGATACACAAATCAGAAGTGAATCATATACCAAAATAGCATGCAAGAAATCAAGGCAAAAAGGCTTTATACAATGCATTTAGGTCAAATTGGATGCACATGCAAAGTAATGCAAAGATGGACATCCAAACATGTCATAAAATGATCTAAAAAAATAAAATAAAAATCATAGGACATACTTCAAGATGTTAATGACTCAATGCAAAAAGAAGCAAATCAAAACTATTTTTAATGATCAAGAACAAAAATGCACAAAATCATGTACCACATTAAGAATGCACACAAAAGAAAATCAAAGAAAATTGTGGAACAGGGGCAAAAAGTCATAAAATCAGAAACTAAAATCATCAAAAATTTTATAAATGTTTTAATGATGTTCATGAATTTTTATGGAATTTTATAATGCTATTTAGTATTTTTAGTAATTAAAAATCAAACGTGTACAAAAAATAAAAAAACAAGATGAAATGAAAACAAGAGTGGGGGTGCAAGCATAGCAAAATATGAGTTCAAAAGGTTTGGGCCTTGGAAAAGGGAGGTGCGAATATCAAATCCAGCTTAAGTCCAATTACACGCAGAACATGATAACAAGCATGTACACTCAGTCAACAATAGTCAAAGCAATCCAAGCCGTCAGATTAAGTCAAGTCAAACAAGCAGTCAAAGTACACACCATCAACACACACGCGCGAGGGAACACGTAACATACCATACACTGCACCACGCGAAGTTTAAAAATAAAATCAGAAACAACACGTGACACGCACACTGATTTTAATGTGTTGGCAGTATTTCCACCCTTGGATCAACAAAATCGCACGGCTGACATTCAAACTGCAAGAAACCCTAACATAAATGACCACCGGCCGGAGAGGGACCTCCGGTCACCTTCTCCGGCGAGAACCACCACCTGCAACTCTCACATCTCACCAAAATGTACAATACGCATACCAAAATGAAGCTGAGCTTATGTAGATTAAGAATTCACTCACAAAAACAACATATCATGCACACATAGCAAGAACAGAGGAAATGAATTTGTGCCCTAAGTTTCGCAACTACGCCTTTAGAAGGCCTATCAACTAGCCGGAGTTAGAAATGCTTCTATTAAGCTCATATCAACATGAAAACAACAAATTAAACCATAAAACGCCAGAGCAAAGTTTGAGAGTTTGGAACCTGAACTTGATGAGGCTTTGAATACACAAGAATACCAGAGGAAAATGCTTCTTCCTTGAGCTTCACTTGGCCAAATAAAGGCTTAACTGAAGTGGTTGATGATGATTCAATGGAAAGAAACTGGATCCAAGCTTCCAAAACAGTTGCTCTTTGGTGAAATTGAGAGAGAATCAAAGAAGATTTAGGAGGAGGATGAACAATGTGTTTGCAATGGTGAGATTGAGAGTAAAGCAGAGAGAGTTTTGGAGAGAATGTGGAAAAATGGAGTTAGAAACTGAAGTTAGAGAGTGACGTTTTGTTTTATAGTGTGAGCTAACCATAGTTTAGTGAGTGAGTTAAATGAGTCACAATTGAGTTAAGTGAGTCATCCCTAACTAACTGAGTCAAGTTAGTAAGGGAGAGCCATGATAGGGTGGTGGCAGCACATGACAAACTATGGTGGTGGTAATAAGAAAGGAAAATGGCACGGCTTTGTATCAAACTTGCTCAACAAGTTTGCCCTTTCCATTTTCATGCAAGGCACGTGCTAATGTGCATAGTGTAGATGGTGTATGCTTGGTTAAAAGAGGAAAACTGAGGTGAGGAAGTGTTTGTTGTGTGTGTGAACCAAAATCATGCACCAATCTGTCAATGCATCAGTATCAACATGAGGTGGTTTGCAAGTGAAATTCTCTCTAACTAGTGCATAATTTGATGAGGTTTTGGATTCATTTGAAAGAGGAGATATTGGAGAATATGTTTGGTGTGAAAAATGAGTTGAAACAATGCTTGGAATAAGTCACAAAATGACTTAAAACAGTCACATTTGGAACTGCTACCAAGGCGTGGCAATAAGGTTGGTTAGTGAGGCACTCATGGCATGGAACCTCAGCATGATCATAGCAACTTGGACTCACCATATCTACTTCATAGCTTGATCAAATCAACTTTTGCCCAACATGAAACTTGAAAAGGACATGACAATGAACATTTTTGATGTTGACAAGTTTTGAAAATAAAGCCTTTAACCATGAGAAAAATAGGTGTACATTTGGCCCACCAACTGTTTGTAAAAAGGACATGCGCGTGACCTGAAAATCCTTGATCATGACCTTGTTTTGAACCTACTTTGCCCCAACTTTGGTCAATCATATCTCACTCAATTTTTATCCAATGGAGATGTTCTACACATGGATTTGAAGCTTGAAACAAGATCTTTTGTTGTGGATGAGTGGAATTTTCATTTGAGGTCTTGATTTTAAATGGCCTTGGTTCAAACTCTGATGCAAAATGGCCAAAACTTGCCTTATTTAGTAACCCTACTTCTTCCAAAAATGACAACTTTCCACATCTTGATTTTTTTATGATTCCTTTGGAGTTTCTTGATCAAATTTTGTACATTGGTCACATATAACATGAATTTCATGAATTTGGCCTCAAAAAGTCAAGAGTTGACTTTTCCTTTGATTATTTGACTTGGCCCCAAATTTCCTGATTTTTTATCTTTCCTCCAATTGAACCACTTCTAAAACCAATTGAGAGGCAATTTTCCACATACATACACTTAAGGACATATAGAATACCATGAAAACAAGTTTTGCCCAAAAAATCAGAGATTCCCTGATTTTATTAGAAACCCTAATTTTGACCCCCTCTGGTTAGGAGGAAAAAGTGCAGTCTTCAATTTCAAATTCCTCAGAGTATGTTGTGTATCCTCTTAAAGGATGATGAGATAGGCCACTTGAGGGTGATTTTGAATCAATGAACCATCTCTTTCGAGGGTTTTCCTTCATTTTTTGGATCTCTTGCATAGTGAAGTATATATTGCTCCAATCTCCTATTGAATCTCACTTTCTTGAGGTGTTGGATGGTCAATTGAGATAATATGAGACATGAAAGACTTCTTGGCTTGCCTTGAGGCAACTTGACTGACCTTTTTGTGCTTTGAATGATCCCTTGATTGTCCACCTTCCACCTGATCACATGCCTTGATGGTAAGAGGGATGTTATGCTTCATTTTTCTATGTTAAATGCAATGCAATGCTAATGAGGTGGATATGATATGATAAATGATAATGCTATGCTAAGATGACAAAAAGGGAGAGCAAATTTTGGGGTATTACATTGTGCATATTGTTACTCAGTGTTGGCAGCTTAGATATAGATTTTATTGAAATGACTGGACAAAATGGAAAGAGAAAAGCACCATCGAGCACATCTAAGTAAGATGACTAAACCTTTTCTCCTATTTGGGTTTTTTCCTAATCAATTAATAATGTTTGGATTTAGACTTATTTTTTTAATGGTTTCTTTGTAAAAAAGAGGTGTTGACAGGTTATGTCGTCAACGACAGATTCCACTGGGACTCTTTCTATAAATAACTCTCGTAAGGTTCATAGCAAACCTGGTTCAACGAACCCACCACCACCTTCTCAGAGAAACCCACCACCACCTACTCAGAGAAACCCACCACTGCCTACTCAGCCTCCACCTTTGGTTCAAACAAATCCAACACCATCACATACTCAACCTCCACCACCTACTCAGGCTTCACCACCTACTCAGCCTCCACCACCTACTCCACCTTCGCCACTTACTCAGCCTCCAACACCGATTCTGACAAACCCAACACCACTGCCTACTCAGCCTCAACCGGCAAACCTGACTTCTGAGGAGTTCATATTCATTCCTACTCCAGGATATACTCAGCCTCAGCCGCAAAGTCCTCCCCATCACACCACAGACGAGGAAGTGCAGAGGGACCAACCACTTTCTAATGAGGAACAACAATAAGACGGTGGGCAAAAACCGAATATCTGGATTGTGGAAGCAAGTAATGCATGAGTAAATAATTCAAGTTATATAGATATTCTTACAAGTGTTTTAGTGTTGTTTTAATTTGTAAATATGGTTGCTAGTTTCGTGTTAATCTATCTTGTAGAGGAGAATACATACATACAGGCTCAACTCTATTTTGCAATTTTATGCCTTTGTAAATATGGTTGCTAGTGTCGTGTTAATCTATCTTGCCAATTGAATTGAGGCTCTGTGGATGAGCTTTTCTGTAATGACCTTGCCTAGAAAGCTAGCTTATTAAATTTTTTGTGACTAAGCTGGCTAGTAATTTATTCATGCATTCATTAGTATACTCCATTTTTCCTGCTGATAATTTATTCATGCATATCATGTATGTATAACTTTGCATTATATGTAGGTTAAGTCCAGGTGATCTTGTTGCCGCAATGATTCGAAAAGTTATTGAAAAGAATTATCGAGGAACCTTCTTTAATTATGATGAGCTTAAACGCGACGGAAGAGACGGCGTGAGAAAGGAGTGGTTCAACGAGTTTAAAGTAAGACATGGCATTTCTTTTTTAGTAGTTTGATGATGATGTATATTGTTGAGTTTTATTTATTATTTGTATATTTTGTCAGAGGCTTGTATGTTGGGACCGTTGTGATGATGGAAAATGGAAGAATTGTTTCATCAGAAATGTGCAAAACGACTGTCTGTTATACAACGAAAGGCTCAAAGGATCTGGATGATGAGCTCAATAAGAGTATAACCTTGTCACCATCATAAAGTTTCACCTCAATACTTTTCAATTCATTAATGATATTGTTAAATTCTATCAATTTATCCACTATGGATTTGTTCTCCATCGTTTAAAATGAGTAGAGTTTTTGTTTCACACAACATGTGAGTGAAGGACTTGAACATAGACAATGGTTCAAGCTTGACTTACATTTCTATTGTAGTCTTCTTCCTAGAGGATTCCTTTAGGACTTTATCATTTAGGAACCAAATAATAGCTCTCCTAGACTAATCCACCAAATTGGTCTTCAATGCTTATACACATTTTTGTTAAATTCATATGGCTTTCACATTAACTCTCCCCAATCTAAAATTGGTGTCTTATAAAAAAACATTTCAATTTAGAATCAATGGTGTTCACTTGTAAACATGTCTCATTTTTCCCATGGTGGATACTAATTTTTTTTGAAATTGAAATATCAAAGTTCAAACAATCATTAAAAAGGATGACTGAGATATAGAACAATGACAATCATTTAAATTTCTTAAAGAAAAATTAATTTGCCACATACTATAAGTAAATCCACAAGAACAAGAAAACAAATGAAGAGTATACACAAATTTTAATTACAAAGTTCGATCAAACCGATATAATCCAAAAGAGAGAACAAGTCTCCGATTCACTATAATTAAAGAGTTGTTACAAGAGATTACAAGATGGGTAATAAGAAAATAGCATTCTAAACTCCTAAGAACATCTCATATTTTTTACTCAAGTATTTCTCAACCTATCCTATTTTCAATATATGAACCACACAAATCCAATATGTTTAGAATTGTTTCTCAACTCTTATAGATACCCAAAGATCTTCTAATTCTTAGAAAAAATAATGCTAAAAAAATACATCTCATTATTTCTCTAAATTTCTATCTCTTAAAACAAGTTCTTTTCCTCTTGTTTGTTAAAAAGGGATCAAATGCGCCATTTATAAATTTTGAGAAAAACACCTTTTGTCCCATACAAAACACGTGATTCACCGCGTCTTCATCAAATGCATTGCATTCCTTACAAGTGCATGTTGGGGAGTCCTGGGAGAATCGGGAGCACCAATGAGACTAATACTTCAGGACCACAAGAGAGGGAGACACCACATCTTAACCCAAAATCTTAAGGTGTTAGATAAATGAGTCTTCTTTCTTATAAATTAAACATTACGCGCGTTCATAGGCAATGTAGGACTTTAACCACTCACACTTACACTCAACAATGCAGTGCATTCTTGTGAATCAAAATATGAGATTTCTTAAGCCATTCTTGAATGTACCTTGATATTTTTCTATTTTAGTTGTTTAGGATTAACTTTGAGAATATAAATTGCGTGTGATTGATAAATCAAACTTGCATTTATCAATCAAACTAAATAATTTTTACAAAAGACTAAATTATAGATGAGTACTCAATCAGAATACAAAACGGACAACTTCTCAAAAATATTGTGATGTAGACTTAAAGTCACAACATTGACACATTAAATAGGAGTCGAACATATGTCACACTTGAAGACTTACAAACTCTTTAATTCCTTATACTCGTTAATATGATATTTCAAATAATCTCGCATTATTTATATATCAAAATTAAGAATAATTTATAAACAATACTCACTTCATATGTGTTGTAAATTATTAACAATTAATAATATTGAGTGTGTTCAAAAATGACAAGAAAATATTCAAGTGAAGATTAATGTTTGAATTTATAAATAGGCAACATTTGTGAATGTTGCAGTAGGTTTGAATTTAGAAATAAGTAATACGTGTGAAGCGTTGCAGTAGGTTTGAATTTGGAAATAGGCAACACTTTGTGAAGTGTTGCAGAATGAAAGTATGCAACTCTTGAAGAATGTTGCTGTAAGCGAAACAATGTAACTTTCGGTAAAAGTAACTTTTGGTGAAAGCTTGTAACTCTTGGTAAAAGTAAGTTGTTTCACCAAATGTCGCAACCTTTTAAAACAACACCAATATGGCCTTTAAATACTTCATTCCAAATTGAGAAAAATATAACAAAAAAGATCATCCTCTTTACTAAAATTCCAAACACTCTTCCTTACATTTGAGTTTTCATCTATCTTGTGCAAACTCGAGTATAGGATAAATTATCCTGGGTATTCCTGCATTCCAACTCTAAGACATTTGAGAGTGCTTGAAATACTTTTAAGGAAAGTGATTTCGTTCATGATTCTAGCCTTGATCCATTCAGTTTATAATAATTTTCTAACAATCTTAAAAGTATTTTAAATAATGGCAACCATGGCTTCAACAAATTGTGTTTTTTAGAGATGATCTCTAATTAAGAAATTAAAAAAAAAATCTTGTGAAAGGAATGGTTAAAAGAAATGAGTAAAAAAGGAAGCACCAATAAGGAAGGTTACTTGCTTTGAATGTGGAGAAATATGATATGTTAGAAATAAATACCTTACACTTCACAATAAGAATAAATTCAAGAGCAAGAAGAACAAAAGGCATAAAAAGCTTATTTTTAAAAAGTTGTCAGCACTTATTTTAAGTCAGATCCGTGGCACTTTTTATGTTAGATCTGGTTAACCGACTTAATAAAATCTGTTGCTGTTTTAAATTTTAAAAATTGTTTAAAATTCAAAATTCGTCTTGCACTTGTTAAGTCAGGTTTTCGTTTAAACGACTTAACAAGTCTTGAACAGAATTCAAAATTATGTCTTTTCATGAACCAATGACATTCTAAACTATTGCAAACCTTCATGAAAATGTATCAAACTTTTGCATCAAATTCCTAGAAATTTCTTAGGATGTATTTAAGGCAAAATACATTAGTTTTCAAATTACCTCTTTCATTATTAATTTTTCATATCAATTCAAATAATTTTTTAAGTGTTCATTTTTTTTTTCCAAAATTTTGAAACTTTGTGCATAACTTTAAAATCGTTCATAAAAGCTTCATACTATTTATTTAGCACTTAAGGTCCATATATTATTGAATTGTAACTTGAAAGAAAAGATCAATTGTCTATTGAAATTGATGCAAGAATAACTTTATATATTAAAATTTGTTCAAGTATTGTAATTGATCACCAAGTGTGTGGTGACTTAATTTATAAAGAGTGTGTACTTTCTAAAAGTATTTGCAAATTGAAATTCTGGCATAGCAGACAGCAGATGTCCTAACACATGTCAAGACATTGTTTTGCATAATTATTAAACAAGAACAGAACAACAGACTGATATCTAGAATATCAGCAACTGCAGAAACACAGATGTTTCGACATCTGTTCCAACATGTTAATCAAAACTGAACTGTAAATTGCAGAATGATAAACAACACATAATATGATGACCCAGTTTGGTGCAACTCACCTACATCTAGGGGATACCTATCCAGGAAGAAGAATTCAATACCAATAGTATAGTTTTATGTAAACGACCTCAGGTTTACAGTAAATACCCACGCTTACCTATCACTACCCAATGAAGAGTTTATCATTAGAACTCACATCTAATTGATAAGAGAAACCCATCTCACTACCTAAATCACAACCTGTGATTATCTAACACTTACTACACCATAACTGTATCATCCTATTGAAAGACACCCCTTCCAATACAAGGTTCATTCAAGCATCCTTGACTAACAAGTTAACTTGGATTTACTTCAAAGCTTCATCCAAGAACAATACACGATTCATTACCTATGAGTTTCTGAATCTGTACAAGTACATATGTCTACCACACTATATCAAATCGATACAGAGGGAGACTTATAAGGGAAACCTACGACTCTCAAAACCTAAACCCTACTTTTTAAAATAAAATTCCTAAATTTATGTCGTTCTCTCTCTTTATCTGCCTAGGTCTTGATCTTCTTTTATAGCCTTATGCTGAGTTGGGCTTCATATCTTTGATCCTTGATCCACTGCCAAACGTGCCTTGAATCTTGGAACAGATTTAAACAAAACCTGTTATGACAGTCATGATGTCGAATCTTCATGCTGTGATATTTTATTCGACATCTTTGGTTTAGGGCAGAATCCTTCATGTTGAAACATCTTTCACAACATTACGTTTTACCAAAATTTTAGTCAAACTCTTGGAGCTTTCACAAATAGAAAGAAGTATATTTTCTATTTGTTGGAGAAAGGTCCTTTGAGTTGGTTTGATTCAAATTTCACTATAGTTGTTGGTGTATTCAAGGAAGTAGTGGCTTCAAGGGACACCTCGTTTTAGAAGGATGTTATCCTAGACGAAATGAATTCAATAATGTCAACCCTCACTTGGGAACTTGACAATCTAACTAAAAGATCATGACCCATTGGATGCAAGCGGTGTTTAGAAGGAAGTATCATAATGATGGTATACTAAACACCTACATGTATAGATTAGTAACCAAGAGTTTTAGAAAAAAGGAAGGTGTTGATTATTTAGACACATATGCACTAGTAGCAATGACGAGGACAATTAGAGTATTGTTTCTTTACATTATCTTATTGTTTCAAAAATGGACGTCAAAATAACATTCCTAAATAGAGATCTCGGTGAAGAGATTTACATAGAGCAACTAGAAGGTTATGTGGAAATGAAAAAAAGGTGTGCAAGTTTGACAATTCCTTTTATGGATTAAAACAAGCACCGAAACAATGACATCAAAAGTTTGACTTTATCATTGTAAGATTCACCAATTAAGGGGAGACACACAACTTAAGGGAGAACTTTTCAATTATTATCAAAACACAAAGTCAAAGAGCTCGTCATCATCAAAAGGGGAAGATTGTGAAGAATATATCCTATATCGAGTTCAGTTTTGATGAAGACAAAGATTATCAAAGAAGAAAAAGATCAAAAGTGTCATGCATATCAATGATGAAGTTGATCAGGAAGGTTTAACATATAAATTCAAGTGAAGATTTGAGACAAGTAACTAAGGCACTCATTTTAATTCATACTATATTACTTTAAATTGCCCAGAATTTCATCTCTCAGTTCATCTAAAATTTGAGACAAGTGTTTGTACACAAAGTTGTGTGACAACATTCTGATATTCCTCTGTCTCTATGTTGATCACATGTTGTTAATTAGCAATGAGATGAATGGAATTTTAGAAACAAAGAGGTTTCTAACTTCCACATTCAAGATGAATGATATTGGAATAGTTGGCACACTTTTGGGGATCAAAGTAAAACAAAATAGTGGGGGTTATAAACTTAGTCAAACATATCATGTTGAGAAAGTACTTAATAAACATTTACATTTCAAGAAAGTGAGTACTCTATTTGATCCTAGTGTTAAACTTCAAAATAATGATGGAAGAGTTATGGATCAATTGGAAAGTGCATGCAATGTACTAGACCTAATATAACATTCACAATTAGTAAAATAGGTAGATTTTACTATGAATTCAAATGGTGAGCACTAGAAGACCATCATTAGTATTTTTGACTATCTTATGAAAACAAAAAATCTTGGTCCCCATTATGGTAGATTTTCTGCCATATTAAAAGGATATATCGATGTGAGTTGGATATTGAGTGTTGAATATCATATATCTGCATTAAGGTAGATATTTACACTACCAGGATGCAATTTCTTGGAAAAGCAAAAAATAAACGTGGATCACTCTTTTAACCATTGAATCAGAGTTCGATGTTCTTGCTTCCGCTGGTTAAGAAGCTAAATGGTTGAGGGACCTTCTGTTGGAAGTTACATTGGCTAAAGACAGTGTTTAAAATGTGTTGATACATTGCGGTAGACAAACCACTTTAACTAAAGCATACAAAAGTGTATAGCAAAAAGTTTAGGCAAGTAGGACTTAGACATTCTTTTGTGAGAAAATTGATTAAGAATGTAATCATTCACATATATACAATCGAGCTATAATTTTATTAATCCATTTACTAAGTCACTGGGCAGGGACTTAGTAAAAACAAACTCAATAGGCATAGGGTTGAAACTCCTTGAGTAAGAGTTCGGATAGCGGCGACAACCTAATCTTATGTTAACAGAACATTAACCTCGAGATTCAATGGGTAACAACAAGTCGTTGATTTGGATGTTTGTCGAACACTTTGGGATAATGTTGACCTTTAAAATGAGGGTTGAGCTTTTATTTAAACTCGTAATGAAATTCAATACAGAAGGTATGTGTCTCATGGAAAAGGATACAATATGAACTTCACCTATGTAAATTTCGAGATGGTGTCGTCTCAAAGTGAGAGTTGGAGTTTCTCTCATGAAAAATCCAAGAAAACTGGAAAAGCACATGGCCATAAATAGTGTCAGGCGAGAGATGTAAGCGAAGAACCACTAAAGAATGTATGTAAGGTAACACTGGTATAATCACTAGGGATAATGGTTAAAAGCATAGCTACCTAACATTTCGATTAAACTTTGCGTTATCCTTGCTAAGGTTAAGTTTAAATCAAAAGATATTTAACTGTATTAACATTCTTTGTTTATTTTTTTCTAGAATTGGTCTTGTCATTATTAGAACAAGTAGGTGATTGTTTTAAATTATTACCGTAACAATTAATAATATTGAGTGTGTTCCAAAATGACAAGAAAATATTCAAGTGAAAATTAATTTTTGAATTTAGAAATAAACAACACTTGTGAAATGATGCAATAGGTTTGAATTAAAAAATAAGCAACATTTATGAAGTGTTGCAGTAGGGTTGAATTTGGAAGTAGGCAACACTTTGTGAAGTGTTGCAGAATGAAAGTATGCAACTCTTGAAGAATGTTACTGTAAGCAAAACAATGTAACTTTTGGCAAAATCTTGTAACTCTTGGTTAAAGGAAGTTGTTTCACCAAGGATCGCAACCTTGTGAAACAACACCAATATGACCTATAAATACTTTATTCAGGATTGAAAAAAAAATATAACAAACAACATACATCGTCTTCGCTAAAATTCCAGACACTCTTCCTTACATTTGAGTGTATGATGAATTATCTCGGATATTCTTGCGTTCTAATTTCTAAAATATTTGAGAGTGCTTAAAATACTTAAAAAATAATAATTTCGTTCACGATTTTAATTTAATCTATTCAATTTATATTAATTTTCTAACCATTCATGTGCACCTTTTATACACCATAAAAAGATTTCCATAACATTCTAGAGAGATATTATCTCATCACTTGAGATCCGAATATACCATAAGATAAGGCATACGGGTAAACTGCATGAAAGAAAATAGAGAGAGATCCCTAACCCCACAAAGTAATAAAATTTAGAAAACCAATCTTGATATTCCTCACAAGTTGAGAGATCCTAGCAGCCCCACCACCACCATTATCACTACTAAAATTCGCCCAACAAAACAAACAAATAATTTTTCACTCACTCATCACACCCTTCTCTAACACGTTGAATAGCCAAGAAGATTCTATTCCAATTTATAAAATACAGTGAAAGTGAAACAACCCCACCTCCTATCACATGACCACCGCCGGTACCTATCAATAAAATCATATTTGTTTTTATTATTGGACAAAACTTCATCGCCAATTCCAAGGAGAGACAACTTCAAAACACACAACCAATACGGATAAACCATTATTATTAGTATTTCAAAAAAAGTGCAGATTAAACTAACGTTGTGAATTGTAGGCTTAGATTAGAGGCTACCCAACATCTTGCTATGTTAATGATAAATAATGTTTCTAAGAGCCAAAGAATACTCTATAAAATATGGAGTATTTCCCTATACGACAAAGATACTGAGGTTCTTCTTCTGTTTTTTGGACTTTCCTTTGTCTCTGTAACCCTCTCATCAATTTCTATAAAAAACAAATATTTTCTATTAGTAAGAGCTTGTTTGAAACACTTTCTTAAAACTGTTTTATGATTTTAAAAATAAAAAATTTAAAAATTTGTTTCGTGGCTTATAAAAAAAAAAAAATTTGTTTCGTAAACTTGTTTCCTAAAACAGTTTTTAAAAATTAATTTTGAGTTTTCAGTTTTAAAATTTTAAAAAAACTAAAAGAATTTGTATATATATTTTTTTTCTTTCAATTTGCATTTTAATTGTCAAATAAGTTAAGAGTAAAACACTTCGACAATTTATTGAGGGATGATCTTTCGTCTCCCCTCGCCCAACACATTAAAGCACACTCCCCCTCATTAGAATCCGACACTATTTGTTTGTTGTAAAGTTTTTCTGCACCTTTAAATGATTGATTACACATGGTTGTTCTGCATTGTAGACAACATGAATTTTGTAGTTGTAGTTGATGGACTTCAGCAGCTTAAATTAAAAGAGCAGTCTGAATCTGATTCAGAAATTGATGGATGCAATGCAGAGAATAAGACCTGCAGTAGTTTGATTTTGGAACAAAACAAAGAAAATTCACCTGTTGCACCGTGGGATATCTGTTGCGTTGAATCTAAATTTTGCCGCAAATGTTGCTGCATTCTTTGTTACAAAACGGTTGATTCAACTTATGGTGGCTATAGTTATATCATGTGCAGGGTAAAACTAGGCGCTAACAAGTAACTCATGAAATTCATATAATTGGTCTTACTTCCATTGGCTAAACTAATATAAATTAAGTAGTGGCTAAACTAATATCAATACAATTTAGCTTAAAATATAATTTTACATTATATTCACATAAGATCTTCAGTGTCAAGATGAAATACAAAAGATGATGTGTTATTCATTTTAAATACATTATGTTAAATGGGAAGATTCATCCTGCAAGTGTAAATACATTTTAAATTATCTCAAGAGTATTAAATAAGGAACAATTTGGTATAATCATAAAAATCCTGACAAATAAAAATCAATACGAAAAATATAATTATAACATTTGTATTAAGGGAATCCATGCAAGTTTTTTTTTTACGGGATTTTTTAAAACGCGCCTATATAACAGGGGAAAATAAGTATTAACCCTAATTTTTATAAGTAGATTTAAAAATTCTCACTTTTAAAAAATAATTAACATATAAGAAAGTTTTAATGTTTTAATGTTATAAAAAGTTTTAATGTTTTAATGTCATAGTAATTAATATATAAGAAAGTTTTAATTTATTGTTTTAAAAATAAAATAGAGAAATAGAGAGAACAAAAATGTACATGGCACTGATATTAAACTATTGATTTAAATATTAAATAATAACAGGAATAACTTTACTATTGATTTAAATATTTTATTTATTTATGTTACTAATATTTATTTATATAATTAAAATAATATTTTTAAATACTATATTATTAGTTGATATTAATAAAACTAAATGATAGCATATATTTGAAATTATTTTTAATTTAAGATACAATTTTTTTAACTTAATATATGAAAAATTGAAATGTATATTATTGATGTAAAACAATTTTGTTATTATTTTAAAAATATGTTTTCCTTTTAAAAATAACAAACAATTTTGTTTTTCTTATTTACATTTTTATTACATTTTAAAAACAAAAGCGTGTGTATCACACAAGTATCGGGGCGAACACACGGGTACTGATATGATACAAGCACAGTGTATTGATATTAAATATTTATGCTCCAAATATAAATAAAAATATGTTCTTCTTTTAAAAATAAAAAACTTTCTTGGTAAAATAATTTTATATTCTTTTTTATTTTAATTTTTTTTATAAAATAAATATGCGTCACCAACTAGTGCCAGCATGTATTGATTCTATCTTTTTTTTAAATATAAATTTTACTTTTTTTTATTTACAAATTTTTATTAATTATATTTTATTTTATTTTTTTCCAAATTTTAACTGTATACAAATGTGCATCACCGACGGGTACCCGTGGGAAGGCACGGGTATCCCGCTAGTTGTCAAATAAGTTAAGAGTAAAACACTTCGAAATTTTATTGAGGGATGATCTTTCATCTCCACTTGCCCAACACATTAAAGCACACCCACCTCATTAGAATCCGACACTATTTGTCACCTAAGGTGATTATGCATAGTCGACATCCTATTTTGAATCAACTTTTAAGAGAACACCACAAATTTGACGGCCCCCAAATCTTCCAAAGCCTAGGCAATCCCATCACAACCCTCCTGGACCTATCTTCCAAGACCCTTGCTAGAGTAAGTAGGTTGTCAAAGGCCGACCCAACCGAAAAATCCCTATTTGGGTCAAGCTTCTAATCCCAAGCATCTACCTTGTCTCGTGTAACTAAACTTATGATAAGAGTAATCAAATCCAAAGAAGAGTTCCTCCCCCTAGACTAGGAAAAACCATCTCCATCTAAATCTCCAAGCCCAAACATCACATTCCCAATCACCCAAGGAAATCCCCACATGAGACTTCTGCTTTAAGATCAGGAAAAATCTCTCGAAAGAAATCCATAAAGGGATAATCCACACTCAGACACCGTGCCAAAACCTAGTCTTCTGACCAACCTATATCTTCCTCACACAAGATGATACAAATTAGTCAAACACTTGATCCAGTGGAGACCCAAGAAGTGAAACACCTCTCCACCAATGAGACGCCTTTCGAAGGCCTCATTCTTTGCCTCCTAAAGGAAAATTAAACTCCTGAGACATATATCTTGCCTTAAAAATTCCTTTTCAAAGTGAAGGTGAATCATGAAGAATCATTACATCCACTTACTAAGCAAAGCCTAATTAACTAGCCTAAGATCCTTGACACCTAATCCTTTTTTTCCCTTTTGCCTCTACACGCATCCTTCCATTTAACCTAAATAACCTTATCACCACCTTTAGAGCCATGTTGATTTATGTGCTTGCAGGATGCACCATTTGAGGTGATCTTGATGGTGGGTTCTATTGATGGCAACTTGTGATTAACATTTTAATTTTGATGGTGATAAAAATTAATTCCAACGACACTTAAGTGATGTATTTTTCATTCAATATAGCTCAAGCAATCAATGATGTTATTCATGAAATATCAAGTTATCTCTTAAAAGCCAGCACTTTGGTCAAATAACGTTCAATTAAAGACCTCATTTCAAACTATCTGATGATGTTGATCATTCTTGAAATGTTCTCAAGACTCATCTTAGGAAGATTCAAGGTTTCAGAAGAAGTGTTAAGTAATTGATGAATCTAGTAGAGGAACTTGAAGCTTCAGAGTTGTGAAAAAGAATAAGTTTGAAAGCTCACATGGTCTTGCGCTTAGTGTCTATCTAAGTGACGAGAGTATTGTAAATGTGTTAGAGTAACTCATAAGTTACTAAGGAAACACGCACGCGCACGCGCACACACACACAACCTGTTGAATAACTCAAAGATATTATTTTAGTGGAACTTACAAAAAGAAATTATTGAAGAAAGAAATGGGCAAAGTAATCGGTCGAACCTCTCTATAAATCTTGGCGCAATCTCTCTTAAATCTGTCTTTATTTACTTTTAGTAATTTACTTTCCTATACATTTGTGTCTTTCAATTTTTCGTTGATACCTCTACTTTTAACTATACTAACACAAACTGTCGTTTCTAGTAATTGATTTTAATTTAATAACATTTTTTAATACCACAATTAATCCCCTGTGCTTGGAGTAACTTGTTCAATAAACCCTCTAGAGAAAATTCCATTGTAAACCAGCCAACTTCTTCCACACCGATAATGACAACTTCATAAAAGATAAAAAGAACACATGGATCGAGTTCAACACTGAATTCCACATGACCACCCTACCACCTAAACAATTAAATGTATTCCTTCAAGAAGCTAGTCACTAGGCTACCAGAGGGTCCCAAGTCCCTTCCCTTTTCGAGTTTGCTCCCACAAGAAGCCCAAGGTACATAAAAAAGTGATCCCACCTTAGTGTGTAAAAAATCCTCTGCCAAGTCCAAAAAAAGGTCTACTGACATTCACACCAGACAAACAACTCTTAGCAAAGTTCACTTTGAGACCCGAGAAAAAATTGAAACTCATGAGAACTGCCATAATAGTCAAAAGATTCTCAACAGACGACGCCCCGCCAACATGGAGTCATTGGCATACGAAACATGAGATACCTGAAGCCCATCCATACCCACCTTGAAACCTTCAAACACATCTACCGAGACTTCCGTTCTCAAAGAAGCACTAAGACCCTCCATCACTAGGAGAAAAATAAAATGAGCCAAATGGTCTCCTTACATCAAACCCTTTTAGATACTAATCTTCTATGTAAGGCACTCATTCCCCAAGACCTGATAGACTACCCAAAAAAATACAAGCACACAACCAAACCCTCAAACGATCATTAAAACCAAATCTTCTCAACATATAATCTAGGAATGACCAACTAACAGAATCGTACTCTTTTTGAAAACATCCTTTGAGCAAAAAAAAACACTCATGCTTAAACATCTTAGCGAGATCTTCAACCTTATTGAGTTCTACCACTCCATCAACCAAGTTCATCCCCTTAAGAAAAGTTGATAGTTATGAGGAAATAAGCTCTCACATGTCCCTAGCCAATCTAGAGGCTAACACCTTAGCCAACATCTTATACAAAGAAACTACAAGAGAGATAGGTATAAAATCCCCAAATCGAAAGGGAACTCCACCTTTGGGATAAGGGTTATAAAGAAGGAAGTCAGACTCTTAGGAAACACAATGTTGCGGTGAGAATCGGATATCAAGCTATTGAATTAACTTGAATCACAAATCTTTGAAGTTCTCCACTGAGCCTTGATTTATCCAAAGGAAAGGGTACAAATCAAAGAAAACCCTAAGTGCGCTATGTAACAACAAAGTTAAGAGAATCTAAGGTTCGGGGGTTGGTTATACCTAGGGAAGGTGCTAGCATCCTAAGTATCTGTAGTACTCTACAGGAACCTCTTATTAGTATTTGTGTTATGCTAAAGTTTGCTTGCTAAAGATAAGGTGCTAAGGTAAAGACCTAGGGTATTTACTAAGTATGCTCCCCAAGACATCGCATCCCGTGCATATGTATCTTGACTAGGATGGAATCAGAGCATTCGTAGTTCACCTCACTAAGGGTAAGGATCTCTTGACTGTGGTCATGGTTCCAAGGGGGGGGGGGGGTAAGTGTCTATGGCAAGACACTTACATAGAGTGTGGAGACTCTAATCCTATGGTTAGGTTAAAAGGGAGGTAAGTGTCCATGGCGAGACACCTATAAAGAGTGCGGCGACTCTAATCCTAAGGCTAGGGTAAAAAGGGAATGTAAGTGTCCATGGCAAGACACCTACAAAGAGTTAAGAAACTCTAATCCTAAGGATAGGATAAAAGGAAAGGAAGGAGTAAGCTAGGCTAAGCTATCCTAAATATGACATGGCAGTCAACTGGGAATCCTTTCCTTTGGAATTAAGGAAGCAACGACAAGGAGTAAGGATGAAGCTTTAAACATAGATGTAACAAACTCAAAATAGAATCAAACAAAAGAGCAATATTATGACATGAATTAGAGGAATGACAATGATCACAAGATAAAGAGCAAGAGAATAGTCAAGAATAAGAATCAAAATCGAGATCAAAGAAAGGAATTTAAGTTACTAGTCACAAAAGTTATGAGCCAAGAAAGTTAATGAAAATTAAAATCGATATGACCAATAAAAAAACCTTAATATTTAATTTTTAAACACAAATCAAAGATGCCAAGGATTAATTCATAAAAATAATCAAGAAAATGTTTTTGGTTTTTTTATTGTTTTTTAATTTAATTGAAAATATCTAAATTAAATAATATAAGTGTTAATTAACAATTCTAATAAAAATGTTTAAAACCTAATTAAAAAGTAAATTAAAATTTCAAAACTAAATTAAAAGAAGAATTCACAAAACTACAAAAAAATAAATGAAAATAAAATGATAAAACAAAGTAAAAATAAAAAAAGAGAAAGAAGGGTCAAGGAGGCAAGCTGGGTGCATATGGTGCGAACCAAAACGGGCCATAAGCCCAACAAATAAAACAAAAGGGGACCCAATCCAGCAACAGCAAGACACGATTAATGAAACAAGGCAATGAATCAAACCTACCACAAAATCAACTTTAACATTGAATCAATCAGGGTCAGCATCCTCAACAACTATCAGAGTAACGAAAAAAAGAACAAAACGATAACCAAAGAAAAGTTTCAACACGAATCTCTCTCGTTTAATCCAACCTTCTTCGTGCTTGAAATCGTTTCCTCCGCCTCGTCTTTGCTTCGAATTACTTGTTCAGGTTTGAATCTTCGTTGTTTTGTTTTGTTCTGAATCTCGCTCCGTCTCATATTTTTTCTGGTTCGTTGATTTGGGTTGTTTGGCTAGGCTGAAGGATATGTTGATTTGAAGATTTGGATTGAAGAGGAAATAACTTTGATGTTTGAAGGGTGAGTAGTGATTTGTGAGGGTCGCGATGGCTGGGTTGTTTATGACGGGGGGAGTACGAAATACTTTTGGCTGACGGTTTAGAGAGTGAGGTTTTTAGGTTGTATTGTAGGTTATTGCAGGCGGTGGAAGGTGAAGAAGGGAAGAGGCCGGTTTCTAGTTCACAGCAGTGTTATTTTGGTGAAGATGAAACTTCAAAAGGACGATATTTTTTTGATGTTTTGGTTGATGAACGGTGTTGGTATTCTTTTTTGCAGGATTAGTGAAATGGTTCAGTTTATACAGCCGATAACAATGGAGGTTGCGAGTCTTGAAGGTGTAAAAACAATGAAGGTTTGTGTTCTAACTTTACTCCCCTCTTTTTTGTTCCGACTCTTCTTTCCGTTCTCCTCTACTGTTTCTTCTCCTTTTTCTTTTTAAACCCTATCAAAGCTTGTCAATTAAGCTTTATGGTTTTGTCAGGATGTGTTGTGGCACTGTGTTGTAAAGTCGTTGTCTTTGGCATTTCAGCGGTAGAGTTATGCAGGGGTTTGGCCTTGTTTTGTTGTTTTCCATTGCATAATTGTTTTGGAGCTTTGTAGCAGACTGGATGTACAATTGATGCAGGTTGTACGATTTCCTTCTTTTTGCAAGTCTTGTTGTTGTAGAATTGTCTCTCTCAATGTGCAGGTTTTCGTTGGTTTTTGTTTGGAAGTGTATGGTTTGTACGGTTGGTGCGCATGCTACAGTGAATCTTGGCAAAAAATTTGTAATCTTGTTGTAACCTTTTTTCGGGTAATGACTTATGTTGTATGGGTTTTTTTTTTAATATTATGTGGGCTTAATGGACTTGTAAATGAAAAAATGTATTGGACTTTTGAATTGTATTGTATTTACACACATTTTTTGTCAATTCTACCATAAATAGAACAATGAGAATAAAAAGTTGAATAAGAAGAAAAAGATGAATTGAAATTATGGGTGTTATGGATTACAAATCGAATGAATTGGATCATGACAAGTGACATTTGGGTAATTAGAAATGGATATGGATTTTGAAATGGATAAAAGAAATTAATGGATCTGAAAAACTAAAAAAAAGGGTTTGGACAAAAATATGGATGATTGGACAATTGAATTAGAATATGAAATGGATGAAAAACTGAAGAAAAAAAGGGAAACCACCATAAAAATCCACTGACGCACATCTTGAATTTAATCAAAGAAAATCCACCTCGAATCAACTTCTGATTAATGACATTACAACTAATAAATTCATTTGGTCCAGGTCACTTAAGTACTGACGGTCAGAATCTTCATTTTGAACCAATCTTCAAAATAGCCTGTGCCACAAATGTCTTGTAGATGAAGCAAAACCACTTTACTTGATCAAGATTAATTCACATCCAATTGAACTGAAACAACACTGCATACACACTCAACCTGCTAACCTCAAGAGAAACTTAATTGATCGACACTTGCTCATCTTAAACACAAAGGGTGAGAAACTCTAATCTTTCTGCCTTGAGTGCACACGGATGAAACAATGACTTGATGAGAACCAGAACCCTGATTTAGAATCTTTGCCATGGCCTAATAACCTGATATTGAAATAAACCACTTGCTTCACCAAGACTAGGTTAAACTTCCACTGAATTTCAAACCACACCACACACATCATTGACCTGATAACCTTGCCTGATTCTCGATTCAGTCTTGTAAGACCTGATCCTCGAAGAACTTGTGATGAAGCCATATTGCACTAGATTATTAAGGAAGGAAGATCTTGAGAGTGTGAGGACTTAATTGGCGGATGATCTATCCAAAACCTTAATTGATCAACCCTTGAAGTCTCTTGGAGCAAACCCTGATTCACAAGTGAAACAAAAGTAACAATATCTGATAATTGGGTTAGATATGCAATATGATCGACCTAGAATGATATGCAAAAGATCAAATAATCTAAGGGTAAAATTTGGTGTATGACACACAACATTCTGGAAAAGGGATCAAACATCTAAAATACCTTGTCCTTAATCATCCCTCAAAATTTCTTAAAGAAGGAAAATTTTAAACCATCAGGACCCGAACTAATAGACCCATTATTCTTAACTACAACTTCATCCACTTTGAGGGCAGAAATATGACAGAGGAGGACTCAGCCTCGGCTGAAAAAAGACAAAGAAGAGCAACCTCGTCAATGGTTGGCATACTGAATTATGTATCTAAGTACCGCTCTTTAAGTTACCTATATATATCTCATCGAACATCTGAGACCATATCCAACCAAAATTCTCTCACACGAAGAGCAACCAAAATATTCCTCATACTCCTTTGCTAAACACATGCATGAAAGTACCTAGTATTGACATCCTCCTCCTTCAACCAAGCCAACCTATATCACAGGGAAATCTAAGAGTCATGACAACGGATCAAATCCCGCAACTCTTGGACTAACTTTAAACCTGCTATCTAAATCCTCAAGGGAAAGAAGCACATACTCTTCTCTCAGGTCCAAACTCTAAAGTTTATCCGAACACACGTTAATCTTAAGTTCCAAATTACCGAACACCTTATTTTAAATCTTGAGGGCCCCTTTAAGAGCTTTCAACTTCTCCTTCATCTTGTATGCCATCTAACTATCACTAACATCAGTCCGCCATGACTTAATAACCACCCTTTAAAAATGGCATCCCTCAGCCAAAAATTAGTAAAGAGGAAGAGCTTATGCCCCCTAGTTGAAACAAATACTTCAAAATAATCAAACAATGATCACACACATCTTGGGGCAAAATAGTCTCGATGTCGTGCAAGTTTCAAACACGAGTTTAAAAGTGTAGTTTAGGGAAGCGGCACTCAAATATCGTATCACAAGGACTCTTGGAAAAATTAACCAACTAAAGAAACGATAAAGGGGGTTTTATGTTCGATTAAGAATACAGGAAAAATAAGTGATTATGAAATAAGCTAAAACGAGTCAACCTAGTGTTCAAGTTCCCAACTTATCATTGGTAATTATAAATCCAAAACCCTAAGAGGATTCTATTCCCCTTTCAATTATAGTATCAATTAACAAGAAAAATTGACACTATGTGGTTTACACTCCTATTATCTGAATGAAGCAAACAAATTCAGTACTCACGAATTAGGCAAACGTGATTCAACATGCGCAATTTAACGGTAAAGCAACGCTAAGCGTGATACAGATCAAGGAACATAGACCAATCGAAATAAATCAACATGAATATATATATATATATATATATATATATATATATATATATATATAATTTGAATTAAGCATACAAAATATATAGAAGAATATTGAAAGGGAAGAGAATTTGGATTGAAAATATAAAACCTCAATGTCTTGGCGGAAACATGAATCAGTAGGTCAATCCTTGGTGATTAGTTCTCTATAGGTTCATACAAAGCGTATTCTATCATGAAAATTTAGAATAGATCTACTACAGCAGCAAATTTTCTAATATAATAAAAGGAAAATTCGGACCCTTATGGGAACCGACCCGAAAACTACAAAATCCGGCCCAAACTAACTATTGTAATTAAGTTTGGAACTTCAACAAATTATTAGACCCTTCTTCTCTCCGAATCAGCTTTTTACTTCTACATAAAACTTATAGCTCTTTCTCTTATCTTTCCAATGCCTATTATAACGCGTCAATCCGATTCTCGTAGCTCAAGTTATGGTCTGCACAGTGAATAGGTATCAAATAACAATTTAAGCTGAAAATAAAGTGCAAAAATAAAATAAAGCCAAAAATAAACTTAAATATAAAAACACACTAAAATAGTAAAAATAATAAAATAAACTATATAGTTGCCTAAGTACATTAGTATAACTAAGTGTATCAAAATGAACTGATCAAATTCCCCCACACTTGAACTTTTGCATTCCTAGCAAAATTATAAATTCAAAACAAAGCATGCAATTCTAAAAGTTCTCAGGATACAAAATGCAAGCAAAATTCTAAGTTTAAGCTTCAAGAAAATGACATTAGTAAGTAACTCTTTGGTGACATTCAAAGCAAATATGAAAAACAGATTACCAAATAGTACATTAAAAGCAGCAAGAACCTCACAAGATAAAATTCACTTAACTCTCAAGTGTTTAGGGTACTATTTACACTCAAAGCACATCATGAAAATTAGTACTATCATAAGCTTGAAAAGACTCTAACATTCATAAATGAAATACATGCACACAAAGATCAAAAGAACTTTTATTCACTTGTAACTTGGCCAGGGTATGGGTGAGATAAATTCTAAGGGGAACTATGCTAAGATTCAATGGGAGAAAAGAGACATGAAAGAACTTGCGGGAGTTGGACTACATTCATCCACTTTCAAACAACAATTTTTTCTCTATTTTTCTTCTCTTTTATCTTTTTTTCTATTATTTTTTTTCTTTTTCAGAAGGAATATGTAATGACATCCTTCATTTTTTTCTCTATTATTTCAATTTTTCTGCAAACTTTTTGAATCAAATATCACAACTATAATTATTCAACCTCACACAACTCCAAACAAGACTCTTTCAACCCTATGAATGGGTGATAACATTGTTTTTCACTTTCAGGCTTGTAATAAGTTTAAACAAAGAAAGGGATAATAGGCTCAAGGGGATTTTCAAATAAGGGATGATATTATTCAGGGTTGGCTTTTTGGTTATTGGCTAAAAAATAAACAAAACAAAAAAAAGTTACCTTTAACATATCAGTGAGCACAAGTAAACAAAAGCTTCAACAAGAGTCAATTCAAGTTCTAGAGACTATCAGACATGAGTGAAACACACAAGAAAGAAAATATGGATTTTTTAATGTTATCCATTATTAGGCTCAAAATCTCACAAGGGTAAATGATCTACCACAAATGATGTACAATTTAGAGTTTAGTCCTACATATCATACTAAAAATACACAAAAAGAATCGATCACCTCACACCATAAAGCTTTAATCAATAGAATAGAGAAAATACTCACAATTGTAACTCAAAAACCAAAGAAAAAGCATGTGTTTTTTTATTTAAGAAAACAAACAAACATAATGAAAACTAAATGAAATAAAAACAAATTAAAAGGTCCCCTCCCCCACCCATAAGATACACATTATCCTCAATGAAAGAACATAAATATAAAATAAGAGAGAGGAGAGATAGGAAAGAACACACCCGAGGAGTCAAGGTGGATAAGTGATTGCATAAGAAACCTTTCCCAAAGAGAGCTCTTCTACAGTCTCTTCTTCCAAAGTGGAAATCTCATGGAGTAGCCTTAGGTAGTGTCCATTGACCTTGAAATTTTTATTAGTGCCTTTGCCTTGTATTCCAGAATCAAATAAGTATTTTCGATAAGAAAAAGTGTCGAATGGGCACGTGAATGTGATCTCATTTTTCACAACATCAAGAATCAAAGGATTAAGGGGCTGTCTCACTACTTTTGTTCCATCTTCAAGTGAGACCCTATGCATACTCATGGAAGGGATAAAATCACGAGTTTCAAGCAAGGTCCATCCAATTCCCTTCTTATGTTCCTTCAATAATTTCTCTTCCTGCTCAAATTCAAGCTTTGATGAAAATTTTAAATCTTCAAGAAGTGATTCAGAAGGTGGTTGTTCAATGGAATGTTTGGTTGGGGCAGTCGGGATGTCGATAGCTTCAGCTGTATAAATAACTTCATCTACAACTGCATTTGTAGGAAAAATGTCAACCTGCAAGGCAACCTCAATCTCATCACAAATGGAACAAATATGAGTGTCAGTACATGCATCACAAATGTAAGTATCATCAAAACCAGACAATGATGGAATATCAGTTGAAAACAAGTCAGAATAAGTATAATCAACAAACTCAGAAAGCAATTCAATGTGAAAAATAGAATGTTCCTTCATGGGATGTTTCATAGCATCAAAGATGTCAAATTTAGCAATGATATCACCAAACTCCATGGACATTGTTCCATCATCAACATCAATTTTTGTTTTTTCTGTTTTTATGAATGGCCTGCCTAAAATGATGGGTGCCCTGTTTGACTTTGAATTTGCTTCTCCCTCCATATCTTGAATGTAGAAATCTGCAGGAAAAATCAAATCATTAACTTGAACAAGTACATCTTCCACAACTCCGACAGGGCGGGTATTGCTTCTATTTGCTAGTTGAATTGTTAAACTTGTATTCTATAAAGGACCAAGATCAATATTATTATAAATAGAAGTAGGAATAAAATTAATAGAAGCTCCTGACTCTAACATGAAATTTTCGAATTGGAAATCCCCAATGGTGTATGGAATAATAAAAGTTTCGGGATCCTTGCACTTTTGGAGCATGGCCCGGGTGAGAGCTGAGACATTTTGCTCAGTTATGACTTTTTTAGATACAAGTGTGGGCTAAATGAGGGCTGAAACATTTCTTCCCATATTAACTCTCTCATTTCCCTTAAATCTCCTTTTGTGGTTACATAAGTCTTTCAGAAATTTTACATTTTTGGGAACCTGGTTAATAACAACAAAAATTGGGATGTTCACTGTCACTTTTCTGAATACATCCAATATTTCCTTATCCATATCATCCTCATCCATTTTCTTAGTTCTCACAACTCTCCGGGGGAAAGGAATTGGTGGTACATACTCTTTCTCAAGAACAACTTAAGAATCAGACAATGTGCTCAATAACTTTTTTATATTTTTCTGGTGTTAGGGATGGGGATGGGGATGGTTCAACAATCTTTCTGAATATCAAAGAAATTGCACTCACATTAGGGAATTTTGGATTCACCATAGTTTGGGATGGTAGTTGGTTTGATCCTTGAGCTTGCTGCATGGTATTTATTGAAGTGGCAAACTGTCGAATCTGAGTTTGCAAAGTCTGAATACCAGAATTTGTTCACTACTGAGGAGACTATTTACGACCATTTGCTTGACAAGTTCCTCTAGTGAAGGTCCAGAAGGTTCAAAGATGGTTACTTGTGAAGGGTTTTGTGGTGGTGGTAATGGTAAAATCAATTGTTGTTGGCTAGGTTGTGGATTCTCATACCGAAGGTTTAGATGGTTTCTCCATTTAGGATGCTACCTGTTAGTGGATAGGTTAGAAGTGTTGTACCTATTTTGATTATTGCCTTGATTGTAAAGGGCCTCTGTGTATGCTTGAGGCTACTCAGTGATCGACTCATCTTGCAGAATAGGACATGTATTAGTCGGGTGTTCAAGAGAAATACAAATACCACACAACTTTGTTGTTTGAGCTTTACCCACTTCCAACTGTTTCACTAAAGAAGTAAGCTCATCAAGTCTGGGTTTTAGAGCTTTATTGGAAGAAGAAACCTGAATCTCATTCACACCTTTCGTTTGGACAAAATTGTTTCTAGTTGTGAACTATTGGGATTTAAGTGACATGTTCTCAATAAAGGCTTTAGCAGCAGCTGGAGTCTTATCAACAAGTGCTCCACCACTAGAGGCATCTAAAATGTTTCTATCCATTGATAGCAATCCCTCATTGAAGTACTGAATAAGCAACTGTTCAGAAATCTGGTCTTGAGGACAACTCGACACTAACTGCTTGAATCTCCCCCAATATTCGGAAAATGACTCCATGTCAAGCTGTCTAATACCACATATTTCTTTTCTGATTGATACAGCTCTGGAGGCAAGAAAGTATCTTTCTAGGAAGACTTTCTTTAAATCATTCCAGGTTGTAACAGAATTCGACTCAAGATCTTATAACCAATCTTTTGCAGCTCCTTGAAGTGAGATCTGGAATGCTCTCAGCTTTATGTGATCCTCTGTGATTCCTTCAGGTCTCAATGGTGTAGAACACACAACCTAAAATTCTTTCAAATGCCTATGCTGATTCTCACCTGCAAGACAAATAAATCTTGGCAACAAGTGTATTAAACCAGATTTCAATTCGAAAGGTACAACAACAGTAGGATATTCAATACATAAATCATTATAATTCACATCAGGGGCAGCAAGTTCTCTAAGAGTTCTTTTATCATCCATGTTAAACTCAAAATCAGAATCAACAAAGAATGAGAAAACACATAACTAATTAAGCAATGCAACAACAAATAGAAAAATACTGACAATGTCCCTATTAAGAAAAAAACATTTGAAATACGAAAAACAATGATTAAAATAAAATAAAATAAATACGAAAACACGAAATTTAATCTAATTAAGCCAAATAAAAATTTTGGGAATTTCTTCGAATTTTTTGAAACTATGAAAACATATAAAAATTCATAAAAAAATAGAAAAATGATGAATTTTGGATTTTTATGGCGGCATCCACTATTTAGCTTCTAAATAGAGGCTTTTGATCCCCTGATTTTTTCTAATAAATTGGAAAAGAATCGGATTAATCTTAGACGATTTTCCTAAAAACTGATTTTTTTACACCAAAATGAGAAAAGCCAAGAACGCAAGAACGTTGAAAAACAACATCTATTACTCTAATATTGGTTAAAAACTACAAGAGTCCCCAGCAACGATGCCAATTAGAGGTGCGAAAAACACAAGAAAGGGGGGTTGAATTGGGTTTTAAAAACAAAAGCTATTTTTTACCAACTCAAAATCTAAACAATCAAAAGATTGAACAATGAGAGGGACACATGGATTTTTATCCTAGTTCGCTTGAAACTCAAAGCTAATTCAATCCACCCGCCAAGGTGATTCTACCTTATACACAAGAACTTAATCCACTATAATCAACTGATTACAAATGCACTAGTAACAGCTGGTGACTAACAGATCACAAAGACAAATAGTCAAAGTCTTCTCAAGGATTCTGACCTAACTAGTCCCTTAAGGAAATACAAACAACAAGTTTGAATAAAGAATCTATGTTTACAAGTTGCTTCTACACAAGCAGATTTATACCAATGAAATAAAAACACTTAAAGAAAAGTATGCACAAAGTTGAGAGCTTTTCACGTATAAACCGTCTTGTAAAATTGACAACTTTCTTCAAGTCTCCAAGTCCTCTTTATATAGCATGAAAAAGGAAATGTTGGAGGGAAAATTAAGAATACGAGAATTGTAGTTGTCCACTAACGGAATAGTGACAGGTGTGAAGAATAGTATAGTCCTTTCGCCCATAATTTCAGGTAGTGGAAGGAATATTTTTCGCTTTGTGCCATGTACTATTTTGATCACGTATCCTTCTATCCTTATCTTCATATTCATAGGCTTCTGGTTGAAAGTTGATAAAGCATGAAAATGAAGAAACACATAGCTGGGATTAGAATCTTCATAATCTTCTGTTAGAACCTTTTGACAGCGTCAGCGTCTGCCTTGAAAATCTTCAGAGTCTTCAGTCAGAACCTTTTGACAACATCAACGTCTGGCTTGAAAATCTTTAGAATCTTCAGCTTAGTAACAGAAACTTTAGAAGCTTTCCATTCTTCAAAAGCTTGGTGATCAGGGTCACATCCAGAAGCAGAAACAGATAGAGCATTGCATCAACAACATAGTGTCTTCTTAAAAGCTTCTTAGGAGTGAATCAGCGCGGAAATGACTTTTAGAACACAAAAGTTCTAAAACTGATGACGTTGCACATCATATTCTTAGAATCAGAATTGGCTGTTAAATCTACACAACAACAAACTGTTAGGGTACAAAATTGTTCTCACACAAATACTACCTTGTTATCATCAAAACTTAAAGGTCTAGATGCAGAACTAAATCATGTTCTAACAATGTCCCCCTTTTAGATGATGACAAAACCATGTATTTTTATGAACAATTTGAACAGTTTAAATAAAGAAGGACACATCAGAAAGAAGCACAAAGCTCTTTCTAAGATGTACAGTCCCAGAATGGTAAAATCAGAATGAAAGAGCACTTTCCTGATTAGCCTTTTTGCAGAACCAGAGTGATCTTCTATCAGATTCTGGTTTTCTTTAGAAGTTCTTGAACTAATCCAGAGCACTGGTTGTCAAATTCAACACTTCTGATGAACTTCACTTTAGAAGCTTGGTTTGAAATCTTTGCTTATTTGAAATCTTATTGAAATATTTTTCAGATATTGGTTAAAGTTTTAAAAACTAAATGCCTGGTAAATTCTGATTGGAAATCTTTCTCAACCTGTGAATTTAATTCTTCAATCTCAGATTTAAAACAATTTCTACAGAAACTGGTAATCTTAAGTGATTTGAAAACATCAAAATCTTATGAGTTACGTGATTTTCCCTGAAACACGGCTAACACAAAATTCTCAAAGTAATTGTTAGCAGAAACATTAAAAATGTTTGGGTTCTGATTCACGAACATAGGTATATCAAAATCAATATGTTTCTCCCCCTTTTTTCAGCAATAAAAAAGACAAGGAAAAGAAACACAACAGAACAAAGAAACATAATTGCATTGATAAAATGTCAGAAGGCGCAAAAGTACAGAAAAATAAAAACAAAAACACTTAAACAAAATAACAAAAATAAAATGCATAAACATTTAAAAAAAATAAACTATGGGTTCGGGTTCGGCGGAGGAATTCTGGAGAGGATAAGCTCAAACATCTGATCCTGCTTCTCTAAGCGTTGTCTGACCATGGTTTTCTCTTCCTTCAGCTCAGCAAGAGTCTTCAGAATCTCAGGAAGCATCCCAGAAGAAGACGTAGCTCCAACAACATATTGATTATCATAAACATTTTCCTCAGGTTTCTGTATTTCGAAGTCCTTCTCTTCTTCATGATATATACGACCAACATAGCAAGTACTTGGCAACCTCTTCGCTAAACTCTTTCAAGTCTTCTTTTGGAATGACCCATACAATATCTCTAACAAAAAGTGGAACCAGGTTGATAAAAGCATTGTTCCTAGTCTTCCCAGTGTGCATCCTAATAGATATTTTCATCATAGTGTTCTTCCTCGTAAGAACCATTGAATCCATGAAAAGTTTAAATAGAAGAGTTAGAAGTGTTAACTTGACACCATCTTCTATAAAGAACAATATGAACTTGTGGGAAATGTTGATATAGTCAGTTAAGTTGATGCTAGGTCTGTGAAAGATGCTACCCAAAATAATATAGAACCATACCCTTAAGGTATCCTTCAAATCCTTTACAGTAGTACTCTTTACTTCTTCAATCACAGTTTCCTCCCTAAAAAATGTTGAAGCTCTCAATGCATCTCTTTTAAGATTAGTTTTGATATTAAGAGACCTCTTACAATCATGAGAGATCAAATCAGTGATGGTCTTCTCCGTAATTTCAAGTTTTCTGCCAAAGACGTAGGAGGTAACATTTTTCTTTTCAGCAACAGTATGAATTAAAAGCTGTTTGACGAGGACTAGACAGATTGGACCCTTTAGCCTTCCAAAGAAAGCCTTCCAGTCTTGGAATCCAAGAGTTCCAGTTAGGTCAATACCATTATCTTTAAGATTTTGGTAATCAACAATAGTGTCACATAACACAGAGAGTTCATCAACTGGACTATCAAGAGTGATGACTGGTTCTTCAGGAATGACGATGGAAGCAGCTTGTTGTTGAGGTTGTTGAGAAGATTCAGCCATTGTAAATTGTTGAGGGTTGAAGGAGAAGATGAAGGTGATGAACAAATACAGATGACGATTTTAGGTTTGAAAGAGAGAAAAGTGTGGGAGTAATGTGAGCGTAGTGTGAAATGTGAGTGAGGTGGGTTTAAATAAACGTTTTAGCAATAATAACACAAAATACAATAATTACGAAAAGGTAAATACACTGACAAAATGGGATAACGTAGGGATTTAACCTAGTTCCAAGAAATTACCAAACCCAATGTGTCACGTCATTAATACGCATGCTCGAGAAGTGGGACAACTATCTCCACTAAAGACCACATGTTATCAAACGAAAAAACAACCATTGATGTTGTAACTGTTCAAAATCTAAAAGACAAATCCATAGGATTTTCTTCTGATCAGAACCTTTATGATTTATGAAACTTCCTCACTTCAGAAATATCATGTTTCAAAATCAACCAAACAATAACACAACTAGAGAACTTCATAATCTTAATCAAGAATTCGGGAAGCAAAACATTCTGATAACATCTTTTCATTCTAGATAAGGTTTCATAAATAGATTTTTCATAATGAAAATAAATCTATCATCAGCAAGGGGTTTTGTGAAGATATCAGCCCACTGATGGTTTGTATCAATAAATTTTAAATGAAAAATACCCTTCTGAACATAGTGTTGTAAGAAATGATGTTTAATCTCAATAACTTTAGCCCTATAATGCAAGATATAATTCTTGAATAAACAAATAGCAGAAGTGTTATCACAAAAGTTAGGAATGTTACTCTTAAAGATCTGAAAATCTTCCAGCCGACTCTTCATCCAGAGTATCTGAGTGCTACATTCAGAAGCTGTGATATACTCAACTTCAGCTATTGAAAGCGCAATTGTTGATTGTCTCTTGCTGGACCACGAGATCAGATTGTCTCCCAGAAATTGATAACTTCCAGAAGTATTTTTCCTTTCTATTCTTCCTCCAGCATAGTCAGCATCATAATAGCCTTCTAATTTGTATTCACTTGATTTTCTATAAAAACAAACCAAGATTAGTAATAACTTTCAAATACCTAAAGATTCTCTTAACAACAGTTAAGTGAGTCACCCTAGGATCTGATTAGAAGCGAGCACATAAACAAACACTGAATAAAATAACAGGCCTAGAAGCAGTTAGATAGAGGATAGAACCTATCATACCTCTTAATAGCTTATGATTTACCGTACCACTTACCTCTTCTTTCTCCAGAATGCATGTGGGATGCATTGGAGTCTTTGCTAGCCTACATTCTGACAAGTTAAATTTCTTCAGAAGTTCTCTTGTATACTTACTTTGGTAAATGTACGTTCTTTCTGAATGTTGATCAATTTGAATCCCTAGAAAGAACATGAGTTCTCCCATTAGACTCATTTTGAATTCTTCCTGCATTAACTTAGCAAAATCATTGCACAACGAAGCATTAGCAGAACCAAATATAATATCATCAACATAAATTTGCACAACCAGAATATCATTCTTAAAGGTTTTACAAAAGAGCATTGTGTCCACTTTCCCTCTAGTGAAGTTATTTTCCAAAAGGAAGTTACTTAGTCTTTCATACCAAGCTCTAGGAGCTTATTTCAGACCGTATAACGATTTTTTAAGTTTGAAAATAAAATCTGGGTTTTCAGAACTCTCAAAGCCAAGGGATTGGTGCACATACACTTCTTCAGAAATGTATCCATTTAAGAATGCACTCTTAACATCCATCTGATATAGAATGATTTTATGATTTACTGCAAAAGAAAATAAAAGACGAATAGATTCTAACCTAGAAATTGGTGCAAAGGTTTCTGTATAGTCTATCCCTTCTTGTTGACTATAATATTGTGCTACCAGTCGTGCCTTGTTTTTGATGATGTCACCTTTCTCATTGAGCTTGTTTCTGAACACCCATCTAGTCCCAATAACATGGACACATTTTGGTTTCTGAACAAGATCTCAAACGCTGTTTCTAGTGAATTGATTTAGTTCCTCTTGCATATCCAGAATACACTCATTATCCAGAAGAGCTTCATCAATAGATGTTGGCTCTATCAAAGATACTAAACCTAGAAGAGTTTCTTCAGAAGGTTTGAATGAAGATCGGGTTCTGAGAGGTGCGTCTTTTTATCCCTGAATCAATTATTTGGAATGAGAAGTTCTTGGCCTACTCGTCTTCTGATGAGGTGGACCGACAACAGTGACTTCTGGTTGAGTCGCTTCTGAGTCTTTTGCTTCAGCATCATTGTTTTTTCCTTATGAGTCTTTGTCTTCAGAATCTTTGTCCTTGGATTCTAAGAAAGTGATCTTCAAATCTGTAAGTTTCTCAACTAGCTTTGACCTTTCAGGGTCAAGCTTATCATTGAATCTAACATGAATTAATTCTTCAACAATTTGTGTTTCAGTGTTATAGATTCTGTAGCCTTTTGAGCGTTCAGAATATCCTAGCAATAGACACTTTTGTGCTTTAGAATCAAACTTGCCAAGATTCTCCTTAGTGTTCAACATAAGACAAACACAACCAAAAGGATGGAAATAAGAAATGTTGGGCTTTCTATTCTTCCACAGTTCATAAGGAGTATTACCCATAATAGGTTTGAAAGAAATCTTGTTCTGAATATAACAAGTTGTGTTAACTGCCTCTGCCTAGAAATACTTAGCCACGCCAGTTTCTTGGATCATGGTACGAGTCATCTCTTGCAAAGTCATATTCTTCCTTTCTACAACCCAATTCTGCTGTGGAGTTCTAGGATAGGAGAAATCATGGGAAATGCCATAAGAATAAAAAATATTCTCAAAGTGCTTATTCTCAAATTCTCCACAATGATCACTTCTGAATTTGACTATTTTGTAATCCTTCTCTATTTGCACTTGTTAGCAGAAACTAGAGAACACAAAGTGTGACTCATCCTTGTGTTTTAAGAACTTTACCCATGTCCGGCGACTATAGTCATCAATAATGACCAATCCATACTTCTTGCCACTGATAGAGGTAATTTTCACTGGATCAAACAAATCAATGTGCAGAAGCTCTAACGGTGTGGGGGTGGAAACAACATTTTTCGCTTGGAAGGAAGTTTTGGAAAACTTGCCTTTCTGACATGCTTCAGAAAGAGCATCTGAAGAGAACTTCAGGTTGGGTAAGCCTCTGACTAATCCAAGCTTATTTATCTAAGAAATCCTCCTCATGCTAACATTTCCCAAACGTCTATGCCATACCCATTGTTCCTCATTAACAGACATTAAGCATTTAACATTCTGGTCCTTAAGATCAGAAAGTCTAATTTTATAAATATTATTTTTCCACTTTCCTTTAAAAAGGATTGTACCATCTTTCTGACTAACAACCTTATAGGAATTTTGATTAAAAATGATGTCATAACCATTGTCATTGAGCTGAATGATAGACAATAAGTTATGCATCAAACCATTAACTAAAAAAAATTAGTAATTGAGGGGAGTTTACCATTACAAATAGTTCCAGAGCCAATGATCTTTCCTTTTTGGTTTCCTCCTAAACCAACGAAGCTTTTAGGCTTAAGTTTCAAATCTTGGAATATATGCCTTCTTCTCGTCATGTGTCGCGAGCATCCGCTGTCTGGGTTCCATGATTAGTGTCTCGACTGAGCTGCTAAGGATGTCTGCAACATAAATGATTTGATCCTTAGGTACCCACTTTCTGGGTCCTCTTTTGTTAGTTTTCCCAGATTTTCTCACATCCCTGGATTTTTGTGTAGCAAAATAATCAAGTGGAATTTGTGCATGATAATTGGGTTTTAGAACAGAGTTCTGTGTCTGTGAAGGTTTCCGTGCAAGCTCAAAATAGTTAAGCTCAGTACCAGCAGACACAAAATGCTCATAGGGAGGTTTTGGTTTTACCTTCTGACTTTCGTCAGGTTTTGAAGTTTATGTACAACCTAAACCTTTCTTGCTATTTCTGTTAACTCCATAGATCATGGAAGCCATTTTACTTCTATTTATGTTTTTAGCTAGAAAGTACTGGAATGATCTGTCATATCGAATGACGCAATCAGTATCAGAAGCTTCTGATATTATTTCTTCCTCTAGTTTTGAAAATTTTCTTTTCAACGCAGAGTTGTTACTTTCTAAAGAAAAAATATTTTCATTTAGAGAAGAAATATCCCTTTCAAGCTCACTAAGAGTTTCACAAGGAACTACTTGGACTTGTTTAAGGTCCTTGTATTTACTTTGAAGACTTTGGTACTTGAAATTCTGGCACGCAGATACCAGATGTCACAACATTGGGATCAAGACGGTTTGAGCACTCACAAATATGCAGAAAAATAAATGACAAAAAGATAAATAACACTAGTAGTTGTTAACCCAGTTTTGTGAAACGTCACCTACATCTGGGGGCTACCAAGCCAGGACTGAAATTCACTATGACAGTATTAATTCAAAGCTAAACTCCCCCATTTACAACTTATCACCTAATCACTACCTTGTGCAACTTCTACCTAGACACCCTCTAGATTTGAGATCCACCTATCACTTCCTATCAGTCACAAACCATTGATAATTCAACAACAACCCAAAATAGAAGTATTAACCCTTCCAAGTACAATACTTAGTTTTGCTTAAAAGCTTTCAACTAAGAGCAATACACTCTTGCTTAAAAGCTTATGAGTGAACAATTAACAACTAACAATTAGTCAACTCAATGCATCAAAAACGATACAAGAGTGACATACAAAGAAAACACACTAAACCTTAAAGAACCACCAAGACACGGTTAATCCTAATTCTTTAAATCCATGCATTCTTTAGGTTTAGAAACCCCTTTAAATAAACATCACAGCTGCATGGGCTTGGGCTCTCAAAATAAAACGCAAATCACTAGAAACCAGCTTTAAATCAATTGCATAATATCCTGCACAATAATAGGAACAATAACTTAAAGTTTCCTAAAAAGGCTCAATGATCCATTTTAAGAAATACAATCAAATCTGTCATAACAGAAGTTCCCAAAATATCCTCCTTTGGATAACAACGTATGAATTAAAACACACTTAAAACTTACGCTAAAAATACCAAAACAATCATGCCCTAACCTTATTGTATAACATGTCCCGGAACATGTCACAACATCTTGCTGAACATGATGTCTGACTCTCATAGCAGAACATCTGGCTTAACATCTTGTTAACAACATGTTTTATCAAAATGTTGCCAATCCAAAAACCACAGAACTTACAATCTCCCCCTTTGGCAAATTTTGGCTAAAACAACCTTAGAACAAATCTGAAGTATACATAGTGGAATCATAAACAACACAAGCTACATGAAACCATGTAAGCTTTGTACAAACTGCAATTTTGCAGCAATATAGCAGATGTCCTATTCTTCCTTTCTACAACTCCATTTTGCTGTGAATTTCTAGGACAGGAAAAGTCTTGGGATATGCCATTAGAGTCAAAAAAGTATTCAAACCATTTATTCTCAAACTCTCCACCATGATCACTTCTGACTCTAACGATCTTAGAGTCAAACTCATTTTGCACTTTAGAACAGAAACTAGTAAACACAGAATGAGACTCATTCTTCTGCCTTATAAATTTTACACATGTCCAACGACTGTAGTCATCTACGATGACAAGTCCATACTTCTTACCATTGACTGACGCTGATTTTACTGGACCAATCAAGTTAATATGTAGAAGTTCCAAAGGTCTACATGTGGACACAAAATTTTAAGTTTTGAAAGATGTTTTTGAAAACTTGCCTTTCTGACATGCTTCACAGAGATCATCTAAAGTAAACTTCATCTTAGGCAAGCCTCTGGCTAACACAAGTTTATTTAGCTGAGAAATCCTCCTCTTGCTAATATGACCCAAGCGTCTATGCCACACACACTGCTCTTCGTTAACAGACATTAACCATTTAACATCTTGGTTTTTAAGATCAGAAATCTTTATTTTATAAAGGTTGTTTTTCCTCTTTCCAGTGAAGAGAACTGTGCCATCTTTCTGACTAACAGCCTTGCACGCTTTTTGATTAAAAATAATGTCATAACCGTTATCACTTAATTGACTTATGGATAACTAATTATGCATTAGATCCTCAATATAAAGTACATTAGATATAGATGGAAGAGATCTGTTAGCAACTGTTCCATATCCTTTGATTCTTCCTTTTAGGTTTCCTCTAAAACCTACGTACCCAACATCTTTAAGTTCTAGGCTTTCGAACATATGCTTTCATCCCATCATGTGTCGTGAGCATTCAGATTCCAAGTACCATGACTGGTGTTTTAACTATGCTGCATAGGATATCTGCAACATATACTATTTTATCTTTTGGTACCCATAATCTTTTGGGTCCTCTTGGATTAGTTTTCCCAGAGTTTCTGACAACCTTGGGTTTTCGTGCAACATTAAATTTTTGTGTCTGTATCGGTTTATAGTGATAAGAGAATGGAGATTTTGATTTGTTTTCTTAAACATTTTTTGTTAAGAAAAACATTTTCGTTGTCCAAAACAGAATTGGTATCTTTTTGTTTAGAAACTTCTTTCTCTAGCTTAATACACTCTTCAACTTCAGATTCATAAGCCCTTTTTAGATCCTTGAATTTTCCTTGAAGTTTCTGATACCTATTCAGAGATTCTGACAGACATAATTCTAAATCAGCACGAGAAAGTTCAGAAAATACTTCTTCCGAGCTAGACTCTGCTTCGGTTGTGTTTCCTTTATATGTGGTAGTCATGAATGCTATGTTGGCTTGCTCCTCTTCAGAATCAGATTTTGGTACTTCAGAGTCAGAGTCATCCTATGTTGCCATGAGACCTTTCTTCTTGCCTTTGAACACATTCTTCTTGAAGCTTTCTTTTCTAGAGCTTTCTTTCTTAAGCTTTGGACATACATTTATGTAGTGTCCTGGCTCCTTGCATGCATAGCATGCTACTTCCTTGCTTGTTCTACCTTTTGAAGATGAATCTAGACAATCTTCTCTATTTCTAGACCTTCGGAATTTGCTTTGTCTTTTCTTCCAGAATTATTTGATTCTTCTGGAGAGAAGGGACAATTCATTTCATCATTATAATCTTCTTCATCAAAATCTTCTACTTCTTCCTCAGCTTGGAAGGCTTTGTTCTTTTCTGACTTGTTTCTTTCTGATCTAGATCTTAGAGCAACAGATTTGCCCTTTTTCTGAGGGTCATCTTCCTCTAACTCTATTTCATGACTTCTGAGTGAGCTATCCAACTCTTCAAGGCTTATGGTGTTCAGGTCCTTGGATAGCTTTAGTGCCGTAACCATTGGTCTCCATTTCTTGGGGAGGATTCTTAAGATCTTTTTGACATGATCTGCTGTAGAGAAACCTTTTTCCAGAACTTTAAGTCCTGCTACTAAGGTTTGAAATCTTGAGAACATAGTCTCAATAGTTTCGTCGTATTCCATCTTGAAGGCCTCATATTTCTGGACTAATGCTAGAGCTTTAGTTTTTTTGAATTGAGTATTTCCTTCATGTGTCATTCTCATCGAGTCAAAAATATCCTTTGTTGTATCTCTGTTAGTAATCTTTTCATATTAATTATAAGAGATAGTGTTGAGAAGGATAGTTCTAGCTTTGTGGTGATTCTTGAACTCACGCTTTTGTTCATCATTCATTCTGTTTTGGGAATGGGGATACCAATCGCATATAAAGGTATTTCATAGCCATTTGTGACAATGTCCCAAAGATCTATATCATAGCCTAGAAAGAAACTTTTTATTCTATCTTTCCAGTAGTCAAATTTCTCTCCATCAAAGACAAGAGGCTTAGCATTGTAACTATCTCTCTCGTTTGTGTTAGCAGCAGCCATAGTGTTTTTCTCACACTGGATCTCTCAACACGGTTAAGTGTTTAATTGACAAATCAATAATAGAGCCGAAGCTCTGATACCAATTGAAGGTAGAGAAGAACATAAGAAAGAGGCTTTGAATTGGGGTTTTCAAAACTTTTTCAGAGAAATGCTTTACACACACACACAAACCCGATATACAAAACAATAAAGAAAGTGAAACATTTGGTTTATACAAGTTCGCCTATAACGAGGATACATCTTGTTCACCTGCCAAGGTGATTTTGCCTTCAATAAGGACTTAATCCACTAATCTTTAAAGATTACAAAAGTTCGTCTAAGTGTTAGAAAACACCTTAGACCTCTCAAGTATACAGACTAACACTTAGTCACTTGAGGAAAAATAATTTCAAAGAGATTACAAAGAAAGTGTTTACAATCGTGCTTCTAAAAAGAGAATGAAACAATTTAAGAATAGTACACAAATATGAGCAACAACTCTTTGTGTTACAAAATACTCTCTTGATAGAATTGGAGACTTTGCTTTTTCACTCTTGTAATGTTGTTCGTGGTATTTGTGATGAAGTAGTGACTCCTTTATATAGGCTCAATGGTAGAACGTTGGAGGGTACAAATGTCACTATCAGTGCCAGCTGCCATAACGGTAATCCGAAGATTGTGGGAGACAAGAGTAGTAAAGTCTCACAAAAATTCCTTAACAATTTTGGCGCACAATCAATTATTTCTAATTTCGGATTGTACCATTGTACGAATTCTTTCAGCGTAAGTTTTGTCTTGAGCTTATCTTCTGGTGGAATTTATCTGATGTGAAGTGATGATGAGTCCAGAAGATAAATGTGCCAAGATGAATCAGAGTCTTCAGAGTCAGAAGCTGTCATCACTTAAGTCTTCTTAGAGTGATTATGTCAGAGCCAAAAGCTTGATTATCATAAGAGAATGAACAGGTCTTCATAAACCAAAAACTTTGACTCCAGAGCTAGAAGCGAAGCTTATCTGAGAAGCACACAACTTTATTTTTCTTCAGAGACATTCAACATTCATCAAAACTGCTGATGTTTTCTTTAGAAGCGTTCAAAGTAGTTTCTTGAGGCGTGCCGGAATTGATTCTGATGAGATTTCTAGAGAGCTATCCAGAATCAAATTAAACTTTATAACTGCACACTTCAGAAAATTATTAGAGTATAAAATTGTTACATATAAAATATATGCATTGTTATCATCAAAACTAAAGACTATATGCAGAACCAAAATCTTGTTCTAACTTCTTTAAGGTGATATCATAAGAGACTCAATTGCTCCTTGATTGAGGGTCATCGAGAAACCTTCAATTTTTATTTGTGTTCTGCAGGTAATTAGATGCTGGTGCTTTAATTTGTTTTATGCAATCCTCTGATAGCTAACATCATCTGGTTCTTTGCTTATCAAAGATCTCAAAATCTTGAGTCAAGACAATGAAATTAATGATTCTGCTAAGAACAAGATCTTGTTAACATTATGATTTATTCTAGACTGAGACTCTGGAATGAATCACGGTACTGCTATCAGAATGTGGCACAAGGTGAAGGAAAGCCTGTCTGGACATTTATGCATGGTCTCATAGAAATATGAGTGTCATTATTTAAATGTATTTGCTGCAGATACCAAATAAAGGAGCAGAGGCATCTTCCGTGGCATTTATTAAAGGTTGTTTACAACATTTGATGGAAGAAGAGCCCACTGTTGAAACAAATTTGGTTCATGTCATGAATCCTCCAAGATTTTGATGATAACAAAGTATTTGATAAAACAATTAGGATCTCTAAGTTTGTGTGTGCAGAATTATATTTACTTGATGGAACTAGTTCTGACACTGAAATGGCTTTGATTCGATTCTGATCACGTTCTCTCAAGGACATCTGATCAGAAAAGTAGTCGCTAGTACACTCCAGCTCAGAAGTGTGCTATGCTACCTCTGATGCTGAGTAATGTCATGTCAGTTCTGCTAACACGAGACTCAAGATTTATTGACATTATCTTCTACAGGTTGTGTTGTACTTGAAACATAGTTGTATCTTCTGGACAAAGGCCTTGTCTCACGGATACTCTTGTGACTGAAAGTTCCAACACTTACTTTATTGGAAAAGAAGATGTACTAGAAGATTTGGTTATGTTTGTAGTCGTTGAAGATCTCCAATGTCTTTATTTTCCCTGGCTATAAAAAGGGGCTAAAGATTTGAAGATCACAAAGAAATAACGCTGCAAATTCATCAACGAAATACACGCACTACTTTCAGAAAGTTGAGTCTGTTAAGAGTTCTTACTCTTGTGTTGATTAAGAATCTTTGTAAGAGTGTGTTGTATTATTTGAACACCTATGATATTTTATCAAGTGTTATTGCACATTATTCCTTCTCTAAACTATCTGTTTTGATTAAAGTCTTAGACACGAGCTCTAAGCAAAGGAAAGTCTTAATCAGAGGGTGATTAAGCAAGGTAAAGTCTTAGACACGAGCTCTAAGCAAGGTAAAGTCTTAGACACGAGCTCTAAGCAAAGGAAAGTCTTAATCAGAGGCTGATTAAGCAAGGTAAAGTCTTAGACACGAGCTCTAAGCAAGGTGAAGTATTAGGCAGGAGATCTAAGCAAGAGAAGTATCGGTCAGGAGCTGATTGAGCAGAGTGAAGTCTTAGACATGAGCTCTAAGCAAGAAATGTCTTGGACAAGTGGTTTGAGCAAAAAGAAAATTCTTATACAAGTCTATATAAGCAAGTGTAATCTGGTTGATTATAGTGGAAAATCTCTTGCTTGGAAAGGGGACTGGAGTACTCTCAGTTGGGAGAGGAACCAAGATAACTACTGTGTGTTTTTTGCTATTTTTACTTTACTTTTGTCTCTATTTCCGCTGCACCTTAGCAGATTCTGAACTCAGTTTTTAGAATTTAAACTTTGGTTCAGAAGTAAATCTAATTTTTGCAAAACAAAATTCAACCCCACCTTCTTGTGTATTTTTCTCTCCTTCAGTTGGCATCAGAGCAATGTTTGTACGTAACACTTAACAGTGGTGGAGTCAAAGATCCAACAAGAAAAATATGGATCCTGAGGTTACTACTCCTAGTACCTTGTAGCGAGCAATTTTGGACGCAGTTCTTTAGCGCTGGTCGCTCTCACTGCAGTTGAGTTTACTACAGGTCGATTCATTTTTTATCCTATTAAAGCTGATGAAGGAAGGGAAATAGATGTCTCCAATTAACCCTGCTTTGCATACTGAGTTTAAACAGCGGTCTGTTAGGTTACGAATGCTATCAATGTGGGGGGGGGGGGGCTTTGTACTGGTTATTTGTATTTTCGCCAATACGGTTTTCTCTCTTTCTTGGATTTTCTGGCGGGGAACGAGGATTTAGGATGTTAGGACTGATGCTTTTTTGTAGATACATGAGAGCATGGGATTTTGGGTTTTTGTTTAGTGTGCTCGCCAAGATTTTTCTTTCAATCTTATGCCTACGTATTCCCATTTACCGAAACAGGGAAATTAGAGCGTTCGTAGTTCCTCCTATTCTATGGGAGGAAATGGGTGTTTTTGGTGTCTTGTTCAAAGCCCAAGACGTGAAGCGAAAAGGTGGTTTATATCTTGTTCAAAGCCCAAGATGTGAAGCTAAAGGTTTTGTCTTTAAAGAGAATTTTTCATCTCTAAAGAGGTCTGTTTTGTCACAACTGTTGGGTGACTGACTGTAAAGGAGGATTACTTTAACCGGGATGTGTGAATCCGACAATGCCATAATTTCCTTTATAGGGGATTTTAACCTGAAGGAGAAGACTTTAACTCAGTGTAGAGCAATGCCATCTTTCCTTAGGAATTTCTCATTCTAAAAGAGGGACAGTGGCGTGGATGTAGATGATCTAGAGGCTTGCCGCTTACAGCGATTAGATGAAAGGGAACGAGTTGTTGATGTTTGTGTACTGTGAACGAGGCACAGCTTTGATGCTAAAAGGTTGATTGGACCAACCAGTGGTTTTCTTATACAAAGCCTAAGAGGAGGCTATTATGTGTCTCGTACAAAGCCCGAGAGAGAGGCTAAAAAGGTTTTGACTCAACGAGGGAATCTTTTGGTATCTCGTATAATGCCCGAGATGGAGGCTAACATTTGTTTAGCTCAATATGAACCTTTTTGTATCTCGTATAAAGCCCGAGATGGAGGCGAAAGAGGTGATTGACTCAACGAGGGAGTCTCTTATGTGTCTCGTACAAAGCCCGAGAGAGAGGCTAAACGTTGTTTGACTCCCCTGGGGAGCATCATTGTACAAAGCCCAAGAGGAGGCTAGGGTTACTGTTTCAGTTAAGTGACAGGTCCAGTATACCGATTTTAAAGAGAAAATCAGTTCTTATATGAGCAACACTGTACTCATGGATTTGATTCAAGGGTCCGGCTTATTCCTGTTCTTTAAGGAAGCGGGAAATCCGAAGGGTATTGAGACTGTCCGAGTCTACGGGTTTTCTTCCTATTTTTGAAGAGTGCTTGAGAATGTCTTTGAGACTCAAGGAGATTAGACTGTCCAAGTCTAGAGTTTTATCTTTTGTACTATGCTTTGAGAAATAGTAATAGACTCTTTGAAAAGACTGTTCTATGGAGATGATTAGGTTCTGTTCCTATACCTCTAGGAGGCCGTCGGGACAATTTGTATGAAGCCCAAGAGGAGGCTGGAAACTTTTAAGAAGCCGATCGATCCTTGTACGAAGCCCAAGAGGAGGCTATCATTCCCGGAGGAAGAGATCATTATACGAAGCCTAAGAGAGGCTGTGAATACTTCTAAGAAGCCGATGGGTCCTTGTACTAAGCCCAAGAGGAGGCGGGGTTGCTTTTAGGAAGCCCTTGGGTCCTTGTACGATGCCCAAGAGGAGGCCGATTGCTTTTAAGAAGCCGATGGGTCCCTAAACCCCGAGAAATTCAAGGCAATCTATCCACAAGGAATAGATCAAGTCAGGAAAGTTCGAGAATTTGGAAGAAACTCAAGAGATGCCATTCACGGAGAAAAGATCATCTCTGGGGAGTAGAGTTTCTTGACAAATGCTTTTAAGAAGCCTGTGGGTCCCCAAACCCCCGAAAAGTTCAAGACATGCCATTCACCGAGAATAGATCAAGCCAGGAAAGTTCGAGAATTTGGAAGAAACTCAAGAGATGTCATTCACGGAGAAAAGATCATCTCTGGGGAATAGAGTTTCTTGACAACTTCTATGAGTAACAGTCTATGAAAGGGTTCACAGAGATGCTGCCTTTCATGTCTCCATATTGTTTAACCCCAAGAGGAGGGAAGACTGTGTCTGGTAATCCTATGGGGATCTAGTTTAGACTATTTCTAAGAGTGATCAACGGGCTTAATGCTAGACGTAGTTGCCGGGGAAACTCTAAATATCTATACTATTATTACACAGTTGATATGAGTTTATGAAAGAAGACTTACAGTGAAACAGCCCCACAATACAGTTATATGTATATGAAAGCAGTAAATGAAAGCAATAACCACTTACTCAGTTGTAGAGCTTCCATGCTGTTTGGTTAGTTCTTCAACAAAGAGAGATTAAAAACAACAGTATATTCAAAATCAAAGGAGAAAGTGCTTTGAAGAAGAAAGATTTGGGGCTTACAGCTCAAGGAGAGGCCCAGGTTTTTATCAGTGAGCGCACTGTTTGAATTTGTACAGAGGTACTTATACAAGTGACTGAGGCCCAAAAATTGTTTCCTGTACAAAGGGATGGGTCTTACACTCTCTCAAGAGGCCCAAAAAGTTTTAAGAAAAGAAATGGGTCTTACTACTCGAGGGTAGGCCCAGTTTGTTTTTTCCATTTGAAATGGCGGTCGCGCCGAGATTTTCTTTTAACGCGAAGGGACTTATACAATAAGTGAGGCCCAAAATGTTTTGGTTAAAAGGGGGTTGGGTCTTTTACGGTATTAGGACTTATACAATGCACTGAGGCCCACTAAATGATTTGGTCAAAAAAAGGATTGGGTCTTACACTCTATTAGAGGCCCAAAGTGTTTTGAAAATGATTTATGAGGGTTGAATTAATCCAAAAATCCTAATTTGTTTTCAAAAATGTATTTAATTGAATAAAAATTCAATTAAAATGATCAAAATTGTTTAACATATGAAAAACAAATTGTGATCTTGGATTAATGCTTCAAAAATTAAGTATTGACCTACAAAATAATTAGAAAGCATTAAAAGTTGCAAAATCAATGTGGAAAAAATATTTAAAATGTCAAAAACAATTAAAATATTAATTCTTTGCAAAAATATCAATTATATGAAATAAATAATATTTTTGGGATTTTTTGATAAAATAAAATATTTTAGCATTTTTTTGAATTATTAAAAAAAGAATTAACTCAAAATCATTAAAACTTAGAGAGAAATTAATTTTTGAATCAATTAAATAAAATCACAAAATTCAAATATTCAAATTTGAAAGAAATGGCGCCAAGAACACACCAAGAACACGCGCGTGTTCTGGGTTTGGCCAGATTTGCATTTTCTAGCCAATCTCACTGAATACTTGATCATATCATGTAATCCACATACCAATCAACTCGTTTCAACTTCACGATCATGTCTTTGGCATTTAATTTCATTTAAATTAAACATATAACAAGAAATCACGAAAAATCCTCAAGAACCCTAATTTATGCATGAAGGCTGGGATTTTTGATACACGATTCAAACAATGCAATTAATTGAGGGGAAACATTCTATGCATGATTATGAACATATGGCCAAATTTTTGTGCGAGGAAATATACATAGATTGAGAGATGACCAAGTATGTGCTTACCTCTAGGCCGTGACAGCAAGTGCAATGTGATTTTTGATTTGGAGGAGTTACAGATGAGTGGTGATGATTTGAACAGCTTCCCTACACCCTATGGAGTGTGTTTGAATGCTTGGACTTGATGGAAATTGGCTGGATCACTTCATGGCATCTCAACTGCACTTTGGTTAAAACCTTGAGCAATTGACTGGTGATTCTGAGAAATCAGTGTTCCAGTTGTTGTTTAAGTGTTTGATCAGCTCATATGTGATGTATGTGAGGTGTGTGAGTGATAGGTTTAAGTGGAATTGCCCTCTAGCTCAAAACCCGATAGCTACCTTGCTAAGAAAGGCATTTTTGCCAAGAGAAAGAGATTTTGAGAAAGGCAAGTGTTGTAGGCCTTTGGTGTACTTAAACTGATCACAATTGAGCTCTATTTATAGTAGAGCAAGTTTGTTTTAGGATCCATAGTGAATGGTAACTGCAGCAGGTGTTTGTTCAATGTTGGCCAATGGAAATCCAAGTCTCCTCTAGCCATTGACTAGAGGTTAGGGCACAAGGTTGTGGTTCCCTTGGTCTTGGATAAGTCTTGACTGAATTCAAATGAAAATGGCTCAGTCCATGCCACCTTGATGCTTCCATTGAATGCTCCAATCCAAATTTGGAGTCTTGTCCCTATTTTGGCCATTCTAGGTTCAACATCTATTTCTTGTTCCAAAGACTTTGGAGGCTTGACTCAGTGATTGTCCCCTTTAGATTCAATCCTCAGAGGCGTCCAAGTGGATAGGAGCATTTGGATTTGGCTGATTTTGGCAAATCGAGCAAAAATGCAAAATCTGCCTTGCCTTGACAGATTTCAACAAGGCAACTTGCCAATGTCATATCTCATGACTCAAATTGAATTTGGTAATGTTCTTGGTCATTTTGGAAAGCCCTTACATGACACAACAACTGTTTGAACATGTTTGGTTTTGATCTCTTTTGAATCCAAGTGAAAAATCCCCCTACATTTGGAAAAAAATGAAGACAGATTTGGACTTAGTGAAAATTTCACTAAGTGTTGGAAAAAGTGACATTTTCATTTTTCAGCCATTTTGATCACTCCATAACTCAAAATCCTTAATGAATTGGACTTAGGTCTAATTGAAATTTTTGTAGAGGGTAATGAGGGCTACAAATCCATCTTTGGATGAGGAAAAATGGCTTTGAGGTTTAGGAGTTATGATCCTCCAAAGTTGGTACCCTTGTCACTTTATTTTTAACTTAGAAAATTTTCTAAGTTTTTATGGTTACCCCTTTTACAAGTTATCCAACTTTTCTTGATTTTTCTTGATGAATGATGATTCAAATCATACATTAACATCATTTTAGGGTTAAAAATCCATTTTGGTGAAAAATCTCAAAAAGTCAAAGTTGACTTTTGAGCACAGTTGACTTTTTATCAGATGAATTCCAAACTGTGCAATTCTTCAGGATATCATGTCCTTGACCTAAATCAAACTTGATGGACATGTTCCATGGGTGTCATAGGGTATATTGAATCATGTCTTAGGGTTTGGGAGCATGTCCTGGTCAAAAGTCAAAGTTACAGTTGACTTTTCCCTTAAAACCCGAATTGTGGTGCAGATGAAATTGAGACTTGTTGCTCAAGCTTCTTAGATTAATCCATTGTTCCAAATGGATAAATATAGTTCATTAGAGGCCCTCAAACCCTCTCTTGAGGTCTTGGCTCATGATTTGTCCCAAAAGTCAACTTAGGGTGATTTAGGTCAAGAAACCCTAATTCCCGATTTTTGATGAATGCATCCCCTGAGGCCAAATTGACTTGATGATTGGGTCCATGAGGTTCAATGGAGCACATTAGGTTATGTTTTGGATCATTGGCTCATGCCCAGAGGAAATTTTCCATCTGGAGGCCCTGGCCGACCAAAACCCTAATTTGGTGACACTGGCGATCTTGAGACTTGATCCACCTAGAAGGGAGCAACCTTGTGCTTAATCCTTGAAGTGAGAGTCCTCTTGATCCATTGTGGATGTTTGAGAGTTTAGACAAGTTGAATATCATGTCATTCCTTGATTGACCCTTTGTCTAAGCACTCAGAGAGGGCTTGAAACCCTAATTTTGATTGTAGTGGATGCTCAACAATCCTTGAGGAAATTGATGAGGCATGAAGGTACATCCATAATGTGATGATGATTTGCACAATGATGGGAAATCTAAATGGTCAAAATTTGGGGTATGACATACCTAAAGGGGGATTCCCTATTATTACAATAGCTCTGAGGGAAATCATTATACTGCTAAACCTCATATATTCAGTGGTGACTCTACTGAATTTGAATGGTGGAAAAGCAAGATGTACTTATATATATATATATATATATATATATATATATATATATATATATATATATATATATATATCATTGTACTCGATGATGAGCTATGGGATATTCTTGAGGATGCCATTGACATTCCTATAGACAATATTGGTATGGTTGCTGATAGAAAAACTCTGACTCCTGCTCAAAAGAAAATCTAAAGAAAACATCATAGAGTCAGAGATATCCTGGTTGATGCACTTCCACATGCTTTGAAAATCATTGATAAGTTTTCTGCAAAGACTATCTTTGAATCATTGTGTTCTACTTATCAAGGAAATCAACAAGTCAAAGAAGCCAGAGCTGGCTTGTTGATTCAAAAGTATGAGTTATTCAAAATGAAGGAAGATGAGGATATCGAAACCATGTTCTCCAGGTTTCAGGTTCTTGTCTCAGGCTTTCAAGTGTTGAACAAAAGCTACTCAATAGCTGATCATGTGAAGAAAATTTTGAGGAGTCTCCCTCAGAAGTTTAGACCTAAAGTAACATCTATTCAGGAAGCTAAAGATCTGAATACGATGTCTCTTGAAAGTCTAATCAACAATCTTCAAAGTCATGAAATGGAAATCAATGGATATGAAACTTCTAAAACGTTTAAGTCTCTCGCATTGAGATCTGCCTCTGAAAAATCTGGTGACAAGTCCAGAAGATATTCAAAAAACAGTAAAATTGATGAACCGTCTTAAGAAGAATCTGATGGAAGATATGATGATGAAGACATGGCATGCGTCATCAGAGGGATTCAGCAAATGGCTAGAAGAAGCAGAAGATTTCCTAAAAGCAACAAAAGGACCAACTTCAAAGATGAAGACAGAATCTGCTACAATTGCAACAAACCAGGTCATTTCAGGAGTGATTGTCCTGAACTTCGGAAGGACAATCAGAGAAAAGGAAGTTATCAGAAGGATAATTTCATAAACAGGTTCAAAAAGAATTTCATGGCAACATGGGAAGAACTAGATGAAGAAGAGTCAAAAAAGGAAGATAATGCTCACTTTATCTGATGAAGGACTTCCATCTGAGTCTGAAAACAAAGATGAGGTATTCTCTTACTCTAACTTTATTTCATGTGCTAACAATCTTTTAAATCATTGCAAGAATCAAACTAGTCAGATTAAGATCCTTAAAAGAGATAACTCCATATTAAGAGAAGAATTAAAAGAAGTCAATATATCTCAAAATGAGTGTTCATCTCTGGGTAAACATGATTAAGCTTTTTGAAAGCTAAAATATTTTGGACAAAATTTTGGTAAAACTTAGTGCTGAAGGGGATGTGTCAACATGGAGACTAGGCTGAAGAATTCTGCCAAAGAACAAAGATGTCGAAGGAGATGTCTCAACTTAAAGGCTTCACATTCTGGACTGTTATAACAGATTGATTTAAATCTACCTTATATATGTTGCAAGATTCAAGGTGAAATCAGAACGTGGATCAAGGAATCAGAAGACCAGAAGATTGAAGCCCAAGACTGCTGAAGCTTAAAAATAGAATACTTAGACCTAGGTTTTTAGATGCCTTTCGTAACCTAGTTCTCTTGCGTAATAAACAAGGGTTTAGGGTTTTGAGAGTCGTTGGCTCTCTAGGTTGTAAGTCTCTCTTTGTATCAGTTGATGCATTGTGGCAGATATAGGCGTCCCACAGATCCATAAACCTTGAGGTATTGGATTGTGTATTGTTCTTGGATGAAGCTTTTAAGCAAATCCGAGTTAGCTTGTTGTCAAAAAAGCTTGATAGGTTTTTATATTGACAGGGATGATGTAGAAATCACAGTTGGTGATTAAGGGAAGTGAGTGGGGTATCTCATATCAGAGTTGTAAACGTTAGAGTTTAGATTTGGTAAAGATGTTAATTGGGTAGATGTTAGGTATAAAGTTGTAAACGGGGGAGTTTAGCTTTGTAACAGGTCTACAGATAGTGAAGTCTTCTTCCTGGATTGGTATCCCCCAGATGTAGGTGAATTTTACCGAACTGGGTTAATAATTGTTGTGTTCTTTATCATTCTGCAGATTTATGTTTTCTGTTAGGGTTCATGATAAACATGTTGGATCAGATGTCGTGACATCTGTGATTCTGCAGTTCTGATATTCAAGGTATCAGTCTACTGTTGCACCTCTGTGTTTAAATGATTATGTAGTACAATGTCTTGACATATGTTAGGACATCTGCTGTCTGCATATGCCATAATTTCAATTGGTATCAGAGCAGGCATCCTGTCTGGTTCTGGATGAGATCTTTGGGAGATACTTTCTGGCGTTTAAACAAGGAGGAGTTTTGAATATCAGATCAATCAACTCAGACATACTCAAGGGTATTAATAGATGAGATGGATGTTCTGGATCGAAGATAACAACCGAGAGGTTGTTCATGTTGCTGAGGAGGTTCTACAATAACTACAGGAGAAGTGGCTAGTTCTCTTGTTGGGGTGTCTTATAAGATGTTCTGACATCTTATTAGGGCAAGCATGATCTATTCCTTGATGGTTCTGCTGCACGTGTTTCTGATGGAAGAGCTCTAGAATTATGGGATTCTAGAGTTGTTACTGAAGACAGTTGGTGGAAGATCTCAATCGTCGGCCTCTATATATGAAGAAATCTACATTCTTTTATTCCAAAGTCGGGAGCGATGGAATGAAAGGAGTTGTTGGAAGATATCTGGTATGGTAACTTGGTACTTGGAAGCTTGGTTCCTTGGTACAGTGTGAAGTCAGTTGAAGAGGAGAGGAGTTGAGTTTAAGTTTATCAAGTTCTTGCTCTGGGAGTTTGGTAAATTATTGATCGGCTAGGTTGTCAAAGATACTTGAGAATTATCTCAAGTTCACTCATAAAGACGTCTCAGTCGTGCATCTGGAGTCTTCTAGTTATTCTTCTGACTAGAAGGTGTTTCTTTGAAACATAATCTGAAGAAAGTGGAGGTGATTTATTTTCACCATCCAAAACGGCAAGGAAGGATTCATCTCTCTTAACCCTATGGTTGGATCTAATCTAATTGGAGCTTTCAGAATTGTTGAGGTAAATAAGGTTCGTTTAGAGAGAATCTTAGTTACTTGAGTCAAGGGTGGCAGCCTTGGTATCTCAACATTGTTTGTCAAAGAAGATACTTGCAAAAGATTGAATACTTGATAAGTGTTCATGAAGTGATCTGGTGGAGCTTAGCTACAACAGTGAAGAAGGTTTGTTGAACAAGGATTTAAGATCAATTGCTATTTGTGGAGTTCGCAAGTATTTAATTGATTATCCTTGAAAGTCAAGATTGTTGATGTTCAACAAGATGTTGGAACATCTCATCATCAGAGTTTGTGCAGAATCATGGGAGGGGTACTGTATACGCTTTAGCATCTGTTTTGATCTTAGGTAGTGACCTAAGAAGTTGCCTCAGTCGGGTGTGACAGAAGCATATGTTCTCTGGAGAGTTTCCTGGCAAGAAACTGGTATGGACTTTGATGCTGTTGAAGATGAAGATGAAGACATCATAATCTTGATGGTTACTACTTAGATTAGTTTATTTATGATCTAGGTACTTGGGAGCATGGGATTTTGCTGAGTGTGAAGGTCAAGGTTAAGTGGCAGTTACCTCTGGCTTTCTACAGTCTGCTCTACTAAGGAAAGTGGCATTCTTTGGTATGGAAATGGTGTAGTCTAGGACTACTTTTTCATCTGAAGATTCAAACGTGGCAGGTGTGAAGTCTTTGGAGTTTTAAAGCAGGATGGAGGTTGTCTACTCAAACTTGGTTGTTGAATCAAGTCTCTGAGTGCATAGAACTCTTGTTCTATAAAGGGAAGAGGTTCTTCTAAGTGCCAGAAGGAGGAGCTAAATTCAGCAGCTGGATGTCGTATCAGAATGTTCTGACATCTAGCTTAACATTAGAATCTCAGCTGATGATGTGGCACATCAGCTTAAGATAAGGTGATCTACAAGAGAATGGAAGTTATAGATGCTTCAAAAAGGTATATCTCATGCAGTTTGCGGGAGTTGTGGATGGGAAGATGTTACATGTCTAGAGGCTTAGTGGATCCAAGATGTCTTGCTATGGTGCAAGTAATTCATGTGACTTGAAGATCTGATTTCATTGGTGGATCAGTGTATCTTGTGGAAGTTCTGAAGAAGAGTGATATCAATCAAAAGGTGGAATTTGATTGGTTTCATAGTGTGCATTCATGCAAGATGCTTGGAACTGATTACTCTTGTGCAGAAGGGTAGTTAGTTGAAAACGTAAGGAGGTTCTGGTTCTCTTGGAGCTTGTGGTAGAAGTTCTAGGTTGAGGATGGAAGATTACCTTCTTTTGATGGATGAGAGTTTATTTATCTCTGGGTTTCTGAAGTTCTCTTTGCTCAAGCTGGTGGCGTAGTGTTGTGTGAAGATCTTCAGTTTGGATTACTATGCTGATAGTAAGTCCAGTGGTGGAGCATATCAAGAACCATGGTGTGTGGTGTCTATGATGTGTGAAGGATGTCCTTACTGATGTTAGAACATTTTTGGGTTGGTTATCCTTGGAGGAGGATTTCAAGTTCTGTGAGGAACTGGTTACCTGCATCGTGTCTAAGAAGTATCTACCTTGTCATATGGGAGAATGATGGAGTAGGAGAATTGTCTTGGAAGTCTGATGTAAGGGTTTTGATAAGACTGGAGTGGATCATATGTTGATTGCATGAAGGTCTAGATTCTGATGCGTTCAGAAGTTGAAATTCACCAGGATAACCAGAAGTATTCTAGGAATGACTGCCTTGGATTATGGGGTGTCTATCTCAGTTGCTGGTCTTAGTAAGGTCAGTGGAAAATCTTGTGAAGGGGATACTGCCCCTAGCTACAAGTCATGCTAGTAGTGGATCAGTTTAGCAGTTGTGAAGTTCTGGAGCATGTATACGATATCTGACATCGTTATAACAAACTAAGGGGCCCTGTGCGTCTCTTTGAGGAATGTGAAGCATTTTGATTCAATTGGGTTGTGTCTCAGGGAACAAGGAGGTCTATACATGAGAATTCAGAAGGAATTCGTGTGGTGTATGGATAATTTTTGAACGAGAGGGATCAATGGAGCTTTGATCTTAATCCAAGAGTTTGTTATGTTAGGATGGTGATCCTTATATTTCCTCACGGGTAGCATGATGGTGATCATGTGTGAGTGATTATTGGTTCTTGTCAGAAGAATTAAATAAGAGGGTTGCTGATTGTGTTCAACATGTAGTTTGGGATGAGGGTGCACTCTTGAAGACATGAAGATGCGTCTTATGTTTTCCATTCATTAGCTTAGTGTTCTATGGAGGAGCACTAGTTATCTTTGATAGGGGGAGTTTCTCCTTGATCTAAGATGTATTACTGCGAGGGTGCAGTTGAAGTTCCAGTTTGTATTGTGGGTCAAGCAAGTTGTGATTATGTTTCCATCCTAGGAGGATGAGATGTCAAGAAGGATGTCTTGACATTTGTATTGTTGCAAGTTGGGGGAGACTTGGCAGTGCAAGTTACATGGTTCTTAATGGATGCTTAAGAATCATTGGTTGAGTCTGGGGGGAATTTATTTCTGCAGACTGTGATCATAAAACTGTGAAGATATCATGATCCTGTCAAATCAGAAGTAGAGCTTAGACAATGTCTGACATGATGTCAGGACATATGTGAATGGTAACTGGTATTTTGGTCGGTGGGCCTTGAATTGTGGAAAACATACGCATGCAAAACATGTTCTTGAAGGTGCGAGAAAGACACAAGAAAGGGGGGTTTGAATTGTGTTTTCACTCTTAAAAACTTTTTTCCTCTTATCGTTAAAGCACTAAGAGAACATCAGAGTTCATTGAGAGACTCTGACATGCGAAGTAGCATTCAGACTTGTCAATGCGTAAAGCATATATGACAGGGAGAGTCTGAATAAGATATGCATCATTCAGAACTTGCAGTGCGGAAGCTTATCAAAGTTAAGATGCAAGGTTCTGATTTATTTATGTAAGGTTCTGATAATTTATAGTAAGACATAAACAATAAATCAAGGCATAAGCAAGAGTAAAGAACACACGATATATCCTAATTCACTTGACCCATTCTCAAGCTAGTCCAGTCCACCCTCCTCGGGTGATTTCGCCTTGAACACAAGGACTTAATCCACTATAACCAAATGCGTTTATAGATGCACGGGCAACAACCGATGACTAACAACCTGCACAACCGCAGCTGTGACTAACACACAATGAACCATTCAGGGATTCAACTTAATGAATATAATGAATATTGACCTGCAGGTTCCAATCTCGGAAGATCTACTGCTAGGATTTCACAGCTAAACGTTCAGGGATTCGTCGCAACGAATATAATGTTTACTGACCCTATTTCAGGATTTACCACAATGACACCAAGCCATTGTCTTCTTGAGTCTCCGATCACACTGATCACTCAAGGAATCTTAATTCACATAGAATTAGTTAAACAGGAGATTACAATGATGCTTCTTAACAAGCAAATAACTCCTAAGTTTAAGTACATAAGAACACACAAGTGTTCAAGCAAGATGTGAGCAACAACTCCTTGCTATCTTAAGAAACTACAAGGATGTATGTTGATTTGACAGTTGTTGACATCTTGTAGATCTTCTTATTCTTCTTCGTCTTCTTGGTTGAGCAAGCTTTGACCAACAACTCCTTGCTTCAGATCTTCAATGTAGCTCAGACAAGAAGGGGGTTGATGACTTGACTGATTTGCAATGTTGTCTTCTTCATCAACAACTTATGTTTTAATTGTTGTTGTTTTGTTGATTTATGATCTTGAGCTTCAACAACAATGGTCGTGTGTAAATGGCGATAGCTTTGGATATTAAGTGTTACAACGAAAACTCATCGTTGTGGCTATCTTCACACATCGACTTGATCGATTCACAACCGACACCTTCAGAAGCGATTACTCATTTCTTTAAATAGCCTAGTAAAATATATCTGTTGGAGAGCTTTTGGCCGTTTGAAAATAGTCGTTATGCAATGATTAAAGTTGTACTGCCATATCTTCTTTTTACTGTAGAAGTTATGGGATTGGTCTTTTAGAGCGGTGTACAGTCATTGCTAACAGTAACATTTGTCTTCAAATCTTCAGAGGCTTCTGATGGTAAATAATTGAAGCATGAGTAGAGACTTTATAACCGAGTCTTCAGATCTTTCAAGTCTTCCGTTGTCAGAGCTTGTCCATTAGGAATCTGTCTTCAGAACTTCAGCACTTGTCTTGACACCCGTTATTTTCACTGCTTCAAGTCTTTAGAACTTCAGAACTTGTCCATTAGGAATCTGTCTTTAGAGTCTTCAGCACTTGACCTTTAGAACCATAGTCTTCAGAACACATAAGTCTTCAGAGCCTTTCTGCACTTGGTCTTCAGAGCCTTCAGCCTTCAGAACTTCAAGTCATTGGAATCTTTAGCACTTCGGTTCTCTATTACATTATCTCTTCAAAAGCTTCACTATCTTCAGAATCATAACCACTCTCAGAGAGCATCCACAAGAGCATTGCAACAGCAATATTGGCATCCTTGGATCTGACTGATCATGATCAGATACAGAAGCATACTTGCTTCTTGCGACTTGTGTTACACATAGTAACTTCGCATATAATCATTTACGCACATCTGGCCGGTGCTTGTTGGATCTGATATCATCTATAATTATGATCTGCACACAACACACGTTAGAACATAAAATGGTTCTTTCATAAATACTATTGTTATCATCAAAACATAGAGACGACTTGTAGAGACAACTCTTGCTCTAAGAGTTCTTTGGGTTTTACAATATTCTTGGCTGGTGCATTCTTGGTGCTGGTGAAATCTCATTCGATATTAATGAACGTTTCTTGGCTCGATGATTCCTATGAAAGCAGCCTGGGTACTTATAGGAAATCCTTGGTAACGTTTGGCTCAAGATATGTGTTCTCATGGCATTATTTAGAAGTGTTCCTTAGGCGTGGTGCATCTGGGATGGGTTGGTACATTTTTGTCAATTTTTGGCAAAAAGGAGGAGAAAAGGTTCATACCTCAGCTTCGTTTGTGTCTTGTGTTCTGAGTTAAGAACACAGTCATGAGTTTAGGGGGAGTTTTATCCTCCTCTATATGAACATCAACATAAGGAAAAATTAATTTAGGATTTCTGGAGTCTTAGGATTTCTAGAGTCTTAAATTAATAATTAAGAAGTTGGTTATTCAGGTTGACACGAATTCAAGAGAATCCTGGATTTGTTGTGCAAAGAGTTTTAGCCAAAATTTACCAAAAAGGGGGAGATTGAAAGCTCAAATATTTTGGACAAAATTTTGGTAAAACTTAGTGCTGAAGGGGATGTGTCAACATGGAGACCAGAGTTGAAGAATTCTGCCAAAGAACAAAGATGTCGAAGGAGATGTCTCAACTTGAAGACTTGACCTTCTGGACTGTTATAATAGATTGATTTAAATCTGTCTTATATTTGTAGCAAGATTCAAGGTGAAATCAGAACGTGGATCAAGGAATCAGAATACCAGAAGATTGAAGCCCAAGACTGCTGAAGCTTATAAATAGAAGACTTAGACCTAGGTTTTGAGATGCCTTTTGTAAACTAATTATCTTCCATAAGAAACAAGGGTTTAGGGTTTTGAGAGTCGTTGGCTCTCTAGGTTGTAAGTCTCCCTTTGTATCAGTTGATGCATTGTGGCAGATATAGGTGTCACACAGATCCATAAGCCTTGAGGTATTGGATTGTGTATTGTTCTTGGATGAAGCTTTTAAGCAAATCCGAGTTAGCTTGTTTTTCAAGAAAGCTTGACAGATTTCTGTATTGATAGGGATGATGTAGAAATCACAGTTGGTGATTAAAGGAAGTGAGTGGGGTATCTCATATCAGAGTTGTAAAAGTTAGAGTTTAGCTTTGGTAAAGATGTTCATTGGGTAGATGTTAGGTATAAAGTTGTAAACGGGGGAGTTTAGCTTTGTAACATGTCTATAGATAGTGAAGTTTTCTTCCTGGATTAGTATCCCCCAGATGTAGGTGAATTGCACCGAACTGGGTTAACAATTATTGTGTTCTTTATCATTCTGCAGGTTTAGGTTTTCTGTTAGGGTTCATGATAAACATGTTGGAACAGATGTCGTGACATTTGTGATTTTGCAGTTCTGATATTCAAGGTATCAGTCTGCTGTTGCGCCTCTGTGTTTAAATGATTATGTAGCACAATGTCTTGACATGTGTTAGGACATCTGCTGTCTGCATATGCCAGAATTTCACTTTTCATAAATTTATTACATCTGGAATTGATCGTACCAAACTTGTATCTATGATTTATGGAGTCGGAAAATATAATAAAGAATGACTAGGATATGATGAAGGTTTCTCTAGTGCTAATAACTCTTCAAAAATGCTTCAAGATTTATGTTCATCTAGTATTGCTCAAACTGTGTTAAGTAACCATTTTGTTCATACTGCTAAAGCAATGAATTCAACTAAACCTATTGATCAAAAGTTTAAAGGCATTGCTATAGCAGAACCTGATAAATCAGATGATCTGATAACATCAATGTTCAAAACTTTTGAAGAAAAATTATTGGAGTAAAGCTAAATCTTCTCACAAAGTAAGAGGACAAAATAGGAGAAAATATGTTAAAACTAACCCGAAAGGACCCATACGTGTATGGGTACCTAAATCTCAAATAATCTTTGCTGCAGATATGCCCAAAGGAACAAATGTAATGCGAATCCTGGCACATGGACAGTGGCTGCTCACGACATATGACAGGCGAAAGGCGTATGTTCCAAACCCTGAATCTGAAAGAGGAAGGAAATGTGGGTTTTGGATGTGGCCAGAAGGGAAGGATCATCGAAACAGGTACCATAGGTAATTCACAAACTCTTATTAATAAGGTAGGGCTTGTAGATTGCCGGAAACATAATCTAATCAGTATAAGCCAATTGTGTGATGATGGTTACAATGTATTGTTTGACAATGACTTCTATTTTGTTGTCAATTATGATAAAACTGTAGTATTTAAAGGGAAAAGAAAATGGAATGTTTATAAAATAAATCTTTCTGAATTGGTTGTCCAGAAGGTCGTGTGCCTAATGACAATGAGTGGTGAAAAATGGGTCTGGCACAAAAGATTAGGTCATGCTAACTGGAGATTAATCTCTAAACTTTCCAAGCTAAAACTTGTGAAAGGGCTGTCAGATATTGATTATCACTCATATGCATTCTGTGGAGCATGTCAAGTTAGAAATATTGTAAAAAACTCTTTTAAGAATAAAAACATTGTCTCTTCTTCCAGACCCTTGGAATTGCTTCACATTGATTTATTTGGTCCTATTGGGACTACTTCAATTAATGGAAAGAAATATGGTTTAGTCATAGTTGATGATTTTAGCAGATGGACTTGGGTGAAGTTTCTCAAATATAAAGATGAAACATATGAAGTGTTTAGCACCTTCTGCAATCAAGTACAATCTGAGAAAGAATTGAAAATTCTAAAGGTCAAAAGTGACCATGGGGGTGAGTTTGAAAATGAATCATTTGAATCCTTTTGTGAAAAATATGGATTTATCCATGAGTTCTCTTCTCCCAGAACTCCTCAACAAAATGGATTTGTTGAAAGAAAGAACAGATCTCTGTAAGAAATGGAAAGGACAATGATTCATGAGAATAAACTCCCCAAGTACTTTTGGACAAAAGCTGTTAACACTGCTTGTTATATTCAGAACCAAATTTATATCACACCAATTTTGGATAAAACATCATATGAATTATTTAAAGGTACCTAGTATCTCTTATTTTCATCAATTTGGGTGTACCTGTTACATCCTGAATAACAAGGTCTACCTATAGAAATTTGATGCTAAAGCTCAGAAGGGTATCTTTTTAGGATACTCTGAAAGCTCAAAAGCATACAGAGTGTATAACTCTAAAACTAGAATGGTTGAAGAGTCTATGCACTTTAGATTTGATGACAATTTACTTTACCATAATAAGTCAGAGTCTGTGGTTCAGAATGATTTCTCGGCAGGATTTCAGAATCATGAAGAACAATATGTGGTCTATGTCCCTAAAGAAAAAGATGTAGTGAATAATGATCCAGAATTTGTCACTATATCTGAAGCTATACCAGAAGCTACGGAAACTGATGTTACTCCAACTGGTCCTTTTTCTACTGATTCAGTGATTGCTCAAAATGGCATAGAAGCCTCTGTTCAACCTAAGAGATCGTTTAAGTGTAAATAATCTCATCCAGAAGAGCAGATCATCGGTAATAAGGATGAGCCATTGAGAACTAGATATGCTTTTAGAAATGATCACTCAATGGTTGGATCGTGGCTATGCGAGATGAACTAAATCAGTTTCAAAGAAATAATGTGTGGGATCTTGTTCCAAGACCACCAGAGAAAAACATCATTGGGACCAAGTGGGTCTTTAGAAACAAAATAACGAAATTAGTAAAGTTGTAAGAAATAAAGCTAGACTTGTGGCTCAAGGCTATAGTCAGCAAGATGGAATATATTTCTTTGAAACTTTTGCTCCAGTTGCAAGGTTAGAAGCCATAAGACTACTTCTCTCGTATGCCATCAACCATGACATAATTCTCTATCAAATGGACGTGAAAAGTGATTTTTTGAACAGAGTATTACTGAAGAAGTGTATGTCAGACAACCTCCAGGATTTATTGATTTATATCATCCAGATCATGTCTACAAGCTTAAAAAATCACTCTATGGTCTTAAATAAGCTCCAGAAGCTTGGTATGAAAGATTGAGTAATTTTTTGCTGGAAAATGGTTTTGTTAAAGGAAAGGTTGACACTACACTTTTCAGGAAAACTTTGAAAGAAAAAATCTTTATTGTTCAAATTTATGTTGATGACATAATTTTTGGTTCCACTAATGCATCTCTTTGTCAAGAGTTTTCCAAGATTATGCAGGCTGAATTTGTGATGAGCATGATGGGTGAATTAAAATACTTTCTTGGTATTTAGAGCAATTAGATGTCTGAAGGTATTTGCATTCACCAGTATAAGTATACAAAGTAGCTCTTGAAAAAATTCAATCTTGATTATTGCAAAGTCATGTCCACTTCTATTCATCCTACATGTAACCTTGGTACTGAAGATTGTAGTTCCAAAGTGGATCCAACAAAATATCGAGGTATGATAGGTTCCTTACTCTATCTCACTACTTCTAGACCTAATATCTTATTCAGTGTATGTTTGTGTGCAAGGTTCCAAGCAGATCCTAGAGAGACTCACTTAACTGCTGTTAAGAGAATCTTTAGGTATCTGAAAGGAACATTAAATTTTGGACTTCTTTATAAAAAGTCCTAAGATTATAAACTGGTTGGATTCTGTGATGCTGACTATGCTGGTGAAAGAATTGAAAGGAAGTCAACTAGTGGTTCCTGTCAATTTATTGGTGAAAACCTTATCTCTTGGGGTAGTAGAAGACATGAAATTGTTGCTTTGTCTACAGGAGAAGCAGAATACATCTCAATTGCTAATTGCTGCACTCAACTACTCTGGATGAAATATCAACTTGAAGGCTATCAGAATTTTGGAAACAAAATTCCAATCTTCTGTGATAATATTGCTGCTATCTGTCTAACAAAGAATCTAATTAATCATTTTAGAACCAAGCATATTGAAATCAAATATCACTTTATAAGGGATTATGTTCAGAAGGGTGTAATAGATATTCAGTTCATTGATTCTGAACATCAATGGGCTGATATATTTACAAAACCCTTGGCCATTACCCAATTTGGTTTCATTAAGAAAAATTTAAATATGGTTTATGTTGTAGAATAAATGCTTGTTCTTTGAATGATGTATTGGAATATTCGTTGGAATATGTTAGCAGTCAGTTGAATTACTTTGGATAGTTTCGTAAGTATGGTCTTTAAGTCTGAATAGGGGTTACAAGATATCTCTCTTCCTTGACTGCTTTATTTAAAGCATACAGTGATAAGTTAATTCTTTGCTATGTGCTTTAAGTTAACTATTGGACTATTCATTGAGTTCGTATAAAATAAATCCTTGTTTTAATACCCTGATTTTCTAAATCAACTCTAAAAAGTTTGGTTCATTAAAAAAGAGTGTTCTGACAAAGATTTTAACTTGTTTTTATTCAGACTTAGGGCTGTCAAAACATTTTAATACATACTTGCTTATATTCTAGCATTTTATGTGTTATGTTGCTAAGTTATTTTTTTTGGACTATCTTCTACATAAGATAATTATGAGAAATCTCTATTCTTCATCTTAATACTTCTTCTTCAAAATGTCCTCATATTTCATTAAAGAAGAATTTTTTTTTATCTAGATTTTCTAAAGAAATTTACAGTTCATTTCAACGAACTGACGACGAATAATCTTTCACAATTTATTTCAAATTTTGTGAAAGAATTTTGGGCCAATGCTCATATTCATCAGAATGAGTAAAATGCTTGTCTGATTCTGTCTGTTATAATAGCTCAGAAAATGATTCACACGTCATTTATTATAACAAAGGCCATTCTGAGAGTTCTTATACTCTTTCTCCTATGGAAAAAGTCTGGTACCAATTTATGGTGAACATTCTAAGGCCTAGAGTACAGAGGTTAGAATGACTTTCTCTGATGAAAAACAGTTATTCTCGCTAAAGTCGTTTTCCTTCTCTTCTCTTTTTGATTGATGACAAATGCGGAGAATGGATTGAGTATTTTAGGCTAATAATGGTTCCGAATGCGGTTAGTAATCTTATTTAGGGGGAGTTTGTGAATATCACCCTTGGAATAGATTTATTACTCTGTATGGAGAGGAGCTTACAAACCTCAACTCCTAGACTTTACAAACAGGACTCAGGGGGAGCTTACAAACCTCATCTCTTAGATAGTTTAACTCAGGAGGAGCTTACAAACCTCAAACCTTGAAAGTTGCTGAGTAATTTATTTTGCTTCTGATTGTTTTAAAAAAAATACTTAATGCTGTCATCATAAAAAAAGGGGAGATTGTTGAAACAAGTTTGGTTCATGCCATGAATCCTCCAAGGTTTTGATGATAACAAAGTATTTGATAAAACAATTAGGATCTCTAACTATCCAGTTTGTGTGTGCAGAACTATATTTACTCGATGGAACTAGTTCTGACACTAAAATGGCTTTGGTTCGGTACTGATCACGTTCTCTTAAGGACGTCTGATCAGAAAAGAAGTTGCTAGTACACTCCAGCTCAGAAGCGTGCTATGTTACCTCTGATGCTAAGTAATGTCATGTCAGTTCTGCTAACACGGGACTCAAGATTTATTGACATTATCTTCTACAGGTTGTGTTGTACTTGAATCAGAGTTGTATCCTCTGGACAAAGGCCTTGTTTCACGGATACTCTTGTGACTGAAAGTTCCAACATTTACTTTATTGGAAAAGAAGATGTACTATAAGATTTGGTTCTGCTTGTAACCGTTGAAGATCTCCAACGTCTTTATTTTCCCTGGCTATAAAAAGGAGCTGAAGATTTGAAGATCACTATAACGCTGCAAATACATCTAAGAAATACACACACTACTTTCAGAAAGTTGAGTCTGTTAAGAGTTCTTACTCTTGTGTTGATTAAGAATCTTTGTAAAAGTGTGTTGTATTATTTGAACACCTCTGATATTTTATCAAGTGTTATTGTAAGTTATTCCTTTTCTAAACTATCTGTTTAGATTAAAGTCTTAGACACGAGCTCTAAGCAAGGTAAAGTCTTAGACACGAGCTCTAAGCAAAGGAAAGTCTTAATCACAGGGTAATTAAGCAAGTTAAAGTCTTAGACACAAGCTCTTAGCAAGGTAAAGTCTTAGACACAAGCCTTAAGCAAAGGAAAGTCTTAGTCGGAGACTGATTAAGCAAGGTAAAGTCTTAGACACGAGCTCTAAGAAAGGTGAAGTCTTAGGCAGGTTGTCTAAGCAAGAGAAGTCTCGGTCAGAAGCTGATTGAGCAGAGTGAAGTCTTAGACACGAGCTCTAAGCAAGAGAAGTCCTGGACAAGTGGCGTGAGCAAAAAGAAAAGTCTTATACAAGTGTGTATAAGAAGTGTAATCTGGTTGATTATAGTGGAATATCTATTGCTTGGCAAGGGAACTGGAGTACTCTCAGTAGGGAGAGGAACTAGGATAACTACTGTGTGTTCTTTGTTATTTTTACTTTACTTCTGTCTTTATTTCCACTGCACCTTATCAGATTCTGAACTCAGTTTTTAGAATCTAAACTCTAGTTCAGAAGTAAATCTAATTTTTGCAAAACACAATTCACCCCCCATTCTTATGTATTTTTCTCACCTACACCCACAACCCAGACTCAAGTATTAGAGGTACTGAGTTTGGTGAAAGAAGTGGAGTCATTGGTTTAACAATCCATTGAATCAGAATCCGCTCAAAGCGGTGTTCAGACTCTATGGTCAAGTCTGAATACTGATACGAGTCTGACCGAGAAAATAACAAAAAAAATGGTATGCTTGTTCTTTTCTAACTTATCTTTTGATTCAATGAGATATTTGTATAGGAACCTTTGGGTAATTATGTGTCCTTTTTGGATACTTATTATCACTATCCCATGTCTTGTGAAACATCATTTTGTCCTTCTTCTGACAAGATTCTTATTCCTTTAGGAATCTTGTTCAGTTCGTTTCTTTTTATTTTCTCTTTGGTTGTGTGTTGATCAAGCCAAACTTGAGATGAGTTTCTAGTCAATTCTTCTTTGAAACTACTGGTTGTCATCAATGAAAATTTTGTAGATTTTGATGAGTTGCTTAAGTTAGGCTTTAACTTCTGGAAGACTATGTCTAATTAAAGATGGAATTGATACTTTGAGATGCTTTGTGGTTTCATTTATCCATATCTTGTCAAAGAGTTTTGGATTAATGCTTCCATTGTTAAGCTAAATTCTGAGTGTGCTATTCTTTCTAAAGTAACTGGTGTTTCTATAATAGTAACCTCTAAAGCGATTGCTAATGTTATCAATTGTGAGGAGATTGAAGAAATCCCAGGAACTATTATTTGGGAACACTATCTTCCTACTTGGCGTATCTTTGTAGATCCATCTAATACATCAGTGGTCTCAAATCTTCGTCCTGATGCAGTTGTTTGGAATCATATTCTGAATTCAAACTTACTTCCTAAGGATAAGGATTTAAACCTCATGAACCCTATTGAAAAAATACATGCTTCTACTTCTCAATTCAAACTTGCAGAGTAATCTTCCTCAACTTATGTTTTACTATTTGAAGAAGTGAGCTCTTCTGAAGTCATCTGCTTGCTAGTAGATCTTTCAGTTGCTGCTTTGCTTTCTTTTGCCTGAGTTGTTGCATTCAGTATGACTGTCTTTCTGAAATGTCTCTTTGGAACCCAGATTTCTTTTTGTTTATACATCTTGGTGTTCTAAGGATTAAGTGGTTATGAAAGTGAGTCTGCTATGAGTCCTTATATAGATGTATTACACACATTGTTCGCAGTATTTGTTATTTTAATATTGATTAAGTCTAATCAATACCTTAAATGGTAAATCTTGGAAATGTTATCTAACAGTCTGACCTATTAAAGATTCTTTAACAACTATGAATATTATAGTTAACACGTTTAAATGTTGCTTCTGATGTCTGTTTTACTTCATTAATGTTTATCAGAAAATCAGAGGGAAGTTATTGAGAGTATTTGCATGTAATAAATAAAATTGGTCAAAAGGTATTTTTTTTTCATTAATTGAAGCAGAAGGATTACAAAATATTATTCATAAGGAATTGTATGATCTTATAATAAATCCCTTTCTAAGTCATCCTGAGCCTTATGATGGTAACAATTGCCATAATCTATGTCTAGTTCATCCTCATCAGCTTCTTCCTCTTCTACCACCAGGATTGGACAGTAGAACATCTTGTTGGACTGCCTTCTTCTCTTTGACCTCTTCATTATCTTCCTTCTTGGCTTCATCGCAAATTCTGATAAACCTACCCCCGTAGGTTGTTTTGGAGCTACTGACGTCGCCTCTTCAGAAGTGAGCTTTGTAGAGGGCACATGCCCAATTGTGGATGACTCAGAAACAACTCATTTCTGTACGTTCTAGACATTCTGTCTTGTAGAGCTCTCAGAGATTTCTGTCACTATAGAAGTCTTATGACTCTCAGCTGATGACTTCATGACTCTGGTGGATGTTGATGAAAATGAACTAGGTTTGGATTGCTACAAATTTAAAGCATGCACTATACAATCCTTGGAAACTGGTCATGTAATGATGGTCTGTGACGCATTTATGACTGTAATTCTTTTTCTTTCTCTTTTTTTTTTATTCTTTTTGATGTGACAAAAAGGGGAGAAATGATGGTAAGTATTTAATTAGAAACTAAACCCATTGAGTATCTATTCAGCTGTACATATTAGTCATTTATAATTTTGTTATTTAAATTTCTGTTATTATGGTAATCTTGCCTAGGCGACACATTTTAACTTTCTTATACATAGAACTAAGGAGGAGCTTATAAACCTCATCCTTAGCCTATCAGGCTCAAAAGGAGCTTACAAACCTCAAACTCTGGTGTTACTAAGAAAACTGAATTACTTTTTCTTGAAAGTAGTACTTAGTATGAAGCCTACATAACTCAGCTTTGGACTATTAGACTCAGGGGGAGCTTACAACCCTCATATCCTGATGTTGCAGAGAAAATTATAACTACTCAACATTGTCCTTTAAATACTTATGTGTCATACCCTAAATTTTGACCCTAGATGTCATCATCATTCTAGGAAGCATTCAAGCATTGCATTGCTAACCCTAACCATGTTCAAGTTTTTTCTTGTTTGGTGTCATCTGAAATTAGGGTTTTGGCTCAAGGAAATCAAGGGAATCCTCACATGATCAGCCAATGTTTTGGAGTGATCTTTAACCCCTCAAGCTTACATACAATCAAGAGGCTTCTCCTTGTCAAGAATCAAGTGAAAATGGTCTCATTACAAGCTCTATGAAGCTCAAGTTCATCTGGTCACTAATTAGGGTTTCATCAGGAAAAAGTCAACTGTGCCTTGACTTTTGATCAAATCATAATGCCAAGTCTTGGGACATGATCCAAGACACTCAAATACATCCTTGGAGTCCATCCATGATGATGAAAAGATTCAAGAGTGCAAGATCATTGAAGATCACACAGTTGAATTCATCTGATAACACAAGCTTCATCTAACAAAGTCAACCCTTTGACTTTTAGGGTTTTTGGTCCAAATTGAAGTCATCAAGCCAAATTTAATCAAGACATGTTTGATCAATGAGTTTGAGCATGAAAAGCCAAGATTTGGAAGATTTCTTACAAAAGGGGCAAAGTTAAGAAACTTGAAATTTTTCTAAGTATGAAAAAAACTCTAATTTTAAGGCTAACCTTGAAAGATCATATCTCCCAATCTACATAGCCATTTTGTGTGCTCCAAAGCTCAAATTAAAGCCCTCATAATATACTACAACTTTGTATGAGAGGTGGAAACCTCTAAACATGCTTGGATTTTGAGTTATAAGGCTTCAAAGTTTGGAAAAATCATTAGACACTTAGAAATTTTTCAAGACAAGTTTTTGGTCCTTAGAAGCATCAATCTTTGAGGCCGGTTTTCATTATGATCCTTTGAGATTCAGAATTTTTGTTAAACATGAAAGTTTTAGAGCATATTTGAGGCTTTTCAAAAAGTAAAGAACTCCCCAATCCCATTTGTGAGCTAGGAGTTTCGAAGCCTTGAAGTTAGGGTTTTATAACTTGAATTTCAAGGTGATGAACATGATGAACTTGTTGCAAAACCATTCCAAACCTGCATGACCTTGCTTTTCAGACCTTGTTGCTTCCAAATCTACCATTGATCAGAAGTTTGTACTAAGTTTTGAAGCATTACACAAAAGATTTGAGCATCAATTCAAATTTCATTCCATTTAGGGAGATTTTTGCTATAAAGCTCACAATGCCACTCTTGAAAGGTAGCTTTAATCACAAACCTTTTTCCTTGAGACTCAAACCTGTTCCATCTGCAGAAGCAAGCTCAAAAGGAGATTCCAACTCTCAAGATGCACTGGTACCTTGCATTGGAACTATGAGAGCCATTTACTTGCTAAGTTCAAATCCAACCAAACCATGAAACTTCAAGTTACAATTCTTGATAACCTCATTTCTCCAGCTCTTGGCCTATAAATAGAGGTTGATTCTTGTCTCAAAACACAACAGAAACACACATCATAGAGCATCCAAACATCCCCATACCAGAATTGGTATTTCAAGTCATCACTTGAAAACCAAGAATCACCAAGTTGCAAAAACTCCTCCAAAAGATTTTCCAGGCACAAAAACTTCATTCCAACCATTCAGACAAACCACAAAACACTTCTTAAGAGTGTCTAAACTCTCACAACCTTCAAAGACCTCATAGGTCAAAAATTCAACCCCCAACCCCTTGAAAGTTGACTTTCTGCATCTTCTCATCCAAGTCACTACTAAATTTATTTCCAAGCCCTCCAACCCTACAAACACCTTCTAATAATCACTCTTGAGTTGTTCCAAGAATTGTCTCATTTCTGTAGCAAGCATATTGAAGTTTGACTTGGAGCTTCAAGAGGCAAGTCTACTACAAACTTGGACTCTTTAAATCCGATTACATCCTGATGTGCACTAAGTATAAACTTGCTTAATATGATGATGATGATGATATGTCTGAACCTTCAGTGAGTGTTGTTTAGGCCTATGTACAACTGTACCATAGAAGTTGAAAACTTGTGTTTTGTTGAGGTTTTTCTATCGGGTTTTGTTTTAGAAGCACCTTTAGCCAAAACAAATGATGCCATTGTAATCCTTGTGAAAAAAAATGCACAATTTCCATTTGTATTTCACTGCATTTCATGAAGTATAGAGAAAGATATGATAGTTTTTGCAAATGGTGGATTGATGGTGTCTATACTGCAGCAAGAGGGCCATGGCGCCCTTCTGGCCTTTGGAAATTGAGTCCCCCTTATGTTATTTTTGTCCCACCCAATTAACGGATGTAACAGGCCACCCCAATGGCGCAAACCTTGCCTTGCCATGTCTTGTACACGCTATTGTCCTAGGTTCGATCCTCAGAGATCACCCTTTTGCCTATTTTCAGTGCGTTTCATTTTTTAGCATTTAGGACAAGATTTCATATATATATTTTAATACACGCACTTTTTATGCAAGCCATTCACATGGGTCAGTTGGTTAAAGATTTTAACCTCAACCAAAGGGTGCGTGTTTAAATCCCATGAGGACCATGTCCCTATATTTTTTATGACTTGTTTTCTTCATTTTCTTTGCAACTTCGAATGGTCATAACTTCTTCATGTTTAATCATTTTTGACCCACTCTTTTTGGAAAATGCTCATGATGTTGTCTATTTTCTGTTTATGAATTTAGATTTCCAAAAATAATTATTTTTGAGACACTTATTCATGTTTGAAATGAGTGACCTTTTTAGGTTTTTTAGGGATCATTTTGTTTCCCTTGGTTGTTTCCTTTGACTTCCTTTGCCCTTATGGTCATGTTTGAGCCATTTACAACCCATGTGAACCTTGTGTAATATTGTGGACTTGTGCACCCTTGTTTCAATTTGATTTTAAGGCATTTTCAAATGTATGTTAAGTGTAAATGTATGTTGAATTTCCAACCATTCCATGAACTTTTGTTTGGTCGTTTTGCTTCTAACATGTGATTCTCTTCCATGTTTATATGACTTTGGTGTGCACATGTACCCTTGTTTGAGTCATACTATATTTAGGTATCCTTAAACCTTTAATTTTTACTTTGAAAATGACTTTGAACACATGCTTGTATATATGGACCTTTGTGAAGTCTCCACCTTGTTTAAAGACCATATTGAACCCTAATATGCATGTTTAGGTTGTTACCTACTTGTATTAACATGTTCAACTTGAAACCATGCCTAAATGTTCAAGTAATGCCTTAACTTGTTCATATGATGTCTAACTTTCAATATGCCATCTTTAAGCATTCTCATATGCCATCCTTTGCATGCTTTCATATTCATCCACATGTTATTGTCATAAACATGTCACTCTTGCTCAAGTATGTTTGGTTGTCAACATTTGCTTATTTTCAAATTATACCCATGATAAGTAATGTCTTAACTTATCCATGCATGCTTTGAACTTTGATTGTTATCATGACTCATGTATGCTCTATTTCATCTTTGAACTTCATTCATGTTTAGGTATTGTTACACCCTTTACACATGTTATATTTGAACTTTCATGCATGTTTAAGTAATGGCGTAACTTATACATGTCAACTTTGAACCTTTGTTTTATCCATGTTTAAGTGTTGTCATAACTTTCACATGTTAACTTGAACTTTGAATCTTACCATGTTTAAGTGTTGTAATAACTTATCCATGCTTTGAAATGTTAAATTATATTCATGATTAAGTGTTGTTACAACTTATCCTCTTTTGTCTTGTATTCATGATTAAGTGGTGTTAGTAAACCCTAAAGCATGCTGCCTTATCCATGAACTTAGTCTTGTTAGAACTATATCTCATGATTGTTTAGATCTTGTAACATGTGTGTTTGATTTAACTTGTTTGGTTGTCACCATGTTAATTGAAAACTTCTTTGAACTTTTGAACTTACTAGGTAGTTACCTTGTCTAGTTCATGACTTTGTTAAGCCGTTTCTCTAAATGTTGTTACATTTATCTTTATGCTTTGGTTGTAACCATATGCTTTACCTTTGCCATGTTAACATCATGTTTGAACGTTACTTTGATTGATACCATGTTTGAATATCCTATTTGTTCATACCATCCATACTTAATCATACTCCATTTAACTTTGCCAAGTTATCCCCCCAAAGTGATGTTAGCTTGTTAGGTTCCATCCTCAAGTTTCCCTCTATTCCTTAATCCAAGGGAAAGTCTCTCTATTGACTCAATGTCATAGATAGCTCATCATTACCCACCCTTTGACCTTGTTAGAGTCATTAGGTTTTTGAGTCTTAGACTTAGGTTAGAATTTACAAATCTTTTGACTTTGTCAAGTCAAGTAAGTGTTAAGACCTTAACACTTAATCCCCTTGAATTTTGATCATAATCAAGTATTCATCCATCCCTATTTAGGTGAACTACAATTGCTCTGATCCCATCCTTGTAAGGATATGTAGGCACAAGACCGCGAAGTTTTGGCGAGCATACCTAGTGACTAAACATTTAGGTTCCTATCTCTCACCATATAACCCAAACACAAACAATAGCAAACAAAATCACAAATACATGTAAGAGGTTCCTATAGAATACCATATATACTTAGGGTGCTAATACCTTCCTTAAGTTTAACCAATCCCCGAAACCCAAAATCTCTTAGCATTGTTGTTACATTGCAAAACTTATGGTTTTTTTTACGATCTTTACCCTTTCCCTTGGATAAATCAAAGCTCGGTGGTGAATCTTTAAAAGATTTGTGATTCAAGTTTAATCAATAGCTTGATATCCAATTTTTACCGCAACAGAAAAATGGCGACTCCACTGGGGAGACTCTATTAAGAGAATTAAGCCTAACATATTTATATTTGCTATATTATTGTTTGCTTGTTTGTTTGTTCCATTAGGTTGTTACCTTGTGGTGAGATAAGTCCTGACCTTGGACTTAAGAGAAAATTGAGAAAGGAAGGTGGTATATTCAAGAAAATTTATAGGGAGTTGATTCCCGACCAAGCTAACTTGAGAAATGATCACTCAGTGGAGGCACTTTTAAGAATAAGTATTGTTGATCAAGAGATTGTGAAAACAATACTATTTCTTGATTAAGCCTACGAAGCTGAGAACCTTTAGTTACCTTTAACCCAACTTGGCCTTGTTAGGAACGTAGTGCGATGACTATGAGGGAGTAGTCCCAAAATTGTTTTTACGCGATACTACACTCATAAGAGGTTCTCTTGAGAATATTATTAACTACCAGTAAATTGGGAAATTGATAATATCTGAAAGATGGGCTAATGACTTTGGGAACTTGATAGAACCCGTTTTACAGGTACAATAAACCCTACTACATACCAAATGAGAGGGGTGAACCTTTGACTTCATGCAAGCCTTATACCATGTTTGAGTGTAATCTTGTTTTTCTTGTGCATACATGCATTCATCATTGTTCATAAAAAGTTTTATGGAACTTAAACTCTTGTTTGTAAACATCAAAGGATAATCATGGACAATGACAGAAGAAAAACTGTTAAATACCCTTCTTGATCTTTAACCAAAAATACTAAACATTCTTTTGAACTAATAAAATGAGTTTCTTCTTAATGTATTCAGGATAAGAGAAGATGTACTATCTGGAACAAGAAAATCAAGCACTTCGAGAGGAGATTACCACCTTGAGAGCCAACATGGAAACCTTCTATGCCACCATGAAGAACTTGATGGACACCCAAGAGCAGGAAAATCAAGAGCTTCGAGACGAAGTTGCAAACTTGAAAGCTGTGAGGAGGAATCTGACAAACTTAGTCAAAGATTTGGTCATGTCACAACGCCAAGATGGCCCTTCCTCCTCCACCAATCCGCCAGCTGAGCAAGTTGGTGAGTCTAGGGGCATCCCCGTGTCCTATGCTAGGTTGTTCCATGTCCTCCTACAAAAGGGAGTGCTCAAGAAGGAAACACCCCTTGACATCCCAAGGAGCCACATGAGCTACTTCACAGCTGATGCCTTCTGCGCTTTCCACCAAGGGGCACCCGACTATGACATTGAGGAATGCTATGTCATCAAAGAGAAGGTGAAAGAGTTGATCCAAAAGGGGATTCTATCTTTTAAGATGTGCAAGCCTCAAGTTCAAATCACCCTCTTGTTGGAGGCAAGCTCTTCCTTGCATATGGTGGACTAATGCGGAAGGCTGTTTTCTTAAAGCTTTGTCTTGTAGATTTTAAGTTTTATTCGCTGTTTCTCATATGCAATTTTCTGTGTTTGTTAACACATTTGTTTTGGCATTGTAAGAACTTGTTATCTCAATTGATTAATGCAATGAATATGTTTGTCTTGAAGAAATCCTTTTGTATTCACTCATTTAATTGTTTTCTTTATAATTGCCAAAACCACACAGCCTCTTGCTTAGGCAAAGTTGGAAGAAGGATGATGAAACACAAGATCTCTTGTTGTATGCTTTTGAATAAAACCAGCTGATGATGTAAAGCATTGTTTCAATTCCCCAAACATTGGAGAAATAAGGAAGATAATCACTCTTTAACACCTTTGGGACTTGAAGTAGGAGTTTCTTTTCATACAAAAAAAGACCCATCAACATTAACCTGGGGATGGGTAGTTTTCAGTAAAGTTGATCGAACACTCAGACATTCATAAAAAGGAGTGAGCATCTGAGGATCCACTTCACCTTTTCCTTACTCATTGAGAGGCTAGAAGTCAAAATCCAATTGTTATTGGTATCTGTTGCTGTGAGAATCGGATATCAAGCTATTTATTAACTTGAATCACAAATCATGAAATTCACTATCAAGCTTTGATTTATCCAAAGGAAAGGGTAAAGATCGAAAAACCCTAAGTGCGCTATGTAGGAACACAGCTAGAGATCTAAGGTTCGGGGGTTGGTTATACCTAGGGAAGGTGTTAGCATCCTAAGTATCTGTAGTACTCGACAGGAACCTCTTGTTAGTATTTGTATTATGCTAAAGTTTGCTTGCTAAGGGAAACTGTGCTAAGGTAAAGACCTAGGGTTATATACACTAAGTATGCTCGCCAAGACATCGCATCTCGTGCCTATGTATCCTTACGGGAATGGAATCAGAGCATTCGTAGTTCCCCTCACTACGGGGTAAAAGGGTGAAAAGAAATGGTTGAGAAATAAAAAGGTAGAAAAAAGAAAAGGTGGCTCTCTAGGATCTCGCAATCCTATGCCTACGTATTCTCAAGATGAACTTGAGAAATCAGAGCGTCCGTAGTTCCCCTCAATAGGGGTAAAAGGATGAGAAATAGAAAAGTGGAAAAAGTAAAAGGTGACTCGCTAGGATCTCGCAATCCTATGCCTACGTATTCTCAAGATGAACTTGAGAAATCAGAGCGTCCGTAGTTCCCCTCAATTGGAGTAAGGAACTTTTGACTGTGGTCAAGGTTCCAAGGGAAAGTAGGGTCTATGGCAAGACATCTAAATGGAGTGTGGCGTCTCCAAACCTAAGGCTAGGTAAAGCGAGGAAAGAATTTTCCACGGCGGAACACCTGAATAGAGCACGCGACTCTAAACCTAAGGTTAGGTTAAAAGGGAAGGCAAGCCTCGATCGCGCGGCTCCGTGAGATAAGGGAATGATGGACAAGGCTATCCTAAATGACATGGCAGTCAACGAGAACGACCATTTCTTTTGGAATTAGGTAAACAGACAAATCATAAAAGAATAGGCATCACGGATCAGGTATTAATCACAGTCAAATGCAAGAAGAATTAAACTCAGAGATTGAACATCAGGAATTGACTAAAATGAAAATACGAGGATATGTCAAGATAAAATTATGAATTAAATAAAATAAATAAAAATCTAAATATATAAAATCTAATTAAAGCTAATATGGATTAAAATCTAATTAAAAGCTAAATAACTAAATAAACTAATAAAGTTTAAAAAAACTAATCCTAACTAAAGTCAAACCCTACATAAAATAGAAAACTAAATAAAACTAATTCTATTTGAAACTAATTAGTTAAAATTAAAAACTAATTCTAACTAAAATAACTAATTAAATTATTTCTAGTTAAAAACTAACTTGCTAAATAAATTAAAACCTAATAAAGACTAATTAACAAACTAAATTAGAATCTAATTACAACTCAATTACTAATTAAATAAAAACCTAATAAAAAACTAATGTACTAATTAGATTAAAACTTAGTTAAAGCTAATTTACTAATTAAAAATAAAACTAATTAAAACTAAACTAATAATTAAAATCTAATAAAAGACTAAATCAATAACTAAAATAAGGGTAAGGGTTGAATTAGGATGTAGGAAACCAGAAATCAAAATGAGGCGCAGTGAATAATAGGAGTGTGTGTGGTGATACAACCAAATAGGCCTAAGGCCCAAGCTTGTTCCAAAATAAAGAAAACAAAGAAACCTAAAATCAAACCCAAGAAAAAAAGAAGAAACAACACGGTCAAATGGCTTCAGAAAGAAAAAGAAATTACATAACTCAAATATTTTTCCAAAAAGAACGGTTCATAGTCTTGCCTCTCCTCTTTAACTCGTCTCTCCTTTCGCGTGTTCTCTCTCTCTCTCTATCTCCTTTATCAATTGGTCGATTTGCTCTCTCTGGATCCGTCTCTCGCTCTCTTCGCTTCGCATGGAGTTTGGCGTCGAACTCGATGGTAGTGTTATTTACGGTGATGGAAAATGGTGGTATTGGAAGAAGGACGGTGCAGTTGTTGTTGTTGCATTCAGAAGATTAGATGATGGTGGTGGTTGGAAAAAAAATGGAAGATTAGATGATGGTGGTGGTTGAAAAAATGGAAGGCCTGAAAAACGTTTCGTCCGAAGTTCAACAAAAAGTGTTTGTTTTTAGACAAAAGTCGTCTGGTGAGTTTCGACATGGAGTGGTAGCCTCCGGAGGGAATTTGGAGGTATTAGAGGACAATATGAAGTGGTAAGATGAAGATGATGGAGCTTAAGAATGGTGGGTGGTTAAAGGAGATGTTGTGAGAATGGGAGGTTTAGGGTCAACTTGAAGAAATTGGAGGTTTTATTCCTTAGTAGAGTTTTTTTTGTGCCCTTTGTGATTCTTGCTGTCTCCTTTTGAACCAATTTTAACCTTGCTTTTCAAAAATTGAAAATCGCTTTTTTTTCCTGAATTATTACTCTCTTGTCTTCCTCACAGCGCAAGCCTTTTTTCTTTTTTAGCTTAGAGCAGGGTTTGTGTATAGTTGCTTTGATAGCAGGGAGTGTTTGTTTTGGTGAGAAACAGGTTTTTGGATGCTTGTGGCATGGTATAAGCATGTCGATTTGGTGTATGGTGTTGACCAGTCTGAATTTTGTTTTCTTGTTGTAGCAAGATAACCAATTTGGTGAAATTTTTGCAGTTGTAATCTGGTTTTGACTTGGGTGATACACATGTTTTGGCAGGTAGTAGGTTTTGGTCAAGGTGAAACAGGATACAGTTTGTTTGAGGTAGCAGGGTCTTTGCATGTTGTGCAGAAGGGTAGGGAGAAAAAGCTTTGGCACTTGGTTTTTTGGACTTATAATAATAATAAAATAATAATTATAGTAATACTAATAACAATAAATAATAATATTAATAATAAAAAATAATAATATTAATAATAATAACAAATAAAATATTAATAATACTAAAATAATAATAATAATAATAATAAATAAAATGTTAATAACAGTAATAATAAAAATAATAATAAATAATAATAAATAAAACCTACGTAACAATAATAATAATACAAGATAAAAATAAGTAAAACTATATTGACAATAAAAAAAAAACTAAACTAATCTAATAATTTGAAAGTAATAATAACAACAAAATTCTAAATTAAAAAACCTAATTATCCAAGTCTATTTAAATTAATTTAATTACAAGAATATGTGACTAAGAAATAAAATTAAATTAACACAAAAAAATAATAAAATAAAACAATAATTAACTAAATGAAAACTAAATCTAATTTAAACTAACTAAACTAATTAAATTAATTAAATTAAATTAAATTAAAATAAAATAAAATAAATTAAAATATAAATGAAACAAAACATAAACTAAATATAAACTAACTAAAGAAGGCTAAGTTAAAATTAAACTAAGTTAGAAAAATTAAACTAAGTTAAAATAACTATATTAAAAACTAAACTAAATTAACAGTATAAACTATAAAAAATATAAAGTAAAATAATTAATATAAACTAAAATAATTATAAACTGAAATAGTTATCTAAATGGCATTGAATGATAAAATCGACTAAAAATGATTAATGAGATGTTTAACTAAAAATGCGTAAAGGCTGATCTAAAATGATATGACAAAGGCCAACGAAACCGAGGGTAAAATTTGGGGTATAACAGATGCCCATATTTAAATATCTTCATCGGATAACATGAGTGATAATAATCTTCATGAAATCATGGTGAAAGGTATTTAAATATAGATAACCGAGAATTTTGCCCTTAGAGGCACTGGCATGCAATGCTATTGACAAAAGAGAGCTAAACAATAATGCTGATATGCTATGAACTCTAGCATGATGGAAACGTTGGAATGATAAATCCAAAAGTGCAGACGTAAACAAAAGCAGACAGGGACAAAGTCCACACTGAGCAACCACTCACTAGGGAAGACAACAACACTGGGGAAAAATCTAAAGTGAATAGAGCAACTGGTTCAAGCATGACTGGCTGACACTTTAGAAAGTAAAGATGACACAAGATCCTCACTGGAAGTAGAATCGAAAGGACGGTCTCCACTGGGGAATCAACTGTCATCATCCATGAATGGAACTGGATTGAAAAGAGTCACAAGATTTAGAAGATCATTAAATGAGGTGAGTAGAAAAACTGGGAAACACATGAGACATTCAAACAAACATCAGAGGTATTCAGAAGAGTATTGAATAAACTCTGGAAAAATAACTGACAACAGAGACATTCAGAAGAGCATTGAATGAACTCTGGAAAATAACAGACAACAGAGACATTCAGAAGAGCATTGAATGAACTCCGAGAAGCATATCAGAGATATTCGGAAAAGCATCGAATAAACTTCGGAACACATCCAGAAAAACATTGGGCGAAGAATGGAAACAAACTTGAAAATATTCAGCAGCTGTTAACCAAGGTCATAAACAAATTGAAAACATCTAGAAGAGCATTAGATGAAGACAAAAATTTTGAAGCTACGTCTGAAACATTTAGAAAATCATTAAATGTACGAGGAAAGATTTTGAAGACATATCCGGAAGAGCATCAGATAAGCAACAATATATCTAGAAGAACATCAGATAAACAAGGTCATATCCGAAAGAGCGTCAGATAAACACATAGGGGCTCTGGAAAAACATCAGGAGCAGACACATCTGGAAAAACATCAGATGGTTAAAATCAATGTCATTCCAAAAAAGCATAAGAATAAACAAAGCGCTATCTGGAAAAACATCAGGTAGGTTCTGGAAAAACATCAGAACAAAGTCTCAATCTAGGAAAACATCAGAAAGAGGTACACATCTGGAAGAGCACCAGATGGTAAAAGAAATGAAATTCTAGAAAAATATTAGAATTACAAAGGTATATATCTGGAAAAACATTGGATAACATAAAAAGAGAGTTTTGGGAAAACGTCAGAACATGAGACTCGATCTCGTAAAACATCAGAGGAGACAAATATATGTGACATCCAAGAATGGCATTGGATGAAAAAGAAGAACAGACATATCCGGAAAAACATCAGATAAAAAAGGCCATATCTGGAAGAACATCAGATAGACACGACAACATCTGTTTGATAGGTGCCAAGTAAGTTAGCTTTGACCACAAGGTAAGACACGGATAACAACACAACTCAGGTGAAATGCAAATGAGGATTAAACACTCATGATACACATATGTATATGAACTATGCTATGATATATGATCAAATGCAGACGCAGATGTCGACGACAAGGCTCGACTCTTGGGAGAAGACAGGACTAGAAGACTGATTCCTCAACACGGAGATCCCTGCCATTCTGCATGGGGACTAAAGATGCTACTACTGAACACAATTCTGCCACACTGGTAAACTGTATCGAGTTGACAATCCTTGTAGGAAGGATGGAATCCTCTTGGGGATTCTTGAAGTAAATTGCCCCAGATTAGCTGACTATTGTAGATGAACTGATCGTTGCTTCAGCTTGTCTAATTTTGAAATGACTGATCATGGTGCTCTTAGAAAGCTTGCCCAAGTATGGGTCTTGAAAAGGTCTTCTGGATAAACCAATTATGAGAAGGACTTGCCCCTGAACAACAAATCTTGAACTAATTCTTCAACAGGATTTGAAAAGAACTTGCCCCTAATAGGATCACCGACCAAGTTTCTTAATTTTTTGAAAATTCCTTGAGAGGATAGCCATTTTGCAAACAAAAGTATTTGTACAAGCATGGCAAATGTAGAGTTCATGCAACATTTGAAATCAATTTATTTTTGGAAGATGCAAAACAAATGAGTCATTGGTCAGAACACGAAGGTTCAAGACACTCAAAGTAGAAAGTAAAGTAAAAGGTATGATGCCCAAAACAAATGATATGCAAAGACCTTTTGGAGTCAGTTTACGCAACCTTGTTGTATTATGATTTCAAAATAACCTTGCTTTAGTTAGGTCTTTCGAGGGTTGTAACGTGGACTGGTTCATGGTTTATGAAACAAAGGATAAAGGCTCAAAGCTTATTTGTGCCAACCCAATCTTCGTGATGAACTTCCAATCCTACGCTCAGTTAACTCAGACTTTACACTCAGGTTCCCACAGGAGGGGAACTATACTGATCATAGTAAGGATGATGGCAGTCACTACTTCCTTACCAAAATATTTTCCACTGAGGGATTTCATGGTGAAGGATTTAAAGATTTCCTCTTTTTGGTTGTCATACAAACCAATTTTGTATAAGGCAAGGTCACGAGCTTCCCATCTTTCTTAGCTTTTCCCTTGAAAGGGACTCAGCTCATTCTTTGAGTAAGGAAAGTGGCTAGCCAACTTAATGATTACGGTGAACCATCATTGGCATTTGACTTGAGGGACATCTTCGACACTTGTTTGTTGTGTGTGAAGAAAAATTTGTGAATGCAACCTTTATATGAAAGGTGTCTTGCATGGAAGCACAACCAAGTAAATTGAGAACTACCCATCCCAAGGTTAAGATTACGGGTTTTTGTAAAGAAAGAAACTCCTACTTCTAGGCTCAAAGGGGTTGACAAGGGATAACTTCCTTATTTCTCCGGTGTTTGGGGGATTGAAACAATGCCTTACATCGTCAGCAAAGTTTATTTGAAAGCATACCAGCAATTATGGGTATAACATTTTCGTCATCCTCCCTCCAATCTTTGCACAATCAAAAATAAAGTGGAAAAGAGGTAAAATATTTTTTGAAAAGGAGAGCACAAAAATGTAAATAATGGACAAAATGAATTGAATAAAAAATTGCAATGCTCATTTCATTAATTATGAAAGTACAAACATAATTTGAAGGCAAACAGTCGTTACAAAATAAGGAAAATGCAAACAACAAGAAACAAGGTCTAGTGACTATTCAACTACAAGGATGAGTTATCCTGTCTTCGGGAAGTAGCTAAGCTGAAGTCGACTGAAGCTTCACTTGGCGTGCCTTGGAAGAGGGTTGCTCTGGACATTGGGATTGTCAAGAAAGCTAAGGATTCCAGTCTTAATCAAATCATGCACTCTAGATTTCAAAGCATAACAATTTTCCAGGTCGTGGCCTGCGGCGCCTTCATGGAAAGCACAGTGAAGATCAGATCTAAATCTAGCTGGGAGAGGATTTGGTGGAGGAGGCAAAGTCCTTGTAGTAATCAAACCTTGCTGAACTAGACCAGGATAAAGTTCATTATACTTCATTGGAATAGGATCGAATTGATTCCTACTACGGTATTGACTATGTCCAACAGCTGGACGTTGAGGAGCTTGAGTTGGTCGTGGAGCAGTAACAGCAGCAACTGCAGCAACAACAGTAGGTGGATTAGCGTACTGAGGTCTGGGAGTAGGCCTTCTCACTTCAAACATGACAGCATTAATCTGATCCTCCTTCTTCTTCTCAAAGTTCCCATAGGATTTCTTTGCACCATTGGAAGATTCAGCAACTTTGGACACTTTACCATTTTTGAGACCTTCCTCTAGTCTTTGGCCGATAGTAACCAAATTAGTGAAGTGGGAGGAAATACTTCCAATCATCTTCTCCCAATAAAATGGAGACAGAGTGTCCATGAACATTCCAGTCAATTATTTCTCGGCCAAAGGAGGTTCAACTTTGGAAGCCAATTCTCTCCAGCGCTGAGCATATTCCTTAAAAGATTCCTTCTCATGTTGAGTCATGTTCTGATGCCGGCGGAGATCCGGAGCCGTGTCGAGGTTATACTTATACTGCTTCATGAAGGCATTTGCGAGATCTTGGAAATAGTGAATGGAGTTTTGCTCGAGACTCATATACCATTTGAGTGAAGCTCCACTCAAGTTGTCTTGAAAACAGTGGATAAGCAGTTTCTGATTGTTGGTATAAGCAGCCATCTTGCAAAAATACATGACCAAATGAGCCCTTGGACAAGAATGACCCTTATACTTCACAAACTCGGGAACTTTGAACTTGGCCGGCATAACAAGGTCAGACACTAAGCACATGTTATCTGCATCCACATTAAAGAAGGCATTGCCCTCAACGGCTCAGAGTCTCTTATCTATAGTCTGAAACTATTCTCTGACAACTTCAGGTTCAACAAAGTCTTCACGGTCTTCACCCTGAGCACTGGCAGCATTGTACTCATAGAGAAGATTCTCAAAGGGAGCTCGAACAGTCTGTGTAACAACATGGACCACAAGTCTAGGCTCAGCGAAAACTGGAGATTGAAAAACTGGTCTAACAGTTTGACCAATCATAGCAGTAGATGTAATCAGTGGAGAGTAGTTGCATGGCAAACCAAACTCATGCCAAGTTGAAGGTGGCATCCGAACAGGTGGAAGATTGGCGTTTGAAACTTCCTGGATGACTGTCCTTTGAGGTTGCTCTCCTCTAGCAATCAAGACTTGAAGCATCTCAGTGAGTTTAGTCATGCTTGACTTAAGGTCGTCGATCTCCATTCGGATATCTGCATTGTGTACCTCTTGCCCTGACATCTTGCGTATGTAGTTAGCTCGAGTCCGATATCGGTGTCGAGGAATCAACTTGACGACTCACAGACGACACTGGAAGATAGAGACAGCTGGAGATGAGTAACTGGACAAACGAATGTATGCAATGAATCATGTAAAGATGCAAATGATATGCAATACAATGCAACGGGAGACAAAACACATGCAACATGATCGAAGGTTCGAGATCACATCATGGAGTCTGGGTAAAGCACCAACCACAGGGTGTGTACTAGGGTTCTTGTATCCGTAGAATAGGGTTCTAAAAAGTTCCCAGAGTCAACAATCCGTCTTTCGGATATTATCGATTTCCCAACTACTCGGTAGTCAATAATATTCTCAAGAGAATCTCGTCTGAGTGTAGTATCGTGTGTTAACTATTTCTGGACTACTCCCTCATAGTCACCGCACTGCGTCCTAAGAGGCCAAGTGATGGTAAAAGGTAACTAAAGGTCCTCAATGTTACGGGCTCCTAGGTCGAAAGTAGGAATACATTCACGATTACTCGATCAACATATACTACCCTCAAGAGGGCCTCGACTGAGCGGGGGATCTCAAGTCAACTCCTTTGGGATTACTCCCTCGAAGTCTCCTTGACTATACCCACTATCCTATCATAAGTGTACGCTTAAGTCCGAGTATATGACTTATCCTCACCACTCAAGGTAGTAACCCTGCACACAGAAAAACCCAAGCACAATAGGTATATATACAGATATAAATATGTACAAATATACAAGCAAGAAAACATGTAAAATAACACAAATACAGACAAGGTGGGCTTAACCCTCTTAGGGGAATTCCCTAGTGAAGTCGCCATTTCTGTTGCGGTGAGAATCAGATATCAAGCTATTAATTAACTTGAATCACAAATCATGAAATTTACCGCCGAGCTTTGATTTATCCAAAGGAAATGGTAAAGATCGAAAAACCCTAAGTGCACTATGTAGGAACACAACTAGAGATCTAAGGTTCGGGAGTTGGTTATACCTAGGGAAGGTGTTAGAATCCTAAGTATCCGTAGTACTCTACAGGAACCTCGTGTTAGTATTTGTGTTATGCTAAAGTTTGCTTGCTAAGGAAAACTGTGCTAAGGTAAAGACCTAGGGGTATATACACTAAGTATGCTCGCCAAGACATCGCATCTCGTGCCTACGTATCTTGACGGGAATGGAATCAGAGCATTCATAGTTCCCCTCACTACGGGGTAAAAGGGTGAAAAGAAATGGTTGAGAAATAAAAAGGTAGAAAAAAGAAAAGGTTGCTCGCTAGAATATCGCAATCCTATGCCTATGTATTCTCAAGATGAACTTGAGAAATCAGAGCGTCTGTAGTTCCCCTCAATAAGGGTAAAAGGATGAGAAATAGAAAGGTGGAAAAAGGAAAAAAGTGGCTCGCTAGGATCTCGCAATCCTATGCCTACGTATTCTCAAGATGAACTTGAGAAATCAGAGTGTCCGTAGTTCCCCTCAATAGGGGTAAGGAACTCTTGACTGTGGTCAAGGTTCCAAGGGAAAGTAGGGTCTATGGCAAGACACCTACATGGAGTGCAACGACTCCAAACCTAAGGCTAGGAAAAATAGGGAAAGAAGTGTCCACGGCAGAACACCTGAATAGTGCACGGTGACTCTAAACCTAAGGTTAGGTTAAAGGGAAGGCAAGTCTCGAGCGCGTGGCGGCGTGAGATAAGAGAATGATGGACAAGGCTATCTTAAATGACATGACAGTTAACGAGAACGACCATTTCCTTTGGAATGAGGTAAACAGACAAATCATAAAAGAATAGGCATCACAGATCAGGTATTAATCACAGTCAAATGCAAGAAGATTTAAACTCACAATTTGAACATCATGAATTGACTAAAATGAAAATATGAGGATATGTCAAGATAAAATTAAGAATTAAATAAAATAAATAAAAAACTAAATAAATAAAATCTAATTAAAGCTAATATGGATTAAAATCTAATTAAAAGCTAAATAACTAAATAAACTAATTAAGTTTAAAAAAAAAAACTAATCCTAACTAAAGTCAAACCCTACATAAAATAGAAAACTAAATAAAACTAATTCTATTTGAAACTAATTAATTAAAATTAAAAACTAATTCTAACTAAAATAACTAATTAAATTATTTCTAGTTAAAAACTAACTTGCTAAATAAATTAAAACCTAATTAAGACTAATTATCAAACTAAATTAAAATCTAATTACAACTAAATTACTAATTAAAATAAAAACCTAATGAAAAACTAATTTACTAATTAGATTAAAACTTAGTTAAAGCTAATTTACTAATTAATAATAAAAATAATTAAAACTAAATTAATAATTAAAATCTAATGAAAGATTAATTCACTGACTAAAACAAGGATAAGGGTTGAATTAGGATGTAGGAAACCAGAAATCAAAATGGGGCACAGTGAATAATAGGAGTGTGTGTGGTGATACAACCAAATAGGCCTAAGGCCCAAGCTTGTTCCAAAATAAAGAAAACAAAGAAACCTAAAATCAAACCTAAGAAAAAAAAAGAAACAACACGGTCAAATGGATTCTGAAAGAAAAAGAAACTACAGAACTCAAATATTTTTCCAAAAAGAACGGTTCCTAATCTTGCCTATCCTCTTTAACTCGTCTCTCCTTTCGCGTGTTCTCTCTCTCTCTCTCTCTCTCTCTCCTTCATCAATTGCTCGATTTGCTCTCTCCGGATCCATTTCTCGCTCTCTTCGCTTCGCACGGGGTTTGGCGTCGAACTCGACGGTAGTGTTATTTATGGTGATGAAAAATGGTGGTATTGGAAGAAGGATGATGCGGTTGTTGTTATTGCGTTCAAAAGATTAGATGATGGTGGTGGTTGGAAAAAATGGGAAATTAGATGATGGTGGTGGTTGGAAAAAATGGAAGGCCTGAAAAACGTTTCTTTCAAAGTTCAACAAAAAGTGTTTGTTTTTAGACAAAAGTCGTCTGGTGAGTTTCGACGTGGAGTGGTAGCCGCCAGAGAGAATTTGGAGGTATCAGAGGACAATATGAAGTGGTAAGCTGAAGATGATGAAGCTTGAGAATAGTGGGTGGTTAAAGGAAATGTTGTGAGAATGGGAGGTTTAGGTTCAGCTTGAAGAAATTGGAGGTTTTATTCCTTAATAGAGTTTTTTTTGTGCCCTTTGTGATTCTTACTGTCTCCTTTTGAACCAATTTCAACCATGCTTTTCAAAAATTGAAAATCCCTTTTTTCTGAATTATTACTCTCTTTTCTTTCTCACAGCGCATGCCTTTTTTTTAGCTTAGAGCAGGGTTTGTGTATAGTTGCTTTGATAGCAGGGAGTGTTTGTTTTGGTGAAAAATAGGTTTTTCGATGCTTGTGGCACAGTATAAGCAGGTCGATTTGGTGTATGGTGTTGACCAGTCTGAATTTTATTTTCTTGTTGTAGCGGGATAACCAATTTGGTGAAAGTTTTGAAGCTGTAATTTGGTTTTGACTTGGGTGATACATAGGATTTTGCAGGTAGAGTGTTTTGATCAAGGTGAAGCAGGATACAGTTTGTTTAAGGTAGCAGGGTATTTGTAGGTTGTGCAGAAGGGTAGGGAGAAAAAGCTTTGGCACTTGGTTTTTTGGACTTATAATAATAATAAAATAATAATAATAGTAATTCTAAAAACAATAAATAATAATAATAATAAAATAATAATAATAATATCAAATAAAATATTAATAATACTAATAATAAATAATAATAATAATAATAATAATAATAATAAATAAAATGTTAATAACAGTAATGATAAAAATAATAATAAATAATAAAAAATAAAAACTAAGTAACAATAATAATAATACAAGATAAAAAATAAGTAAAACTATATATTGACAATAAAAAAAACTAAACTAATCTAATAATTTGAAAGTAATAATAACAACAAAATTCTAAATTAAAATAACTAATTAACTAAGTCTATTTAAATTAATTTAATTAAAAGAATATGTGACTAAGAAATAAAATTAAATTAACACAAAAGAGTAATAAAATAAAACAATATTAACTAAATGAAAATTAAATCTAATTTAAACTAACTAAACTAATTAAATTAATTAAATTAATTAAATTAAATTAGATTAAAATATAAATGAAACATAACATAAACTAACTAAAGAAGGCTAAGTTAAAATTAAACTAAGTTAGAAAAACTAAACTATATTGAAATTAAGCTAAGTTAAAAAACTATATTAAAAACTAAACTAAATTAACAGTATAAACTAAATAAAAAATATAAAGTAAAATAATTATAAACTGAAATAGTTATCTAAATGGCATGAAATGATAAAATCGACTAAAAATGTATGATTAATGAGATGTTTAACTAAAAATGCGTAAAGGCTGACCTAAAATGATATGACAAAAGCCAACAAATCTGAGGGTAAAATTTGGGGTATGACAGTATCCAATTGTTATTGGTATCTTCAAATTCAACTGTTATTGGTATCTTCAAATCCAATTGTTATTGGTATCCTAAAATCCAATTGTTATTGGTATCTTAAAATCCAATTGTTATTGGTATCTTCAAATCCAATTGTTATTGGTATCTTCAAATCCAATTGTTATTGGTATCCTAAAATCCCATTGTTATTGGTATCTTAAAATCAAATTGTTATTGGTATCTTCAAATCCAATTGTTATTGGTATCTTCAAATCCAATTGTTATTGGTATCCTCAAATCCAATTGTTATTGATATCTTCAAATCCAATTGTTATTGGTATCTTCGAATCTAATTGTTATTGGTATCTTAAAATCCGTTCCGGGTCACTGGCGTATTTTCAAAATTCCAATTGTCATTAGTATCTAAGTCAAAACAACTAAGAGTCACATGATCTTGTCATAAGAAAAAAAAAGAGAGAAAGAAAGAAAAGTTCGCTAAGTCAAAACCTATGAAGCAAACTTAGGCAAGATTGGGGCATCCCGCTAGACTTCAAGGTCAAAAGACTCAGTCTAGGCAAAAGTTAGGGAAAATAAAAAATGCGAAGAGAAAAAACGAGGTCAAATCCAATTGTTATTGTTACCCAACGTCCAGTTGTCATTGGCGTCTTGTTAAAAGCCTGACTGACACCAACATGTTTTCATGAAGTCTCATTTGTTATGTTTGTTCAACAATCAAATTATTATTGATAATATGGTCGTCACCAGTCCTTTCTCGAAACCCAGTTGTTACTGGCATTCTTTCTTCAAAATCCAATTGTCATTGGTATCCAGAGTCCGATCATTACTAGCATCATGTTAAAATCTGGTTGCCAAGGTTTCGTTCTTTCAAAGTTCAGTTGTGACTGGCATTAAAACCTTGCTTTCACCAACAAAGTCAAATGGTTTAACACCAAAAGTAAAAAGGGTGAGTGACTGCCATGTCCAAAACCTTAGTGGTTTCTCAACCTCATCAGAACTCCTCTTGAGAAATGAGTGCTTGCATCAAGCATAAACTAAATGTAGGAATGAAGAACATCACGTAGAAGAGGTGGGTACAAATAAACTTTGAGCCTTTTATCCTTTATTTCATAAACCGTGAACCAAGCCACATTACAACCTTTTAAAGACCTAATTGAAGCAGGTTTATTTTGAAAGCATACTCAACGAGATAATGTTTCCTGACTCCTTTTGAGCCATGCGAAAACTTGTGTCGATTTTTGCGAATAAAAATCAATCATATCTTAACTAGTGATGCAGTCACAGCTTATTGTGATATCTTTTTCAAGACAAACATGTGTGTTGCATTAGCAGTTTCAGACTTAACATTTTCTGCTTGCTAACATTGCTTGATAGCATAGAATGTTGCATATGAACATCAGTGATGGGTTCAATCCTTTGAGACTTAAAACTCCGATGAGTAGATAGCCAATCATTTCAAGAGTCTAGAGACATGTTATCTAAAGAACAGTGCCGACAGAGTCAAGGTTGAATTTTAGTTGTTGCTACCACAGTCTAAAGACTTTATGTTGCGGATACAGTTAATCAGGAGTGGCCAGGTCAAGTAAACCTCTCAAAGATCAACTAGGCCTGAAGAAGCTCTTTCACAGATCAACCAGCTAGCACGGGACAAGTTTGTTTCTCCGTTGTTACTCCCATAGTCGGAAGGGCAAGTCCGAGGACTTTGTCATACAAATACAGCTAAACTGGGGAAGTTACGTCGATATTTGTAAATCTCTCCAAGAGTTTGAAGACATTTAGACATCTGGTATGCCAATTTTTCTATAAAATCCTCTTGGTATTTTCTTCCAACAGACCATGTAATCAGGGGCAGATAAGACTTGAATATGATCACCATGCAGTTGAAGTGCAAAACTACTCAGTTCTTGTGATATACTTGGCCAGCTCCCCAGTAAGTGGTTACTTCATTTGGTCTTGGCATTTCCCGCAGATTCTCTCCTCCAACAAGGAAACCAAGATCATGATGGCAATCCTAGTGAAGTCATGATGTTACACTCCGATTGGATACTCCTATCCAGAAAAGGTTGTAACCTTAAGGAAGAATTGTTGATTTTGTTTGGTCCAATCTAGTAAGGTTGGCTAGGTATCTTTGTTGAGATGTTTATTTCATCTCCACTTTGTTTCCCCTTGTCTATCAGTATAAGCATAAACATGGCATACATGCATTCATACATGTGCATGACATCCAAACCTTTTTGCTACCTTTCTGGTGTTTACCTGTTTTGTGTCACTTTGGCATTTACTCCCCAAGTGGTTGAGTTTGTCTATTCATTACGATAAGGTCGTCACCTTTAAGCATAAAGTACCCATCTTTTCTGAATTTCCACGGAGTTTGATTCTCGTGGATGATGTTTGGTTCAGTTATCTTTTCCATGATTGGATAAGATAAGCCCCATTTGGGTTCATTCCTCAAAGGTTGGAGTTTCGTTTAAACGTTTCTTTCTAGCTTGTCCCTAGATTGAACTCTGGTCCCTGGCAGGTATTGTTTTTTATCCAAATTAGGTCGCTGAACCTAGTTTGCATGTGCATTTATTTTGCGCGTCGTGTTACAGGAAGTATCTATTACAATTCTTCATTGAAGGCGGAGGACGCTCTCCAACAGTGTTGTCATAACAATATCTCTTTGGAATTTATACTCAATAACAAGTGGCAATCTCTTTGAGAGATTTGTTTTATATGACGATAAGCGGCAGTCTCACCCGAGAAGCTTATTTGTCCATGGTGTTATTTAATCTCTGGCAATTACTAATCAGTATTTCCCTAGAAGTCTGTCAGAAGGATATGGTTAAAAATCTTACAAACGATTTCTCTTTATTTAAGTTACCCTCTCCACAAGGATTTTATGGCAAAAAATGATTCCTCAGCAAATCCTTTGCTTAGCTGACTTCTATCTAAGTTGATGAAGAATATGTTGGTTTTTTCTCTTTATTTGAGAAAGTTTGCTCATAAAGCAACCAACCTGTATCTCTCTTATGAGATTCCCAGTAAAGTCCAGTTGTAACTGATATCTTTGTTAAGATCTTTGGTTGTCCCCTATTTATATTATTAGTTCGGTCGTCACCAGCTTTTCCTTTTGAGTTCTAGTTGTTACTAGTCTCTGGTTGATATTTGTTTGTCTGGTTGTTACTAGTACTCTCTTGAATGTCAAACCTTCGCACACATCCTTAGATGAGCACCAAAAACCATAGCATGCACCAAAATCTTGAACCTTGTACACTTTTGCTTCCATTTTAAGTAATGTTTACACATGCCTTTGTAAGGGTTTTACCTGTTTATACTTTAAATGTCTCGGTTGTCACTCGTAAAGTCCAGTTGTTACTAACATCATAGTTTCACTACTACGAAAAACCCATTTAACAACGGTTGGAAATGACATATAATGACACGGGCGAAGGCGTTGTGATGTAGAGTGTTATTGTATATGCGGTACGTACAATGACGGCCCAGTAACCATTGTAATAAAATGGAAAACGCGCTACCTATAAAGACGGTTATTTTAAATACCCGTTGTTGTATGTCTTTTAATAAGATGAAAAAAATACAGCATTAGAACTACCTATAATGACGGTTATTTTAAAAAAAACCGCTGTTGTATGTCTTTTAATAAAATAAAAAAAAATTGCAGCATTAGAACAAGAACAACAGCAAGAACATCAAGAACAACAATAAGAACAAGAACAACAGTAAGAACATCAAGAACAACAATAAGAACAACAACAACAACAACAACAACAACAACAACAACAACAACAAGAACAACAAGAACAAGAATAAGAATAAGAATAAGAACAAGAACAAGAACAAGAACAAGAAAAAGAATCATAACAAGAAGAAGAAGAAGAAGAAGAAGAAGAAGAAGAAGAAGAAGAAGATGATGAAGAAGAAGAAGAAGAAGAACAACAACAACAACAATAATAACAATAATAACAACAAGAACAACAACAACATCAACAATAACAACAACAACAACAACAACAATAATAACAATAATAAAAAAGAACAACAATAATTAAAAAAGAACACCAACAACTAACATTGCTAACTCGAGTTCTGGAATTTGTTCTTAAATTTGGTTTAGTGGAGAAATAGAGTATCGTAACTGAAAGATGATGTTTGGAGGTAGAAGATGTAGTTCGTCTAAGTTTTAGGTTTCACACGGATCACTAATAGCAGTGTCTTGGCCGCTGATAATCACTAAATGGATGACCAAGATTTTTTTAAGGATAGTGAATAAACTTAATATACGTGCCACCTATAATGTTGGTAATGAGAATTGAAAATATAAGTAAAAAAACCAAAAATGTTGGTGCTGAGACTTGAACCCATGACAAGACGCTACCTATAATGACGGTTGGTTTAAATTATCCGTGGTGAAATGTCTGTCATCATTTTGAAAAAATAAGTATAAAAAGCTACCTATTACAACGGTTGGTTTAAATACCCGTTGTGAAAGGTCTGTCAGCATTTTGAAAATATAGGAAAGAATTAACATGATTAAAATAAATTCAGAAAAATCTAAAATCACGAAATTTAATCTAATTAGGTAAAATAAGAATTTTGATAATTTTTTTAGAATTTTTTGAGACTATGAAAACAGTAAAAAAATTCATTAAAAATAGAACAAAATGAATTTGGGGTTTTGAGGGTGAAGTCCCGTAATTCTTCCAGATCTGAAGAGTATATGTCTATAGCGGTTCAAATCAAAGATAAACAGGTAAACAAAGATGACACCCAAATCAGATAAATGACTGCTTCATATAAAATACCAATGATCAGAATACGTACATATGTTTACATGTATTCAACTAATTTGTCAAATGAATGTGAATATCGTTCTTCTTCACTATTATCACGCATCCTCGCAATACCATATTGATCCTACTCATGCTAGCCATGCTGCTTAATCAACACAATACAACAAAAGATACAATGAATATCAATTCACAAAACCATGTCAAACGTTTTACTCATTGATAGATGAAAATCTAAGATCAAGGATTTGTTAAGGTTTTGTCAAGACCACAAATAATCAATCAAAGATAACAACAATAGAGAATCGAAACATATTCATAAACATATATTAGATGAAATACATAAGGTATCAAGAGATTACATCCAACACCAACAAGAAATCAAAGCTCTTACCTTCTCTCCCTTGAAAATGAAGAGATGCAAAGTTTCTCTCTGAAAAATATCTAAATCTATCAAAACTCTCTCTAAAAAGTGTGAAGAATGTATTTATAACACATTCAGGAAATTACATGTTCGCAAAGCGAACCATTTATTCGCATAGCGAATGGTAAAAATAGGCACTTCAGGTGCCTTTGAATAGTTAAACCGCCCCATAAATTCTCGTGAGTTCGCAATGCGAAGGATCACTCGTAAAGCGAACACTCACTTTCCTGTTCGCAAAGCGAACTTTAGTGCCTTTTTCCCCTGCCAAAATCTGGGACCATTCGTTGGGACCTCGCTAGCCTTCGCAAAGCGAAGCTTCGCAAGCAATTCGCCAGAGTTCGTAAAGCGAACTAACTGAAGTATTCCTCATTTCTTTGGTAGCTTGCACCACTTTCTTGTGTCTTACACTTTGATCAACTTATGTCTTTTCCTGCACAATAACACACACATTACAAGCACTAAAGGTATATTCTCATTGTTAGAAGAACAACAACAATCATGGATAAAACCAATGAAAACATGAGAAAAAAGTGGAAAAAGTGAAATGAAAGATATGTCATTTTTAGGTCAAATTCGCACCTAACAACTTGTTCATATGATGTCTAACTTTCAATATGCCATCTTTAAGCATTCTCATATGCCATCCTTTATATGCTTGCATATTCATCCACATGTTATTGTCATAAACATGTCACTCTTGCTCAAGTATGTTTGGTTGTCAACATTTGCTTGTTTTCAAATTATACCCATGATAAGTAATGTCTTAACTTATCCATGTATGCTTTGAACTTTGATTGTTATCATGACTCATGTATGCTCTACTTCATCTTTGAACTTCATTCAAGTTTAGGTATTGTTATACCCTTTACACATGTTATCTTTGAACTTTCATCCATGTTTAAGTAATGTCTTAACTTATACATGTCAACTTTGAACCTTTGTTTTATCCATGTTTAAGTGTTGACATAACTTTCACATGTTAACTTGAACTTTGAATCTTACCATGTTTAAGTGTTGTAATAACTTATCGATGCTTTGAAATGTTAAATTATATTCATGATTAAGTGTTGTTACAACTTATCCTCTTTTGTCATGTATTCATGATTAAGTGGTGTTAGTAAACCTAAAGCATGTTGCTTAATTCATGACCTTAGTCTTGTTAGAACTATATCTCATGATTGTTTAAATGTTGTAACATCTTTGTTTGATTTAACTTGTTTGGTTGTCACCATGTTAATTGAAAACTTCTTTGAACTTTTGAACTTACTAGGTAGTTACCTTCTCTAGTTCATGACTTTGTTAAGCCCTTTCTCTAAATGTTGTTACACTTATCTTTATGCTTTGGTTGTAACCATATGCTTTACCTTTGCCATACTAACATCATGTTTTAACGTTACTTTGATTGATACCATGTTTGAATATCCTATTTGGTCATACCATCCATACTTAATCATACTCCATTTAACTTTGCCAAGTTATCCCCCCCAAAGTGATGTTAGCTTGTTAGCTTCCATCCTCAAGTTTCCCTCTATTCCTTAATCCAAGGGAAAGTCTCTCTAATGACTCAATGTCATAGATAGCTCATCATTACCCACCCTTTGACCTTGTTAGAGTCATTAGGTTTTTGAGTCTTAGACTTAGGTTAGAATTTACAAATCTTTTGACTTTGTCAAGTCAAGTAAGTGTTAAGACCTTAACACTTAATCCCCTTGAATCTTGATCATAATCCAGTATTCATCCATCCCTATTTAGGTGAACTACAATTGCTCTGATTCCATCCTTGTAAGGATATGTAGGCACAAGACCACGAACTTTTGGCGAGCATACTTAGTGACTAAACCTTTAGGTTCCTATCTCTCACCATATAACCCAAACACAAACAATATCAAACAAAATCACAAATACATGTAAGTGGTTCCTATAGAATACTATAGATACTTAGGATGCTAATATCTTCCTTAAGTATAACCAATCCCCGAACCCCAAAATCTCTTAGCATTGTTGTTACATTGCAAAATTTAGGGTTTTTTTTACAATCTTTACCCTTTCCCTTGGATAAATCAAAGCTCGGTGGTCAATCTTTAAAAGATTTGTGATTCAAGTTTAATCAATAGCTCGATATCTAATTTTCACCGCAACATTGTGTTTGTCATCATAAAAAAGGGGGAGATTGTTAGAACAAGATTTGTTCATGACATATTTTCCTTGGGTTTTAATTCTAACAAAGTATTGAAAGAACAATGGTTTATTTGATGTGTGTTACATGTGTTCAGGTTCTAATACTTGTAAATATTATAGTCAGAATCTGTTTTGCATTAGCACACTTTGGGAGTTGCTGAATTGCTAGCTTCTGGTGGCAGAATCTGAAGAACACTTTCTAAGTGATGTCTGCTGTAGACTCTAAAGCTGAAAGTCTCAGCTTCAGAAGAAGAAACATAAATGTCTCTACATTTAGTGAATGCAAATTGGCTTCTGGTACCATTCAGAGTTGGTGATAAAGCTGAAGTTGTCTGTACTGTAGAAAGCAAGTTGTATTGTCAAATCAGTTTGTCAGCTAGAGTCTACAGATTGCAAGGGTCAAGAAAAGATGAGATGCTTTATGGATATCTACTTTCAACGGGTCTAATAGTACAAAATCTCTTGAAGACTCAAAGGTTAAACATGTTACACATTGGATCAAGATCTTCTGGTGTATCTATCTTCAACGTCTCTTGTACTATGGAGCAAAAGCAAAGACTCTTGAACAAGTTACCTCTTCAACTGCTAGTTTCTAAAAAGGCTATAAATATGGATGAAGGTTCAAACTGAATCTTTAACAAGGATCATCCAGAAGAAGGAGTAACAAGATCAACAATTATCAACACCATTGTATATGCATATTTTCTGTTGTAGGTTGTAATTGTAAAAGCCTTAAGATTTCTTATACATTAAATATCTTAGAAATCTTAAGTGCTTTAGGTCTTTGTTATGGTGATTTCTCATACCTCTGATACTTGTATCATGTACACCTTGTTCTCTATTCTACTGAACTTGTTTAGCAGTTTAGATTAAGCTTCGAGCCAAGATGCTTGAGCCACATAAGTCTCTTGCTATATGCTTGAGCTGTGAAAGTCTTAATCAACTAGGGTAATTGAGCAGAAGTCTTGTGTCATTGGGATACAAGCAAGGAAGTCTCGAGCCAAGATGCTTGAGCCACGTAAGTCTCTTGCTATGTGCTTGAGTTGTGAAAGTCTTAATCAAGTGTATTGATTGAGCAGGTTGGCTCGGTACATGAAACTGGAGCAGTAAGTCTTGAATCTGAGGGGTTTAAGAAAGGAGGCTCGTTTCATGGGACTTGGAGAAGAAGTCTCAGCTAGTGTGGCTTGAGCAGGTGAGCTCAGTACATGAAACTGGAGCAGTAAGTATTGAATCTGAGGGGTTCAAGCGATGAGGCTCGTTTCATGGGACTTGGAGTAGTAGGCTCATCCAGAGTGGCTTGGAGCAGAAGCCTTGGGTACGAGGGACTTGAGCAGAAGTCTTGGGCTGAGGGCCTAAGCAAAGAAGTCTTTGGTTTGTAGAACCTAAGCAAGAAGTCTCAAGTACAGCTTGAGTAAGAAGTCTTGGACCTTGGGTCTGAGCAATTGTAAAAGTCTTATGCAAAATTCATAAGCGATTGTAATTATGATTTGATTATAGTGAAAATCTCTTATGAAGCAAAGGGCCTGGACTACTCTCAGTTTGGGAGGAACCAGTATAAATCTTTGTGTCTTATGCTATTATTTATTTGCTTATGTTAACATCTTATTGCAAAGAATTAACCAGAACCTGAACATCAATTTAGATTCTAAACTCTGATCAGATCCAAACCAAGAAAACGAAAACACAATTCAACCCCCCTTCTTGTGTACTTTTCTCACCTTCAAAGTGTTCGATAAATTGCCTTTGAGTATTTTAATTTATTTTTGTTCATTGGAAATAAGCTATACGCATAGCTTAACATTTAATTGATGTGTGAATTAATCATTGTTGAATAATGTTTGTTCATTATCATCCAATTGTTTACGCTACGTATATCTGAGCTTTTCGATAGTAGGTTTGGTTAGACGATTCGATTCGAGTTGTTTCCGCTGTGCCATAAATCTTTTGAAATCAATTTTTGCCAAAAATTTTGTTTTTAAATTTTTGCCAAAAATTTTGTTTTTATATTTTTGATCTATTCGCCCCCCTCTAGATCGAAGTCTATCATCTAACAAAAAGTTGGTGGAAGGTTGTTGGGATGACCTATGTAAAAGTTCAAGTTTCTTGTGTAAGGTTATAGGGTTGATCAAATGCAAAAACTCAAGTTGTTTAAAATTGTTGGGTTATCTTATGTAAAACCTCAAGTTATTGTTTAATGTAAATATCAAGAGCCAACGCTTGTGGACTGGAGTAGTTCGCGTGGTTTAAGTCCGAATAAGGATATTCTCCAATGTAATATTTCCTTTCAAATTTGTTCATATTCCTATCATTTATATTTTTCGTTGTTATATATATTTTCTGTTGCATTTTTTTTACTTATCTTTGCTTTTAATATAAATTGTTTTAAATTAATCCTAAAAAAGTTTTTGAAATTCAAATATAACAATTCATCTTCCTTCACGTGTTTAGAGTTGTTTTTTCAACATACAATTCTTCTCTTCTAGCTTTTCCATCCTCTAAAACTCACTCAAATTTCTCTTTTTTTTGTTGAAATAAAACCCTAGATTTTTTAATAAGCAAGAGATCTTCTTAGTATTGACATTATCCAAAGTATCCAAGAAAACCTCTAAATACTAAAATTGTTGGTGAACCATGTTTATATTATGAATAACATTATAATCACTTACACAACATAGTAATTAGCTAGTTCATCATGTAAGTAATATGCACTACTGTAAACTGACATGTTTTACCTTTGTTGTTCTAGATTCATTAGGCTTTTCATTACTAGTAATTTGTCAAGTACGTTATCATTTCCAATTTTGAGAACATACAGTTTGACTTGAAAATTGAGGCGTCAATAAAAGGTAATCATATAGGCAATAATTTATACGTCGCGACTGGATAAGACTTAGAAAAGAGGTATGTTGTAGACGCTCTGAACCGTCTCTGCACATAAAATTTTGTAATAACAAACAACACAAGTGCTAACGATTGAAATCGATTGATCTGCTGTAGGCGTTTCGAACCACTTCTAGATAAAAAATTATGCTAAAACAAATATCATTTGTACTTACAATTGAAACCGACTAATACAAACATTATTTGTACTTACAATACTGATATGAATATTCGTAAAATTAATCTTGAAATTCAACAAATAATTTGGCCTTCCCTCTAAAACAATGGGGTGTTTTCAAGTAAACGAGGTTGCATCGCTTAAACCTATAATAGATAGTATTGCATATATTTTAGTCAAAATGGATTTTATATAAAGTAATCAAATCCAAGTATGATTAGGCACAATCATGAAGGATAAAAATCTTAATGAACTTTTGAATCATTAAAAAAAATAACAAAAATCTTTTTCCTACAAAATAAAAATCTAAAGAGAAACTCTATTCAACGGGAGTCATTATATGCCTGATATGCTTTCAAAGACTGATCAGCACCCTTTTCCTGTTATCCTCACTCTTAAACTCAGTCATATAACCATAATAGATACATTTCCTATAGTGCAATGAAAGTTAAAGTAAAACATAAACATTCAATGCAAATCATAAAACAAAATAGAGATAATTGAAATAAAAATTACTTATATTTTGTAGTAAAAACATAAGATTCACCAAATGAAGTTGGACTTAGATGCTCATCAATCACAACCATAACATCAATGCTGACATCAAACAACTCGAATTCAACATTTTCCCTACATTCATTAATCTAATTCACATAGTTCCATTTCGTTTCCTCCCTTTGTTCAATCGAGAAAAGAATCATCCATGAGGCCCTAGGTCCTCTAACAACATTCTTGAAGCAACTGACAGAAGATATCACTCTTCAACAGTCTATTCAACATCTAACCCTAGATTGTTGAGATTGTTGTTATGAATCTCGCAGAGAAGGTCAAGGGTTTCATAGAGATGGTTTAGAGAAGTGACAATGCAATTAAAATCCTAACCTTAGATTTGGAAAAAAAATAAAAGATGGTTTATTGAGGGTGGGGTGAGCATGAGAGTTTACGAGTTCCTAAAAGGTGAGGTTGAAGGGGAGAGAGCTCAAGATTTCTACGAAATAAAAAAAAAATTGATGCACCACTTTTTATTATTATCTTTTAAAATATAAGAGAAATATTATTTACAATTTTTTAATTACAGTAAAATTATAATGTCTTCAGCATGGTTCGAACACGAGACCTTCACATTGAACGTATTTTAAAATTTTTGGTTGAAAGTTATATGATAGCGCTTTTTGGATAAATGTTATTATAGGAATTACCTTTGTTAAAGTTCTATGTAAAAGTGCTATTAAATGTTTATGTTATATTTCCTAGCAATAACCTATAACATCGCCCATCGAAAAAGCTCTATTATAGGTCTTTGTTTGATAGTATTAATAGCACTTTATAGAAAAGTGCTATTAAATTGTAGCTATTAAAAGTTTAAATTTTAGTAGTGCTTATGCATTATATATATATATATATATATATATATATATATATATATATATATATATATATATATATATATATATATATATATATATAAACCATAATTTTGATTGGTTTATGATGGACTACTGATGTTTTTGAAACTATGAAGTTATGGGTAACTTTCAATAGATTACATAAAAAGATAGACATACATATTTGAAAAAGTTGAATGCATAATTGATCAAAACATAAAGTTATATTAAAGTGCGATATTTAGAATAAAGAGCATATATACATTGAGGCTATTGGTTTGCATGCAAAAGTAAAGGTTTCATGGGAAAGACGTTGTAAAACAGCTTCCTAAAGGAACATTTAAAATCTCTATACTCTATCAAAATCTTGTAAGTGCATGGCATGTCAAATTTCTTTTTAAAAAATAAACATACTTTAGAGTTACATTAAAAGAAGAGAATTGAACAACAACGAAGGTCTTTTCCTCCTATTCAACCTTTTATTTCTCCTTTCCCCCTTTATTTTTATCTTCTTTTTTACTTTCTTAAAGTCATTTCCATCCATAGAGCTTCTTCAACTTGAATTGAAAATTATTAAAGATCCTTCTTGTTTTGGGACAAACAATTATTCTTGGTACAATTATTAAAGATCCTTCTATTTACATGAAATGATGAGATACTTTGCCTCGTATCATAGAATAAGAATAGAACATAGTATATTCATGTTCTACCACCTAACTTGATGAATCAATATTCATCACACACCAAACATCACATATCTTTTAGCAATTTAATTATTCAAAAAGAAAAAGTAAGAGAAGTATTAGACAATTAATTTGATATGATGTTGGGTCTAAGAATTTAAACTTTTGCATTTTATGGATGAACAAAGAACATTCGCATATGCATGCATGGCCGACCTCGCATGTCTTATTGTGGGGACCAAATTATGTTTTTTGTGCAATTTAATATTTATATGTCTATGCTTCAACTAAACATGATTAGCCAAAAAAGTATAAATCACCGATGTTCATAAAGAGATATAGGGCGATAAGTATTATGATTAGGTGGGTCTAATCGAACATTGTAAAACATAATAATAGATTTGTAATATTGAACATAGAGCATCTATTAAAACATATATTAAAATAAAAATGTATCAATTCATAAATATTTTATAAAAGAAGTTGATTAGAGTATTAAATTTGATGACTATTTGTATAATTTTACAAGTTTTTTTTGAGAGAAAAAATTAATTCTTATACAAAAGTATTTGTTACATATTGTAGAAAAAATTTAAATATAATATTGTTGGTGCTCTGTCTAGAGGGGTTAAACCACCTCCTCCGAACTTTAGCCATGGTGGTTCCTCAGTCAACAAATCGTTCTCTTTTGCCTAGGTTGTGAGAAAAGATACCGGAGAGTCTCGTGGAGATCCCCTGAATGGGGAGCCTTCTCTGCTTAAGATTAAGCTTGATATCCAGGATGTCTCTAGGTTTTCTAAGGCCATTGTTGGTAAGGTTCACGACGAGGTCAACCCTTTTCTGATCCAAAAAGCTTTGTACGAAGGAGGTTTTTTCGACATTTTGGCTACTCCTTTGGGGGCCAGCCTGTGTCTTCTTGAACCCAAAGAACTGGCAGATGTCCATGTCTTTCTCAAGCAAGCTAAAAAGTGGTGTGACAAATGGTTTTTGGAGTTAAAACCTTGGTCATTTGATGTTGTAGACGAATATAGATTCATTTGGGTGAAATGTTTTGGTATCCCTTGTTTCGCTTGGAACGATGCAGTGTTCTCTAGTCTGCTCAAGAATATTGGTTTGTTTATCAAAGGTGATCATGATACGCAGGCGAATGCAAGATTTGATGAGGCTAGGATGTTTATTAAATCTAAACGTAAAACCGTGATTTACGATGATCTGATTCTTGTCATTAATGGAGTTGAATACCCTGTTAGAATTTGTGAGGATTTTCCTGGCCCCACTAAAAGTGATTTTTTGGATGTTGGTGTTGGTGATGGCAATTCTGATTTCTCGATAACAGACGAGGAAGCTGATAGTGACTTTTCTCCAGAAGAAGACGAGGAGGTAGGTGAGTCTAATCCTTTTGGTTCTAGGGAGGACGTTGAAGCCAAAAGTCATAAGGGGTACCAGGATACTTTTGAAGACGTTGGGAGCCACGTTGACAATTTTCCTTCCTTTGTTCGTGACTCCTTGGTTGACGGTTTACGTGGCCCTTTTGAAAAGTTACCAGTTGAAGCCGTCTTTGGGACTCGTGCTGACTGTTCCCTGGGGGCTACTCCTGTGGCTGTGTCTGAACCTTTGGATGTTCCTCTTGTTGGGGACTTTCCAGATCCGGTGGGCCTTATTTCTTCCGACCCAGATGGCAGTTCTGCTCTTCCTTTGGGCCTTGTTGTTGGGCCTTCGTTTGATAGGGTTTTGGCCTCTTCTGGGTCTGATCCAATTTCCACCTCCCCTTTTTCTCCAGCTGGGCCTTCGTTTGGGAGAGATAAAAGGAAAAAGAAAAAACGTTTAGCTGACTTTTACATTAATTGCCAGCTTCCTTTTTCTCCTTTCTACTATTCCACCTTTGTCAATGCCTCCTCTTTTCTTCCCTCCACCCGTTCCAACCTCAAATCTAAACATAAGAAGAGACTGGCCCTCCCTCCCTTACCTGAGTTTGTTGGTGACAAGGGTGATCTTAGTGGTTTTTCTATAGACGAGTCGGACATCTAAAGGAGCAATTTCAGATGCAAAAAAGGAATCGATGAAATTCCCCTTAAACTTAGAAAGTCTGTCAAGCTTTTGGGCATCTCTGCAGGTGATAACAAGGAAGGCCTTGAGAATTCCATTAGGGAACTTGAAGAGAGAGACAGGGGTATTTTCTCTAGCAAGAAGGTTGTTGATGACCTTGCTCGATGATTATTGCAACCTATAATGTCCGTGGGTGCAACCTTCCTTTAAAACGAAGGAGGATTCGAAAGACTTTGTCCGAAGGTAAAGTTAATTTGTGTTTAATTCAGGAGACCAAGATTGTCTCTATGAAGGACTCTTTGGTTAAAAGCTTATGGGGGAATGAATGCTTTGGCTGGTCTGCTTGTGGTTTAGAGGGTCTCTCAGGTGGTATCCTTACTATTTGGAGAAAAGATGTTTTCCAACCTGTCGCGTCTTTCAGAGGTAGAGGTTTTCTATGTTCTAATCTAGTTTGGAAAGATATTAACCTGTTTATAGTCAATGTGTACTCTCCTTGTGCATTAAGGGATAAAAGGAAGCTTTGGTCTGATCTTATTGACCTTAAAATGTCTCATCCCGATGGTAGCTGGTTAATTGGTGGCGACTTCAATTCGGTGAAATCGTGTGATGAAAGGAAGGGCAGAAGGTCCTCTTCTTCTCGCGAGTGTGTGGAGTTCAACTCGTTTATTAGTGATGTGGAGCTAGTTGATCTTCCTTTTGTGGGAAATCGTTTCTCTTGGTTCAATTCTAACGGCTTGAGCTGTAGTAAACTTGATAGATTTCTTGTTGACGACTTCCTTATTGATAGGTGGAACTTCAAAGCCCAGCTTGTAGGAAAACGTGATATTTCTGATCACTGCTCAGTTTGGATCAAATCTAACTTTTCTAATTCTGGTCCCAAACCTTTCAAGTTTTTCAATTGTTGGGTTGATAACAAGGATTTCAGGTCTTTTGTGAAGGATACTTGGGAATCTTTATTGGTGAGAGGTAGCCCGACCTTTGTGTTCAAGGAAAAACTTTTGGCCCTTAAATCTCGTCTAAAGTGGTGGAATGTTAATGTATTTAGTTGGTTGGACCTCAAAATTGAATCTAATGTAGCTAGGCTTAAGGAGACTGACTTGGCTTTCGTGGAAAGTTTTTCAGACTTACCGGATGAAACTCTTAGAATCAGGTTGGAGGCCCAAGAGAACATGTGGAGCAGTCTGCGCCTTAAAGAAAGTATGATTTGTCAAAAGTCTAGTGCAAATTGGCTGGGGGATGGCGATGTAAACTCCAGGTTTTTCCATGCTTCTCTTAAAACCAGAATCCATTGTAATACGATCTCTGCGCTGAATCTTGAAGGTAATTTTATCGAAGAACCTGGTTTAATTAAAGAGGCTGCGTTCGATTTCTTTAAACATAAGTTCCAAAGGGTCGGATACATTAGGCCTAAATTGGATATGTCTAACATTCAGAAACTTAATGATTTGGATCGAGATTTGTTAGAAGCTGACTTTTCTATTGAAGAAATTAAAATGGGAGTTTTTGATTGTGACGACAACAAGTCTCCGGGTCCGGATGGTTTCTCTTTTACTTTCTTCAAGGAGTGTTGGGATATAATCGGAGTTGATTTTTCTAATTGTGTTCTTCATTTTTCCAAGACCGGTGTGTTGCCTAAAGCTTTTACCTCTTCTTTTCTGGCCTAGGTTCCTAAGGTGGACAGCCCCTAATTCTTTGGGGATTATAGGCCAATTTGCCTAGTAGGTTGCGTCTACAAAGTGATCTCCAAGTTGCTTGCTAATAGATTGTCTCCTATTATATCTCATCTGGTTTCGGCAAACCAAACGGCTTTTATCCCGGGTAGGAACTTATTGGATGGTGTTCTCTTAGCCAACGAAGTTATCGACTTTGCCAAAAGAAACAAGAGGAAATGTTTACTCTTTAAAGTTGATTTTGCCCAAGCGTACGACTATGTTGATTGGGAATTTCTGATTCAAGTCCTTCTAGCTATGAATTTTGGCCCAAAGTGGATTAAATGGATAAAAGGTGGTGTGTGCTCTAGTTCGGTTTCGATCCTTATTAACGGGAGCCCGACAAGGGATTTTGAGGCATCTAGAGGTCTGAAACAGGGGGACCCGTTAGCCCCATTCCTTTTTGCCCTGGTTGCTGAAATGCTATCAGTCCTTGTTAGAAATGCGTCCAGCTGCAACCTTTTCTCTGGTTTTGGATTTAACGAGGGACCTAAAATCGAGCTGCTACAATTCGCAGACGATACTCTCTTATTTAGTGATGGAGGTTATGCTAGCTTATGGGCCTTTAAGGCTATTCTCCGTGGTTTCGAACTGATTTCGGGTCTTAAAATCAACTTTTCTAAAAGCTGCATTTACGGGATAGGCCTTGATTCCGTTTTTCTCAAGGCAGAAGAATGCTTTCTTTTTTGCAAGTCAGCTGAGTTACCTTTCAAGTTCCTAGGTATAATTGTTGGAGGCAACCACCGAAGGTTATCGTTTTGGAATCCTATCTTGTCTTGTTTAAAAGCTAGATTAAACTCGTGGATTGGTCGCAACCTTTCGATAGGTGGGAGGGTCACTTTGATTAATTCCGTATTAGTCAACATGCCTATCCATTATTTATCGTTCTTTAAGGCTCCTACGAAGATTGTGAAAGAAATTATAGCAATTCAATGTCGGTTTCTTTGGTCGGGATCAGAGGAAAAAAAATGTGTTGCTTGGGTTAATTGGAGATCTTTGTGTAAGCCAAAGAATAAGGGAGGTCTAGGTATTAAACATGTTGATCTGTTTAACAAAGCTCTCCTCTCTAAATGGCTTTGGAAATTCCTTTCGGGCGGTTCCGAAATCTGGAGAAATTTTCTGGTTTTCAGGTACGGTATATTGAGTAGGTGGGTGTTCGATTTTGCGACTGCTCCAAACCAGCCCACTGCTTCTTTGTGGATGAGGGATCTTTTGAGAATCAAATCCTTTGACGACGGCACTAATTTCCAATCGCTTGTTCATCCTGTTCTTGGTAGAGGAGATAATATATCTTTTTGGAATTCTTATTGGTGTGGGGTTTCTCTGTTGAAAAACTCTTTTCAAGATCTCTTTGATGCTGCTTCTCATAAGGATGATTGTGTTGCTGATTACGAAAACTGGTCCAACGATGCGTGGATTTGGAATTTTAACGGTTTAGGCCTGGCGGATGATTTTAATACCTTTCCCTCTGTTCTTAATGATTTACTTGCTAGATTTCAGCCGCGCTTTAACGTCGAAGACTCTTGGGAATGGAAATTGGAATCCAATAGAGTTTTCTCTGTCAAGTCTTTTTACTTGCATGCTAATTCTGCAGCTTCTGATTTGCAGCTCATGGAATCGGATAGGCTGTTCCTGAAGGTTTTGTGGAAGACTTCCATTCCTCTAAAGACTAAGGTTTTCGCTTGGAGGTTGGCTTTAGATAGACTACCGACTCGGTCGAACCTTGCGATTAGAGGTATTGTTGACTCCTCTCATGATAAAGTTTTTGTTCTGTGTTTTCAAGAGGAGGAAGATATCCACCACCTCTTCTTGTCTTGCACCAAAATTCAGCAACTTTGGCAAAATATATTTGACTGGATAGGCATAACTCCAATTTTTGGGGAGCCGCTGAATAATTTCGCTCTTCTCTGGTTTCTGGCTTTGGTCGATATGACCAAGGAGGAGACGGCTTGCTATGTGTGGTTTATCTCGGTTTGGATTATTTGGAGTACGAGAAACAATATCATCTTTAACGGTGAAATCTGCGATGTTGATGAGATTTTCTACCGTATCGTTACTATTTCTTGGAGATGGTTGGTTATTAATCGTAGGAGTTGTAGTTTATACGATTGGATGAATCATCCTCTTGATTTCTTGTAACTTTCTCTTGGGATTTGCTTCTTTCCCTTTCCCCTTTGTTTGGTGTTTGTATTAGGCCGGAGAACCTCTTTTTCTCCCATTAATACATCTTGCTTATCAAAAAAAAAAATCAGAAGTATGTTTGAAAAAACATAATTAATATACACGTTAAAGATGGCATTATTAAAAAAGTGATTAGGAAAAAATTCAAGAAGTTCTTATAATTAAGGATGGATGCAGTATATGAATTTGTTAACGTAGATCCACTTGTTTTATGAAGGTTTATTTCAACAAACGTTAACTAAAAAATGATTAAATAAATCTTAAAGTCCATGTCGCTAAAACACTTCAGCATAAAAACATTATAAAATGGAGATTTTCATCTAATATCTTATGCAAACTGTGATGATTGGTTACATACTCTGTGAATAGTTCAAATATAGAACGTATAGAATCCATAAAATGAGAAAAGTTCTTTAGAAGCATTTTATCAAGAAAACCTCTTGATGATTGAGCTATAACTCCATAAAAAAATGACTAGTAAAGGAGTTGCTAGCTTATCAATTTGGAGGGAGAACGGTGGTAAGGGTACGGCTGTTGGAGAGCCGCTCACTTCGTTTTTCATTTCGGATTTCCCTGATAACCTTCTAGCTAAGGATCTCTATGAGACTTTCAAAGTATATGGTGTTATATCGGAGGTTTTTATTCCTGGTAGCAGGGACAAAAGAGGTATGAGATTTGGTTTCGTCCGATTTAGGAAAGTCCACGATCCGAGAATCATGGCGGCGAAGCTCGATAGCATCTTTCTTCGAGGGAGAAAAATGCATGCAAACGTTCCGCGCTTTCTCAAGGACGTCCATGAAAACAAGGATTGTTATGTTCTGAATCATGTCGCAGCAGTCCGGAAAGATTCTGGACTTGTTGGCAGTAGATTTGTGCCTAATCTTTCCTTTGCCCACGCGGTAAGCAAAGGCTTTACAGGCAAGAAAGTTGAGAATCAGCTCCCTCATTCCCCAAGTAGGCTTAGTTTTGATATTCAGGATGTAAAAAGATTTGAAGGAGCTTTTGTGGGCGTGATCCTTGACGAGATCAATCCTTTCTCGATCCAACAACATTTATTTGAGGAAGGAATTTTCGATGTGCTTACTACTCCTCTTGGTGCAAGTATGTGTTTACTCGAATAAAAAAAGCAAGTTGTTATTATTCAGTTTATTCAGCAATCAAAAGAATGGGGTGATAGATGGTTTTCTGTTTTAAAACCATGGAGTATTGAGATCGTGGACAAACAGAGATTCATGTGGGTTAGATGTATAGGTCTCCCTTGCTTCGCCTGGTCCCCAGAAGTTTTTAGTGGTCTAGTCATGACGTTTGGCACTTTTGTTAAAGGTGATGAAGATTCGATGAAAAATTCTAGGTTCGACGAGGCTCGCTTCCTCATTAAATCTAACTGGAGATGCATTTTCAACGAGGAAGTGGTAGCAGTTATCAATGGTATCGACTTTCCTATCACTTTGACTGAAGTATTACCAGTTCCTGAGGTTATTGGCCCCCCGGCTGAGGACGGTGAGGAGGAAGACACTCTTGAACCTACGGATTCAGAAGGAAGTGATAACGACAACACTTGGTCTGATGAAGAAGATGCTGAGGAGGAAGGGTCTTGTCAGCCGAACCCTAGAGAGACCCCTTGCAAAAAGGATTATGTGGTATCATCTGAAGATGCAGGGAGTTGTGCAGGTCAAATACCTTCCATAGTTTGTGATACGCTGGAAATCGAGGCAGACAGTGCTAGTTTCGAGGTTAGTAGGGAAGCTGTGTGTCAGGAAAAGGTCAACATAGGATTGGAGACAACTTCGTTAGTTGTGATTCCTCCCAAGGCAAAAACACTTGTTGAGGATCCCCCAGGGTTTGCCAACGAGATCTTTAACGAGGAAGTGGTGGGCCCGAGTCTTTATAAAGGCAATACGTCTGGGCTGGATCATTTTGGTGGTTCGGATCAACAACGGTCGGATCCTATATCTTCTTTCCAAGTTGGAGCGGAGGGATGTTCAGATGGACCCAAACTTAAAAAGAAAAAGTCGTTATCTGATATATACAATTTTTAAATTCCTTTTTCTCCTTCTTTCTACTTAACCCTCATCAAAGCTTCTCCCTCTGCGAAGAACAATGATAAGTTTCCCGGGCCTCGTTCGAAGACAAACCAGAAGAAACCTTCTTCACTTCTCCCTATTGTCGAAGTTGAAGAGCCTTCGGTGGTTCTGGAAAGCTCCTATTCCATTGACGAATCTGATATATGCAGAGGCAATTCCAGGTGTAAGGCGGATTTGGCAAATGTTCCCCGTAAGATGCTAGATTCACTCAAACTTTTAGGTATTGAGGCTGATGAAGACGAGGAAGCTCTTGTGCGAGTAATCAGGGATTGGAAAAGCGTGACAGAAATCAATTCTCCAAACAGTAGGAAGTAGATAACTGTGGGATTAATTTTTGTGTATTTCATTGCCAGTGGAGTATAGGTGGTTTCGATTGGTCGGTCGGTAGTCAATATCTCTTGGGGTTTAGGGGGTTGCGTTTTTGGTCGGCTAATGGTCGATCATTTGCGCAAGTGGTGTTGCTATCTTTTTGGTAGTCAAATTCCAAAGTGGTGGGTTTTTGGTTTTTTTTATGGTGCGTGTGGTCAGCGAGTTTCGTTTTATTTTCGCTGTCGTTTTTGCCTCCCTTTCCTGTTAGCGCTGAGGTTTATTCGGCTGGCTTGGTGGTGGTTGCGGATCGTTAGTTATTGCTTTTTCGTGGAGCTTTTACCCTTGGGTTTTTCTTTAGACTGGTTTAGCTGTTTTTGTTTAGGCTGATTTTTTTAGTTTTTCTGTTTGGTTCTTCTGCTGGTTGTATCACTAGCGCAAAAACGGTTTTAGACAGCGCTTTTTTAGCCTTTAGACAGCGCTTTAAAGCGCTGTATAAACCAGCGACGCTATAGGTTTAGACAGCGCTTTTGGTATTACCAAAAGCGCTGTCTAAAGGGGCGTGTATTTAATGAAAAGCGCTGTCTATGGTACCTTTAGACAGCGCTTTTTCACATTATATGGATTACTTTAGACAGCGCTTTCGTCAAAAGCGCTGTCTAAGCCCTACCTTTTTTTGACTTTTTTGGTACACCTTAGACAGCGCTTTCTCCAAAAGCGCTGTCTAAGACCTTCCTTTTTTGACTTTTTTAGTACACCTTAGACAGCGCTTTCACCATAAGAGCTGTCTAAGACCTTCCATTTTTGACTTTTTTAGTACACCTTAGACAGCGCTTTCACCATAAGCGCTGTCTAAAGTGGACCTGAGACAGCGCTTTCACCAAAAGCGCTGTCTAAGGTGTACGAAAAATTTTATATAATTTTTTTTTAACCACAATTTTACTAGGTTTTTTCAACCAGAATTTGACCTGTAATTTTCAACCAGCAATTTTTTTCAGAATTGGCAATTCAAACCATTGGCCTTTCTACACCAAAATTATATATCCAAAATTCGCATTTCATACCAATATATATATTTAAAATTACAAACCAAAATTGTATATACACCTATTTATAATTACAAATCATTACATTTTTCAACAAATGCACATTTTACTTATTCACCAAAATTGCATCCAACCAAAGCATTGCTTCCAACCAAAGTTATTGCTTCCAACCAAAGCATTTTTTCTACAATGCACATATTACTTATACACCAAAATTGTATATACACCAAAATTGCATCCAACCAAAACATTGCTTCAATCTACATTATAGGTCCTGAAAACACAAAGATTGTAATTCAAAGTATTAAAATTCAAAGTATATACACCAAAAATTGTAATTCAAAGTATATACACCAAAATTGTAATTCAAAGTTTGTAATTCAAAGTATATACACCAAAATTGCAATTCAAAGTATATACACCAAAATTGCAATTCAAAGTATATACACCAAAATTGCATCCAAAATTGTAATTCAAAGTTTGTAATTCAAAGTATATACACCAAAATTGCAATTCAAAGTATATACACCAAAATTGCATCCAACCAAAGCATTACTCCAACCAAAGTTACACATATTAAAATTCTCATCAATTAAAGTAAGAGTATAATATTATACCTTAAGTTTGTAAAATTCCGAGCTCCATAATGTATTGACACCACTCCTCTTTGATTTCATCCAATAGAGCCTTTGTGTAAGTAGCACTCCTGAATTCTTCAAAATACTACATAATAATATAACATATAGTTTGATTTAGTTTTAACTATTTCATTAGACAATATGAGAGATATGTGTTAAAATAACTCATAAGTTAGAAATACATACATCGGGTGGAATCTCTATTCGATCCAACGAAATAGTGTCTCTCATAAATCTCAACATGAAATAGCCGCAATCTATTTGATTGCGTTGCCGAGGACACTACAAATGAAAATAAAATATGGATAAATTCTAAGTTTTATCAAGTAAGCATCACTAATATAATAAAACATGTGATAATTAATATACCTTCACATAATTCCATGTAATGGTGTGGTCGATTCCCCGATGTTCTAGGAATGCTTGTATAGTGCTAATAAAATATAAATGAATATTTAGAACAATTCACATAAATAAATAAATATACACATTTCTATTTAGAACAATTTCACTTACGTGTCAATACAGTCCTTCATATCCGGGTATGTGGTCCAATCATTTCCTACGGAATCCAGATAATACACTACTCCGCGGATAGGATTGATTGCAACCAACAACCAATGTCCACTGTAAGATTAAACAAGTGTTAGATAGAAACTTTCTACACGAAGTCAAAATACAAAAAAAAATATAATAGATGAATTTAGAATGAAAATCTAACCCAGTATTAAACGGTAAAAAGTACAACTTTTCCGTTTCTTGGTTGTCCATAAAGACGTTGCGTATATACGCATGGACCTCATTTGGTTTCGTCAATATTTCGGTTAAGTTGACAGCGCTGGGGCATAAGAATGCAAATCTTTGCTCCAATCCCCGGGGGCGCATAAAACTGTCATACAGAAACCTGAAATAAAAACATCATTAACATTAGAATATTCATTTGAAAAATAAAGTAAATAAGTTGTTCAATTACCAAAGTAGATCGGATATACCTCAAGTATATATTGACAACAGTGACGCCCAATTCTGTATGTTGGAAAACTTGCTCGAAGTCTTCATTACCAACATTCTGGTCAAATTCAAAGCCATACAAATCTTTCTCCATAGTTATCAGACGAACACCTCCAGTCGGAATATCCGTCATTAATTGTAGAAAGGTCTGAAGGCACGTCCTAACCTTGCCGATAGGTTATTTTCTAACCCTGGTATTCTTAGCACCAACAGTTTTTTGCGTTGAAACGTTGCTAATCACTTTACCAGGCAGCTATAAATCATATAATTTGTTAGATGAAGTATAAGATATCCAATTTATCATTTTCTATGCATATAATTGTGATGTACCTCTTTTTTTGAGACAACGGACTCGGTATGCTCCGGAATCCGCTTATCCTTTGTTTTGGATTTTGTTGGAGTCTAAATAACATTGCCATGTAAAAAATGAAAATAAAATGCTCGTAAAATCTTTGAATTTACACATTAAGATTAACAAAGGTTTATAACGGTTTTAAGCATATATACCTCATATCCTACGAGTATGAGATTTGACGGCCATGCAACAAACGACCCTATAGCTTGTCCCACCACTCTTACCTCCGAATCATCGTTAGGATAGGGTAATAGTGCTTCATTCTCCATAGCAATATCAACTGATACTTTCAAACTTCCAGTAGGGAGGGATTCATTATGAAGTACTGTGACCCCATTGTTAAACACTTTTCCCTTGGCAACCATCCGATGAATTGGTGAAGATAAGAATAGTTGACATTGGTGAATGCCCTAAAACCAAAAATACATATGTCATTGTTAATGTGTATATATGGAATTAAATAATTTAAGCTACTAATATAATTTCATAGATATATATATATATATATATATATATATATATATAATTACCTCTGGAATAATCGGATGAAAGCTGCAGTTGATACTATCCTTCTCTGATCCATCTCTAACACCAGAAGCGTTATCCCTTTCTTTTTCCTTTCTTAATTCCCGCACCTCGGCTTCTAGTGCTTCCAATTTAGCTTCAAGTACTGAATAACTAGCAGCCTTTCCCTTTTTAATATTCAGGGAGGTCGGGGTGATCCCAAATGCCATACCCCTCACCCGACCAGGATACTCAGGGACATCTAATGCCCGACTAAGTATGCTCCTGGTATCATCTGCAGGTACAGACTGAGATAACGCCTCCTGAAAATCAGATGAATATCGAATATTTGTCAAATATTTGTTAATAAAGTTTTGACTTAATTAAAGAAATATTGTTATACTTACACATTTCTCATATACTTGTAGAACCTCTTCTGGAACAGATCCAGACTTGCCCACACGGGCTTCCTTCCACAAGACATGTGCAGGAAGAGATGTTTCAGAGCTACCCGCCTTTTGTAACTACATATAAAGCCAAATAATATGATCAAATATAACTCATGATGAACAATTATTATGTCATTGCAATTTATTGATACTTACCAATTGTTGCTCCAAACGTCCATATCCAGTACGTCCTTTCCTGTATTTATATTGGGGATCTGATGCTCTATCCCGATTAATTGCACTTAAACTCTTAAATTGCTCGGTTTGTCGTTTGGCTTTAAACTTCACCCATTCTTGTGGTGAAATGAAACTTGCATATTTAGATGGAAACTCTCCATCAACAAAATTACCTTCAGCATCCTTAAGATAGGTTTTGTTTAAATATGTCCTAAACCCTCTTAGGAGCTTCCCTGCCAATCTCATCAAATAAGCTTTTCTGTCGTCCTCGACATTAAAGCACCTCTAAAAAAACCATACACATTGGTTAGTACAAATAATTTAAACGACATAATTAGTTGGCATAATTAAAGACATAATTATGGTACCTTTATCTCATTCCAAATTTTTTCTTTGGTTTCCTTCAACTGTTTGTTTCTCCAGTCATCTAAAGTAATAGGAACCTCATTCCTTACAAGTGTACCAATGAAACTTGTCAACATATGACCGTTAGGCTCAACAAGTGTGCCTGTTTCGCTCCAATGCACATTATAAGTCATGCCTTGATTTCTAGCATGGATCACTCTCCTCATTATGGTTATTCCTCTCCTAATCTCTTCTTCCATAGTTCTGCTACTTCCAACCTGATCATCATGTGGATGATCATCATCATGTGCGTGATCATCAGCATGTGGGTCATCATTGTTAGTAGCCATCTAACCTGTAATAAATAAATCAAGGATATCAAATATAATATATAACAAATATAATAAAGAAATAAAGGATATCAAATATAAAAAATATGACATAATATATAACAAATATAATAAAGAAGTCAAGGATATCAAACATAATATATAACAAATGTAATAAAAAAATCAAGGATATAAAATATAACAAATATGACATAATATATAACAAATATAATAAAGAAATCAAGTATATAACAAATTTTACCTCTTTCACTAACATCTCTTTCTTTTCTTGGTTGGAATATGAATTACTTGTTTCTTATCAATGCGGACGGATGAATGGATCCAAATTCCCTCGTTATGGTCATTTCTGATATATGACCCATCCGCTATAAGATCCTCATCTTGATCATTTCTATTCAACCCATTCTCAACATCAATATCACATTGATCTACACCGCTATCACATTGATCTACACCGCTATCATCAACCACTTTGTTAGATAGAAGCACTATAGACCATTTCATACTCGTCGGGTCAGTGACATAGAACACTTGTCTAGCTTGCGATGCTAGAATAAAAGGCTCATCTTTGTACCCCACCCTATTAAGATCCACTTGCAAAAATCCAGACTTATCCATTCGTATGCCACTACTATTTACCCACTTGCAACCAAAGATTGGAATCTGAAACTTCTCGTAATCAAACACCCAAATGTGCTCAATAACTCCAAAATATGACAGATTTGCATATTTGGGGTTTAAGTCCTTCATACTTGATATGTGCATTGCTTCAGCTAGGACGGTGACACCACTATTTTGCATAGTACTTTTATCGTCTTGTTCTTTGGTATAAAATGTGTATCCATTAATTGCGTATGCGCTATGAGAATACACATGCAAAGTTGGACCATATGCCAAACATCTCAACCTTTCTGTTACTGAAGCAGGATCTGAAGAGCGCTTCAAATAAATATGATCCTTTAACCATTGTATGAAACTTTGATTGTGCTCTCGTACTATCCAATTTTCATTTCTGTTCTGATTTAACCTTCGGAGTACATCCTTGTGCATCTCAACATATGGCTCAACCTCATTATCATTGTGCAGAACATACAAATGCACTTGATCCCGTTCATCCCTTGATACTGTCACAATTTTATTTCCAATTAATTTTTTACCATCCTTTTTTTCGAAAATATGAGCTTTGGGGAGTCCAATCGATTGAACATTGGACAAATATTCAGTACAAAACTCAACCGCTTCTTCAACAATGTATCATTCAACAATACACCCCTCTGGTCGACTTCGGCTTTTCACGTACCCTTTTAATATTTTCATATAACGTTCAGCAGGGTACATCCATCTCATATAAGCTGGTCCACACATCTGTGTCTCTTTCACAAGATGAACAACAAGATGTACCATTATGTCAAAAAAAGAGGGAGGAAAATACATTTCAAGCTCACACAAGGTAATAACTATCTGTTTTTGTAGTGTTGGTAAGATATCGGGATCGATTACCTTACTACAAATTGACCTAAAGAAAAAACACAAATTAGTTATGGCGTTTCTTACTTTCACTGGCAAAATAGAACGTATACCTATTGGTAGAAAGTGTTCCATTATAACATGGCAGTCGTGTGTCTTTAAACTCTTCAACGTGAGATCTTTCATAGACACAAGTCTTCTGACATCTGAAGAGTATCCTTCTGGAACTTTAACTTCACTCAGAAACTTACACAATATTTTCTTCTCCTTTCTAGACAGAGTAAAAGCAGCAGGTGGTAGATATGTCCGTCTTCCTTTCTTCACGGGTGCTAATTCAGTTCTAATCCCCATCGCTTCCAAGTCTTTTCTTGCTTAAAGGCCATCCTTAGTCTTTCCTTTTATATTGAGTAACGTACCAATAACACTTTCAAATACATTTTTCTCAATATGCATAACATCGAGAAAATGTCTCACGTACAAAGACTTCCAATATGGCAATTCAAAAAATATCGACCTCTTTTTCCACCCACCTTTGACAACCTTATGTGCAAAAGGTTTGCCAAACTCAGTACGCATATCTTTCACCTTTTTAAAAACTTGGTCACATGACAACATAGGTGGAGCTCTACCTTCTTCGGTGTCTCCATTGAATTCTTGACTCCACCCACGGTAGTGATGTTTGGCATTTAAGAATCTACGATGACCGAGAAAGACATTCTTATGACCAAAGTCCAATCGCTTCGAAACTGTTTTATCTTCACAAATAGGACACGCTTTTTCACCTTTTATGCTGTACCCTGATAGATTCCCGTAAGCTGGAAAATCATTAATTGTGCCAAACAACATCGCCCTCAAATTGAAACTTTCTTTCCTATATCCATCATAAACCTCCACACCGTTCTCCCACAATATCTTTAAATCTTCGATCAAAGGTGTCAAGTATACGTCTATGTCATTCCCTGGTTGTTTAGGCCCAGAGATTAACATAGATAACATCATGTACTTACGCTTCATGCATAGCGACGGAGGTAGGTTATAAATCATAAGAATCACAGGCCATGTGGTATGTGAGATACTTTGAAGACCATGCGGGTTCATTCCATCAGTAGATAATGCCAGACGAAGGTTTCTTGCTTCTTCCCCAAAGTCAGGATAATCATTATCAATTTTCGACCACTGTGGTGAATCAGCCGGATGTCGCAACTTTCCATCAATAATTCTTTCATCTGCATGCCAAGTCAGGTGTCTTGCATCGGTTTCACTACGAAACATGCGCCTAAATCTCGGTATTATAGGAAAATACCATAAGACCTTGGCTGGAGACAATTTTTTCTTATATCGAGACAAACCGCATTTAGGGCACTCAGTTAACGATGCATATTCCTTTCGAAACAAAACGCAATCGTTTGGACAAGCATGTATTTTATCATAGCTCATGCCAATAGAGCACAACATTTTTTTGGCCTCATAGGTTCGATTGGGAAGAACATTATCTTCCGGTAGCATTTCTCTCAAAAGGGCCAACAACTCTGTGAAACTTTTATCCGACCATCCATTGCCCGCCTTTAAGTTGTACAACTTCAATACCGCAGACAGTCTTGTGAATTTAGTGCAACCTTGATAGAGCGGTTTCTCTGCATCGCTTACCAACCTCTCAAACATTTCGGGACAATCATGAAGATCTTCTACAACTGCTTCTGCAATCTCTTCGACTCGATCACAATCGTATGTTTCCGTGTCTTTGTCATCTGAAGCATAGGTTGTATTACTTTTCCTCGTCGGTTCAACATTCTCGTTAATTTTCTCACCATGATGTATCCAACACTTATAACTTCGATCAATTCCATTCATCAGTAAATGCGATTTCAACCCATCTGCGTCAACCCTACCAACATAACAACAACCCAAGCAAGGACATTTTATTCGATTGAGCTCTTCAGCGTCAGCGTGTTGAACAACAAACTTAACGAAATCCAATACCCCATTCTCGTACTCTTTGGACAATCGATCGGCATCCATCCATTTTTTATCCATGGTTTTCCTACTTATTAATCCTAACAGTTAGAAAGAATTTAACATTAGCATAACAAGTCCAAACTAAGAAATTCAAAGCAATTAACTTCATTAACAAAATTGCTTTGAATTTCGGTTCTTTAGAACAACAACCTCAAGAATTTACATTATTAACATTAACACTAACACTAACACTAACACTAACACTAACCTAACACTAACACTAACACTAACCTAAACTAAACTAAACTAAACAAACACATTATATAGCAATAGTTAACAATGTAGAAAAATGTTAACAAGAACAAACTATAATAGATGTTCTAAACTAACACTAACACTAACACTAACACTAACCTAACACTAACACTAACACTAACCTAAACTAAACTAAACAAACACATTATATAGCAATAGTTAACAATGTAGAAAAATGTTAACAAGAACAAACTAAACTAACACATTATATTGATTCTATTCCTATATCACCAAAAATGAAGTTAGCACATATTTTATTCTTATATCCAACAACAGTCCAACATTAGCAACAACATTAACAACATTAGCAACATTATCAACATTAGCAACAGTCCAACATTAGCAACAACATAAACAACATTATTATCAACATCAACAACAACATTATTATCAACATCAACAACAACATTATCAACATTATCAGCAACATTATCAACTGAAACTCTGAAACTCTGAAACTTCCAAACTGAAACTCTGAAACGTGTAAAATGTGTAATACTCTGAAACGTGTAAAATGTGTAATACATCAACAACAACATTATTATCAACATCAACAACAACATTATCAACAACAACATTATCAGCATACCTTATAAAATGTGTAATAATCTGAAACTCTTAAACTTCCAAACTGAGTGACGAAAACGCGAAATGAGAGAGGAACAGACGGTCACGGTGGAGTAAAGGTCGTCGGAGTCGCGAAACGAGGGAGGAACGGTGGACGACGGCGCGGTGGACGACGGCAAGGGTTTAGCTCAGGTTCGCAAGTATCCGTTCGCAACAGGGGAGGGAGAAGAAAGAGCGCAAAACTGAAAATGAAAACTGAGTATATTCATATATTTTAATTTTATTAGACCTTAGTCAGCGCTTTTCAACAAAGCGCTTTCTAAGGTGGCCCTTAGACAGCGCTTTAAAAGCGCTTTCTAAGATTGGCCTTAGACAGCGCTTTTGTTTTTATTTTTTTAAATATTTAAGACCTTAGACAGCGCTTTCCTTAAAAGCGCTGTCTAAGGTCTTATATTTTTTTTAAATTTAAAAGGCCTTAGACAGCGCTTTTAAGGAAAGCGCTGTCTAATATTTTCCATTAAATTTTTTTAAAAATTTAAAAGGCCTTAGACAGCGCTTTTCACTAAAGCGCTGTCTAAGGTCTTATATTTTTTTGCGCTTTTCCTTTATTAAATTAATAGATTCCGTGTTTTTGACCTATAGCAGCGCTTTTGTAATAAAGCGCTGTCTAAGGTGAGATGTTATAAGTCCTTTTTGTTGTAGTGTATTGTGTTGGTGGTTTAGTGTTCTTTCCTGCAGGTTTTAGTTGGGTCTGTTTTTGTTGGTTTGTGTAGGTGTTTTTATCTTGTGTTTGTGAGGGTTTGGGATACCCCTAGTATCCCTTTTGAATGAATCTTTTTGCTTATAAAAAAAAAACATCAGCATAAAAACAAGTGAGTCTATTTTAACAAACTCTTATAGGGTTTCTTAAATAGATCCACTTATTTTTATGGAAGTGTCTTTTAGTAAATTTTAACTAAAAATTAGTTAAACAAACTCTATTGTTCATGTTGCTAAAATAGATTATTTAAGTGAATTTACATTAATAAATTTTATATATATATATATATATATATATATATATATATATATATATATATATATATATATATATATATATATATATATATGAGAAATGATAACATACACCCAAAATTGATGGGCCCCACACAAAAATATACCATATCTATTTTCTTTCTATTTTTTTTCTTCATCTTTTTAATGTGGATCCCACCCAAAATTGATGAGCTCCACATAAAAATACACTAAGGTGTATGTTGCTAATGCATACCTACATGAGTGTGCATTAGCATAACCTTATATATATATATATAACTTTGTTCAGACAAAAACTGATGAGTAGGCGAAAAACATATATTTATAAATTTGATTGAAAATTTTCTATTGGTGAGACCGAGGCCTAAAAATTTTATAGCTGAATGTACATTTTTCATTATAAGCAAAATGATTAAATATGTGAAAATGTATAAGGATAATCAAAATATTTTTATACCATTTGTGTTTAACATTTTTTAACACGATAAACAAATATTCTTTTATAAACATTAAAAAATACATGCATTTTTTTTTATAAGCAAAATGGATTAAAAAAGCACTAGGGGTGCTTAACCCAAGTACAAACAATGAGGAGGAAGAGGAAAAACCTCCCAACAAAACAACCTACAACCAACGAAACCAACGAAACCAACAGACTAAACTACACAAGAAAAAGAGTGAAGTCATTATACCAATCCAACCAAGAAACTCTAGAATCAACCTTAAAAAAAGAGTGAAACCAATCCCATGAAAGCTTCTTGATAAGCTTCACTCCATTGAAATTAGATAAGAGAAGATTGCTAAAAAGAATCTCATTCCTACAATACCAAATGATCCAACAAGTAGTCAATACATGCATGATAATATGTTATGTTGTGTTTTCTAAATTCTAAAAGTTATTCTTCAAGTGGATTGAATTTTTCATTCAGAAGAGATTAACAACACTATTTATTACATGTTTGCCACTCTTTCCTATATAAATGAGTTTTTTCAAAATACACTCTTCTATTTAGCATTCTTTTTATTTAACTGACTTGAGCTTTAACTGTTGGAATTAGATTAACAACGATTAATCAAAACATACATGCTCAAGAAATTATAATATATAATTTAGACGTGGAAATCAAGCATGTATAAAATTGTAGGATCGAGAAATTGATTTTAGGAATACCTGGATCCATTGAGAAAAATGCCTTTGTAGTAACCCTAAAACCTGGAAGATGATGGCTTTGGTGGTTCTTCCTCAACCGGTTCTCCTTAGGCCTCGAATTCTCTTCAGATGGGGAGAAGAGATAATTGCTTGTTGTACGGTATATTGGGGACCATAGCCTATATATAGTGTGATGGCAAATTAGGGTTCTCATTATTCCCAAATGGGCCATCCTGACATCCACTCATATTTGAGCCCATACCAATTATTTAATTAATTAATTAATTAAATAATTCCTAAATAAAATCTAAATAGCCTTTTAACATTATTTGATCACATAATTTATTTAAGGTACTTTATTTGATAAAATAGCTAATATAATTATATAAATATATTTGGCCACATAATTATTGGAATATTAATATATTACTAAATTATTAAAATATTCCAACAATCTCCCACTTGGCCAATATATCTTAATAATTATATCATAATTCTTTAGGCGCGCATCTGAATGCTATTTATCTTTAGATTTCAACTTTACAATCTGGTCCACCTCATACATCAATAATGGGACCATCGCGGCTGTCGTCACTAACGTATAAAATGACGGAACCCCGACAACCACCACATCAACGTACTTGATGACATAGATCGATATGGATGTGTGGCATGGAAATTTCATGCAATGTGATCTCTGAATCATGCATATTTCCAAATGGTCCTACTGGAGTCTTTAGTGAGACCAAACTGGAGTTCCTTATGTGCAATTCAAAATTACAATATTTGCACATAACAAAAAAAACTTCATATTGTTATAACAATAGTACCTCATAAGTTTTTATTTCTGCAGAAAATTAAACATAACATAAAGTTTGTACCAAAATAAAACCAAAGGATAGAACATAGTAAATTAAGGAAAAAACTCCCACTAATCTAAGGCAATCTCAAAGCCAAGATCCATATGAGCAACATGCCCATGAAAAGCCTTATGTGCTAAACCTTTGGTTAGTAGATCAGCTAGCATTAAGTCTGTCCCTATATGTTCTATCAAAAATTTTTTCTCCTGAACTCTTTCTTTCACAACAAGATACTTGATATCAATAAATTTTGATTTTGTAGAACTCATATTGTTGTTAGAGTAGAGCACAGCTGCATTACTGTCACAATAAACCTGCAAGGGCCTTTCAATGCTCCAAACAATGCGTAGGCTTGTGACAAAGTTCCGCAGCCAAATAGCATGATTTGATGCCTCAAAGCAAGCCACAAACTCTGCTGCCATGGTGGAAGGAGCCACTAAAGTCTGTTTGGAAGACTTCCAAGAGACGGCTCTTCCAGCCAAGAGAAAGATGTAACCAGATGTGGAACGTCTGCTATCCGGGCATCTGGCAAAATCTGAGTCAGAATACCCAATGATCTCCAAGTTATCTGACTTATGATACGTGAGCACGAAGTCTCTTGTTCTCTTCAGGTAGCACATTACAAGCTTTACTGCTATCCAGTGCTGTTTACCAGGGTTGCGTAGATACCTACCAAGAACTCCTACAATGAATGCTAAGTCGGGACGGGTGCAAACTTGAGCATACATAAGACTTCCCACTGCTAAAGCATATGAAACCTTATGCATCTCTTGCTTTTCAAGATCCGTAGTGGGGAACTGTTTGAGACAAAACTTGTCTCCTTTAGCAACGGATGTGTCTCCTGGTTTACTATTTTTCATGGAGAATCTATCCAGAACTGTATCAATATAGCTCCTTTGTGACAATCCTAAAATACCTCTAGAACGGTCTCTAAGTATTTGAATTCCTAAGACAAAGGAGGCGTCCCCAAGATCTTTCATCTCAAATTTATTTGTGAGAAATCTCTTGGTTTCGTGTAATAATCCTATATTGTTGCTTGCCAAAAGGATATCATCTACATATAGTACCAAGAAAACGAATTTACTTCCACTGAACTTTTGGTATACACAGTTATCAACCGGATTAGCCTCAAAACCAAATGAGGATATTACTTGATGGAATTTGTAATACCATTGACGGGAAGCCTGTTTAAGGTCATAGATGGATTTCTTGAGTTTGCAAACCATAGACTTTGGGTCTCCTGACAAATTTTTCTGGTTGCATCTTATATATTGTCTCTTCAATGTTTCCATTTAGAAACACAGTCTTTACATCCATCTGATGCAACTCTAAATCAAAATGAGCTACCAATGCCATCATGATCCTAAGGGAGTCCTTCGAAGAAACTGGAGAGAAAGTCTCTTTATACTCAATTCCTTCCTTTTGAGTAAAGCTTTTTGCGACAAGACGAGCTTTATATCTCTCAATGTTACCCTTTGAATCCCTTTTGGTTTTAAATATCCATTTACAGCCAATGGGTTTCATTCCTTCAGGTAATTTAACGAGATCCCAAACATCATTGTCAGCCATTGACTTCATCTCATCCTTCATGGCATCAACCCACTTAAGAGAGTTTGGACTCCGCATAGCTTGACTAAAGTTTATAGGATCTTCCTTAGTCAAACCAATGTCATCCTCACGTTCCTGAAGAAATACAACATAATCATCTAAAATTGCACTCTTCCTCTCTCTAGTGGTGGTGCTTGATGAAGAAACTCATTATTGTCTTGTTCTTGAGGGATGTTAGGGATAACATCATTGTTAATTACAGGATCTATTTTTGGAACAAAGATAGGTACAAAGACTTGCTCATTGTGAGAAGCAGTTTCTTCATCAAAGACAACACTTTTTATGCTTCCTTCCCCTCCAAACTCTACATCCTCAAGGAATCTTGCATTTCCCGTTTCAAAAATTGTTCTAGTGATGGGATTGTAAAACTTGTACCCATAATAGCGTTCAGTGTATCCAATAAAATAATAGCTAACTGTCTTTGCATCCAACTTACCTTCATGAGGCTTATAAGGCCCCGCTTCAACTGGACATCCCCAAATGTGCAAGTGTCTAATGCTGGGTTATTTTCCTAGTCCAGAGCTCATAAGGGGTCTTAGCTACTACTTTACTAGGTACTCTATTACGAATATAAATTGCGGTCTTTAATGCTTCTCCCCAAATGGACTCTGGAAGAGAAGAATAACTAAACATACTTCTTACCATGTCCTTAAGAGTCCGGTTTCGTCGTTCTGCAACTCCATTCATGCTGAGTTTTCCCGGCATTGTGTGTTGCGGAACAATTCCACACTCATCGAGGAAAAGCGCAAAGGGTCCTGGACGTTGTTCCCCTGATCCATCATACCGACCATAGTATTCACCACCACGGTCAGATTTGACAGCTTTTATTTTCTTTCCAAGTTGAAGTTATACTTCAGATTTGAATGACTTGAACACGTCCAAAGATTAAGATTTCTCATGAATCAAATACAAGTAGCCATACCTCGAGTAATCATCTATGAACGTAATAAAATTCCGTTGTCCATTCCAAGAACCCGTAGGGAAAGGACCACATATATCGGTATGAATTAGTTCTAAGACATCCTTAGCTCTTTCAGCATGGAAATTCCTCTTGTTTGTCTGCTTACCCTTGATACACTGAATGCAGACTTAAAAGTCTGACAAATCAAGAGATCTAAGAATACCATCCGACATAAGCCTCTGAATTCTTTATTTAGATATATGTCCTAATCGCTTATGCCATAAAGTGGCTGAATTCTCATTTAATTTTTGTTTTGTACCAAGTGACTTTATTTGCATTATTTTGTTATAAGGACATTAAATATCAAGCATATAAAGATTATCATTCAAAGAACCGTAACCAACAATATTTGAATCATATGAGAGGCTAAATTTATTATTTCCAAATGAACAAGTATAACCTGATTTGTCCAAAATTGAAATAGAAATTAAATTTCGTCTAATAGACGGTGCAACAAAAGTCTCAATCAAATCCAAATGAAAACCGATCTTTAATAATAATCTAAAAGTCCTTATAGCCTCTATTGCAACTTTATTGCCATCGCCCACATAGATGAATCTTTCAACATCAATTGGCGGACGGCTCCACGGGCAACCCTGCATAGACATACTAATGTGAGTAGTAGCACCAGAATCTACCCACCAAGTATCCTTAGGTACATAAACTAAATTAATTTCAGAACAAACAAAAGTGAGAAAATTACCCTTCTTTTCACGCCATGCGGCATACTTGGAACACTCTTTCTTCATGTGTCCAACCTTTTTGCAAAAGAAGCAAGTGGTCTCCTTAGGTTGTTCCTTTTCCTTCTTATTTTGAGAAAAAATTCCTGCAGGTTTCTTTCTTTTATTTTGAGAACTGGTAGCCAAGTGAGCACTTTCAGTCTGAGCAGTAAAATTTGGAGCGGTAGCAGCGACAACTGGATCGATTGAAAAGAACAACAAACATACAACCTTAGTAGGCATGTCAAATAGACATGTACAATATTGTTTATATGTAAATTAAATAAGACCTAAACAAGATACCAAGAACACCATCAATTCTCAATCTTTGATTGCAAGAATTAACTGTAAGCGGTACTCTCACGCAATGATCAAATATTAGTAATAAGTCCTGTCAGTTAATGGACGTCTTTGACATCATTCATCAACCACATGGATAAACTTAATAATTACTACATATTTACCATCACAGGTATGCAATTATTCGGCCAAACTGTGTCTTCCTTTTGGCCGACCATAACAGTTCGTATGAATAATTACACACTACATCTTTTATAATTTTAATTGAATCAAATTTAAATAACAGAGGTTACTTTTGCAACTTGTTGTTTCAACTAACCCAATCAAAATTATTAGACAATTTTTTAATTTAATAAATTAAATGGGAAGGCCTTAAAATTTACACACTAAAATTGTATGTTTACTATGATGCTTAATAATCAAATGATTATCAAACTATCCTAATTATCGCATAATTAAGTCTGAAAAAATAAACACATAATTGTGTTTATGTCATGTATATACCAGTATAATAAACCGGTTGTACTCGAAGGGTGTTAAAAATTTCTAAATTAAATTAACACTCGAAAGAAAAAAAAAATCTTAATAAAATAAAATTAGTATTTAAATTTTCTTCACAATTAAAAAATTAAGTTGGATCCATAAAATAAAAAATTGATATAGTTAAACATTATCGATTCAACAAACAGTAACGAAATGAGATTTTCCCAAATCTCATTTGGTTACATATAATAATAACTAATTGTATCCAAAAACAACCGTATCAACTTTTTACACCAAATTCACAATGATACGTGTATATATAACTAATATTATAACAACCTCTAACACGTTTGAGATATTACCATAAATAAGACCATAGGGGTTAAGGAAAACCCCCATTTGGCTTAAATACAAACGCACAGAAGACAAAGAATACAAAATATAGTAAAACACGATCAATAAGAAAAAATAGGATTAACATTCCAAAACCCTTGGCGCTGATGAGAGGGGAAGGGAACCCTCATCATCCTGTTGTCTAAAAAACCACCTTACAGTAAACAATTTTCCCCCTTATGATAACAATAAAAAAAACTTAAACAATATATTTAAAAAAATGACATAATAATATATCATTAATAATTAATAATTTAATCACAACCTAAGCTCTGATACCATTTGTTAGAATTACATTAACAACGATTAATCAAAACATACATGCTCAAGAAATTATAATATATAATTTAGACGCGGAAATCAAGCATGTATAAAATTGGAGAATCGAGAAATTGATTTTAGGAATACCTGGATACATTGAGAAAAATGCCTTTGTAGTAACCCTGAAACCTGGAAGATGATGGCTTTGGTGGTTATTCCTCAACCGATACTCCTTAGGCCTCGAATTCTTTTCAGATGGGGAGAAGAGATACTTGTTTGTTGTACGGTATATTGGAGACCATAGCCTATATATAATGTGATGGCCAATTAGGGTTCCCATTATTCCTAAATGGATCATCCTGACATCCACTCATATTTGAGCCCATACCAATTATTTAATTAATTAATTAATTCCTAAATAAAATCTAAATAGACTTTTAACATTATTTGATCACATAATTTATTTAAGGCACTTTATTTGATAAAATAACCAATATAATTAAATAAATATATTTGGCCACATAATTATTGGAATATTAATATATTACTAAATTATTAAAATATTCCAACATTAACTTGATCGTTTTTTTAGGGGTTGTTCTTCAAATGTATTTTTTAGAGTTGATTTGTGGTAGTTTGTATGTTTCTGCTCTTTTTTTATTTTTTTTTCTATTCTATTTCTATAGCGCGGCTTCCTTGTTATATCTTATAATACATCTCCTGTCAACCCTACATCCTTACAAAATTATTTACTTATAAATAATTTGAAAGTCATGTTAGATCCTTAATTCCGAGGGTTCAATGTGAGAAAAATTTTTTAGTTTTGGAGTTTTTTTTATGAGCAATACGTTTTGTGAGAAACACACCACATATTAATTTAAAACATTAAAGTGATATGTGTGTGAATTATCTCACTTATAAATGTTTAAATTTTTACTTTTTTACTTAATGTGAGACTTCCCCACACTTTGTTTCTCAAACTTATTAACTCACATTTGTTTTTTCTCAACAAGTCATGTATATCAATGACTACATTTTAAAATTATATCTAACACCTTATTTATAAAAGATAGATTGAAGAGTGGAATGTTGAATTTATAAATTATCAATAACTATATTTTTTCTCAACAAGTGGAATTTGGATTTATAAAAGATAGAATTCATTTATCTAACACCTTAAGGTTTTAGGTTGAGACGTGGTGTCTCACTCTCTTGTGGTCATGGAGTATTAGCCTCATTGGTGCTCTCGACTCTCCCGAACTCCCCAACAATGGTATCGGAGCTATGGTTCGGCTTTGTGGAGAGCGGAATCTGGATCCGATGTTGGATCCTGTTATAAGATGTGGGTAACTCACACTTGTGGGGAGAATGTTGGGTGCCAGTATGTGTTAAGTATAACAAGTGTGAGTAATATGAGTAATAGTCTCACATTGGCTAGAAATGTGGAGACTTGAGCATTTATAAGTCGGAGAACCCATTACACCTATCACCTTAAGGTTTTAGGTGAATATGTGGTGTCTTTCTAAAATCACACATTACCTATGAATGAATGGAATGTTGAATTTATAATTGAGAGAACTCATTTATCTAACACTTTAAAGTTTTAAGTTGAGATGTGGTGTCTTTCTTTCTTGTGATCCTGAAACATTAGCCTCATCGATGCTCCTGATTCTCCTGAACTCTCCAGCAAATACTTTGTTGGCATTAAACAAATTGAATAATATTAGATAAGATATGTGGTGTCCTTCAAATTCAATATCACTTACCACCACTTTTCTTTATTTCTAATTTGAATCTTTTTACTCATAAAATAAGATCAATATATTTAATTCATAATTCTTAGACTTCATTCTACTTCATTTCACTCTAAAAAATTTCATTTCTCTGAAAAATTTCAGTTCACTTTTCTTATTTAACCTAATAAAAAGAAACTTAACAAAACTTAAAAGCAAAACAATTTATTTAGGTTTAAAAATAGCCAATGAAGTATAATTAATTAAAAAAAATATATAGTTAGTATATAGCTATATAGATGGGAGGTAACGGGGAACATAAAGTCGGTTGGATCACATGCATATCACATTCTTTTTATCTTTCACTCTTCTACTTCTCTTCTTTTGATACTGTGGCCAATGAATGTTTAAAGATAGAAAAAACAAAAAATAAAGTTGATATAGAGTGATTACTAACCAACAAAATATAAAAGAAAAGAAGAATGGTTAATTCCACATCCACATTCCATATTCCACAGTTTGAAGGCTGCTCCTATATACTCCTTAATCCAAGGGATTCATTCCATGACATGATGAACCACCTTCCCTTCTGGCTACATTGGTCCCACTACATCATCATCATCATTTCATGCAAACGAAATGACCCACCTTCTCTCACCTCCATAACTTTCTTAAAGTGGTAAAATAATACTACCTCCGTCCCACAATGAGTGATCCAGTTGACTTTTCACACAGATTAAGAAAAAATGAATAATTGAAGGAGAGAGAATGATATTTTTACTAAAGTACCCTTATGATGTATTGGGAATGATGAAAGTAATATTAATTAGAGGGTAAAATAGGAAAAGTTGCATTGGAAATTGAAATGGATCATATATTTTGGGACACCATTTTATTCCAAATGGGTCACTCATTGTGGAACGGAGGGAGTATTTCTGATATGCCAGCCAATAATGCATATATCACTGCACTATCTTCATCATAGCATCGATTTTCAGTAAAGAAGCAGCATAAATTATGGAGTATATATTCACTGAACTGAAAATTTATAGGGTTTTATTATTTTTATTATTATTGTGTTTCTGAAAATCATTTGCTGTTTTGTGTTTGATTGTTCCAACTGTCCAGTTTACTGGTACTTTGTTGTATATATATATGTAGATATTTTCATGTGGTATATAGGTAGAAAGTAGAGATACATTTGCCAACTAATTTTCCACTAAAGAATAACTTTTTTGGTGTAGACAATCATGTGTGATATAAAGTTGTTTTCTCTCCAAGTAATCAGATAGTGATAAGGCTCTCATTGTTAACCATGGAATGTTTTGCTCTTCTCATGAATCTATCGAAAATCTGTTAGGGAGAACAATATGTATAATTGGAAGAGTATATTTAGTTATCGGCCACACATATATATATGTGATTTTAAATGAGTTAATTTTGATTTAATGAATATTTAATGTTAGGATAATAATAGTCGTTAGAGCTTGATTTGGAGCAATGTTGCATTCCATGAGTTACTGTCCAAAACTAAAGTGTAGGCTAAAGGGTAAAAATTCGTAAAAAATATATGAGCTCTTTAGAGCATCTATAATAAGGAGAATTTAATTTTGATTGTTTGAGCTATTTGTGTGAGACCAAATTGCCACGATACATTTAAGCAACATCTGAGTAATTTAAACCAATTTTACTCGAGTAGTTATTTGAATAAACAATTTATGTGACCCAATCAATTTATATTTGGCCCCACCAATCATCAAAATTAATAGTATTATTTAATGGTAAGTAACACACTTTTCTGATTTGCTACGTGAAAAAACTTACACAAATATTTAAGCAACGAGAACACGCCACATGTATCTACTTTAATGATAAAAATGTTAAGTTTCAGAACTTATAAATTCTAGTGTGCATTAAGCAACTTTTATTGGATTTGCTCTTAGTATTCATTCTATTTCATGCACGTATAATATATATTTATATATTTTAATTTATGTTATTATATAATGATATATGTCTATCAATTTTTAAAAATAAATATTAATATTTAACTATTATGCATTTAATATAAATGTTTGTTTGATTCATAATCCAAAAATAAAATTTATGAAAAATTATTTAATATAAAAATTTTAAAATAATATATTATTTTATAATTTATTTATTTATTTTATTAGAAATACGGATATCATATACAAATATGGGTATTTTGTAGCGGATCTTATCTAAAAATTTAAAGGTGCGGTAAACCTTTTTTAAATTCATAAACGTGTATACTAACTTTTATGGATGTTTTTTTCTCTTAAAACAATATCAATTTTCTTACGTTCAATTATTGCATCAATTCTTAAAAACATATACAAATCAATTACTACTAAATAATTGGTAAGAGATTAACTTTTAAAATTGATAAAACATGGACAATAATTAACTATCAATTTCATATTTTATATTTGAAAAAAAAATATAATTATATCAAAACAATAAAATTAAATTAGTATAAAATTAATACAAATAAATATCTAATATCATAGCTAACATTAAAACTCTAAAATCAAATTAATCAAATTCTCCTAACACCAACAACGAAAAAAACTACTAAAATTTTAAGAACATTAGAACATGCGTAATTATGTAGTCTGCATAATAAATATATAATAAAAACTTAAAAATATGAATTATTAATAAATAAGGAAAAAAAAACCATTTCAATCTAATCCTTTTCTATTTAAAAATAGTTGATTTAAAAAAATATATAGTCAAATTCATTTAAGTAATTTATAATTAAAAAATATTTTAAGAACTAATTTATAAAAAATAAGAAATTTAATATAAATAAATAAATATTAAATCAATTTATTATATTCACAAAAAAAAATTATTAAACCATAAGAAATAAAAAAAAAATTATTAAACCATAAGAAATAAAACAACAAACTAATGTTAGAACATAATTGTAAGAAAAATAATACTAATAAAAGAATTTTTAAAACAATTACAATATATTAAAAAATATCAATTACTTTTGAAGAATTGAGGGGTGCAGTGGTACCCTCCGCTCCCTTGTTCCTCCGCCACCGTGGATATTTAAAAATATACATAGGGATATAAGTGTTAATGTTAGTGTCCAAACAGATAAGAACTCAGATACATAAATTTTTTTCAACTGCAAATATGAGATGGATATTATCGTACACTACCCAAATACTGTGAATTACCATCAATAATCACATTTATATCTTAATTCAATATTTATAGTAGTCTAATATCTTTCTCATATAGATGAATTCAATAAAAAAATAAAGTTATCAAGAAAAGATCGCCACCTTAAAGTTATTGAATTTTAGTGCTTGTTTGGATCAGACATAGACATTTTCAATTTATATTGGTTGAATCAGCATGTCCGATCTTATTTTCATAACCATGATAAAATCAATAGTGCACTTATTTAGTTTAAATTAAAATTGAAACTTAAATACTAGTTGCTTCTTAAAATATATGTGTCAATGGATTAAAAACATTTGTAGCAATGCTATTATCTCTGGGTCACTTTAAATTGTAATCAAATTATTTTGTAATATAGAAATGAAGGATCTTATCGAGTGTTTCTGGTTTTTGATTTGATTTTCTTATTGTCATGTATGGTGTTTCCTTTGTCACGTCCTTGTGTTGGGGTAGTTTTTGGGTATTAGCTCTATTTTCTTGTGGTAGAAAGGAACCTCTCTCCTTTGGTCTAAAAAATTGATCCTCAAAATCGGTTTAGGAGTGGGATGGTTAAGAAGGTCAGGTCTGGTTTTTACACCTCTTTTTGGGAGGATCCTTGGATATAAGGTATATCTCTTAAAGTTAGGTTTCATAGACTTTTTACCATTTCCCAGATTTAATGTGGTAAAATGAGCGAGTTAGGAAAGTGAGTATATGGTAGGATCACTTAGAACCTTAGGTGGAAGAGATCGTTCTTCGTTCATTAAGAATCATTGGTATCTAACTTATTTTAGTCCTTAGTCAGCTCTAGTTTAGTGAGGAGAATGAAATGTGGTTTTGAAAGCATAATATGAAAGGTATTTTTGCAATGGCTTCTGCTTACTTAGTCCAATCAGAGTCCGATAGCTCTATTTTCTCTAGGGTGGTGGTTTTCTCTTGGTAGCTTTTGTTGAACAGGTTTTCCTCTAGAGAGACTCTATTCAAGCGTAAAGTTTGTTGGAATAATATAGCAAGTGTGAGTAAGTGGGAAAATAGTCCCACATTAGATAGGAATGTGGTGACTTGAGCATTTATAAGTGGGAGAACCCACTCACCTATCACCTTAAGGTTTTAGGTGGACAATTGGTGTGTCTCTCACAAAGGTGCCTAGTCATACACTATGTATCAATGTTCCCTAGAAAAAACTCCCCCCAACAAAGTTATGGTTGGTCCGAATGATCTTTCCTGTGTGTTGTGTGAGGATTGGCTTGAATATGCCTATATTTATTTGTTACTTGTAGCTTAGGTTCTAGTGTGTGAATTTGGATCTTTAAGTGGTTTAGGTTACATGTGCCGTTTCTTATATGGAGCTTAAGATTATTTTTTAGACTTTTATATCTGTAGGAGCTAAGGTTAAGAGTATGCGAGATTTAGCTATGATTTGTCATGTTGTAGTGTAGACATATGGTTGGTGTGTAATGATGATATTTTTTGTGGTTCATCAACAAATGTGAAAGAAATGGAAGATAAGAGTATTTTTATAACTTAAAATTGGTTTCTAAGTAGATCTTTATTGAACTCAACATCTTTCTCTAATTTCCTTCAAAACCCTATAATGTGTCCAAACTAATAGTTATTCAAGGTTTTGAATGGTTTGTTGTTCCATCTTTGTGTTTCTAGTTGGACTGGTTTTTTGTTTCCTTTGTAAGGGTTTGCACCCCTTGTGCAGATGGCTTGTTCATTATATATATTAATTGCCTTCTGAAAGAAAAAAAAAAGAGTTTGACAAATGTGTTTAGTGGTTTTGATTTTGCCAGTGGCTCCCTGTTCTGTTGATGGTAGATTTAGTGGTCTGAACTCTAGTCGAATTTTCTGCTGGTGGTGCTTAGGTGAGTGGGTGCTCTTTCTAGAATATTCTTTGACTGCAATTTTGTTGTTGTTTTTTTTCGTCCTTTGTATTTTTTATCTGGTTGTGTTTCTTTTTCTTGTACAATTTGATGTTTATCTCTTCGTAGAATTTATTCCCACTTTTATATTATTATATTATTTGGTCGTAAAAAAATTAAATTTTGTAAATTATATATATATATATATATATATATATATATATATATATATATATATCATTTTTAAGTATTTAACATAAAATTTTAAAGTTTAAAAATATGAGGACTAAAGCTCCAACCTTGTTTTAGGCGAGGGCCAACCCATATTTTAGAGGTTAAATTATGAAGATGTAGCTGACAATCTACACTTGAATAGTTTACAACATTTCATTTTATATTAAATAACTTATAAGATTAGAAGGTTATAGAAGAAGTTGGTTTTAAGGTGAGTTTATTGATTGATGAATAAAATTAGGTAGTAGAAACAATTCCTAATATAAGAGGGACCGCATACTGTTGCCAAAAGTGTAACAAACATCCTATTATGGTCCGGGCTTCTTTGGTGTTGGCTTTATTTGCAGAACAAGAGTGAAGCTGTTATCACGTCCCACACAAAAAAAGTAAAGTGGAAGCATAAAACTTTTTCATTTTTAAAATAAAAGAGCATTTGTGTACAATTATGTAAGACAAAAGCGTACTGCGCCCTATTTTTTTTATGGTGGAGTTGGGGAGAATAACTTGAAAATTTAAATTTATGGTGGATTTTTATTTTAGCTTTTCAGAAAATACACATGAATATAAAGCAAAAGAAATAAAAAGTGAATTAGCAAAACTATCTATTACTTATTTATTTTGGCGATGTTATGAGTTATACTTATTGGAATAATATAAGTAAATATGAGTCCACAATATTCCCCTTTTTTATACTTGTACCGCCGTTGACATCTTTTTCAAGGGTCTTTCAAGGACATTTCGATACACCTCTTCCTGGGCATTGATTTCAACGAAACACCACTTCCTAGGCATTTCGATACAAGTAAGTCAGTCTCTTTTCTCAAATCAGGCTTTGATACCATTTGTTAGTGGGGAGTTCACAAAGATGCATAGTCCTACACTATATATCAATGTTCAAGGGACCAGCTTACTTGTACCGAAATGCCCAAGAAGTGGTGTTCCGTTGAAATCGACGCCCAGGAAGAGGTGCATCGAAATGCCCTTGAAAAATGTGTCAACGGCGATACAAGTATAAAAATGGGGAACATTGTGGACTCACACTTGAGGGGGAGTATTTGAATAATATAATCAAGTGTGAGTAAGTGGGGAAATAATCCTACATTTGATAGGAATGTGGTGACTTGAGCATTTATAAGTGGGAGAACCCACTCACCTATCACCTTAAAGTTTTAGGTGGACAAGTGGTGTGTCTCTCACAAAGGTACCTAGTCCTACACTATGTATCAATGTTCCCTAGTGTGAAACTCCCCCAACCATTCTTCTACTAAGATTTGCATGCAATTGAAAACTGATTGAGGGGTAAAATTTAAGGATTATCAGGGCAAAGATTTTTAAAGTTGCAAAAATGAGCTAAGCTTTATAGCAAGAGGATTAGGGTTGTTGAATTCAAATCTTATTGGACATCTATTTATGAAGATAGTTGTAGATATTTTTTATAAGCACAATATATTAAAACGGCATAAGAGGTGCACAACCCAAATAAACTGATCCAGTAGAAAATAACAAAACGGCAAAATTCGGAACGAACTAACCCAAAATCAAAGCCATATGATTTTGATCCGATTGTCCTAATTGATCATTATCTCTTTGTTAGATTGTGTCTCTAAAGGGTGTCCATGATATATGATTAGCTCTTAATTTGGAAATGAACATGCTTTGCAAGTGGATTGAGCATGGTCCTATCAAAAACACAAATTAAATAGATAAGAAAATGGAATAAGGATAAATAAATGAATCCTCAAAATAAAAAATTTGAACTAGTTACTAAAAATAATTGTTTTAAAATTTTGGTTTAATTGCAATTTTGGTTCTCCTGTTTTCATTTTTTTTGGGTTTTGATCCCCCTATTTTAAAATCAGGAATTTTTGCCCCTCCATTTTTAGTTTTTTTTTAATTTTGATCCTTCTATTTTAAAATCCAGAATTTCGATCCCTCTATTTTCATTTTTGTTTTGTTTTGGTCCCCTATTTTATGTTTTGTTTTGGATTTTAGTCCCCTTTTCAATTTGAAACTAATTTAATAGGGGGACCAAAAGTTTAAAAATATGAAATAAGAGGACCAAAATTTAAAAAAAATGAAAATCGAGGAACAAAATTTTCGGATTTTAAAATAGGGGGATCAAAACTCAAAAAAAATGAAAATAGAAAGATAAAAACTCCAAATTTTAAAATAGGGGAATCAAAACTAAAACAAAAAAAATAAGGGGACCAAAATTACAATTAAACCTAAAATTTTTGTTGTTGTTAAACAATTTGTCTTACAATAAAGTCCATGGACAATGTGAGAGCAATTATACTATTTATGCTGCTGAATTTTGGTACTGAAACATGAAATAACCCTTGAACCTTTAAAACAAACCCTTAAATGTGTTGAGATATAATCCTTAAAAATATTTTAAAATAATTTCTGAAACATCATTTATGAACAAAAACATAAAAGTATCTAAACAAAACAACAATATACCTCAATAAAAACATCATCATATCAAATAAAAACATCCACACTAACATAAACAATAACATTTATAAATAAAAAAAAAAAATTTACCTTAACAAAACAATAACATACCTCAACAAAAACAACAACATATCTGTTGAAACATTATGTCAATATTCAAATATAGGGAGATGAATTTGAAAAAGTTTCTTAAGTTAAGTCCAACATTGTGTGTTAGTTGAAAAAACTCTTTAATTCCACATTGATTAGGTGAGATATATTTCCTTCTTCACTTCATTATATAAGGAAATTCTCTATTTCATTTCAAAACACACAAAAAACTTATTTTGAGTTTTTCATTCCTTACTCTCATAACTCTGCGTCTTTCGAATTGTTGAAGCTTCAGTTTCTCGCCCTTTATTTCTACTCATTGATTTTTTCGAGTATTTTCTTAAATTCTCTATAGAGAATTATGTTAATTTCTCATCGTTTTAGTTGAGAAATTACAAGTATTAATTTTTTAATTCTCTTTAGAGAATTATTTGAATTTCTCTTGTTTGAGAAATTAGTTTGAGAGGTCAAATGACCATTATTGAATTCTCTTTTGAGAATTATTGAAATTTCTCTTGGTTTGAGAAATTAGTACGACTGGTCATTATACCAGATACTACGAGTGGTATTTATACCGGATTCGAATGGTCTTGGTACCGTCAGAGTATTTTTAGACCGATTATCTACCGTGCAAGTAGTAATCGTACAATATAGAACTGAGTTGTTTTATCCTGGAGACAATGTAGTAGTTCGACTGCTTTGCATAACTTTGGGCACTGCCGTGAAACGTTTTAAAGAGAGAGACCTAATCCGCGACTCGACCCTAAAATTTCTTCTGTATCTAATTTTCAAAACTGTGAAACAACAATTTTAAGATGTTTCAGACTGCCATGGCTACCTAAGAAATATTGGTACTTCTGCGGTGTTCTCTTTGACAAACCGTTCAAGTTTGAGAGAAGTCACTTCAAATGCTGATAACAAAATTTTCAATTTTTATAAAAAAATTTGCCAATGTTCTGACCAATGATATTCCAGTTGATCCTTATGGATTAACCAAGCAAATTAACGGTAAGTAATATGTGGATTCAGATGGAACACTTAATAATGTTGAAGCTAAATTTGCTGCACAGATTAAAGCGAATGATTTCCATCTTAGGAAAGAACTCGCCTTATGGAAAGAGAATGATTATCTCTACAAAATCATATTTTTATTGGACTCGTAGATGATCTGCAATACTGCAAAACAGGTTTGTGAGGCTCTGCAAAAGAAGTATGACACCGAGGAAGTTGGAATAAAGAAGTATGTCGTTAGCAGCTACCTAAAGTATCAGATGGTATAAATGAAAGGTGTATGGAGGCTCAATGTTATGAACTTCAAAAGATTTCTTATAAGATCACCACAAAAGGTATGTTTTTAGATAAACAATTTCAAATTATTTTTATTATTGACAAATTGCCCCTAGTTTCAAAGTTTGTAAATATTCTGCTTCACCACATAACAAAATAATTTTTAATTGAGAGTCTGATTATTCACCTTCGAGTTGAAGAATAATCTCAGAGACAAGATTAAAATGAAAAGTCATGGTTGTTTCAAACAACAAGAAATTCAGTGTAGTTCTGAAGTCATTTGGCAAATGATTAATGAATAAGAACATCAACATTGTGAATCGAATTAAGAATGAAAACCCTTTAAGGGCCCTAATTACTTCAATTGATAGGCAACAATCACCACCATAAAGAAATAACACTAGTGTTTTCTCTTGCTTCAACTGTGGAAAACCAAGTCATATGATTAAGAAATGAAAGATCGACTTTTAACCTTATGTTTCCCGTAATGCATAGGTTAACTTGATTGATGAGAAATTTATTGCTTTGATCACTAAAATTAACATGATTGGTGAATCTAATGGTTGGTGGATGGACACAGGCTCTTCTCGTCATGTCTGTTATGATCGTGCAATGTTTAAATATATATGAATGAGAAAGTGTTGTTTGGAGTTGTCCACACCATTAATGTTATCGGTATTGGAGAAGTGCCCACCTCTAAAAAAACTTTAATCTTGAAGGATGTCATGTATACTTCAGAGATTATAAAGAATTTTGTTTCCCTTTTCTTCTAAATAAGGCATGGTTTAGTCAGTCTATTGGGGTAGATTTGTATACAAACATTAAAAATGATATTTTTGTGAAATTACTATGTTTAAGACTTTTGTTAATGAAATTGAAATTTAATTTAGTAACAAGATTAACATACTTCGTAGTGATAGGGGAACTGGATATTGTTTCAATTTATTTAATGAATATTATAAACATGGAATTGTACATGAAATGAATGCACCATACTCTCCTGAAATGAATGGTAAAGCAAATAGAAAGAATAAAACTCTTACTGAACTTGTTGCAATTACGTTGAATTCAGGTGTTGCTCTTCACTGATGGGGGAGAAATTTGTTTACTGTTTGCTATATCCTGAATAGAGTTCCCAAGTCAAAAAGTAAGATCTCTCCTTATGAGATATTAAAGAAAAGACAACCAAACTTGTCTTATTTAAAAACTTGGGGTTGTCTGGCTTATTTCATAATTCTGGATCTGAAGTGAGTTAAACTCGCTAGTAGAGCCTATGAATGTGTATTTATAGGGTATAGGGAAAATAGTAAGGAATATAAGTTTTATGACCTAAATGCAAAAGTGATCATAGAATCAAATGCTGTTGAATTCTATGAAGACAAATTTCCTTTCAAATCGAGATATAGTGGGGGCACTCAATCAAGTCACATTGATGTGATAAGAAGTACAAAAAGCAATGACAATGTAGAAACATAACTTCGACGAAGTAAAAGAGTAAGATTTGTTAAAGACTATGTTCCCGATTATGCGTCTTATAATGTAGAAGAAGATCCAATAAATATTCAAGAAGCCTTGTCTTCTCTGGATGCAGATTTATGGCAAGAAGCTATTAATGATGAGATAGAATCTCTAGAATATAACAAGACATGGAACTTAGTAGACTTGACTCCTAGTTGCAAACCAATCGGTTGTAAATGGGTTTTGAAAATGAAACTAAAACCTGATGGAACTATTGATAAGTACATGGCTCGCATCATAGCCAAGGGTTTTAGACAAAGAGAAAACATAGATTTCTTCGACACTTTTTCTCCAGTCACTAGAATTACATCCATTAGGGTATTTATTTCAATAGAAATTATTTATAACTTAATAGTACACCAAATGGATGTTAATACAACTTTTTTAAATGGTGAATTATACTACTACAAAACGCGTAAACAACGACGCCATGCTCACAACGCTTCATCCCTACACCGTTGTGACATATTTAAACTAAGGCGCGGTTGTATTTTATTTGTTTATTGAATAAAAATTATCTGTATATAACAACGGTTGATAAACCAGCCGTGGTGATTATCTGTATATAACAACGGTTGATAAATCAACCATGGTGATACCTTCAAGCTTTCATGTGTTCAAACTTCAGCGCCATCATATATATTATTCCTTTTATGTTAAAGTGCGCCTTTACTTTTTTATTTACTTTTAATTAAAAAAATTAAAAGTTATGACTACGGTTGTTTATATACACCGTTGTGATATATTTTGTATTTTTTTTAATTTTTTATTCTAAAAATAACTCTGGCGCTTTAATATGAAATTTCATTATGAAAATAATATATCATAACGGTTTAAATTGTTGACCGTCGCAGTAGCTTTTCAATATTCTCCAAGCTAGCTAGTTTCATTGTCTCTTCAGTATCCTTTTTTCCATTGAAAATAGAAACCAGACGAAACGTTACACGATTTCAACCCTAAACCCTAACGTTCAATACTGTGAAACAATACTCGATTTCAACCAAAGCTTGCATCATCAGTATCCATTTGTTGTCATTTTCATCATCATCGTCACGATCGTGAAGAAAATAAAAGGTTACGCACATACCAACACCGTCGTCATCATCGTCACCATCGAGAAGGAAGATAACAACAACACTGTCGTTGTCGTAAGGAAGGAAGACAACAACAACACCAACACCAACATCGTTTACTTCGTCGTCACGTTTAGGGTACGTAAAATATTTTCCCCATGAAACTACAGTAAACTCTTTTGCCATTTTTGTTCATGTTGTTGTTGTTGTTTTTGAACTTAGATGTCGACCTTCTCGAGTTCTTCATCAGAAACCAGCAAAGAAACTCAAACAAATGAAAGGTTAGCCAATGAAACTCAAACAACTGAAAGTCAAACGAAAATATCACAAAGAGGTGTCACAATGATGCCCCAATTCACATCAGTCCGCAACTCATCTGGTGTAAAATTCCGATCGAGTTTGATTCGCACTACAGATTAGTGGATTGTCCACATTACGCTACTTTTAGGAGTTATGTTGCGTTCCTTGCACGTAGCAAAGTCAGTATACTGATTGATGATTGGAGAGAAGTGGATGTTAATTTCAAAGATAGCATATGGACAGACGTTAAGGTATTTCACTATAATTTTCATATATTTGATATCACTACCTATAGTTTCTAATTCATACTTATATATTGATTTAATGTAGTTGAATTTTGAGTTTACCGATGACTCAAAATTGAAAAGAAAGTGGATAACTTATGCCGGTGTTCGTTGAAGGGGATTTAAGTCACGGCTCACGGCTGACTACATTACGAAGCCTAAGAGCGGTCTTCAACCTCCATGGATTCGGTATAGTCTTTTATCGAAGAAGGTGTGGCACAAGTTTGCGAAGAAACGCCGTTCTGAGGAATTCAAGGTTAGTACTAGTCTTATGTAACCTATAATGTTATGCTAATGAGTTATAGATACTAATCATACACATTTTTCACTATGTTAATAACAGGCTAAAAGCGAAGTAGGAATTCAGAACAAGGCAAAAAACATGTACCCCTATAGATTGTCTCGTGGGGGTTACAGGAAACTTGAGAAGAGGATCCTGCAGGAAAAACTATAAGAATGAGGAGATGGTGACATTCCATCTCCACCTTCAAGACATGAGAAATGGAAGAGGGATCGATTAAGACCTAATGGAGAGTACACCTCTGAGGCTTCAAGAGTAGTTGCTGAGAAAATTGTAAGTATATGTTTTGTTTAAATGCGTTTGCTTATGTAAGTTGCTCATGAGTTGTTATTTAAATGTGTTTGCTTATGTAAGTTGCTCATGTTGTGTGGGATAATTTGGTTGTGGCGGCCCGTGAAGGTACATTTGTTCCGGAAGCACGACATGACATATTAGTCGAAGCTATCGGAACAGCTGAGCATGGAGGCCGTGTCCGTGGTGTTGGAAATGGTGTCGGCTTGAGGTCATACTTTGGATCTCAAAGAAGAAGCACCGAAACCACTTAATTTCTTGCTCAACGACTAAAGATTGAGAATGTTGAGAAGCAATTGGCGGAACAAAGGAGGCTGTTTGAAGAGGAGAGGGAAAAAAGGGAGAAAGAAGTGGAAAGGTTACAAGAGTTGTATTCGGTATGTGTCGTAAATCGCGCTTATTTTTGTATGTTATATATTGTATGTTCTAATTGAATATATTGTGCTTATTTTTGTTTTATGTTCTAATTGAATGTTATGATGTAGAGATTAAGTGAAAGCCTCGAACAACGAACTAATGAAGATCATCGTTGCGTTGGTGATGATCAAACTCCAAGTAAAAGTGTCGTAAATCACGCTTCTACAAAAGGGAGTAATTGTACAGCCCCTCCCCCTGTAGATAACCGCAATGGGATATTGGAGCCTAGTCCAAATGAAATAACAAGTTTATACTTGTCCATTTCAACAACAGACTTTGCGCAAGCTCTCCCGCTAGAACATTGCCCTAAATTGGATTTAGTGTATTACACTCCTGAAGATGTGAGGGATTTTCTCGCAGGATATAAGTGGCTTGACATATCTATTTTTCAAGTTTGGTGCACGTAAGTATATAGTCGAATATACATGTCATTATAGAACATTATAATTTTTTGTATTTTCTCCCTTAATTTATTCATTTTCTTTGACCATTTAGGTACATTCACCGTGTTTGTATAGAATTGAATAAATCAAGTACCTATGGAATCTTGGACCCAAGTTTTATTGCTTTGGCGTATAATGATAAAAATATCAGAGAAAATTACTTGAAAAGCCGGCTAAATGACGGAGGAAAAGAATGTTACCTTGTACCATTCCTATGTAGGTTAGTATTGTTGTAATTTATTTCTATATTCTATATTTAGTTTTGTTTTAGTAACAACTAATAATAATATATATATATATATATATATATATATATATATATATATATATATATATATATATTCTCGTGTTCATTCAGTGGTCATTGGCAATTGATCGTAATATCGTTTAGGACAAATACGGTGACATTACTGTGTTCCTTGCACGATCCACTCCACAAACCAATGAAAGATCTTGTATTAACGTAAGTGTCTTTGTTTAATATCATTTTCTTTGGCATTAATTGTAATTATTTTATCATATAATATGTTTAATTCAATTTTCAATGTGCAGTATTGTGGAGAAAGTTAATATATTGAATAATGTTAGAAAAAAGCCCACATACCTTGCTCCTAAAGTAAGTGGTCCGATTACCTGTTTATTTCATTTATATTCATGCATGTGTGGTTGTATTCATGTTTTTATATTCATGTAATTTGCAGACGAGGAAACAACGCGGGAGTTATGAGTGTGGGTATTTTATCATGAAACACATGTTAAACATTGTCCTTGTCGGCACTGTTGATTCATAGGATACGGTAATATATGCCATAAAATGTTTACATATATTAATATATAAGTTGACTATTGAATTATTATCATGCATGATCTTCAATTTTTTGCTCTTATGTAGATGTTTAACGACGAAACCCCATTTCCCATTGAGGACTTTGTGGATCTTCGTAAACATTGGGCATATATCCACAATGCGCTTAAGGGTTCTGCTCCTGCTTTTTGATATATCAGCAACATTTTTTTATGCACATATTTTTTGCTTTTGATGCACATAATGTGAACCATAGTTTTGGCTTTTGATGCACATAATGAAATCAATAATATTGGCTTTTGATTTAAACAATGTTAGCAGTTTAATTCTCGGATTCATTTAGCTTTTGATGTAAATTTCTTTTGACGTAAATTCTCTGATTCATTTATAAGGATAAAATATAGGAAGAATTGTGTTTGATGCACATATTGTGTTTGTATGTAAACAGAAGTTGTTTTGACAGGATAAATTATAGGAATAATTTGATAAGAAGATAAATTTTATATTTAAAACAGGCTGTTTTTGGCAGCGGTTATAAACCTATCCGTAGTTGTATGTCAAACGCTAATATAAATAAAAAATGTTGTTGCTGAGAATCGAACCAGATCACAGTTTAGTTATATCACAACGGTTGACTAAACTAACCGTCGTGAAATGGTGCGTGCATACTGGAATACAACAACGGTCCCTGGACCGTCATTGTACGTACCTCATATACAACAACGCCTTCGTCCCCATCATTATATGTCATTTCCAACCGTTGTTAAATGGGTTTTTTGTAGTAGTGTTAGAAGATGAAATCTATATGGAACAAACGAAAGGGTTTGTGATCCATGGACAAGAAAACAAGGTCTGTAAGTTAGACAAGTCTCTGTATGGACTAAAACAAGCACCTAAGCAATGGCATGAAAAGTTTGATAACTTAAGGATATTGAATGGGTACAAAGTGAATGAAAGTGACAAATGCATTTATTACAAATATGAGAAACGCATATGCACTATGATATGTCTTTATGTAGACGATCTACTAATATTTAGATCAAATATTCAGACCATTAATGATGTGAAATCATTGTTGTGTAACAACTTTGATATGAAAGACTTCGAAGAAGAAAGCGTGATCCTTGATATCAAGATCAAGAGATCCGAACAAGGAATTTCTTTGGATAAATCACACTATGTGGGGAAGATCTTAAAGAAATATAAATACTCTAACTATAAACCTGCATGCACACCATATGATCCAAGTGTGAAACTGTTTAAGAACACTGGTGAAAATGTCAAACAAACAGAATATGCGAGCATCATTGGCAGTCTTAGGTATGCCACTGATTGTACTAGACCCGACATTGTATATGTCGTAGGATTGTTGTGCAGAATTACGAGTAGACCGAGTAATGAGAACTTGCAAGTTATTGAGCGAGTCATGAGGTACCTTAAAAGGACCATGGATCTCAGCCTACATTACCAGAAGTTTCCTACTATATTAGAAGGGTACAGTGATGCAGATTGGAACACCTTATCAGATGATTCCAAACCTATTAGTGGCTATATATTTAGTATAAATGGAAGAGCTGTATCTTGGAAATCAAAGAAACAAACTATCTTGGCTCAGTCCACAATGGAGTCTGAGATGATAACACTAGCCACAAACAGTAAAGAAGCAAGTTGGTTAAGAAGCTTGATACCAGAGATCCCTTTATAGAAAAAACCTATGCCAGTTGTGTTGATCCACTGTGATAGTACCACGACTATTGCAAAAATTAAGAACCGTTATTATAATGGTAAAAAACATAAAATAAGAAGAAAGCACAACACTGTCAGAGAGTTTATCACTAAAGGAACTGTAAGAGTGGGTCACGTACGCACTGATGAAAACTTAGTAAATCCTTTGAGTAAAGGATTAGCTAGAGAGAAAGTCCATAACACATCCTAGAAGATGGGACTAATGCCTATAAAGAAATGAGTTGATCATGCAAGTGAAGCATGAGTCCTGAAGTAATAAGAGGATGAGATAATAAAATCTCTTAATGAGATATATACTCTTGTATGGAAGATATTTGTTGACCTTTGAAGAAGTTCAATCATCCATGTACTCTAAGGACATGAATGAAAGAAAGGAGCATAAACCATCTTCTGTTGGTGAAGGTTTGTATGTTATGGGGAAATTCTTAAAGAAATAAGGTAGGTTTGAGAAGGAGAATGGTAAAGTTCCACCGAATTCTTATGGTGCTAATACTCATGTAATTAGATGTTATCATTGTAAGAAGGAGGGTCATATAACAAAGGTGAGACCTAATCGATCGAATAAACATGGTGGAAAGGATAATGGTAATGAAGCCATTATGCAAGATGATTATAAATCATTTGATGTCTTGGTGGTTTCAAGAAGTGTTGAAATCAGTAATAGGGGGTGTTTTTATCATCTCCACAGGGATTGGCGATATTAGATGCGTGTCGTTCAATAGTTACACTGTTTTAAGTTCAAGAGTTTCAAATGGTTCTCAATTTCATTTAACATCAATTAGTAGCAAAGAGTAATTTTTTTACAAAGAGGTTGAAAGTCTTTTATAAAAGCATGTCAAGGGTAGGTTTCGCTAATCCTTGTCACATATATCCGATTAATCAAGCATATGAACTCAGTTTCTGACCAATACAACCACGTATCCTCCCGACCAAGTTTATGTCTAAAGCAAAGTCGTGAGTATCGTTGTTTAGACCATCAGATGATGTCTCACGCTAACAATCTAAACAACAATCGTTAAGATCAACACAAAGAGAATAGCAAATCCCAAATCTATGTCTAGAGTTTGGTTTTTAAGAGATGAATTTATTAGGTCATGATTTGTAGAATCTATGTCTAGAGCAATACAAATCACACATAAAGCATTAAGAGAAAATAACTTCATCTATATTGATCAAAGACTTTGTTCATACACAAAAGATCAAAAGCAATACATATAATTAGGATCAACTACATCTAACCTCAACATTGAGTGTTTAGCTACACATTCTCATGGTAGCCTAGATGACAAGTTTCAAGAGGAGATGAATGAACATCCACGTCGAATAATCGAGAATGGATTTGACTTCAACTTCTCAAAGTGAAATTCCACTCTTAGATGATCAAAATGCAGAAACTATGGTTTTTGGGTGAAAATGAGAAAAAAGAATCTTTTACAAGCAAAGTGAAAATCTATTTATACACACCAGAATTCTGCAGCATTCGCACTGCGAGTGAATCATTCGCACTGCCAATGAGAGAAAATGGCACCTTAAGTGCCTCTGAGACTTAAACCGCCCCAGGCTGATATCGTGGGTTCACACTACGAACCATCCATTTGCACAGCGAATCATTCGCTAGCTCATTCACACAGCGAACCAACCAGCGAGCCAGAACTTTCAAAATCCATTACTCTCTACCACCATTCGCTAGAACCTTCGCACTGCGAGACAACCAGTGAGCCTTCGCTAGGAGTTCGCTGTGCGAACTTTAGGTTATTTTCCAAGTGGAACTCTCTGCCACCATTCGCTAGAACCTTCGCACTGCGAGACAACCAGCGAGCCTTCGCTAGGAGTTCACAGTTCGAACTTTAGGTTATTTTCCAAGTGGAACTCTCTGCCACCATTCGCTGGAACCTTCGCTGACGTTCGCAGTTTCAAATTCCATGGCAACTTGCATCCACTCATTGTGTCTCACAAACTTGATCACTTCATGCCTATTCCTGCACACTAGTACACAAATTACAAGCACCACAAGTGTATTCCATTGTATGCACAACAACACAATTCACCACTTAAATCAACAAATTACACATGGAAAGTAATGAAAAATGCCAAGTATTGCATACTAATATATAACATGTTTGACATCTAACAAACTCTCCCCAACTAACTCTTTGTTTGTCCTCAAGCAAAGTATGCCTCTCAAGAGGATTTGCTCGCGCATTCAATTCAACCCAAGACATGATAAACGGCTCAACTAAACAACAATCACAACAATGCAACAATTACACACTTCAAGAACCTACAATGTAAAAGAACTTGAATCTTAAACAACTTTCAAACATTGTTTCAAGAGACAACTAACTCATCATGCACATACCATCTAACACTCCTCTTCGAAAAAGGATTGAAGGAAAACGTGCATACACGCACGAGACAATTACACTCAAATGACAAATGATGCAAATACTAAGCAATTCATACAATATCTCAATGATCACAAAAGAAATCATGGAAGCAAAAGATCACTAAGGACTTCAAGGTTGTAGCTTGGTCGGGTAAACAAAAAAGAGGATATTTCTAACGGCCATTGAAACGAAATTGTCGATGCAAAAGAACATTCACTAAACACAATATTCACACATCTCAACTTCATTCACCAATTTTTTTTTCATCAGGCCCTCTCAAACTACCATGCACAATTATTGAATCTATTTTTTTTTCATTCAAGCAAGCATTTTCTCATTTGTACACACATATTCACAACTCTTCTCTTTTCATGCTTGCTTGAATTTTTTCAAAATTTTTAGTAATGCACCCATCTTCTTTTCATTCTCCCAACTTATTTTCGACTCAACCTAAAGTGAATGTTCCTTGCTTTTCAAGGCAAGGAAGTCAACTTAAACAACAGTTTCAAGGTTCAAGAAGAAAACATTTTAGAAGCTCTTAAAAATTCAATGATGAACTCGACTTTTCAAATATGTACAATCCACATTTCATCACTAAAAGAGATCTAACAAATTTGGGCACAAAGGGGCTAACAAATTCCCGCTCCTCACGGGTAAATTACTATATGGAAATGGTTGTGCTTAATTTCAACAAGTGCCTTGATCACTTCTAATACTTCCACAAAATCACAAACATCACAAGATAAGGCATGAATTAAAAGTATAAAACAACATTTATCATCAATCCTTAGCATATAGTAAAACTTGGAGGCTTCTCACTTTAGTGATTTTTGAACCTAAATGACACAAGCATTCAAAGAGAGTTGTGACATGAAACAACATTTTCATTTGCACCAAGAAAGAAAGTTCTGATACACTCTAAATTCTCAAACTAGGTAACTATGTACCTTGTCACAACAATATGCTTAAAGTACTACTATCATAGCCATCCCATCTTGGAGGAATCTTCTTTTAAAATAAAGAGTCACCGACCTAAAATTCCCCAAGTTTCATCACCAAAAGAAGGAAATATTAAATCCTCACAAGCATACCACATAACACATATAAACAATTTGAAAAGCTGCACATTCATCAATGACGAATTCAACTCTTACTACTATAACTAAAACCGAAATATTAGTAAAAGTGAACACAAAATTTTTTGAAACAACTAATATTACTCTTAATAATAATAATAATGTGCATGGTGTAGAAACACCTACATAGTCAAAAAGTACCTCAAGGGTACAAGTACATCAATATCCAAAATATCCCACCAAGTGGATAAAATACACTAGTAAAAGCTGGAAAAAACTGAATACAAGAAAACTTCACTTTGGTGACCAAAGGAAGTACAAAAGTCTGGAAACCACAAAATCAGTCCCCATCGGACTCTGTCTCGAAGACCTCGGTCACCTGATCATCATCCTCTCCCTCACCAGAACCAGAAACCTCCACATCCTCGCCATCTCCCTCCTCGTCAGCATCATCACCAGCAGGACCAGCAACATCCTCTCCCCCTCCGAATACTGGCCTGGCCTCAGGCCAACCAGCGTGCGCGAGGAACTGCTCCCTCGACATCAAAGACTGCTCTGCAGCGGGATCACGAATATGCAGCTGAAGTACCTGCATAGAATCATATAAGTCCAACATGGCGCGCTGAGAAGCGGCCATCCAGTCCCAGTTATACTGGAAAATTTCCTGCTGATAAGGATAGAAATTATGTGACCCAAAAGTATCTCCCCCACTTGTATTGGCCTCAGCACCAGCACCTGAGGACTCAGCTTTAACCCCTTTAGGTTTGCAGAATTTGTCGACGTATCGATCATCGATAGTCGACATAATGGTAACCTGACACCGCGAAGGCAGCACCACACCAGCTTCAGCACACAATGTCATGATCAGACAAGGAAATGCGAGAGGGGAATTCTTCCTAGAAGCGTTACCTCCTAAACCACTCTCCACAATTGCCCTTATCTCATCGGCAATTATTCTCGCGACATCAATCTCCACATTGGTTAGGATGCTATGGACTAAGTGAGCAAGGAGAATCGGGACTGTTGAGGAATGCGACTTTGGTTTTATATTGGTGACAACCAAAAGCAATACCAGCTGGGCCAAAGGCAGCATGTCCTCCCGGTGATACCTGACAGCAACCCCAGAATGGTTGAACTTAACACTCTTACCTGGGCACAACAGATCGCTGGTCATTTGGGTGATATCACGGTTACGGTTAAGATTCTTATGGTATGCATCCTCCTCACTGGCACGTAATGGTAGAGGGTTTCCAAGAACCAAACTTATTGTCCTTCGATCAAATCTCACTATTTTTCCCCCAACCATAGTTGTCCAACTAAAAAGATCGCCCTCATCCGGGAGGGCGTTTGCATAGAACTCCCGGACTATCTCCACATTATACCACTCAAGAGGAGTTATCAGCCAATCCCATTTTTTGCATTTAAGAGGGCAGCTACAGCACGATAACTCCCTTGATCATTCAAATTAAACCGCTTCTCTGCTAGAATGGTCCTTTTTTCCAAAACCAAGTATCTTTCAGTCTGTCTGGGACTTTTGAACCGAGTATCATCAAAATGGATCGGCACCTGTCTTGATGTAGTTGCTTTCCTCTTCTTGGCAAGATTAGTCTTTGGACCCATCTGGACATATCACAAACAAAACCACACAAAACACCAAGACAGTTCATTAGAGATTAGAAATCAAACAATATCAGAACTGAACTTCATATTTAAACCTTACAACAGAATTTAAACCCTAACTTCCTCATTGTTTCTAATGCTCACTACAACCCTAACAATTTCAGAAAGCACAAGAAAAGAGATTCAAACCTGGAGTGGAGTAAGGCAATGGATGGAGAAAACACTAGAGATATGGTAAGCAAAAAGCACGTGAGAGAGAAAGAGGACTTGAGAGTTTTTTTTTTCCTTTGAATGAGTGAGGCAATTGGGACTAGGGTTTTTTCCCTTGGTCTTCAGCCACTCAAATGGGTCTTGGGCCTATGTGCAGGCCCACCCCCTTAATTAAACCCCACTTTTTATGAGGTGGCAGCAAAAACATAAGGTCTGGCTTGCTGGGTTCGCAGTGCGAATGCTGGCGAACGCTCGCCCCAGACTCGCAGTGCGAAGCAGCCAGCGAATGAGACAGTTTTGCACATTTTTGTGTTTCTGTCTTGCTGCTGCAATGCCTCTCATTCAAATATGTAAAATCACTTAAAACAACAAATAAAAGCAAAAATACTTACAATGTTGGGGTGCCTCCCAACAAGCGCTTGTTTAACGTCGGCTAAGCTCGACGGTCCACCGCAACCTCAAGGATCGCGAAAAGGAACAACGGCGGGATTCCGCTCGAAATCACCTCCAAGATACACTTTCAATCTTTGACCATTAATAGTCCAATTCTCCTTTGACGTTGTGTCTTCAATTACAATTGCTCCATACGGCTTGATTTCTCGAATCCGAAATGGACCCGACCATTTAGACCTCAATTTTCCTGGAAACAATTTCAACCGAGAATTGAAGAGTAGGACTAGCTGTCACACTTCAAACTGTTTGATCACAATTTTCCTTTCATGGTAAGTCTTGACACGCTCTTTATACAGCTTATTGGAATCATACGCTTGGAGGCGCAATTCATCTAATTCGTGCAACTGAATTTTTCTTTTGTCACCGCTAAGAGTTGGATCAAAGTTTAAAAATTTCAAGGCCCAAAACGCCTTATGTTCCAACTCAACCGGTAAATGGCAATTCTTACCGTAGACAATTTTAAAAGGAGTGAGATCAATCGGAGCCTTAAAAGCCGTCGGATAAGCCCACAAAGCATCATCAAGTTTATTTGCCCGATCTTTCCTTGAGGCTGAAACAGTTTTTTCTAAAATTCGTTTTATTTCTCGATTCGATACCTCCGCTTGCCCATTAGCCTGAGGATGATATGGTGTTGCAACCTTGTGCTTAACACCATATTGCTCCAGAGCTTTTTCAAGTTGAGTGTTGCAGAAGTGGGATCCTCCGTCACTTATCAACACTCGTGGAGTACCAAAACGAGCAAAAATGTTTCTTTCAAAAACTTTACTACGGTTTTTCCATCGGCTTTAGCACATGCTATCACCTCAACCCATTTAGAAACGTAATCCACAGCGACCAAAATGTATTCGTTAGAAAATGACGATGGGAATGGTCCGACAAAGTCGATCCCCCAACAATCAAAAACTTCAATTTCTAACATATTTTGCAAAGGCATTTCATGCCGCTGTGAAATTCCTCCACTTCTCTGGCATTTGTCACAACTTTGGGCATGCGCATGCACATCTTTGAATAACGAAGGCCAATAAAAGCCCGATTGAAGGACTTTTGTTGCCGTTCTTAACCCATTGAAATGTCCTCCATATGGAGAGTTGTGACAATGCCACAGTATGTTCGTGGCTTCCTCTACCGACACACACCTTCTCAAGAGGTTGTCGACACCAAGTTTAAACAAAGGACTTGGCATCCGACAAAAATTTTCTTCTTTGATGGTGCGTTAGACCATCCGGTATCAGTCCGGTGGCTTTGTGGTTAGCCATGTCGGCGAACCATGGTCTAACTTGCACCCTAAACAATTTTTCATCAGGAAACTCCTCTTTAACTTCACATTCCTTCTTGGTCACGTCAATGTTTACCAGGAGGAATAAGTGATCCGCCACCAAATTCTCGGATCCTTTCTTGTCACGAATTTTGAGATCAAATTCTTGTAACAAAAGGATCCAACGAATTAGCCTCTGCTTAGAATCAGGCTTGGTGAGCAGATACCTTATAGCCGTGTGGTCCGTGTAAACGATGACTCGCGATCCAATCAAATAGGAACAAAATTTTTCCAACGCATACACTATCGCAAGCAACTCTTTCTCAGTTGTTGCATAGTTAATTTGAGCTTGGTTTAAAACTTTGCTCACATAGTGTATCCCGTGAAAAACTTTCGTTTTCCTCTGACCCAAAACAGCCCCCACCGAATAATCACTTGCATCACACATTAGTTCAAAATCCAATTTCCAGTTAGGTGCAATGATTATCGGTGAGGTAGTTAAACTTTTTTTCAAAAAATTAAATGCAAACATGCAAGATTCGTCAAAGTCAAAAATCTTACCTTGGATGAGCAAGTTGCTCAATGGCTTTGCTACCTTTGCGAAGTCCTTGATGAACCGCCGGTAGAATCCTGCATGTCCGAGAAAGCTCCTTATGCCTTTTACATTCAATGGTGGTGGCAATTTCTCAATAACGTCCACCTTGGCTTTATCCACTTCAATGCCCTTTGAAGAAACTTTGTGACCGAGCACAATTCCTTCGTTCACCATGAAGTTGCATTTTTCCCAATTTAGTACCAAATTGGTTTCCACACACCGTTCCAACACTGTATCCAAATTTTTCAAACAAATATCGAACGATTGTCCAAAAACCGAGAAATCGTCCATAAAAACCTCAATGGTCTTTTCGATCAAATCCGAGAATATCGCTTGCATACACCGTTGAAAAGTCTCTGGTGCATTACATAACCCAAACGGCATCCTCCTATAAGCGAAGATTCCAAAAGGACATGTAAAAGCGGTTTTTTCATGATTCTCCGGGTTCACAATAATTTGGTTGTAACCCGAATAACCATCCAAAAAATAGTAGAATTGTTGACCGGAAAGCCTTTCGAGCATTTGATCCAAAAACGGGAGAGGGAAATGATCTTTCCGCGTAGCTTTGTTTAGCCTACGGTAATCTATGCACATTCTCCACCCGGTCACAGTTTTTGTTGGAATGAGCTCATTTTTCTCGTTTCGGATCACCGTTAATCCGCCTTTTTTCAGTACCACATGCACCGAACTAACCTAAGGGCTGTCAGAGATGGGGTAAATCATTCCAGCATCTAACATTTTTACCACTTCCTTCCTCACCACCTCTTTCATGATAGGATTTAAGCGGCGTTGCGGTTGAGCAACCGATTTAAAATCTTCCTCCATAAATATTCGATGCATGCAATATGAAGGGCTTATGCCTTTGAGATCGGACAAAGGTCCATCCCATTGCATCCTGATTTTTTCTCAACACTTGAATTAGACGGCTCTCCTCGTTTTCAGATATAATACTGCTTATGATAACCGGTTTATTACCACCGTCATCGAGAAAAGCATACTTCAAGGTTGAAGGCAACACCTTCAGTTCAAGCTCGGATTTTTCATCATTCACCACTTTTTTTAGAATTTCCTCTTCATACTCCCAAGGTTGCAATTCTTCTAAAGCTTCAAGCTCCAACAAACACTCCTCAAGAGCTTGCTCTTCTTCAACTGAGAATACTTCCAAGGAATCATCCAAAGCTCTTTGTAAAGGGGTAATGACATGAATTTACTTTGTGACATCAATAATTACTTCCTCTGTTGCATCAATTCTGAAACAATCACCTTTATCTTTCTTGTGCTTCATGGCATCAAAGAGATTGAAACACACCTCCTCATCTTAGACTCTCACTTTCATGAGACCATCATCCATGTCAATTGCCATTCTAGCAGTTTTCATGAAAGGCCTTCCAAGAATCAATGGAGCGTCCTCATCCTCCTCCATTTCAATGACCACGAAGTCTATCGGAAATAAAAATTTGTCCACTTTGACCAACACATCTTCCGCTACACCGTGAGGACGGGTAGTGGATTTGTCTACGAGTTGCAACGTCATTTGAGTGGACCTCAATTCCATGTGTCCTAACCGTTTCACAATCGACAAAGGTATCAAATTGATACTAGAGCCCAAATCAATCAATTAGTTGCCCACATAGATATTTCCTATAGTAACCGACAAGGTGACTCGTCCCGAATCACATTCTTTCCTCGGGAGAGTACGTTGAATGATAGCGCTACAGCTAGCATCTACCATGATGGTCTCTTGATCCGTATACCTCTTCTTTTTCGTGAGAATATCCTTCATAAATTTCGCATATTTAGGCATTTGCTCCAAAGCCTCGGAAAATGGGATATTTATTTGTAATTGTTTGAAAATATCCATAAACCAAGAGTAGTGCCTCGCACTATCTTTCTTGGTAGGAGCATGAGGATATGGTAAATGTTGGATCGGAATATTGTTCACCGGTTCTTTTCCCTTCCTAGTTCTCTTCACTTTTTCTTCTCTCTCTCTTTTTTTCTCATCCTCACTTTTTTCCTTCTCATTTTCAACTAAAACACCCTCAACATTTTTTTCTACTTCAATCTCATCACTATCTTTTTCTTTTTCAACTACAACCTCCTCCTCCACTACACTTTCACCTACACCCATGTCAATCTCTCTTCCACTTCTTGTTAGAATTTCCTTACAATCTTTAGGATTTGGAAGAGTATTTGCCGTAAAGTGCCTTTTTTGTTGGTCGGCCAATTGTTTTGATAATTGCCCGACTTGTGTTTCAAGATTCCTTATGGCCGCATCGGTATTCTTCTGATTGGATATTGCCATTTGCATAAATTGCGTGAGAGTGTCTTCCATCTTCGTATTTCCAACGGGAGCTTACGGAGGTTGAGTGTAATTTTGGTATTGTTGACGGTTTGATGGTCCAGCTTCTTGTGGTCTCCACGGTTGTTGATAACCTTGGTTAGCCCGTTGTTGGTAACCTTGGTTGCCTTGTTGATACGGAGGTCGGGGTTGCTATCCTTGATTTCCAGCATAGTTTACCTCCTCCACAACTGGAGGACAATATCCGGTCGGACGGTCGCCTCGACAAAGTTCACAAACCAAGACTTGTACATTTTTACTCGAGGAGTCATGAATTTCTTTAAATTGTTGAGGAAGTTTAGACATTTGTTTCGTCAACAACTCAACCTGTTGGGATAATAACTTGTTCTGCACAAGTATAGCATCGTTTGTTCCCAATTCTAAAACTCCAGGAGTCCGTTGAGAAGATCCACGGTTATGACTACCTTGATGGTCATTCAAGGCCATCTTATCAATAATGGCTGTGGCTTTTGCAGCGGTTTTGCTTAGCAAGGATCCACCAGCGGTGGCATCCAACAAGGTTTTATGCACAAGTTGAAGTCCATTTCGAAATATATGAATTTGTGACAATTCATCAAAACCATGGCCCTTGCACTTTCTCAACATCGATTTGAATCTCTCCCAAGCTTCATTGAGAGATTCATTGGCTCCTTGTGTGAACACCGCGATGGCGGTCTTTGCCTCCATAAACCGAGTGTGTGGGAAAAATCTCTCCAAAAATTTCTCTTCCAGTGCATTCCAGTCCGTCATTATGGCTGTTGACTGATCAAGGTACCATTCCTTGGCCTTCCCAATGAGGGAATGCGGGAATAGTCTCTTAAACAAAGACTCCTCTTCAGCCTCGAGCGCACCAGTCGCTCCCGCGATTTTATAGAATTTCGTCAGATGGGTAAAAGGATCTTCATGATCCATACCCGTAAATGGACTTTGATATAGCAGTTGGAGAATACCGGTCTTCATTTCGGAATGACGACCGTTCTGTGCATGGCGAGCAAACTGTGTGTTGTGTCTCAGACTGTTAGTGCAAGGTCTAGAAGCAGGTGGTGGTGGTGGTGGATCTGCCTCCATAACTGGAAGTATCTGTGGAAATGGTGGTGGTGTAGAAGTACTTTCCTCTTGTTCTCGCTTTTGTCTTGCTAGCTGCCTCCTTCGTCTAGTTCGGCTGTTGATCCTACGGGCGGTTCTCTCAATCTCAGGATCGAAAAGAAGTTGGTCCGCCGGTAGTTTCCCTCGCATAAAACAAAGTCTGCACACTAAACAAAACAAATTAACAAGTTCGAGAAAAAGTTAACAAGCTTAAAACAACACAACTATTGCAATGCTTGCAATATCACTGAACAATCCCCAGCAACGACGCCATTTTGTTGAAATCAGTAATAGGGGGTGTTTTTATCGTCTCCATAGGGATTGGCGATATTAGATGCTTGCCGTTCAATAGTTACACTGTTTTAAGTTCAAGAGTTTCAAATGGTTCTAAATTTCGTTTAACATCAATTAGTAGCAAAGAGTAATTTTTTTACAAAGAGGTTGAAAGGTTTTTATAAAAGCATGTCAAGGGTAGGTTTCACTAATCCTTTTCACATATATCCGATTAATCAAGCATATGAACTCAGTTTCCGACCAATACAACTGCGTATCCTCCCGACTAAGTTTATGTCTAAAGCAAAGTCGTGAGTATCGTTGTTTAGACCGTCAGATGATGTCTCACGCTAACAATCTAAACAACAATCGTTAAGATCAACACAAAGAGAATAGAAAATCCAAAATCTATGTCTAGAGTTTGTTTTTTAAGAAATGAATTTATTAGGTCACGATTTGTAGAATCTATATCTAGAGCAATACAAATCACACATAAAGCATTAAGAGAAAATAACTTCATCTATATTGATCAAAGACTTTGTTCATACACAAAAGATCAAAAGCAATACATATAATCAGGATCAACTACATCTAACCTCAACATTGAGTGTTTAGCTACACATTCTCATGGTAGCCTGGATGACAAGTTTCAATAGGAGATGAATGAACATCCACGTCGAATAATCGAGAATGGATGTGACTTCAGCTTCTCAAAGTGAAATTCCACTCTTAGATGATCAAAATGCAGAAACTATGGTTTTTGGGTGAAAATGAGCAAAAAGAAGCTTTTACAAGCAAAGTGAAAATCTATTTATACACACCAGAATTCTGCAGCATTCGCACTGCGAGTGAATTATTTGCACTCCGAATGAGAGAAAATGGCACCTTAAGTGCCTCTGAGACTTAAACCGCCCCAGGCTGATATCGTGGGTTCGCACTGCGAACCATCCATTCGCACAGCGAATCATTCGCTAGCTCATTCGCACAGCAAACCAACCAACGAGCTAGAACTTTCAAAATCCATTACTCTCTACCACCATTCGCTAGAACCTTCGCACTGCGAGACAACCAGCGAGCCTTCGCTAGGAGTTCGCAGTGCGAACTTTAGGTTATTTTCCAAGTGGAACTCTCTGCCACGATTCGCTAGAACCTTCGCACTGCGAGACAACCAGCAAGCCTTCTCTAGGAGTTCGCAGTGCGAACTTTAGGTTATTTTCCAAGTGGAACTCTCTACCACCATTCGCTGGAACCTTCGCTGACATTCGCAGTTTCAAATTCCATGACAAATTGCATCCACTCATTGTGTCTCAAAAACTTGATCACTTCATGCCTATTCCTGCACACTAGCACACAAATTACAAGCACCACAAGTGTATTCCATTGTATGCACAACAACACAATTCACCACTTAAATCAACAAATTACACATAGAAAGTAATGAAAAATGCCAAGTATTGCATACTAATATATAACATGTTTGACATCTAACAAGAAGCAACTCTAGAAATGAGTGGGTTATAGATTCAGGTTGTACTTGGCACATGGCTTCAAACAAGGAAGTGTTTGACGAATTATGTGATCAAGATGGTGGATCAGTGTTGTTGTGAAATAATAAACCCTGCAAGAATTTAGGAATTGGATCTGTCAAATTCAAGCTCCATGATGAGTCAATAAGGCTATTGAGTGATGTCAAGTATGTACCTGATCTTAAGAGGAATTTGATTTTTCTTGATGAATTTGACAAAAAAGGATATTTTTCAAAGGAGAGTAAAGTATCCTAAGGGTAATGAAGGGGTTGAAGGAAGTCTTGAGATGCATGACGAAACAAGGCTTGTATACCCTTGGGGCTGAGGTTGTAAGTGGTTCAGCATATGTGGCATCCACAAAACCTGTGTCGAAGACTTAGTTATGGCACAAGAGACTTGGCCATGTTAGTGAAAGAGGCCTTTTCGAATTGTTGAAACAAAATCTGTTGTGTGGTGAAAAGGTCGAAAAAATTGATTTTTGTGAACCTTGTGTATTTGGTAAATCTTATAGGGGGAAGTTTCACAAAGGTAAATAAAGAACACATGGATCCCTTGCAATAAGGCTTTCAACAACTATTATGTTGCGTCTGGTATTGCAAGGCACATAACTATTGCATATACTTCCCAACAAAATAGTTTGGATGAAAGGTTTAATCAAACCATTCTAGAAAGAGTAAGATGCATGTTGGCTAGTTTAGAATTAAAGAATGTGTTTTGGGCAGAAGCTGCTATGACTGCAGCATACCTAATAAATAGGTGTCTTTTGACTGCCTTGGGAATGAAGACAACTGAAGAAGCCTGGTTAGGGTATCCACCTAGTCTCGAATGACTTAGAGTATTTGGTAGTTTATCCTAGGCTCACATTAGGCAAGATAAGGTCGAACCTAGAGCTCTAAGATGTATGTTCCTTGGATACCTTGAAGGAGTCAAAGATTATAGGTTGTGGTGCCTAGAGCCAGGTCATAGGAGGTGTATCACAAGTCGAGATGTAGATTTCAATGAAGTTGAGATGGCTTTCAAGAAACCTAATGACGTTGGTCGAAGTTTGAAGATCTCTTAAGATCTAGAACAAGAAGAGGTTCATGTTGAAGTGAAGCATAGTGATGCTAAATTGCATAACCCAACTGAAGTCGAAGATGAAACACAAGTTGCTGATGAAGTTAAGGAGATTGATAATGACTACCTGCTGGCAAGAGACAGGTTAAGAAAAGTCATCAAGGTGTCGCGACGCGAAAAATACCCAAGCGCATCACACGTTCGATGATACAAAAGAGCCGCCACCAAAATTTATTTATTCCAAAAGGAAAAGGAAAATATCGATAAAACCCATGGAAAAGAGAAACGGGTAAGGGATTCGGTTATGCGAGGGGAAGGTATTTGCACACCTCACATTTGTTGTACTCAACATGAACCGTTTTGACTGTTCTTTGCTTGGATGGATTTTATCATCTAAAGATTACTTGCGAAAGGGGAAAAATAAATTTTAGATTAGCGTGCCCGCCAAGGATTTGAACCATCGTGCCTATGTATTCTCATAGTGCAATGAGAAAATCAGAGTTCCGTAGTTCGTTGTAGAAAATACAGACGTGTTGGTTGCTTTTAAGGAACACTTATAATTGTATCCTAGAAGTGTGTAGACGTTACCTGATTTGATCCATGTTCGGATGCTCCAAGCTTTCAGTATGATTGTTGTAGCTCCAGTTTTAGTGATGCGACAACTACCGCTTTTAACACTACTTTATAATTTTTGTATTTATCCTATGAAGCTTAAAAGGAAGGGGAAGATATCTTAAACTAACCCTGCATGCAAGTGTTTTCTTTAACAAATGCGAAGAGATCTGGAATCGGGGTTTGGTTATACAAGGGGAAGCTATTAACACCCATAGTATCTATAGTAATCTATAGGAACCTTCGTTTGCGTATATCTTCTACTGTTTGAAATATTTCTTAAGTTTATCTGTTGTTGATTGGGGAAAGTTTCTCCTTTGGGAGGACTGAGGAAATGTTTTTGTTGGTTTTGGGTTTTCTATTGTTTTTGGGAAAGTGCTTGACCTAAGATTTTGATTTGTGTGCTCGCTAAGACTTCGCAATCTTATGCCTACGTATTCTCGTAAAGAGATTTGGGAAATCAGAGCAATCGTAGTTCCTCCTATTCTATGGGAGGAAATTTGGTGTCTTGTTCAAAGCCCAAGATTGAAGCTAAAAGAGTGTTTGTGTCTTGTTTAAAGCCCAATATTGAATCTAAAAGTTGACTGAGAGAGAATTTGTCATCTCTAAAGGGAGATATGTAACACCCCATTTTTAATTATTTAATCGTCGTGTTATTTTCTGTTGTCTGGCCTTGTCAGGGGGGGTGTGTGCGTGGTTGGGTGCGTAGGCGTGTGGTCCTTAGTGAGAGGGTAGATTAGAGGTGTCGAGAGTAATTTTGGAGTATGAGTAGTAATAGTATTATTATTATTATTATTATTAATATTATCACTGGTATTATTATGATTATTATGTGAATAAAATTACTAGCAATATTAATATTTTTGTTAAACTAAAAATCTGATTTAGTTAAGTGGATAGTGGGCTAGTGGAGAAAATAAGGGTAGGTTAGTGATTAAACAGAAATTAGTAAGGGTTAGTGGGGAGGTTAATCAAAACAAAACAGTTTTCACGTAAGAACGAGAAAGAGCTAGGGAAGGAAGAACAAGGGTGCTAGGGCAAGGTTTCTTCACCAATTCTCGCAGAATTTTATCAGTAATTCAGGTAAGGGGGAGAATGAATTCTCTAATGGGTGATAATGACATGAAAAGGTAGTGAGGAGTCCTTATCCTAGTAGAAATTTTGTATGTATGTTCTGTATGTGCATTTTGAATTTTGTTGTGAATGTGTTATTGTTGACTTGGTATGGATTGGGTGATAATTCTATAAAAATTGTGTTGTACTGTCATGGATTGTGAATAGGAAAACATGTTGTTGTTGTTATGGTGATACGAACATTGGTGTACATGGTTGATTTCGGGGTAAACTGAAATCATAAAGTTACGGTGTTAGGAATACTTGATAATGTAGTAATTACAAGGCTGGAATATAATGTGAGATGATAGTTTTAAAATCAATGCAGAGTAATTTTTAGGGCTGAATGTAGAACGTAGGCGTGAGGCAGTGGAGACGAGAGCAGAATTCTAAATTCTGCTTAGAACACGTATGACGATCGTGAGACTAGGGAGACGGCCGACATGGGTGTGACGACCATAATGGGTGCGTGACGACCGTCACAGGATTAATTGTGTGTGACGAGGGTCATGGGAGTGTGGCGACCGTCACACTGTGCAGTCTGGAATTTTATTTACTTTCCTTCTGTGCTGTGTTTGCAGTGAATTTCTTTTCTGTTGCTTAGCTTAAGGGGGGATTAGAACATATGTCAGCAATTAATGTCCATACATAGAATGAGTAATAAAAATGGAATTTAGGAAAATAATCGGGTACTTAGTTGATTAATACAGTTTGGATTATTTCTTTGGTGTGTTAATGAATTGAATGCAAGAATATTGGTGCTGGTGCATATTATGGCGACTATGCACTTCAGGTGTGATCAGGAGGATCGTGTGCATATGCGTTACTATTACACATGTGTCTATATGCATAATTGTGTCATGCATTTCATGGTGTTGGTGGGATAAATCATTGCTCAGGAGGAGTGTATGTGATTCATCCGTACTCTGATATGGAGAATGGTGGGGATATATCATTGCCAAGTAGGGGTGTATGTGATCTATCCAGGTTCGATTGAATGAACCGTGATGTTGATACCACATGCATTGTGTCTAATGTTGAGTCGCATTGCATCATTATTGATATGTGTTATTTGTATGGTGATGATTTGTGGACCAGTGGGTCGTAATTCGTATGATTGTGTGTGAATACCTACTCTTATCATGTATTGTTCACCTCTAAGTATTGAATGTAATTCTCACCCCTTTGTTGTTGTGGTGTCTGTGCTTCTTCGGAAGTACAGATAATCCAGGTACTTAGGTTGCTGGAGTGCGTGTTGCTTGTTCGAGTCGTAGGAGTCGCTCTGATACGTAACACGGGAATTGTGGGGATTTCAATCATTTGTTATTTGTCATTTTTTTTGTTACGTATCTTGTTTTTGATTAATTTCTGATGAACCACGATTTTATGTGGAGTTTCTTGAAGTTGTTGGCATGTGGCCGTGAAATGGATAAATAAATTATGTCCGCTGTTTATTTCATTTAATAAAAGGAGTTTTGATGTTGGTTATATGAATGTGGCATCCTACTTTATTTTTGGTGCAAAACCTCTTATTATTTCATAGAATTTTGTGTATTTTTTTATAAATGGGAAAGTGGGATGTTACAATTGGTATCAGAGCAGGTCGGTCCGTCCGGCCAGGTGTAGTAGTAGAGTATGTCCTTAGAATAGGTGTCGATTGTGTGTTCTGACCATATGTTGATTGTTGATCAGTATGGCAGGAAGGAATGATGATGCTCTGGCTGCTGCGATGCAAGCTATGGCACAAGCAGTAGAGAACACTAATCAGGCTGGAGGTGCTCAGTTTCGTGACTTAGCACAGTTCCAGAGCAACAAGCCGCCTACTTATGAGGGAGGTATCTTGGATCCAGAGGCTGCACAAAAGTGGTTGAAGGTTGTGGAGAAGATCTTCAGGACCATGGAGTGCATCGATGCTCAGAAGGTATGGTTTGGTATTCATATGCTGGAAGGGGAAGCTGAGGCCTGGTGGGACAATAGTCGTCAGAGATTGGAAGCTGCGGGTACTGAGATTACTTGGGCAGTGTTTCAAGCTGAGTTTCTGGAAAAGTATTTTCCGGAAGACATTCGTAGTGCAAAGGAGGTTGAATTTTTGGAGCTAAGGCAGGGTGATAAGACAGTTGCTGAATATGCTGCTCGGTTTGAAGAGTTGGTTCAGTATTGTGCTCATTATAATACTGAGGAAGCCATGACCTCGAAGTGCTTGAAGTTTGAGAATGGGCTGCGTCCCGAGATCAAATTGGGCATTGCTTGTCAGAAGATAAGAAATTATCCAGAGCTGGTAAGCAGAAGCAAAATTTATGACAATGATAACAAAGCCAGAATTGCTCATTACAAGGCTGTGAATGAGAAGAAGGGTAAGCAGAGATTTGGAGGTACTCCTTACAGTGCTCCAGCTGGTAAGGGGAAACATAAAACTGATGCGGGGAAGAAACCAAAGGAGAAAGGAGTATGTTCTGATACTCTCAAGTGCTTCCGATGTGGTGGCGCGGGTCACCGTGCTAACAATAGCCCGAATGAGGTGAAGAAGTGTTTCAAGTGTGGTAAACCGGGTCATGTTATAGCAGATTGCAGAGCCACTATGCCTACTTGTTATAATTGTGGAGAGAAGGGTCACATCAGCACTCACTGTGAGAAGCCGAAGAAGTCTCAGGCGTCTCAGACTGGTGGGAAGGTGTTTGCCTTGGTGAGAGCTCAATCCACCGATGAAGAGCGTTCCGTCAAAGGTACTTGCTTTATTAATGATATTCCTTTGATCGCTATCATTGACACGGGTGCAACACACTCGTTTATTTCTGTTGACTGTGTGAAGAGATTAGGGATCGTGCCATCCACTCTAGAGCAGAGGATGACGATTAAAACTCCATCTATTGGTTCCGTGGTTACTTCTTTGGTGTGTTTGAAGTGTCCGCTGACCATGTTTGGTAGAGATTTCAGAGTGGACTTGATTTGTTTGCCACTCGGTAATCTCGATGTTATTTTGGGGATGAACTGGTTGGAGTTCAACCGAGTTTATATTGATTGCTTCAGGAAGACGTTACTGTTTCTTACTCCGGAAGAGGAAGCATTAATGGATTCGCTATCTAGCAGGGAGTTGAGGGCATTGTTGGAGGATGAGGCAAAGCTATTTGCAGTATTTACCTCGTTGTCTGTTGAAAGCAAGACTTCAGTTAATGAGTTACCAGTAGTGAATGAGTTTCCTGAAGTGTTTCCAGACGACATCACAGAATTGCCTCCGACAAGGGAAGTTGAATTCAATATTGATCTTGTACCAGGTACCAGACCTATCTCTATGGCACCATATAGGATGTCTGCATCAGAGTTGGCAGAGTTGAAATCTCAGGTCAGAGAATTACTCGATAAGCAGTTTATTAGACCAAGTGTGTCATCGTGGGGAGCTCCAGTGTTATTGGTGAAAAAGAAGGATGGCAGTATGCGTCTGTGCAATGATTATCGTCAGTTGAATAAAGTGACCATTAAGAATAAGTATCCACTTCCAAGGATTGATGACTTAATGGATCAGCTGGTAGGAGCTCGTGTTTTCAGCAAGAATGATTTGAGGTCGGGCTACCATCAGATTAGAGTAAAGGAATGTGATGTTCAGAAGACTGCTTTCAGAACTTGCTACGGACATTACGAATATGCAGTGATTCCTTTCGGAGTATCTAATGCACCGGGTGTGTTTATGGAGTATATGAATCGTATCTTCCACTCTTATTTGGATCAGTTTATTGTGGTATTTATCGATGATATACTGATTTATTCTAAGTCCGACGAAGATCATGCAAGGCACTTGAGAATTGCATTACAGGTGTTGAAAGATAATAAATTGTTTGCAAAGTTCTCGAAGTGTGAATTCTAGTTGAAGACTATGAGTTTCTTGGGACATGTTATTTCTGGTGATGGTATAGTGGTGGATCCATCTAAGGTACGTGCAGTACTCCAATGGGAAGCTCCGAAGACAGCGACGGAGATTAGAAGCCTTTTGGGTTTGGCAAGTTACTATAGAAGATTCATTGAATGGTTTTCTAAATTGGCCTTGCCATTGACTCAGCTAACCAGGAAGAATCAAGCTTTTGTTTGGGATGCTGCCTGTGAGGAAAGTTTTGAGGAACTGAAGAAGAAATTGACTACAGCACCAGCGTTAATTTTACCAAGTCCAAATGATTCTTTCGTAGTGTATTGTGATGCGTCTAAGATGGGTTTAGGCGGTGTGTTAATGCAAGATGGCAAGGTAGTGGCTTATGCTTCACGGCAATTGAGGGTGCATGAGAGGAACTATCCTACTCATGATCTTGAATTAGCTGCAGTGGTATTTGTGTTAAAAATCTGGAGGCATTACTTGTATGGATCAAGATTTGAAGTATTCAGTGATCACAAGAGTCTGAAGTATCTATTCGATCAGAAAGAGTTGAATATGAGGCAGAGAAGATGGTTAGAGTTCTTGAAAGACTATGACTTTAATTTGAGTTACCATCCGGGAAAAGCTAATGTTGTGGCAGATGCTCTGAGTCAAAAGACAATCCATATGTCTGCGTTAATGGTGAAGGAAATGGAATTGATTAAACAGTTCAAAGATTTGAGTATGGTGTGTGAAACTACACCAAAAAGTATTAGATTGGGTATGTTGAAAGTGAATAATGACTTTTTAGATGTAATTAAGGAAAACCAGAAACTTGATGTGAAGCTGGTGGACTTGATGCCTACAGGAGGAGATGATCCTGATAGTGACTTTAAAGTGGATAATGTTGGTGTGTTGAGATTCTGGGGCAGAATTTGTGTGCCGGATAATGTGAAATTGAAAAATACAATCCTAGAGGAAAGTCATCGAAGTAGCTTGAGTATTCATCCGGGAGCCACAAAGATGTACCATGATTTGAAGAAGTTGTTTTGGTGGTCCGGTATGAAGAAGGACATAGCTCAGTTTGTCTATGCTTGCTTGACATGTCAGAAGTCGAAAGTGAAGCACCAGAAGCCTTCGGGATTAATGCAACCATTAGAAATTCTGGAATGGAAATGAGACAGTATTGCTATGGATTTTGTTACTGGTTTGCCAAATACGACGAGAGGCTTTGATGCTATTTGGGTAGTGGTGGATCGACTTACGAAATCCGCTCATTTTATACCAATTAACATTAGTTGCCCGTTGTCAAAGCTGGCGGAGATTTATATCAGAATAATTGTGAAGTTACATGGTGTTCCGTCGAGCATAGTGTCGGATAGAGATCCGAGGTTTACTTCAGAATTTTGGAAGAGCCTGTAGGAAGCCTTGGGTTCTAAATTGAAGTTGGGCTCGGCTTATCATCCACAGACCGATGGTCAGTCAGAGAGGATTATTCAGTCATTGGAGGATTTACTGAGAGCCTGTGTATTGGAAAAAGGTGGTGCGTGGGATACTCATTTGCCATTGATTGAGTTCACGTATAATAACAGTCACCATTCTAGCATTGGGATGGCACCTTTCGAAGCTTTGTATGGTAGGAGGTGTAGGACACCTCTGTGTTGGTATGAAACAGGTGAGAATGTGGTACTTGGACTAGAAATTGTGCAACAGACTACTAAGACAATTCAGATGATCCGCGAGAAGATGAAAACGTCTCAGAGTAGACAGAAAAGTTATCATGATAATCGGAAGAAAGACTTGGAATTCAATGAAGGGGATCACGTGTTCCTGAGAGTTAACCCAGTGACCGGTGTTGGGCGTGCATTGAAATCAAAGAAGCTGGATCCTAAGTTTATTAGGCCGTATCAGATTTTGCAAAGGGTGGGCGCAGTTACATATAGGGTGGCGTTGCCGCCTGAACTTTTGAACTTGCATGACGTGTTTCATGTGTCGCAACTTCGGAAGTATGTATCTGATCCATCTCATGTTATCCAGAGGGATGAGGTGCAGATTAAAGATAATCTCACGGTGGAGGCGATGCCAATAAGGATCAAGGATCGCAAGATGAAGCAACTCAGAGGAAAGGAGATTCCTTTGGTGAGAGTAGCTTGGGGAGGAGCTGCTGGGGGAAGTGTTACCTGGGAGCTGGAGAGCAGGATGCGAGAGTCGTATCCGGAGCTATTTCCATCAGGTACATTTTCGAGGACAAAAATAATTTAAGTGGGGGAGAGTTGTAACACCCCATTTTTAATTATTTAATCGTCGTGTTATTTTCCGTTGTCTGGCCTTGTTAGGGGGGGTGTGCGTGGTTGGGCACGTAGGCGTGTGGTCCTTAGTGAGAGGGTGGATTAGAGGTGTCGAGAGTAATTTTGGAGTATGAGTAGTAATAGTATTATTATTATTATTATTATTATTATTATTATTATTATTATTATTATCACTGGTATTATTATGATTATTATGTGAATAAAATTACTAGCAATATTATTATTTTTGTTAAACTAAAAATCTGATTTAGTTAAGTGGATAGTGGGCTAGTGGAGAAAATAAGGGTAGGTTAGTGATTAAACAGAAATTAGTAAGGGTTAGTGGGGAGGTTAATCAAAACAAAAAAGTTTTCACGTAAGAACGAGAAAGAGCTAGGGAAGGAAGAACAAGGGTGCTAGGGCAAGGTTTCTTCACCAATTCTCGCTGAATTTTATCAGTAATTCAGGAAAGGGGGAGAATGAATTCTCTAATGGGTGATAATGACATGAGAAGGTAGTGAGGAGTCCTTATCCTCGTAGGAATTTTGTATGTACGTTCTGTATGTGCATTTTGAATTTTGTTGTGAATGTGTTATTGTTGACTTGGTATGAATTGGGTGATAATTCTATAAAAATTGTGTTGTACTGTCATGGACTGTGAATAGGAAAACATGTTATTGTTGTTATGGTGATACGAACATTGGTGTACAGGGTCGATTTCGGGGTAAACTGAAATCATAAAATTACGGTGTTATGAATACTTGATAATGTAGTAATTACAAGGCTGGAATATAATGTGAGATGATAGTCTTAAAATCAATGCAGAGTAATTTTTAAGACTGAATGTAGAACGTAGGCGTGAGGCAGTGGAGATGAGAGCAGAATTCTAAATTCTGCTTAGAACACGTATGAAGATTGTGAGACTAGGGAGACGACCGGCATGGGTGTGACGACCGTAATGGGTGCGTGACGACCGTCACGGAATTAATTGCGTGTGACGAGGGTCATGGGAGTGTGACGACCGTCACACTGTGTAGTCTGGAATTTTCTTTACTTTCCTTTTGTGCTGTGTTTGCAGTGAATTTCTTTTCTGTTGCTTAGCTTAAGGGGGGATTAGTACATATGTCAGCAATTAATGTCCACACGTAGAATGAGTAATAAAAATGGAATTTAGGAAAATAATCGGGTACTTAGTTGATTAATACAGTTTGGATTATTTCTTTGATGTGTTAATGAATTAAATGCAAGAATATTAGTGTTTGTGCATATTATGGCGACTATGCACTTCAGGTGTGATCAGGAGGATCGTGTGCATATGCGTTACTATTACACATCTGTCTATATGCATAATTGTGTCATGCATTTCATGGTGTTGGTGGGGATAGATCATTGCCAAGTAGGGGTGTATGTGATCTATCTGGGTTCGATTGAATGAACCTTGATGTTGGTACCACATGCATTGTCTCTAATGTTGAGTCGCATTGCATTATTATTGATATGTGTTGTTTGTATGGTGATGATTTGTGGACCAGTGGGTCGTAATTCGTATGATTGTGTGTGAATACCTACTCTTATCATGCATTGTTCACCTCTAAGTATTGAATGTAATTCTCACCCCTTTGTTGTTGTGGTGTCTGTGCTTCTTCGGAAGTACAGGTAATCCAGGTACTTAGGTTGCTGGAGTGCGTGTTGCTTGTTCGAGTCGTAGGAGTCGCTCTGATACGTAACACGGGAATTGTGGGGATTTCAATCATTTGTTATTTGTCATTTTTTTGTTACGTATCTTGTTTTTGATTAATTTATGGTGAACCGCGATTTTATGTGGAGTTTCTTGAAGTTGTTGGCATGTGGCCGTGAAATGGATAAATAAATTATTTCCGCTGTTTATTTCATTTAATAAAAGGAGTTTTGATGTTGGTTTTATGAATGTGGCATCCTACTTTATTTTTGGTGCAAAAACTCTGATTATTTCATAGAATTTTGTGTATTTTTTTATAAATGGGAAAGTGGGGTGTTACAAGATACCTCACCTATTCATCACAAATGTTGAGTAATAAGTTACAAGGGAAGTTACTTTAACTGGGATGCGTGGAATCCAGCAATGCCATATCTTCATTTATAAGAGAAATGTCATGGAGGAAAAAGCTTTAACTCAGTGTAGAGCAATGCCACTTTTTCTTTATGAATCTTTCATTCTAAGAGAGGGACATTGGCTTGGATGTGTATAATCCAGAGGCTTGCCACTTATATCAGTTAGATGAAAGAGAAATTTTAGCCATGATAAAGGAGGGACTCCACCTTGGATTTTGAATCAACAAGTGTGCCACTTACATCAATTATCTAGAAAAAAGGTTTTGATTGTTTATTTTGATATGTGATGTATAGATGGGATATCCTCTTACAGAGAGGACTCATGGTCTCATTTGTGGGGATGTTGGGTTTTGTGCCTTGATTAAAGCCCAAGGTTGAAGCTAAAAAAGTTGAAAACTGACTCAACTGGGGATGTTTTATTTGAGTATCTTGTTTGAATCCCAAGATGATTAAGATGGAGAGTTTGAGTATAGCTTTAAAGAAGACTGACCCAACTGGGGGAGTATTATATTTGTCTTGTACAAAGCCCAAGATTGAGGCTAATTGGTTAAATCATTATATGAAGCCTAAGAGAAGGCAACTCTTGCTGAGGATTTATTGAAATCCAAGAGAAGGTCTAAACTGTGTTGAGGAATCCAAAGGGAAACTAACTATTGCTGGAGATTGGAGCAGAGTTGAATTATCAGATGCCATGAGGCTGATTCTTTTGAGGATTTGTTGATGGTAACTTGACCCTGGCTGGGGATTTTAAGGTGAAAGTCAAGCCTTATTGGGGTCACAGAGGATTTTTCAGATGCGTTTGAATGCCTTATAGGTTTCAACTCTTCTAGGAATTTATGTATTAGTAAAGATGATTAGGATTTATCTTAAGCTTTTTAGGAAGCCTGAGGGTTCTTGTGCTAAGCCCAAGAGGAAGCTATCGGGGTGAGACTTTCCAAGTCTACTTGTATGAAGCCCAAGAGGAGGCTGAGACTACCCAAGTCTCTTAGGAAGAGGTAGACTCTGGTTGAAGAAAGATCTTTGTATGATGCCCAAGAGGAGGTTGAGAGTTCTAGGGATAAAGATCAATCCTTGAATGATTGGAGGTTCTAGAGTTTTTGACTTTCCTGAGAATTGAACTAGTAGAGATGACTAAATTTTATATTATGCTTTTAGGATGTCTTTGGGTCCTTGTACTAAGCCCAAGAAGAGGCTAAGATGCTTCTAAGAAGCCTATGGGTCCTTGTACTAAGCCCAAGAGGAGGCTGTGGGGAACTTTTAAGAAGCATGTGGGTCCATGCCTAAGGAAAGTTCAAGAAATGTTTCATCGGGAAATAATCCTTTCTTTGCTGAACAGTCATAAGGTTTGAAGAAATTCAAAAGAGGTTTCACTGGGAATTAATCCTCTCTGGGGAAATTAATTTCTTTGCAATGGAAAAGAAACTAGTTGATTGAACTGAGTTATAAGTATCCTACTGTTTGACCTAAGTGTGAACTGAGGATGACCTAACTGCTAAAGGAAGCCTAAACAGATATGCACAAGTATATACAGATAAGTGATTTAACAGGTACATAAACAAGTATCATTGAATTGAAAAGGTGGTGGGTCTTATTCTTTGGATAGAGGCCCAAGTGTATTGTGATTGGTTGTATTGATTATCACTGTATGATTAGCGTTTTGAGAAATTGAAGAAAGTTTTGAGAAAACTTTAAATTTTGAATTTGAATTAAAAAGAATGTTGTTATTATTTGAATAATTTGAAGAGAAAGTTTGGGGCTTATAACTCAAAGAGAGGCCCAAGTGCTCTAAGAGTAGTTTCACTGGGAATAATGTTCCTCTTACTACCAGTGTAATTTGAATCTTCTTTTTATTGTAAAAAAGGAAAAGGATGAGACTTACACTCTATATAAGAGGCCCAAGATAATGTATTTTTGAATGAAAGAATAATATTGGGTTTTATACTCGGGGAGAGGCCAATGTTGTTTTCAAGCAGTTTAAAACAGACAGATGATTTTGAAAACAGAGGTATGGGGCTTACAATTCAAGGAGAGGCCTATGGAGGTTGTTTATTGTTTAAAACAAAGTTTATGTACAAAATATAGGGGCTTATACTTAAGGAGAGACCTAGATGATTTATTTGAAAATAGTTATCGCACCGCGATACCGAAAGACGTTGTGAAACTTATACCATAGCAGAGACCCAAAATTTATTTATGTACATAGGGGGTTGGGTCTTATAGTCTAATAGAGGCCCAAGTGTGTTTGAAATGAAGTTTTGAAAGATTGAATCAAAGAAAACCCTAATTTCATTTTTTAAAGATATTTTTCAAAGAAAAATCAATTAAAAATGATAAAAAAAAAATACCAAAAAAAATCAATAAACATGTTATGAATTATGTTTAAGGTTTAGAAAATTATATTTTATTCACATGATGATTTAAAATTCAATTGGTTTTGAAAAATCAAGAAAAAGAAATTATTTAAAATGTTTAAAACAAATTAAAATAAAATTCTTTAAAATATTCAAAAATATATCAAATAAAAAATTTTTTATTTTTTATTTTTTTGTGAAATAAAATATTTAAACATGTGAAGGATTTATGTTTAAAAAATCATTTGAAAAAGATTAAAATTGAGAGAGAAATTATTTTTTGAAAATAATTAAAAATTCAAAAATTTGAATTAAATTTGAAAAAAGGCGCCAACGGTCATCTTCTTCCTCGCGCGTGTCCTCCATGGTCGTTTTACAAAACCTCTCATATCTCCCTCAATACGTAATGCTTTTGCACGATTTAAACATGAAAGTTGTGTGTTTTTGAACAAATATTTCAATGATACCAATTAATTGCATTTCTTTTAAGTGTAAAGTGAGATATCATGTGAAGAACAGATGAACCCTACTTTTTGCAAGAACAATTTGAAATCCTATACACGATAGATACATAATAATTGATTGAGGGACAACACTCTACATAAGTGCATAAACATGTTGGTAACTTAAAAACACATTTATGATAAATGGATCATGGATTTTGAAGAGTTTAGGCTTACCTGTGCAAGAGGAATTCAAATCCTCAATTGTAGGTGTCAAGGAAGTGTTTTGATGATCTGGACAGCTTCCTTGGACCTCAAGTAGTGTGTTGAGATGCTTGGAATCGATTGAAAACCTATGGATTGGTGGGCACGACTCCAACTGCAGATGGCTTTGGGGTGTGCTATAAACTTGATGAATATGGTGTTACAGATGTTGTTCAAGTGTTTAGATCATTCATATATGATTTATGTGAAGTGTTAGGACCATTGGTTTGAGTGGAATTGCTCTATATCTCAAAACACGATTCTTGTAACACCCCCATTTTAATTATTTAATCGTCGGGTGTTATTTTGAATTGTTTGGCCTTGTTAGGGGTGTTTGGTTGAGTGCGTAGGGATAATAATAAGATAATAATGAATAATGTGGGGGCATATCCAATAATAGTAGTATGGAATGTATTATTATTATTATGCCTAATGTTATTATTATTATTAATATCATTATTATTATTAATAATATTATATTATTATTATTAATTAAAAATCTGCTTTGATTAGAATATGATTAGTGGGAGGAAAATAAGGAAAAGTACACATTAACCAGAATTAGGGGGAGTTTAGCCATAATCCTATTTTTCACAAAGAAAGGCTTAAAGAAGGAAAAACAAGGGAAGAACAACTGCCAGGGTAATCTCCAGATCCAATTTTCGCAGGATTTTAATCAAGAATTCGAGGTAAGGGGGGAGAATGAATTTCAATTTAGGTGTTTATATCATGAGAGGGTAGTGAGGGGTCCTTTCCCTCGTAGGATTTCCTTGTGTAAATGTTGTAGTAAGATGTAGATCTGATTTGTGTATGTTGATTGTGAACTATCTGAATATTGTTTGTTGTTGTGATGAATTCGTGCAGAATTCTGCTGTTGTTGTTGTTCTGTGTAAATGTGTTTTGTAAATATGGTTGTGTTGCAGGTAGAAGACAACGAATCTAGATCTAAGAATGTTTAATTGAGTAGTAATAACGAAATAGGATAGTAAGAGGAAATTATAGGTCATAAAATTGATGTAGACACAATTTTAGGACTGATATGGAATCTAGGAGTGAGATCCCCGTAGCAGAATTCGGACTGGTGTGGAAAAGGATGGAAATTGCACAGCTTCTGCCCATACGCGTAACAAGGAGGCTGTTATGCGTATGGCATGGCCATTACGCAGCAATACGCGTATGATACGGGTGTAGGAGTAGCTCTAGCACGACCATCTATCCATACGCGTAGAGGATGCGTATGACAGACCGGGCATTACGCGTAATAGGAGGGCCGTACGCGTAATGGGTTGGAAATTGGGAAGTTTAGCTTGGAAACGTCTATGTTCGTACGTGTAAGGCACAAGGCATTATGCGTAAGGACTTTGGCACATGGGGTGTTACGCGTAGCATTACGTGGGCTGGTGGGAAAGAGAGCTGGGCCATACGTGTATGGCCAAGGGAAATATGCGTATGGGCAGCCTGAATCCAGAATGTTACCATTTTCGTGATTTTTTTCCCGTTTTCGTGTCCGAAGCGATTTCTTTTGGTTTGAGAGGTTGGGTATAGATGCCAAAACCTGAGAAATGTATAATTGGTGATGAAAATAATTAATTTAGTAATTTTAGCGAATTAATTAGTAATTAGCTAATTAGTGGACGAGTGCCTTGGGAGGCATGCAGAATGTGTTTGTGTGGCACTGTTTGTGTGAGGTGCGAGCTGTCTTGGGATAGCAGAGGTAATTCTTGGTGAATTACGGTGAGTGTATGACTCACGTGGGATCAATGAGGATCGTGTATTTTACTTGATGATAGTCTCTTGTGCATAATTTGTGTGTGGTGATGCTGTGTTACAAGAGAGGTAATTCCAGTGTGAATTATGGTAAGCGTATGGCTTACGTGTGATCAGGAGGATCGTGTAGATATATGATTATCGTCATACATGTGTGTTGCATGCATATTTACTCTCATGCATTCATGGTGTCGGTGGTGATGAATCATTGCTCAGGAGGAGTGTATATGATTCATCTGAACTCCAATTTGGAGTGTGGTGGACATAAATCATTGCCAAGTAGGGGTGTATGTGATTTATTCGGGTTCAATTGAATGAACCATGGTGTATTGGTACCACATGCATTGTGTTGATGTCTTTGAGTCGCATTGCATTATTATGTGTTTGGTGAAATCTGAATGAAAATGACAAGTATGTCGTGATGGTGTGTTACTGATATATGATTGTGTGAGTACTACCTTTAGCATGTATTATACACCGTTATTTATTGAATGTAGTTCTCACCCCTTTGTTGTTTTGTGGCGTCTGTGCTCCTTGGGGAGTACAGATAATCAGGTACCAGGTTAGTGCATGAAGCTCGTGTGGCTTGTTCGAGTTTAGAGAGTCACTCTGATACGTAACACGAGATTGGGGATTTTTTTTTTGTTGTAGAATTATTTTAATCGTTACGTATCTTATTTTTAAAAGTGTGCTAAACAATGTAAATTTTGGAAACATAATTGGTGAAGGCCTTAGTGCCAGTGAAGTGATTTAATGAATATTCCGCTGTATAAACCTTTTCATGAGTAATAAAGTGAATGAAGCAATTGAGTCTTCTTGTTGTTTATTTGATGTGACATCCCGCTATGTTGGAAACTCTAATTATTTTTCGTAGTTATTTATGTATTTTTAATAATGGGAAAGGGGGGTGCTACAACTGGTATCAAAGCAGGTCGGTCCGTCCGGCCAGGTTGTCTAGTATGAGTTGTGTCGTAGTATGCGACATGTGTGTAGAACACTGTCGGTACGTGCTTGTTTTCTAACTGTTTGGTTGCAGGAGTTGGGAATGAAATAAGTGGGGGAGAAGCTGGTGCTTCTCCAGGATGCTCCCATTATGGAAGAATGAATTGGTGCGTAGTGAAGCGATATCATAGTTGGTAAGGAAGGTCTATACTTTGTCATGATAGTCGGCTGTCTATTGAAAAATTGGGGAACTGATCGCCCTCAATCTCTTGTTGATAGTAGTCGGGAATCAATATGGATGGATAGGTGTGCCTTGACAGTTAAGATAACATGTGTTGTGGATTGTTTGGGCGTCAGGCCAAGTACTTACGGATGGTAGTGGTGAGTCGGTATAGATTCTTATAACTGAAGATGATGCGGAGGAGAGGCGCTTGTTGGTCAGTTGAGTTGGGGAGATGTCTCCAAGGAAGGATGATCGGGTATTGTTGATGACTGCGTCTCGGTGATTCGAGAGCAAGGCGACGGCTGGAGATGGGCAGGTGGTGTATAATCCCTGATGTCTTCCCGGGGTGTGGATTTGAGTTGGGTGATAGTAGAGGACGGATGTCGTTGTGTGCGAAGCGAATAGATAAGCTTTTAGTAGGTGAAGCCTCAAGGTTTTAACATTCGCGTTGGGGCAAATTGATAGTGAAGTTACAGGCGTTGAGCTAACTGTCGTTTATGAATTTTTGGATGTGTTCCAGATGACATTAGTGGATTGTAGACATAGTGTGGAGTGGGATTGGCTATTCACTTAGCACTTGGTGTAAGTTTGATGTCAATGACTCCGTACAGAAAGTAGACCCCAGAGTTGTGTGAAGAGATAATTGGAAGAATTACTTGAGGAGAGGGGTACTCGACCAAGTGTTGTCTTGGTGGGCTACGCCCGTGTTTTGGATAAGACGAGGGATGATAGTGTGTGTATGTGTATTGATTACCGCCAATGGAATTAGGTGACCAGTAAGAATAAGCATCCATTCTAAGGAGTGGAGACTTGATGGATTACCTTGTGGGAGTTCGTGTTATTAGTAAAGGTGGTTTGAGATCGGGATATCGTCATATTCAAGTGAAAGAGGATGAGAGTTGGAAGACGGTGTTCAGAACTCGTTGCGGACATTGTAGGAATGCAATGATTCCTTTTGGAACGGATAATACGCAGGATGTATGTAGGGAGTACGTGAATTGCGTCTCTCATGCTTATCTAGATTCGGTTGTGTGGCAATTATTGATGATGTTTTGATGGATCTATTCCGAGTAGAGGAAGATCGTAAGGGCACCTGAGAATTTCATTGTAAGCACTGAATAATAACAAGTGGGTTGCAAAGTTCCAAAGTGTGAGTTGAGAGTGACATGTTAATCCTACTAATGGGATAGTTGTGGGTCCGTCTAAAGTAAGTGCAGTGCTTCAGTGGGAACCTCCAAAGACGGTGACTGAGATTAGACGCTTTTTGGGTTAGTAGGTTATTACAGGAGATTTGTTGAAGGGTTTTCCAATTTGGCTTTACCGTTGACTCAGTTGACTAGGAAGAGGCAAGCTTTTGTGTGGGATGCGGCATGTGAGGAAAGTTTCGAGGAATTGAAGAAGAAATTGACTTCAATACTAGTGTTGATTTTACTAAATCCAAGTGAACCGTTTGTGGTGTATTGTGATGCATCTAAGACAGGAGTAGGTGGAGTGTTGATGCAAGATGGAAAGTTAGTGGCTTATGCTTCACGAAAATTAGGAGTGCATGAGGGGAATTATCCTACTCATGATCTTGAATTAGATGCGGTTGTTTTTGTATTGAAAATTTAGAGACATTATCTGTATGGATCAAGATTTGAAGTGTTCAGTGATCACAGGAGTCTTAAGTATCTATTTGACCAAAAAGAATTGGATATGAGGCAGAGAAGATGCTTAGGGTTCCTGAAGGATTATGACTTTAATTTGAGTTATCATCCAGGAAAAGCTAGTAGCAGATGCTTTGAGTTGGAAAACAGTTCGTATGTCAGCATTGATGGTGAAAGAAACGGAGTTGATTGAGTAGTTTAGAGATTTGAGTATGGGGTGTGAGACGACACCTGAGAGTGTTAGATTGGGTATGCTAAAGATAAATAGTGACTTTTTGGATGTAATTAAAGAGAATCAGAGACTTGATGTGAAGTTAGTGGATTTGATACCTACAGGAGGAGACAATCCTGATAGTGACTTTAAAGTGGATAATGTGGGTATTTCGAGATTTCGGGGCAGAATTTGTGTGCCGGATAATGAGGAATTGAGAAAAGTGAGTGTGGAAGAAAGTCATCGGAGTAGCTTAGGTATTCACCGGAGAGCGACGAAAATGTATCAAGACTTGAAGAAGTTATTTTGGTGGTCCGGTATGAAGAGAGACATAGCTCAGTTTATTTATGCTTGCTTGACGTGTCAGAAGTCGAAAGTGGAGCATCAGAAACCTTTGGGATTGATGCAACCGTTGGAGATTCTAGAATGGAAGTGGGACAGTATCACTATGGATTTTGTTACTGGATTTCCAAATGCGGCGAGGGGCTTTGATGCTATTTGGGTAGTGGTGGATCGACTTACAAAATCTGCACATTTCATACCAATTAACATTGGTTTTCAGTTGTCAAAGCTGACGGAGATGTATATCCGAATAATTGTGAAGTTGCACGGTGTTCCGTCGAGCATAGTATCGGATAGAGATCCGAGGTGTACTTTATAGTTTTGGAAGAGTCTGCAGGAAGCCTTGGGTTCTAAATTGAAGTTGAGCTCGGCTTATCATCCACAAACTGATGGTCAGTCCGAGAGGACTATTCAGTCGTTGGAGGATATGCTGAGAGCTTGTGTGTTAGAGAAAGGTGGTGTGTGGGATACTCATTTGCCATTAATCGAGTTCACGTATAACAATAGTCACTATTCTAGCATTGGAATGACACCTTTTGAAGCTTTATATGGTAGGAGGTGTAGGACGCCTCTGTGTTGGTATGAGACGGGTGAAAATGTGGTGCTTGGACCTGAGATTGTGCAACAGACTACTGAGACAATTCAGATGATCCGCGAGAAGATGAAAACGTCTCAGAGTAGACAGAAAAGTTATCATGATAATTGGAAGAAAGACTTGGAATTCAGTGAAGGTGATCACGTATTCCTGAGAGTTAACCCAGTGGCCGGTGTTGGACGTGCATTGGAATCAAAGAAGCTAGATCCTAAATTTATTGGACCGTATCAGATCTTGCAGAGAGTTGGTGCAGTTGCTTATAGAGTGGCGTTGCCGTATGAACTTTCGAACTTGCATGATGTGTTTCATGTGTCACAACTTCGGAAGTATGTATCTGATCCATCTCATGTTATCCAGAGGGATGAGGTGCAGATTAGAGATAATCTTACTGTGGAGGCGATGCCGATAAAGATCGGGGATCGCAAGATGAAGCAACTCAGAGGAAAGGGGATACCTCTGGTGAGAGTAGCTTGGGGAGGAGCTGCTGGAGGAAGTGTGACATGGGAATTGGAAAGCAGGATGCGAGAGTCGTATCCAGATTTGTTTCCATCAGGTATATTTTCGAGGACGAAAATAATTTAAGTGGGGGAGAGTTGTAACACCCCATTTTAATTATTTAATCATCGTGTGTTATTTTGAATTGTTTGGCCTTGTTAGGGGTGTGTTTGGTTGAGTGCGTAGGGATAATAATAAGATAATAATGAATAATGTGGGGGCATATCCAATAATAGTAGTATGGAATGTATTATTATTATTATTGTTATGCCTAATGTTATTATTATTATTATTAATATCATTATTATTATTATTATTATTTTATTATTATTAATTAAAAATCTGATTTGATTAGAATATGATTATGGGTGGAAAATAAGGAAAAGTACATATTAACCAGAATTAGGGGCAGTTTAGCCATAATCCTATTTTTCACAAAGAAAGGGTTAGAGAAGGAAAAACAAGGGAAGAACAACTGCTAGGGCAATCTCCAGATCCAATTTTTGTAGGATTTTAATCAAGAATTCGAGGTAAGGGGGGAGAATGGATTTCAATTTAGGTGTTTATATCATGAGAGTGTAGTGAGGGGTCATTTCCCTCGTAGGATTTCCTTGTGTAAATGTTGTAGTAAGATGTAGATCTGATTTGTGTATGTTGATTGTGAACTATCTGAATATTGTTTGTTGTTGTGATGAATTCGTGTAGAATTCTACTGTTGTTGTTGTTCTGTATAAATGTGTTTTGCAAATCTGGTTGTGTTGCAGGTAGAAGACAACGAATCTAGATCTAGGAATGTTTAATTGAGTAGTAATAACGAAATAGGATAGTAAGAGGAAATTATAGGACTGATATGGAGTGTAGGAGTGAGATCCTCGTAGCAGAATTTAGACTGGTGTGGAAAAAGATGGAAATTGCACAGCTTCAGCCCATACGCGTAACAAGGAGGCTGTTACGTGTATGGCATGGCCATTACGCAGCAATACGCGTATGACACGCGTGTAAGAGTAGTTCTAGCACGGCCATCTGTCCATACACGTAGAGGATACGTATGACAGACCGGGCATTACGCATAATAGGAGGGCCGTACGTGTAATGGGTTGGAAATTGGGAAGTTCAGCTTGGAAACGTCTCTGTCCGTACGCGTAAGGCACAAGGCATTACGCGTAAGGACTTTGGCACTTGGAGTGTTACGCGTAGCATTACGTGGGCTGGTGGGCAAGAGAGTTGGGCCATACACGTATGGCTAAGGGCAGTACACGTATGGGCAACCTGAATGCATAATGTTACCGTTTTCATGATTTTTTTCCCGTTTTCGTGTCCGAAGCGGTTTCTTTTGGTTTGAGAGGTTGGGTATAGATGCCAGAACCTGAGAAATGTATAATTGGTGATGAAAATAATTAATTTAGTAATTTTAGTGAATTAATTAGTAATTAGCTAATTAGTGGACGAGTGCCTTGGGAGGCGTGCATAATGTGTTTGTATGGCACTGTTTGTGTGAGGTGTGAGTTGTCTTGGGATAACAGAGTTAATTCTTGGTGAATTACGGTGATTGTATGACTCACGTGGGATCAATGAGGATCGTGTATTTTACTTGATGATAGTCTCTTGTGCATAATTTGTGTGTGGTGATGCTGTGTTACAGGTGAGGTAATTCTAGTGTGAATTACGGTAAGCGTATGGCTTACGTGTGATCAGGAGGATCGTGTAGATGTATGATTGCCGTCATACATGTGTGTTGCATGCATATTTACTGTCATGCATTCATGGTGTCGGTGGTGATGAATAATTGCTCAAGAGGAGTGTATGTGACTCATCTGAACTCCAATGTGGAGTGTGGTGGAGATAAATCATTTCCAAGTAGGGGTGTATGTGATTTATCCGGGTTCGATTGAATAAACCATGGTGTATTGGTACCACATGCATTGTGTTGATGTCTTCGAGTCGCATTGCATTATTATGTGTTTGGTGAAATCTGAATGAAAATGACAAGTATGTCGTGATGGTGTGTTACTGATATATGATTGTGTGAGTACTACCTTTAGCATGTATTATACACCGTTATTTATTGAATGTAGTTCTCATCCCTTTGTTGTTTTGTGGCGTCTGTGCTCCTTGGGGAGTACAAATAATCAGGTACCAGGTTAGTGCTTGGAGCTCGTGTGGCTTGTTCAAGTTTAGAGAGTCGCTCTGATACGTAACACGGGATTGGGGATTTTTATTTGTTGTAGAATTATTTTAATCGTTACGTATCTTATTTTCAGAAGTGTGCTAAACAATGTAAATTTTGGAAACATAATTGGTGAAGGCCTTAGTGCCAGTGAAGTGATTTAATGAATATTCCACTGTATAAACCTTTTCATGAGTAATAAATTGAATGAAGCAATTGAGTCTTCTTGTTGTTTATTTTATGTGACATCCCGCTATGTTGGAAACTCTGATAATTTTTCGTAGTTATTTATGTATTTTTAATAATGGGAAAGTGGGGTGTTACAATTCTCACTTCTTTGGAAATGGTTGTTTTGACGCACAAGAGGGAAATGGTGGAAAACATGTATTATGATGTTTTGGTGTGGTTTGATCAACCAAAAATGACCTCTATTTATAGTAGAGGAAGTTAGTTTTGCAAGGAATAGTGAATGGGGGCTGGATCACCATATTGTCCAAAGGATATGGCTATGTGTTCAATGTCTCCTCTAGCCATTGACTTGAGTTAAACTTTGCAGGTTTAGGTATTCTGATCCTTGGCTAAAGCTTGACTCATTTGAAATGATATGACTTGGTTCATGACACCTCAATGCATCCTTTCAATGCCATATGACAAAATTGAATTTTGGAATTGCAACATTGATGATCACATACCAAAGGGATATGATTCTTGACAAAATGGCCTCATGGTTCAGATTCTTCATCATTTAGGTTGATATTGGACAGATATCCAATGGTGCAAGTGTCCAAAATTGGCTCAAGAAATCGTGGGATACAAGTCATGTGCAAATGCTGTAAAAAAATAATTTGCATCAAGGAATTTTGTGAGGTTCATAACTCCTTGCTCAAGTTGAATCAATGGATGTTCTTGTACTCTTTAGAAAGCTTGTATATCATACTTCAACTTTGATGTTTACATTTGGTCTTGATTCCTTTTGGATCATAATGAAAAACATCTCCAAAGTTGGGCAAAATATGAAACAGATTCTGCCTAAAATTTTTCTAAGTGTCGAAGTTCAAATTTTATGAAACCCTAACTTTATGGTCTTATAACTCAAAATCTAGCCATTTTTTGACCATGGATCAGTAGTACACTTTTGAATTATGTAATGAGAGCTTTCATTTGAGCTTTAGATGGAAGAAAATGGTTTCTTGGATCACAAGTTATGACCTTGCAAAGTTAGGTAAAAATCACCTTTTTTTCATAACTTTGTGAAATTTCAAGTTTCTCAAGGTTGCCCTTTTTGCAAGTAACCTCACTTTTCTTGTTTTTTCTTGATTGATCATGATCTAAATCACAAGTTAACATTGTTTTAGGCTTAAAGAAGTCATGTTTGTCAAAAAATCCCAAAAGTCAAACTTGGTTTTGATCATAATTGACTTTTTTTATCAGATGAATTTTGAACATTGTGATCCTTTATGAAATCAAGTCCTTGGGCTAAATTGAACCTAATGGATGGATTCCATAGGTGTCTTAGAGTGTCTTGAATCATGTCTCAAGGTTTGAGATCATGTTTTGGTCAAAAGTCAAAGGTATGGTTGACTTTTCCTCAGAAACCCTAGTTTGTGGTTCAGATGAATTTGAATCCTTATATGGCTTATGAACCAAGTTCTTTGAATCAATTTTATCTTATGAATGGATCAATATGATGCATTTGAGGTCCTTAAAGCATCTCTTAAGGTCTTGGCTCATGCCATACTCCAAAAGTCAACTTAGGGACTGAATTAGGTCAAAACCCTAATTCTTGATTTTTGATGAATGCATCCCCTGAGGCTATTTTGAACTTATGAATGGACTCATGAGGTCCTTTCAAGCTTCTTAAATCATGTTTTGAATTATTGGTTCATGCCCAGATGAAAATTTTTCTCTGGAGGCCTTGGTCGATCAAAACCCTAACTCGGTGACACTGATGATCAGGAGGCTTGATCAACTTGAAATGTTGCATTCTTGTGCTTGATTCTTGATGTTGGAGACCTCTTGATCCTTCATGGATGTTTGAGAGGCTTGAACATTTGAAGATCATGACAATTCTTGATTGATCCTTTTCCTGGATGCTCTGAGAGGGCTCAAAACCCTAATTCTTGGCTAGAGTGAACACTCAACAATCTTTGAGATGATTGATGGGGTATGAAGGTACTTCCATTTTGTGGTGATGATTTTCACAATGATGTGAAACCTTGTGATCAAAATTTAGGGTATGACAACTGCTATGGAACAAATTATAACAATTATTTAATGAAAATAAAGGAAATTGTTTTAAAAAAGATTTGTGTGTCAAAAGAAAAGAAAGAGTAGACTGACTTGAATTAAAGAAAAGAGTTGCTTGAATAAATTAAAGAAAAGAGTTGCTTGAATGTTTTGAACTGGGGAAAATGGTGCTTATATGTTGTGAAAGTATTGTTTGGACTAGGAGTGTGTTGTTTGAATCCATAGTGTAGTGTATCTGAATTAAAGAGTGTGGCATTAACCACTAAATGGTGTGGCCTATTCAAAATTGTAGGATTTTACCTTGATCCAAGGATCAAGACCTACAAAAGGGTTTGGCCTAAGCACGAAGCTTATAGGGCGTGAATGAGGTTGCCTAAGCACGGATCTTATAGGGTATGAATGATTTTCCTGAGCACGGGGCTCATAGGGCATACATGAGTTGCCAGAGCACGGAGCTCCATAGGGAAAAAAATAAAAGAAAAGGGTATGCTCGAGCCCAGAGCTCGCAGGAAAATGCATGAGGGTGGCCAGAGCACAGAGCTCTTGGAGGCAATGCATGAAGGTTTCCATAGCACGAAGCTCTATAGGGAAATGCATGAAGGAGTATTGGTTTAGAGTTGGGTATTTAAACATGAGTTGATTAACCCAAAGAATGCATGAATACCAAAGAAGATTGTGTTTGGTCCAAAGAGACAAGTTTAATAAATGTTGATTATTTTAGTGTCTGTGGTGAAGGAGACTGAACAATTATTCGATTTGAATTACACTAAAGTCTATGAGTGGAGGTGAATACTTTGAACAACTGAGTCAGACGTCCCGTATCCAAAGATATTCAGAATGAGGATAAGAATACTCCCTCTCATTCCTTCTCCACTACTTAAGGCTCGTGGCGCACAATTCGCATCATAACTGACAAGGGTTGAAGAAGAATTTTTTGTTGTGCTTGAATGAAGTAGTGATTCCGTCTTGATGTCCAGAGTCTTGAGAGTATTGAAAGTATTGTATTAAGAAGCTTGACTTGACATGAGATCCAATGCGATGCCAATGCGGAGGACCCATCCTATCAAGTGATCAAAAGGCTTATGATCACATGACTAGATAGGGGAAGCAGTAAAATCAAGTGATTAATTGATCAAAATAGATTTTGATCCATCAATCAATCAAGGACATGATCAAGAGATATTAATCACAAACACATTAGACAACACAAGGACTCCAAAGAAGCTTCAATGAGGTAATCGACTCGAACTTATTTATGGCACTGCGATCTTCTTATTCTTAGTCTCCAATGTGTAGTCCGTAGGTTGTGCTTTGTGTAGTGGTTATTGTCGATTATGCAACAAAATGAGGGTGATTTGTAGAGAGAGATGAAGTGAGACTCAGAGAGAATTGAGAGGTGAATTTGAGAGTGAAAATTGTGGAATCTGTAGAATGTGATTGTTGTTAGAACAAGATTTGTTCATGACATATATCCTTTAGGTTTTAATGATAACAATGTATTAAAACAACAATGGTGTTATCTAATGTGTGTTCTAAGTATGCAGGTTCCAAAGCTTAAAGATAATCTACTCATAATCTGTTAAGAGAACACATTTGAGAGAAGTTGAGTTCTTGGCTTCTGATGGTTCAGAACTGAAGAACATTCTTAAATGAAGTCTATTGATATAGGTTTGCGTAGACTCTGAAGATGAATGTATCAGCGTCAAAAGAGCAATATGTTATCTCTACACTTATTAAATGTATCAGCTTCTGGTGATCATTCATAACCATATACAAAGCTAAGTGATTCGTACTGCATAAAGCAAGCTACAATGTCAAATCAATTTGTCGGCTAGAGTATGTGTTTACATGGCTCAAGGAGAGTTGACATGCTTTATGGATATCCAGTCTCAATAGATCTATAGTACAACTCACAAGGAAATAAAGTCTCTTGTTGTGTGCTTGAGCATCAAAGTCTCTTGCTGTGAGTTTGAGCTAAGTAAGTCTCCTGATATGTGCTTGAGCTTTAAAGTCTTGATCATTTTGTTGATTAAGCAAGGTAGTCTTGAACTGTAGGTCTAAGTAGGAAAGTCTTGGATTCGTGGAATCTGAGCAGGAAAGTCTTGTACTCGAGGGTATGAGCAGAAAGTCTTGAATCCATGGGATTTAAGAAGGAAAGTCTTGGGCTGCATGTCTGAGCAGGAAAGTCTTGTACTTGAGGGTATGAGTAGGAAGTCTTGGATTCGTGGAATCTAAGCAGGCAAGTATTAAGATGTGAGTTTGAGCAGAAAGTCTTGTACTTGAGGGTATAAACAGGAAGTCTTAGGATCTGAGGATTTAAGCAGGAGGTCTTGATCAGGTGTTAATTGAACAGGCAAGTCTTAGGTTGTAGGTCTGAGCAAGGAAAAGTCTTATGCTCGAGGGCATAAGCAATTGTAATCGTGATTTGGTTATAGTGGAAAATTTGTTGTGCTGCAAGGGGACTGGACTACTCTCAGTTTGGGATGAACCAGGATAAATATTTGTGTGTTCTTGTGTCATTTACTTGCTTATGTTATTATTCTGCTGCAAATTGATATCATAATCTGAATTATTGTTTAGAATCTGAACTCTGTTCAGAAGCAACACAAATTGGAGAACACGATTCAACCCCATTCTTGTGTATTTTTCTTACCTTCAATTTGTTCTTCATGATTGAAGAGTGATGATTGTTATATAGTGTATAATGATTCTAATGGAACTAGGTAGGTTAGGCAGTGTTGTTAATGAAGTTAGGGCACGATTAATTCTAAATGAAATTGAGAGAGAAGTTTGTTAGGAGTTTTAACTTTGTTACAATTTGTGTTAGGATGTTATGAGATGAATTCAGTTTGTGAAGTTTGAGAAGAAGTTAGTAATTCTCTGTTAAACTAGTTAGTTACAGTTGGCTTGAAGTTAGTTAAAATTAAAGTTAAATGTCAGTGTTTAGGATAGTTAGAATTAGTTAGTTAGTGAAGAGTTGAAAATTAGTTAGAGTTAGTTGGATGAATGGTAAGGGAAAAACAGTTAGGTTAGCTTGGAATTAAAGTTTTGTGAAGTAGAACTCAATGGTTAGTTGTTGTAGTTTGTGAAGGTTAATTTCTGTTAGAGTGGGATAAGGTTAGAGGCTGTGTATGACGTGGAAACTGATATGATGTTGTAACACCTCAAAATTTGCCTTGTTGTTTTTAGATAACTGGCTTATGTTTCTTTTCATTTCTTGCATTTGCATTGTGCATAGCATTTGGTTCTTAGCATGGGATCGAGGTATTTGGTTCAACTCAAGGGCAAAAGCTTCTTATGAGCTCCATAAGCTTCTCACATCCTTATATGGTGGCCCAAGGGCATTTCAATGAGGGATTCTCCAAGTGGTTATATCAAGGGTTGGTGTCCTTACACTGATGACCAAAACTAGGGTTTTGTGGTTAAGGGTCCTAAGCTCAAGGAATTGATTCAAACCTTTCACCAAGGTTCTCCATATGTCAAAACAAGTCTAAGGATCGATTTTGAGCCAAAAATTCACCATGGAAGGCCTCAGATGATTCAGTAGCTTACAGATGAAGTAATCAGTCAAACTGGTCAACTGAAAAGTCAAACTAGGGTTTTGAGAGGTCCTCATCATGGTAATCAAGTCAAGAGACCTTTATTTGGTCTATGGAAGGCTTTCATGATCACAATTTGCAAAAATCAAGCTTTGGTAAAAAGTTGCTAAATTGGGAAAGTGACTTGTAATTTCAAGTTACTATTTTTGGCATATTTTCAACCAACTTTAACCAAACTTTTCATGATAAAAAATGCTTCAAACGAATTTTTGTCCAACACCAAAGTTGTAGATCTCTTTCTCCTCTTTCCAAAGAGTGTTGGATCATGATCATATCATTTTTAGATCAAGAGTTATGGGCATTTGAAGTTAAAGGGCATTTGGTGTTCCACCATGCATACCATTTTGACATAACTTGCAAGATGCATTCTAACTCACCAATATGGCTTCTAATTGTTCAGTTCACCTCACCACACTCCAATGCACCTCATTTAGCATCATTTTGAGCCAAGAATTAAATGAACCCGTGGGTTACATGTCCATAATTCATCATTATGCAATTTTGCAAGTTCATTTGGAAATCACAATTCAGTTACTTTCCAGCCCCAAGATCAATCCAAAGGTTCTCATGGCATCAAAAGGAAAGCAGTCATGCACTTTTCATGAAGAATGCACGAGTAGAATACCTCATGTGTATACATTTGTGAATTTGCAAAACATCCCAAAACTCATTGCTCTCGAGTCCTTGAAGTTTCAAACCCTAAACAGTAGCATTTGCACACTATATAAGCTAACTCACACGAATTTCTCAGCAGCTACTATTCATTTTCATCACTTTTCAAAGTTTTTGCTCTCAAGTTTCTCTCCTTCGATTCTCCCAATCCTTCAAGGTTTCTCCATTTTTTTTGGTTGGTTTAGGATCAATGAAGCACAAGGAAGAGAAATCCACCACTGTTTTGAGGTTTAAGCAAGGAATTCACCAAGTTGAGTTTAGAGTTTCAACCTTTGGATTCAAGGATTCAGGCTAGTTTGAAGGTCTAATTGCATTTATTTTGCAATTAGACGGTTGAAGGAGTTGATCTACAGCTTATCTTGGAGTTTCTTGACGTATTTCCAGTTCTGCAAATCTCAGGTGAGCTCCAAATTCATAGATCTAGAAATGATTTTTGTTGTGTGTTTAATGTTCATATTGTTGTGATGAGCTCATATATGTGTTTGGATTTGATTTTCAACGTGAATCATGGCTGGAATTTAGATCTGAAATTTTCAGATCCAAACTTGTTTTGTTCGATTCTTGAAATATAGGCATGCTAAATGATTTTGAGTGGCATATTTGTGATCTACGTGAGTTGCTGAACATTTTGATGTATGATTTGTTGTTTTTGGTTATTGTTTGAAGTTTGGTGACCGGAGAGTGGCCGGAGAAGATGACCGGCGCTTCTCCGGCCGGTGAGGGTTTAATTAGGGTTTGTGGTTTTCCAGTTTGAATCTCATGCGTTGGATTGTGATTAATTTTCCAGTTTGATTCTCGTGCGTTGGATCTTGATTATGTGGTGTTAATTAAGTTAATTAGGGTTTAGTGGATCTGGTTAAGTCATGACCGTTGGATCTCATTTAATTAGCAAGTTTGAATATGGACCATCAGATCGTTGACTTTGCTTCGTTTGACTTTGAATGGGAGCCTGTGGATCTGGATACTTTCCCTTGTTTGACTCAATCTGAGCCGTTCGCTGATTCTGAATGTTGGAAGGCATTTGGGCCTCTTTTGCTGTTCACACCCCCGTTTCTAAGCCCATGCCCATTTGCACGCATTTGGATTTCTTTTTGCACCCCTGTCTTCATTTCATTTTCTTTTTATTTTCTATTTTCATACCATTTCATAATCAATTGTTAAAAATACTTGCATGTGCTAAAAAATTCTAAAAAATTTCATCATTCCTCCTCATTATTAAAATTAATTTTTCACATTTTATTTTATTATTTTTGAATTTTAATTGCATTAAATATTAATTTTCCAAAGTATTTTTTCTCACTTGCATTTCATATTGCATACTTCATGTTGCATCTTTTATTTCTCTCATTTGAAAAGTGATTTGATCCTGATTCTTTTTGGGTTGTGTTCTTAACATGTTGAGGTATGTTTAAGCTTTTTGGTATGATTTTTAGGTCCTGTTTGGATGACTTTGGATGTGTTGCTTTGAGCATGAATGTATGAAGTCCTATTGATGCTTTGACCTAATTGTTGATTGACTTTGGTTCTGATTCATTGCTTGTGGCTTTGATATGTCAATTATACATGTTTGAGATGCTTGAATACTGAATGACATAATTTTTGAGGCATGTTTGTTATTTCTTTGAAGCATGAACTTTAACTTGTCCAATTTGTGAATGTATGCTTCATGTTTGGTTTGCTTGATCATGAAGGCACTTGTGCCACAATTTTAGGTCTTGTTTGAGGATTGATAGCATGTTAATTGACTTCTGGTTGTGATATTTGAATCTCATCTTTGCATGTTTGATGTTTGCCTTTCACTTTAAGTCACTTGTTTCACAAGTATGAATCATGTTTCACTTCACTTCACTTCACTTCTTCTTTGCTTCTTAATTGATTGTGAAAGTGTTTGTGTGACTTGAATGTTGTTTGAAGATCATGTTTAGGCACATGTTTAGGATTGTGTCACCTCTGGACTTGGTTTACTTTGTGGAATTTTGACTTGGTTGCTTCACATGATCACTTATTTTCATCTCACTCCTTCTTTAATGACTTGAACGATACTTGATTGACTTCTCCCTTTTCTTTTTGACTAATTGTGCATGACTAATATTAGAGGTCAGTAGGACCATTAGGTTCTGAACTTGATGTTTGATTTACCTTAGAACTTGTTTCTTTATTGCCTTATTCTTGTTTGAGTTTCATTTTGTCATATGTGAATACTTCTAACACTTTCAGGGGCAAATGGTAAGTTGTTTGAGTGTGGATATACTTCCACATTTTACTTTCTTCCTTTATCTTTTAACTTTCATACTTGTGTTTGAAGTGAGCTTAGGCCACTTGTGTTTCACTTCTCTTTCTCCTCCTTCTCTTTCACTCTTTTCATCCCTCGAGTCTCAAGACTTGTTTAAGTCTTGGATTCTCTCCCTTTAGAGCTACCTAGTCCAACTTAATTTTCGATTAAGCTTGGAGTAGGATTAGCATTAGGTTAGGTAGTCGTCTCTCCTAAACCTCACTAACCACAGGACATCCATGCATGATAACATTAGGACTCTTAGTTTCCCTTTAGAGTTTCCTTTTGTGTCGCTTCTCTTCTCATCTCAAACTTCTTGAAAACACTTAATAAAATATAACATATATTGCGCTCGAGCCTTAAGTGTAGGAAGTGAAGAACGAGGGGTCTCCTCTCTTCTTCTAGGGTGTTTAGCATACGTATCATTCGGGGGCGACCATGCGACTCACTCGTTCCCGCATGGTAGACTTTGGTGCAATGTAAGTTACGAACTAACTAAAACACTTCTGTCTAAAAAACACAAAACAAATTCAAATCTTTTTTGATCCTTCGGGATTGTTGGGTTTCAAACTTCTTTTTTTCAGAAAAGAGCTCGTCGCTCACGTAAAAAACACTTACCCATCCGTGGTCGTACCCACGAACTACGTCAGCTCTGATTCCTCTCTCTCGTCCGATTGAGGATACGTAGGCACAAGACAGCGATTGTCTTGGCGAGCAACCTTCCCCCACAGTTCCCGTCCGAACTACGTTGACTCTGACTTTCCCATTGCACTGAGGGAGTACGTAGGCCTAGGACAACGATACCGTCCTATCGAGTCACTTCCTTTTCTTTTCTTCTTCGTTTCTCCGTTCTTTCCCGTTCTCGTTCCTTCTTCGGTCCAGTAGCAGTGGAGTTCCAGATGACGACACCCTTTGATGCAGACAACAAGCGTGGATCCCATCGAGTACGATGGACGTGTTGGGTGCTAACACCTTCCCTTCGCGTAACCGACTCCCGTACCCGTTCTCTTGGTCGCGAGACCATGCTCTTTCCCTTCTTTCAGGTTTACGCAGTGTTCCCTTTCCCTCTCTTGGGATAAATACACTTTGCTGGCGACTCTGTGTTCTTTTGCGCCACTCTCCCGTTTGTACCGTTGGATGCGAATCTTTCGGGAGCGACAGATGTCAACAAGATGGGAACTATTAGTATGTTAGTTAGAAAAAAAAAATTAATGGTTGGCTCGAGGTAGTTAGTTGTTGGGTTTCAATCGTATTGAAGTTAGAAGATTGAGTTAGGTTAGTTGTTTGGAGTTAGATATAGTTAGGATTTTGTTGAGTTTTGTTCAAGTCTCGTGTTGAAATAGGAGTTGTCATACTGTTGCATTGCTAGAGGTGTTAATTGAATTAATGTCATGTAAATTGGTATTGTTGGGAAGCATTGGGATGAATAGGCTAGCAGGAACAAGTGTAACAAATTTGGAATTGTGACTGTTAGTATATGATCTGCATGTTAGAATAGTTTGTGTAAGCAAAGCTTATCAGAAAGTAAGCATGGATTTTGTTATAATGAGTTTCAAATGAGAAAAGGGTTATGATTTTGCATTGGAATGAAATGGTTGGTGTTTGATATGAATTTTAAATGTGATAGCTATGTTTGAATTAGTTGTTGGATTGAAATGAAGTTAATGAGTTGATTATTGTGTGAATTTGCACCTATTGCCATGGATGTGTAATGTCGACTTGTTAGAATGATTTAGATTTAATATTATGGTAAATTGATCATGTTAAAAGAATGGAATTATTATGCAAAATTAGTTTTGAAATCTTTGGATGCATTATTTTGATTAGATATATATATATATATATATATATATATATATATATATATATATATATATATATATATATGCATGATTGGGTGACTATGGTGTATGTATGGATTGTTTAAATGTTAGTGGGATATAAATGCAATGAATGTGTATCTAAATGGTATGTTGATTATGCACATGTGTTTGTTGGCTTCTGATGGTTCAGAACTGAAGAACATTCTTAAATGAAGTCTATTGATATAGGTTTGCGTAGACTCTGAAGATGAATGTATCAGCGTCAAAAGAGCAATATGTTATCTCTACACTTATTAAATGTATCAGCTTCTGGTGATCATTCATAACCATATACAAAGCTAAGTGATTCGTACTGCATAAAGCAAGCTACAATGTCAAATCAATTTGTCGGCTAGAGTATGTGTTTACATGGCTCAAGGAGAGTTGACATGCTTTATGGATATCCAGTCTCAATAGATCTATAGTACAACTCACAAGGAAATAAAGTCTCTTGTTGTGTGCTTGAGCATCAAAGTCTCTTGCTGTGAGTTTGAGCTAAGTAAGTCTCCTGATATGTGCTTGAGCTTTAAAGTCTTGATCATTTTGTTGATTAAGCAAGGTAGTCTTGAACTGTAGGTCTAAGTAGGAAAGTCTTGGATTCGTGGAATCTGAGCAGGAAAGTCTTGTACTCGAGGGTATGAGCAGAAAGTCTTGAATCCATGGGATTTAAGAAGGAAAGTCTTGGGCTGCATGTCTGAGCAGGAAAGTCTTGTACTTGAGGGTATGAGTAGGAAGTCTTGGATTCGTGGAATCTAAGCAGGCAAGTATTAAGATGTGAGTTTGAGCAGAAAGTCTTGTACTTGAGGGTATAAACAGGAAGTCTTAGGATCTGAGGATCTAAGCAGGAGGTCTTGATCAGGTGTTAATTGAACAGGCAAGTCTTAGGTTGTAGGTCTGAGCAAGGAAAAGTCTTATGCTCGAGGGCATAAGCAATTGTAATCGTGATTTGGTTATAGTGGAAAATTTGTTGTGCTGCAAGGGGACTGGACTACTCTCAGTTTGGGATGAACCAGGATAAATATTTGTGTGTTCTTGTGTCATTTACTTGCTTATGTTATTATTCTGCTGCTAATTGATATCATAATCTGAATTATTGTTTAGAATCTGAACTCTGTTCAGAAGCAACACAAATTGGAGAACACGATTCAACCCCATTCTTGTGTATTTTTCTTACCTTCAATTTGTTCTTCATGATTGAAGAGTGATGATTGTTATATAGTGTATAATGATTCTAATGGAACTAGGTAGGTTAGGCAGTGTTGTTAATGAAGTTAGGGCACGATTAATTCTAAATGAAATTGAGAGAGAAGTTTGTTAGGAGTTTTAACTTTGTTAAAATTTGTGTTAGGATGTTATGAGATGAATTCAGTTTGTGAAGTTTGAGAAGAAGTTAGTAATTCTCTGTTAAACTAGTTAGTTACAGTTGGCTTGAAGTTAGTTAAAATTAAAGTTAAATGTCAGTGTTTAGGATAGTTAGAATTAGTTAGTTAGTGAAGAGTTGAAAATTAGTTAGAGTTAGTTGGATGAATGGTAAGGGAAAAACAGTTAGGTTAGCTTGGAATTAAAGTTTTGTGAAGTAGAACTCAATGGTTAGTTGTTGTAGTTTGTGAAGGTTAATTTCTGTTAGAGTGGGATAAGGTTAGAGGCTGTGTATGAAGTGGAAACTGATATGATGTTGTAACACCTCAAAATTTGCCTTGTTGTTTTTAGATAACTGGCTTATGTTTCTTTTCATTTCTTGCATTTGCATTGTGCATAGCATTTGGTTCTTAGCATGGGATCGAGGTATTTGGTTCAACTCAAGGGCAAAAGCTTCTTATGAGCTCCATAAGCTTCTCACATCCTTATATGGTGGCCCAAGGGCATTTCAATGAGGGATTCTCCAAGTGGTTATATCAAGGGTTGGTGTCCTTACACTGATGACCAAAACTAGGGTTTTGTGGTTAAGGGTCCTAAGCTCAAGGAATTGATTCAAACCTTTCACCAAGGTTCTCCATATGTCAAAACAAGTCTAAGGATCGATTTTGAGCCAAAAATTCACCATGGAAGGCCTCAGATGATTCAGTAGCTTACAGATGAAGTAATCAGTCAAACTGGTCAACTGAAAAGTCAAACTAGGGTTTTGAGAGGTCCTCATCATGGTAATCAAGTCAAGAGACCTTTATTTGGTCTATGGAAGGCTTTCATGATCACAATTTGCAAAAATCAAGCTTTGGTAAAAAGTTGCTAAATTGGGAAAGTGACTTGTAATTTCAAGTTACTATTTTTGGCATATTTTCAACCAACTTTAACCAAACTTTTCATGATAAAAAATGCTTCAAACGAATTTTTGTCCAACACCAAAGTTGTAGATCTCTTTCTCCTCGTAGGCCTAGGACAACGATACCGTCCTAGGACAACGATACCGTCCTATCGAGTCACTTCCTTTTCTTTTCTTCTTCGTTTCTCCGTTCTTTCCCGTTCTCGTTCCTTCTTCGGTCCAGTAGCAGTGGAGTTCCAGATGACGACACCCTTTGATGCAGACAACAAGCGTGGATCCCATCGAGTACGATGGACGTGTTGGGTGCTAACACCTTCCCTTCGCGTAACCGACTCCCGTACCCGTTCTCTTGGTCGCGAGACCATGCTCTTTCCCTTCTTTCAGGTTTACGCAGTGTTCCCTTTCCCTCTCTTGGGATAAATACACTTTGCTGGCGAATCTGTGTTCTTTTGCGCCACTCTCGCGTTTGTACCGTTGGATACGAATCTTTCGGGAGCGACAGCTGGCGACTCTGCTGGGGACTCTGGTTGACCTATGCTGGTTCATCCCTAAGCGAGTCAATCCTAGCGCTTGTCTGTTTTTTTCTGGGTGTTTGTTTTTATGGTGCTTTACTTTGTTGTATATTACTGTATTGCTATTTACTGTATTTTTACTTTACTGCTTTACTGTTTTTACAGCTTTTATTGCATTGCATTTCATATTATTATTGTCATACTGGATATTGCTGTGCTGTTCTGCTACTGGATTTTCTGTTTGCAGGGTGGGTTGGATTCATGAAAGAAAAGCCCAATACCAAGGCTTGAGCATACACCTATGATTAGCGTGGAAAGTAGTGTGACTTGTTTGGCATTTGGCCAGACGAAGTATACATGAAAACTCCACATCTAGACGAGGTTTTCTTGGTAATATTCTGTCCTGTCCATTTGGGGCAGACGATGGAATATAACCTGGAAAGCTGTCGACTCTGGCGACCATCCCCGAGGACTCAGTTGCGGCACTCCTCCCGAGATGTGACAGTGGCAGCCCACGTTCTGTGGCAAACCCATTGCACATTTTCGATCCGAGGACCCAATGCCGGGAACTTGCTATAGGATTTCCCTTTTGTAGTGAATCAGCGGACGACCTCTTTGATTGGCGATAGCATTGTATCCTTCGGGCTGAATGAGCTATTGCTTCTCAAACCTCTGAAGCTGAGGATCTTTTGTTTTGGAGAATCGGTTGAGGCCTCCTCTTTTGATGATGATGCCAAACCAGAAATGGTGAACGTATCATCATTTCTCGACCTGAGAGCCCGGGATACTGAACATCCTAGTACCTACATGTGAGAGGGGATGGGTGTTTGCAGGTTTGCAGGTAACTGAGACCTTCAACCTACCTGGTTTCTGGGTTTCTCATCAGTGTACTATTATTATCCTGGCATTCTGGCAGTTTGACTGGGTTGTTATTCTGGATTTTTGGGTTTCTGGTATTCTGGGTCTTATTCAGTCAGCAGAACAGCAGCAGTTTGAGCATTTTGGATACCTTGATCCCATGCTTGCATTTTACATCGTCTTTTTTGCATTCTGACATGTTTGCTCATTTGTAGGGTTGCATCCTAACTTTGATTCCGGTTGTCTGAAGACTGTCCATGATGAGTATTAGCGCTGAAAAAAGAAAGAACATCATCCCGTACAAGTTCCCAGAGCTTCATCTAGACGCTGTGCACAAGATCTCGGCTATGGCAAAACCTGAGGTATTGGCAGATTTCAGAGGAGAATATGGGAGGATTCTGAGTTTCGCCTGGAATGTTACCAACTATGAGTTCAGGGCTCTGCACACTTTGGCGCAGTTCTATGACCCTCAACTTCGGTGTTTTCTATTTGTTGATTATCTTTTGGCTCCAACGTTGGAAGAATTTGCTCTTATTTTGGATGTTTCGGTTAAAGAGGGAGCTCCCTTCTATCCTTCTAAGGAGTTTCCTGATCTGGAAAGGGTTGCTGCTACTTTACGTTTGGATCAGTCACTGTTGAAGAAAAATATTGCTAGTAAAGGGGGTTATCAAGGTTTTCACACGAAGTTTTTGATCGAGCAGGCTGTTACTTGTGCTAAGGCTAAGTGTTGGTCGGTGTTCAACGCAATTCTGGCTATGTGTGTTTATGGAACGGCGTTATTCCCTAATGTGAAGGATTTTGTAGATGCACATGCTGTCCAGATATTCACCACGAAGAATCCGGTACCTACCTTACTTGGGGATCTGTATTATTCGATGCACTATAAGAATGAGAAAAGGAGAGGCGAACCTCTTTATTGTTGTGCTTCAATTTTCTATAAGTGGTTTGCTGATCGTCTTCCCAAATCTGGGGCATTCGAAGACATTAAAGGAACTTTAGATTGGGCAAAGAGATTAATGGGGTTAAGGGCCGACAACTTAGTTTGGATCAATCGTGATTTGTTGGGCCGAGAGATCCTGGTTAGTTGTGGAGGTTACCCAAACGTACCTTTAATAGGAAGGAAAGGGGGAATTAACTACAACCCCATTCTTGCTATGAGGCAATTTGGGTATGCTTTAAAAGAGCCGCCAAAAGTCCAAGATGTGCAAGAGTCTCTATTTTTGGGTGAGGAAGCCAATCTAGAGGTGTTGAAAGAAGCTGCAAACGCTTGGAGAGATCACCATAAGAAAGGAAAGACTTCTTTTGGAAAGTGTAACAACAAAGCTTTTCGTGCGTATGAAGACTGGGTTTAGAGCAGAGTAGAGAGTGTACTTTTGCCATTCTGCAGGGAACCTCCCTCTTACCCTTTGCTGATTGAACCCCCAACCATGATTGAGATGGAGAAGTATAACCAATTATGGGCTGAAAAGGGGAAGATTCGAGAGGAGAACCGTGAGTTGCAAAAGGAAATCTACCAGTTGAAACATGAGCGAGGTGAGGCTGTTCATATTGCCAAGCTGAAGACAGAACGTCTCGCTGAGAAAGAGAAGGAGCTGGTTGAAGAGATAGCAGCTAGGAAAAGGGTAGGACAAGCTCTAAAAGGCGTTTGCAAGACTCTCAAATCCAAGAAGGATGACTTAGCCAAGGCTTGGGCAAAGATTCATAGGTTCAATGCTTACCGAGATACTACAATCACGGCCAACAAGCAGAAAGAAGATAAGCATTTGGAGCAGATTGAGAGTCTGAAGTTGAAGCTCAGGAAGAAGGACGAGGAGATCTTGTCAGGGACGTTCCAAAGACACGCAGTTGAGGAACGGCTCAAAGAAGCCATAGCAACCATGGAAGAGTTGAAAATACAAGCAGGAGTGAAGAGGTCTAAGTGGGAGTGCTCTAGCTCAGGCAGTGGCCCTCATACGGTGCAAGATCCTTGAAGGGAACTCTACTCAGTAGTTTGTATTTTGTTCTTTCTTTGTATTTTGGGTCACCACCAGAATTGTTGGCTGGGACCTCTGCTTATTTTTGTTTCAGGCTTTTTTTGGTACCTTGGGTTGTAATTTCTGACAGTGATTCACTTTGATTTATATGAGCAGCAGTTTCATCCTATTTCACCTTTAAACTGGAATCAAGGGGTGGATCACCCTGCGAATATACAAACATGTTTGCATTTGCATTTGTATAATCATAATCATTTTTGCATTGCAGGTTATCTTGGTTTCTCTGGTTTTCTTATGCTCTCTCTTTCTTTCAGTCAGGATTGATCAACCAACTCATCGTTATTCTACTCGGCTCAATCAAAACAGAGTGATGGACAAAGTTCAGGAAGATATGGCCGCTATGCAAGCTCGCATCGACCAGTTCATGGAAATGATGCAGGGTGTGGTGCAAAGTCAGAACGAGTTCAGAACTCTGGTTCAGCCGTTAGTGGCGCAGGTCGACGAAAATGGTATCCTACACGGTGGTCTTATTAACCGTAATATCCCTCCGGGCGGAGTTGGTGCTGGTGGACAGGGCAGAATTCCTACAGTGGTTGGAGAGGGAAGTATTGTTCGGGCTATCTATGGCCATCATTTTGATGATCAACAGGATGATGTGTTCTCGGTCAGAAGTTTAGATGCTGCCCTTCCTGTGGTCAGTGATGAAAGAATCCGTTTAATCGAAGCTCAATTGAAAGGAGTGGTGAAACAGGATGATTTAGGGATAGATTTGGATGACCTAGGGTTGGTCCCTGATATTGTTATTCCACACAAGATTCAGATTCCTACGCTAGAAAAGTACAATGGTTCTACCTGCCCAAGGACTCATGTGAAGGCCTATACCAGGAAGATGGCTGCTCACGCTAAGGATGAAAAGTTAATGATGCACTTCTTCCAAGACAGCCTGTCTGGCGCGTCTTTGGAATGGTACATGGGGCTAGAAAGTAGAGATGTTCGTACCTGGAGAGAGCTAGCTGCAGCTTTCATCAAGCATTATCAGTACAACACGGACATGGCTCCCAACAGAACTCATCTGTTGAGCATGTCCCAGAAGAATGATGAGAGTTTCAAAGAATACGCGCAAAGGTGGCGTGGGTTGGCGGCTAGGGTGCAGCCACCAATGCTAGAGAAAGAGATGCTGGATATGTTCATGGACACACTGCCTAAGCACTACTATGAAAAGCTTTTGCCTTGTTCTCTAGGCAAGTTTGCAGATGTGATTGCTATTGGACAGAAGATAGAGGTGGGAATTAAGGCTGGGAAGGTTTCTAGCGGTGATGGATCGTCTTCCGGACAGGGAAAAAAGCCGTTTGATAATTATAAGAAGAAAGGAGAGACCAACGCTGTATCATCCCAGAGGGGAAAAGGGAAACAGCGCCAGCTTAACAATCAACAGGTAGCATCAGTAACTATTCCAGCAACGTTACCTCCACCACAGCAACAAAGGGGTAATGCTAATTAGAATAGGCAGCAGGGTCAGTATCAGAACAGACAGAGGAATGCAAAGAGGCATTTTGATCAACCCCCAATGTCGTATGCACAGTTGTTGCAACATTTGCTACAGTTGCGTCTAGTTGAGCTTCGTACCCTGGCTCCACCAACAGGGGAACTCCCACGAGGCTACGATGCTAACGCACACTGCGATTTTCATTCTGGTGCTCCTGGGCACACGGTGGAGAAGTGCAGGGCGTTTTAGCACAAGGTGCAGGACCTTGTGGACTCTAAAGCCATCAATTTCTCGAATGACGGACCCAATGTTATTCAAAACCCGATGCCTAATCACAATGGGCCAAGGGTGAATGCTATAATTGAGGACTGTGAAACTTTAAATTTGATCGTGGATGTGGAGGAACTGAAGACTCCATTGATGGTGGTTAAGAACAGGTTATTGAAAGGTGATGTCTATCCGGGCTGTGGTGAGAACTGCTCAGATTGTTTGATAAAGGCTAATGGTTGTGATTCGTTGAAGAGGGGTATTCATAATCTGATTGATGAGGGCTGTTTACAGTTTGACAGAGGTAATCAGCTAGAAGAGGTTGTTAGTGAGAAGGTTGCGACTATCACTATTCCGTTCAAAACAATTACTATTTCTGGTCCAGCAAGGCCACCTCCATTCATTATCACAAGGGCTGGACCCATTCCGTACGAGAGTTCTAAGGCCATTCCGTGGAATTATGGTGCAGAGATGTTTGTCAATGGGCAAAAGCAAGAGCTAATGAATACTTCACCAGTGGGTTCTAGTTCAGGGGTTAAAGTTGAGACTGATGTTATAACCAGAAGTGGTAGAGTGCTCCCTCCTGTTAATGATCAACCCAGTACCTCTAGGCAAGATAGGGGAAAATAGGCGATGGATGGTTCTGTTCAGACTCCATTGATTGTGGAATCTACAGTGAAGCCGGTTGATGATGCTTTTTCAGAAAATGTAGAGGAATTTATGAGGCTCATCCGAAAAAGTGATTATAAGATCGTGGACCAATTACATCAGACCCCGTCCAAGATCTCTATTCTGTCTCTGCTCTTGTGTTCTAAGGCTCACAGGAATGCTCTTTTGAAGGTTTTGAATGCAGCCTACGTTCCTCAAGAGATCTCTGTTAATCAGCTGGAAGGGGTTGTAGCGCACGTGAATGCGGGTAACGGCCTGGGTTTTACAGATCTTGACTTGACTTCTGCTGGCAGGAATCATAACAATGCCCTGCATATTTCGATTGAATGCCGTGGCTCGCTGATGTCACATGTGTTAGTTGACACCGGGTCATCTTTGAATGTACTGCCGAAGAAAGCTTTGATGAAGTTAGATACTCGTGGTTTGATTTGTACACCAAGTGACTTGGTGGTACGAGCTTTTGATGGCTCGAAGAGATCTGTTTTTGGCGAGATTATGCTTCCGATCAAGGTTGGACCGGAAATCTTTAATGCGACGTTTTACATTATGGATATTCAGCCAGCGTACAGCTGTTTATTGGGTCGTCCTTGGATCCATGGGGCAGGTGCTGTAACTTCCACTTTGCATCAAAAGCTGAAGTATATGGTTGATGGTCACGTAGTGACAGTATGCGGAGAAGAAGACATAATGATCAGTCAGCTGTCAACCTTCAAATACGTGGAAGTGGATGGGGAAATCCACGAGACGTTGTGCCAGGGATTTGAGAAGGTGAAAGTTTCTGAAGAAGTTGTTCAGTCTGAAGCTGTAGTACAGCCTGTAGTGGTAAATCAACCTGAGGGTTCCATGTCTTCGTTAAGAGACGCCAAAGCTGTGGTTGAAGCGGGTAGCTCACAGAGGTGGGGCCAGGTGGTTGAAGTCCAGAAAAAGAAGGATACTTATGGATTGGGATATAAGCCATCCAAAAGAGATGAGGATCCCCCAAAATTCTATGGCCATGTCCGGTTCACTAGCGCTGGAGTTTTCTTCAACAGAGTTAATGCTATTGATGAAGAAGGAGACAGTGATTGCGACATGGATAGCTGGATCCGTCCTTGTGTCCCAGGGGAAAGTCTGCACAACTGGTCTTCCGAGAAAGTCATTCAAGTGACAGGCTTCAAGTAATTGCTTTGTTTTCCTATTTTGTTAATCCTACGTTCTGCCCAAGACGTAGTGATTCTGTTTGTAGGGCTTTTAACTGTCGCATGTTTTGCTTTATCATCAATAAAGGACTTTTCACACTCAAATATTTTGATCTCGGTCTTTCTGTTTTTATTTTTATGCATTAAAAAACCCACATCAAAATGGCAATGTGTTTCTTTTATTGCATCATAATAAAACATACCTCATAAATCATTGCAGGTCTTTTTGTTCAGATGACACCGATCATGACTCAGCTATAGCTCGGTATGACTTTGACAATCCAATCTATCAGGCTGACGAAGATTGTGAACTGCCCGAAGAGTTCGCCAGATTGTTGAAGCAAGAGGAGAGAGTCATCCAACCTCATCAGGAGGAAATTGAGATTGTGAATCTGGGAACCGAGGATGCTAGAAAGGAAGTAAGAGTAGGGGCTACATTGGAAGACAGTGTCAAGGGAAGATTGATTGAAATGCTCCGTGAGTATGTGGACATCTTCGCCTGGTCTTACCAAGACATGCCCGGGCTGGATACTGATATTGTTGTACACCGGCTACCACTCAAAGAAGGTTGTGCTCCGGTCAAGCAAAAGTTGAGAAGAACTAAACCGGAGATGTCTGTCAAGATCAAGGAAGAGGTTCAGAAGCAGTTGGACGCCAGATTTCTTGCCGTAACAAATTATCCTCCATGGGTTGCTAACATCGTGCCTGTACCTAAGAAGGATGGGAAGGTCAGGATGTGTGTTGATGACAGGGATTTGAATAGAGCCAGCCCAAAGGATGATTTCCCGCTCCCTCACATTGACGTGTTAGTTGACAATACTGCTTAGTATTCTGTGTTTTCCTTCATGGATGGCTTCTCTGGGTATAACCAAATCAAGATGGCCCCAGAGGACATGGAGAAAACAACATTCATAACACCGTGGGGAACTTTCTGCTAGAAAGTGATGCCCTTTGGATTGAAAAATGCAGGGGCAACTTACCAGCGGGAGATGGTGACTCTCTTTCATGATATGATTCACAAAGAGATTGAAGTCTATGTTGATGACATGATTGCGAAGTCACATACGGAAGAAGAACATTTGGTGAATCTTCAGAAATTATTTGAAAGGTTAAGGAAATTCAGACTAAGGTTGAATCCAAACAAATGCACCTTCGGGGTGAGATCAGGAAATTGCTGGGGTTTATTGTTAGTGAAAAAGGTATTGAGGTTGATCCTGCAAAGGTAAAAGCCATACAAGAAATGCCTGTGCCGAAAACAGAAAAAGAGGTTCGTGGTTTCTTGGGGAGATTGAATTACATTGCTAGGTTCATCTCGCATCTCACAGCCACGTGTGAACCAATCTTCAAGTTGCTAAGAAAAGATCAAGCGGTCAGGTGGAATGAAAATTGTCAAAAGGCGTTTGAAAAGATTAAAGAATACTTGCAGGAACCTCTGGTCCTTATGCCGCTAGTGCCAGGAAGGCCTTTGATTATGTATCTCACAGTTCTTGAGAATTCAATGGGTTGTGTGCTCGGTCAACAAGACGAGTCAGGTAAAAAAGAGCACGCCATCTATTACCTGAGTAAGAAGTTTACTGATTGCGAGTCAAGATACTCGATGCTGGAGAAAACATGTTGTGCACTCGCTTGGGCCGCTAAGCGTTTGAGGCAGTATATGTTAAACCATACAACCCTTTTGATTTCGAAGATGGATCCAATCAAGTATGTGTTTGAGAAGCAAGCACTTTCTGGTAGAATAGCCCGTTGGCAAATGGTTCTGACAGAATATGATATTCAGTATGTTTCCCAAAAGGCCATTAAGGGAAGTGTGTTGTCAGAGTATCTTGCCGAACAGCCAATTGTGGATTATCAACCGATGAAGTTTGAGTTTCCGGATGAGCACATCATGTATCTGAAGATGAAGGATTGTGAAGAACCTTTGCCTGATGAAGGACCTGAGATTGGGTCTCAGTGGAAGATGGTTTTTGATGGGGCTGTTAATTCATATGGCAACGGAATCGGGGCAATCATTACGACTCCACAGGGTTCCCATATACCCTTTACTGCCCGATTAGCGTTCATATGCACCAACAATGAGGCGGAGTATGAAGCATGCATCATGGGGTTAGAAGAAGCAATTGATTTGAGAATCAAGAACCTCGATGTTTATGGTGATTCTGCGTTGGTGGTGAATCAGATTACAGGAGAATGGGAGACTCGTCAAGTAAATCTTGTTCCATATAACAATTATGCCAGAAGATTGTTACCTTTCTTTGACAGAATAGACTTCCATCACATTCCCCGGATAGAGAATCAGATGGCTGATGCGTTGGCAACATTGTCATCAATGTATAAAGTGAATCTTTGGAATGAAGCTCCCTCAATCAGAATCATGCGCTTGGATAGACCTACTTTTGTATTTGCAGTTGAAGGGGTATCAGATGGCAAGCCTTGGTATCATGACATTAAAGTCTTCTTGAAGAGTCAGGAATACCCAGCTGGGGCATCTTCCAAGGATAAAAAGACATTGAGGAGGTTATCAGGAAACTTCTTTTTGAACAAGGATGATGTGTTGTACAAGAGAAACTTTGACATGGTCTTGCTACGTTGTGTTGATGAACACGAGGCAGGCTTGTTAATGGAAGAGGTTCACGAAGGTTCCTTCGGTACTCATGCCAATGGGCATGCTATGGCAAGAAAGTTGTTGAGAGCGGGGTATTATTGGATGACTATGGAGTCTGACTGTTTCAAATATGCCTGGAAATGTCATAAATGCCATATTTATGCTGATAAGGTGGACGTACCACCTACTCCTCTGAATGTTTTGTCGTCACCTTGGCCTTTCGCCATGTGGGGCATTGATATGATTGGAAAGATTGAGCCAACTGCATCCAACGGGCATCGTTTTATTCTGGTTGCCGTCGATTACTTCACGAAGTGGGTGGAAGCAGCCTCGTATGCCAACGTTACCAGACAAGTGGTAGCCCGGTTTATTAAGAAGGACATCATCTGCCGGTATGGAGTCCCAGAGAGAATCATCACTGATAATGGTTCAAATCTGAATAACAAGATGATGAAGGAGCTATGCCAGAGCTTTAAAATCGAACATCACAATTCTTCTCCCTATCGTCCGAAGATGAATGAGGCTGTTGAAGCGGCTAATAAGAACATAAAGAAGATTGTGCAGAAGATGGTAGTGACATACAAAGACTGACATGAGATGTTGCCTTACGCTTTGCATGGTTATCGTACTTCGGTACGCACCTCGACTGGGGCAACTCCTTTCTCACTGGTGTATGGCATGGAAGCAGTCTTGCCATTAGAAGTTGAGATTCCTTCTTTGAGAATTCTGACAGATGTGAAGCTGGATGAAGCTGAGTGGGTGCATTCCCGGCTGAATGAACTGAACCTCATTGAAGAAAAGAGACTGAAAGCCATTGCGCATGGCCGGTTGTATCAGAGCAGGATGAAGAAAGCCTTTGATCAGAAGGTGCGTCCTCGGTGTTTTCAAGCTGGTGAATTAGTGCTGAAAAGGATCACTCCTCCTCAAACAGATCACAGGGGCAAGTGGACTCCGAATTACGAAGGGCCATATGTAGTAAGACAGGTTTTCTCTGGTGGAGCCTTATTACTCTCAACTATGGATGGCGAAGATTTTACGTCCCCTGTGAACGCGGATGTAGTCAAAAAATACTTTGCATAAAAGAGACCCGTTGAACATAAAAAGAAGGTTCAGGCAAAAATGGGGCATCCTGGTGAACCATAAAAAGAAAAGGTTCGGGCAAAAATTAGGGATAAAAATAAAAAGAAATAAACCCGCAAGGTTGAAAACCTGAAAAGGCAACCTTGGCAAAAATGGGTATCCCGGTGGATTGAAAACCCGAAAAGGGCGATCCAGGCAAAAGTTAGGGATTTTAAAGCAAAGACTACGATCCGCGTTCGATCTGTGATCACCGTTCACACTTGGAAAATTCGGAGGAAAGGAATCAGTCCAGTTAGTCATCTTCGAAGGCCAAAGTATCTGCGGATGAATAAGTCATGTGGGTTATAGCTGAGTCGAGTCATGGTGGATGTCTGTTCCCCACATTGCCGACATTTGCATTTTCTTTTGCTTTTTGCGCAATTACCTCTTTTCAGGAATTGCTTCCCGATGTAAATGCCTATTTACAGGCCAATTCATTCAACAAAGTTTGCATTTCAGTTAAAGAGCTTTTGTTTTCTGTTTTACCTGTTTTGTTTGTGAAAATGTCCGATATTTTTGATAAAAAAACATTACATGCTAAAACGTTGAGCTTTATGACACAAGTTGGAAAACAGTGGCAATTGCTTAGGCGACAGTCACCATGTGGATAATCAATGTATTCATTTTTGCACGTAGACTTTTTGTCGGTTTTGCAGGATGACAGATGTACATCCCCAGTAGAGTTGCTCTCTCCATCTTTGAAGTCTGATCGTCCTCAGCGGTTGGATGCTTTCCCCAGTAGAGTAGAGCTCTCCTCAATTTTGAAGTCTGATCGTCCTCAGCAGGTTATTACTCTTCCCCATCAGAGTATCGAGGGTCGTCTTCCTCAACCAGAGTATAAAGAAGTAATTCCCTAAGCAGAGTCGTTAAGGATCGTCTTCCTTAGCAGGATATAAGAGGTTTTTTCCCAGGCCAGAGTTGTGACTTGGCACATCTTTCTTCAGCAAGTGATGTCTCCCCACGAAGCATGGGACAGCTATTTGTCCCCCAGCTAGTCAGGAAGCATGTGTTGTCCCCTAGCAGGTGAATGTTGACAATTACTTTCTCTCCCAAGCGGAGTCGTTGAGGATCGTCTTCCTCAACAAAGTACAGAGGATTATATACCCAGCCGAAGTCGTGTTTGGATTATTATTCCCCAGCAAGTACTCAGAAGTTGATTGCTTTGAGGTGAATGTTGTCGTACCTCCAACAGGAAGTTTGTGGACGAAGATGTTATTATCCCCACAGGGTCCTGATGTCTACTTTCCTCGGTTGGTCAGAAAGTATAGTCTCGACGACAATGGTTTGATCTAGTACCCAGCAGGGTGAGGGTAAAGTTACTTCCCTAGCAGCAGATTAAGCTCATTTCCCCAATCAGAGTCTGGTGGTGAGTGGTATCCCCAGCAGGTCTTAAGGCCAATCGTTTTTGGCAGGCGCCGAAGCCAAGTTCTGAAATAGTTGGTCGTCCCCAGCGGTGGAATTTCCATCTTCAGTATTCATATCCCTCCCCGGCTGAGTGAGTATTTTCCCGGAGTTCCGTCCATATCCAGGAAGATTGTAGGTCCTAATTTGTCCCCCGACTGAGTGGGTATTCTCTCGGAGCTTCGTCCATCTCTAGCAGAGTTGTTGATCTTGATATTCCCCAACAGAGTAGATATTCTCTTGGAGTTTCGTCCATCTCCGACAGAATTGGTGATTGTGATCTTCCCTAGCAGGGAGAAGTTCTCCTCAGCAAGTTTTCCTTTGTTTCAGTGGCAATTTAGTTTGCCATCCCCAGCGGAGTTGCTTCTGGTCTTCAGCATTTATTTTGCTGGGACGTCTCTTTTGCATTGCATAAGCATTTGTTTTGCATAGCATCCTCCCAAATGTGTAGCATTTCCACTTCATGTGGGGCATTACGGCAAAATTCAAACATATGCATCCGAAGCGTGAGCCAAGTTTGAGTTTTCCTTCGTCAGGAAAGCCGGATTTCAGAAAGATGTCTTTACTCCACAGGTGTTGGGTTAAGCAATATTTGACAGTTCCCCGGCAGAATGTCTTGCCAGGATTATTTATCCTTGATTTTATTTGTACCCCTTCGTCCAGGTGGTCCTTTGGTTTATTCCCTCAAAATTTTTACCGTCAGACACTCGTCCGTGTTTCTTTCAGCACCCATCCGTGTTTGAACCTTTTAAGTCAATGTCCGTCCATATTGACTTTTGACACCCGTCTGTGTTCTTTCAGCACCCGTCCGTGTTTGACCCTCCTGTTTCAATGCCCGTCCGCATTGACATTTGACACTCGTCTGTGTTTCCTTCAGCACCCGCCCGTGTTTGAACCTTTGATTTCAATACCCGTCCGTATTGACCTTCTGATGACACTCGTCCGTGTTGCCTTCCATTCCCCCAGCGAGATTAATTCCCGATAAAGTTGCTTTACAACCTTTTTTTTCAGTACCCGTCCGTATTGAAATCTTTTACACCCGTCCGTGTACCTTTTTCAGTACCCGTCCGTATTGAAACCTCTTACACCCGTCCGTGTACCTTTTCAGTACCCGTCCGTATTGAAATCTTTTACACCCGTCCGTGTACCTTTTTCAGTACCCGTCCGTATTGAAACCTCTTACACCCGTCCGTGTACATTTTCAATCCCCATAGAGGTCACCTTGAACCTTCTTTACACCCGTCCGTGTACCTTTTTCAATACCCATCCGCATTGAAATCTTTTACACCCGTCCGTGTATCTTCTCAATACCCGTCCGTATTTGACATCCTGGATTCCTTGACACCCATCCGTGTTCATCCCCAGCATAGCTAACACTCGTTTGTGTTTATTTCAGGACTTTTCAATACAGTTTTGGTTTCCAACACTCGTACGTGTCGTGACAGTGCAGCATTTTTTTGTTTGTTCCCCAGTGGAGTCGTCCCTCCCTTGGATTCGTGGAATCTGAGCAGGAAAGTCTTGTACTCGAGGGTATGAGCAGAAAGTCTTGAATCCATGGGATTTAAGAAGGAAAGTCTTGGACTGCATGTCTGAGCAGGAAAGTCTTGTACTTGAGGGTATGAGTAGGAAGTCTTGGATTCGTGGAATCTAAGCAGGCAAGTATTAAGATGTGAGTCTGAGCAGGAAGTCTTGTACTTGAGGGTATAAACAGGAAGTCTTAGGATCTGAGGATCTAAGCAGGAGGTCTTGATCAGGTGTTAATTGAACAGGCAAGTCTTAGGTTGTAGGTCTGAGCAAGGAAAAGTCTTATGCTCGAGGGCATAAGCAATTGTAATCGTGATTTGGTTATAGTGGAAAATTTGTTGTGCTGCAAGGGGACTGGACTACTCTCAGTTTGGGATGAACCAGGATAAATATTTGTGTGTTCTTGTGTCATTTACTTGCTTATGTTATTATTCTGCTGCAAATTGATATCATAATCTGAATTATTGTTTAGAATCTGAACTCTGTTCAGAAGCAACACAAATTGGAGAACACGATTCAACCCCATTCTTGTGTATTTTTCTTACCTTCAATTTGTTCTTCATGATTGAAGAGTGATGATTGTTATATAGTGTATAATGATTCTAATGGAACTAGGTAGGTTAGGCAGTGTTGTTAATGAAGTTAGGGCACGATTAATTCTAAATGAAATTGAGAGAGAAGTTTGTTAGGAGTTTTAACTTTGTTACAATTTGTGTTAGGATGTTATGAGATGAATTCAGTTTGTGAAGTTTGAGAAGAAGTTAGTAATTCTCTGTTAAACTAGTTAGTTACAGTTGGCTTGAAGTTAGTTAAAATTAAAGTTAAATGTCAGTGTTTAGGATAGTTAGAATTAGTTAGTTAGTGAAGAGTTGAAAATTAGTTAGAGTTAGTTGGATGAATGGTAAGGGAAAAACAGTTAGGTTAGCTTGGAATTAAAGTTTTGTGAAGTAGAACTCAATGGTTAGTTGTTGTAGTTTGTGAAGGTTAATTTCTGTTAGAGTGGGATAAGGTTAGAGGATGTGTATGAAGTGGAAACTTATATGATGTTGTAACACCTCAAAATTTGCCTTGTTGTTTTTAGATAACTGGCTTATGTTTCTTTTCATTTCTTGCATTTACATTGTGCATAGCATTTGGTTCTTAGCATGGGATCGAGGTATTTGGTTCAACTCAAGGGAAAAAGCTTCTTATGAGCTCCATAAGCTTCTCACATCCTTATATGGTGGCCCAAGGGCATTTCAATGAGGGATTCTCCAAGTGGTTATATCAAGGGTTGGTGTCCTTACACTGATGACCAAAACTAGGGTTTTGTGGTTAAGGGTCCTAAGCTCAAGGAATTGATTTAAACCTTTCACCAAGGTTCTCCATATGTCAAAACAAGTCTAAGGATGGATTTTGAGCCAAAAATTCACCATGGAAGGCCTCAGATGATTCAGTAGCTTACAGATGAAGTAATCAGTCAAACTAGTCAACTGAAAAGTCAAACTAGGGTTTTGAGAGGTCCTCATCATGGTAATCAAGTCAAGAGACCTTTATTTGGTCTATGGAAGGCTTTCATGATCACAATTTGCAAAAATCAAGCTTTGGTAAAAAGTTGCTAAATTGGGAAAGTGACTTGTAATTTCAAGTTACTATTTTTGGCATATTTTCAACCAACTTTAACCAAACTTTCCATGATCAAAAATGCTTCAAACGAATTTTTGCCCAACACCAAAGTTGTAGATCTCTTTCTCCTCTTTCCAAAGAGTGGTGGATCATGATCATATCATTTTTAGATCAAGAGTTATGGGCATTTGAAGTTAAAGGGCATTTGGTGTTCCACCATGCATACCATTTTGACATAACTTGCAAGATGCATTCTAACTCGCCAATATGGCTTCTAATTGTTCAGTTCACCTCACCACACTCCAATGCACCTCATTTAGCATCATTTTGAGCCAAGAATTGAATGAACCCATGGGTTACATGTCCATAATTCATCATTATGCAATTTTGCAAGTTCATTTGGAAATCACAATTCAGTTACTTTCCAGCCCCAAGATCAATCCAAAGGTTCTCATGGCATCAAAAGGAAAGCAGTCATGCACTTTTCATGAAGAATGCACGAGTAGAATACCTCATGTGTATACATTTGTGAATTTGCAAAACAACCCAAAACTCATTGCTCTCAAGTCCTTGAAGTTTTAAACCCTAAACAGTAGCATTTGCACACTATATAAGCTAACTCACACGAATTTCTCAGCAGCTACTATTCATTTTCATCACTTTTCAAAGTTTTTGCTCTCAAGTTTCTCTCCTTCGATTCTCCCAATCCTTCAAGGTTTCTCCATTTTTTTTGGTTGGTTTAGGATCAGTGAAGCACAAGAAAGAGAAATCCACCACTGTTTTGAGGTTTAAGCAAGGAATTCATCAAGTTGAGTACAGAGTTTCAACCATTGGATTCAAGGATTCAGGCCAGTTTGAAGGTTTAATTGCATTTATTTTGCAATTAGACGGTTGAAGGAGTTGATCTGCAGCTTATCTTGGAGTTTCTTGACGTATTTCCAGTTCTGCAAATCTCAGGTGAGCTCCAAATTCATAGATCTAGAAATGATTTTTGTTGTGTGTTTAATGTTCATCTTGTTGTGATGAGCTCATATATGTGTTTGGATTTGATTTTCAACGTGAATCATGGCTGGAATTTAGATCTGAAATTTTCAGATCCAAACTTGTTTTGTTCGATTCTTGAAATATAGGCATGCTAAATGATTTTGAGTGGCATATTTGTGATCTACGTGAGTTGCTGAACATTTTGATGTATGATTTGTTGTTTTTGGTTATTTTTTGAAGTTTGGTGACCGGAGAGTGGGCGGAGAAGATGACCGGCGCTTCTCTGGCCGGTGAGGGTTTAATTAGGGTTTGTGGTTTTCTAGTTTGAATCTCATACGTTGGATTGTGATTAATTTTCCAGTTTGATTCTCGTGCGTTGGATCTTGATTATGTGGTGTTAATTAAGTTAATTAGGGTTTAGTGGATCTGGTTAAGTCATGACCGTTGGATCTCATTTAATTAGTAAGTTTGAATATGGACCATCAGATCGTTGACTTTGCTTCGTTTGACTTTGAATGGGAGCCTGTGGATCTGGATACTTTCCCTTGTTTGACTCAATCTGAGCCGTTCGCTGATTCTGAATGTTGGAAGGCATTTGGGCCTCTTTTGCTGTTCACACCCCCGTTTCTAAGCCCATGCCCATTTGCACGCATTTGGATTTCTTTTTGCACCCCTGTCTTCATTTCATTTTCTTTTTATTTTCTATTTTCATACCATTTCATAATCAATTGTTAAAAATACTTGCATGTGCTAAAAAATTCTAAAAAATTTCATCATTCCTCCTCATTATTAAAATTAATTTTTTCACATTTTATTTTATTATTTTTGCATTTTAATTGCATTAAATATTAATTTTCCAAAGTATTTTTTCTCACTTGCATTTCATATTGCATACTTCATGTTGCATCTTTTATTTCTCTCATTTGAAAAGTGATTTGATCTTGATTCTTTTTGGGTTGTGTTCTTAACATGTTGAGGTATGTTTAAGCTTTTTGGTATGATTTTTAGGTCCTGTTTGGATGACTTTGGATGTGTTGCTTTGAGCATGAATGTATGAAGTCCTATTGATGCTTTGACCTAATTGTTGATTGACTTTGGTTCTGATTCATTGCTTGTGGCTTTGATATGTCAATTATACATGTTTGAGATACTTGAATACTGAATGACATAATTTTTGAGGCATGTTTGTTATTTCTTTGAAGCATGAACTTTAACTTGTCCAATTTGTGAATGTATGCTTCATGTTTGGTTTGCTTGATCATGAAGGCACTTGTGCCACAATTTTAGGTCTTGTTTGAGGATTGATAGCATGTTAATTGACTTCTGGTTGTGATATTTGAATCTCATCTTTGCATGTTTGATGTTTGCCTTTCACTTTAAGTCACTTGTTTCACAAGTATGAATCATGTTTCACTTCACTTCACTTCACTTCTTCTTTGCTTCTTAATTGATTGTGAAAGTGTTTGTGTGACTTGAATGTTGTTTGAAGATCATGTTTAGGCACATGTTTAGGATTGTGTCACTTCTGGACTTGGTTTACTTTGTGGAATTTTGACTTGGTTGCTTCACATGATCACTTATTTTCATCTCACTCCTTCTTTAATGACTTGAACGATACTTGATTGACTTCTCCCTTTTCTTTTTGACTAATTGTGCATGACTAATATTAGAGGTCAGTAGGACCATTAGGTTCTGAACTTGATGTTTGATTTACCTTAGAACTTGTTTCTTTATTGCCTTATTCTTGTTTGAGTTTCATTTTGTCATATGTGAATACTTCTAACACTTTCAGGGGCAAATGGTAAGTTGTTTGAGTGTGGATATACTTCCACATTTTACTTTCTTCCTTTATCTTTTAACTTTCATACTTGTGTTTGAAGTGAGCTTAGGCCACTTGTGTTTCACTTCTCTTTCTCCTCCTTCTCTTTCACTCTTTTCATCCCTCGAGTCTCAAGACTTGTTTAAGTCTTGGATTCTCTCCCTTTAGAGCTACCTAGTCCAACTTAATTTTCGATTAAGCTTGGAGTAGGATTAGCATTAGGTTAGGTAGTCGTCTCTCCTAAACCTCACTAACCACAGGACATCCATGCATGATAACATTAGGACTCTTAGTTTCCCTTTAGAGTTTCCTTTTGTGTCGCTTCTCTTCTCATCTCAAACTTCTTGAAAACACTTAATAAAATATAACGTATATTGCGCTCGAGCCTTAAGTGTAGGAAGTGAAGAACGAGGGGTCTCCTCTCTTCTTCTAGGGTGTTTAGCATACGTATCATTCGGGGGCGACCATGCGACTCACTCGTTCCCGCATGGTAGACTTTGGTGCAATGTAAGTTACGAACTAACTAAAACACTTCTGTCTAAAAAACACAAAACAAATTCAAATCTTTTTTGATCCTTCGGGATTGTTGGGTTTCAAACTTCTTTTTTTCAGAAAAGAGCTCGTCGCTCACGTAAAAAACACTTACCCATCCGTGGTCGTACCCACGAACTACGTCAGCTCTGATTCCTCTCTCTCGTCCGATTGAGGATACGTAGGCACAAGACAGCGATTGTCTTGGCGAGCAACCTTCCCCCACAGTTCCCGTCCGAACTACGTTGACTCTGACTTTCCCATTGCACTGAGGGAGTACGTAGGCCTAGGACAACGATACCGTCCTATCGAGTCACTTCCTTTTCTTTTCTTCTTCGTTTCTCCGTTCTTTCCCGTTCTCGTTCCTTCTTCGGTCCAGTAGCAGTGGAGTTCCAGATGACGACACCCTTTGATGCAGACAACAAGCGTGGATCCCATCGAGTACGATGGACGTGTTGGGTGCTAACACCTTCCCTTCGCGTAACCGACTCCCGTACCCGTTCTCTTGGTCGCGAGACCATGCTCTTTCCCTTCTTTCAGGTTTATGCAGTGTTCCCTTTCCCTCTCTTGGGATAAATACACTTTGCTGGCGACTCTGTGTTCTTTTGCGCCACTCTCCCGTTTGTACCGTTGGATGCGAATCTTTCGGGAGCGACAGATGTCAACAAGATGGGAACTATTAGTATGTTAGTTAGAAAAAAAAATTAATGGTTGGCTCGAGGTAGTTAGTTGTTGGGTTTCAATCGTATTGAAGTTAGAAGATTGAGTTAGGTTAGTTGTTTGGAGTTAGATATAGTTAGGATTTTGTTGAGTTTTGTTCAAGTCTCGTGTTGAAATAGGAGTTGTCATACTGTTGCATTGCTAGAGGTGTTAATTGAATTAATGTCATGTAAATTGGTATTGTTGGGAAGCATTGGGATGAATAGGCTAGCAGGAACAAGTGTAACAAATTTGGAATTGTGACTGTTAGTATATGATCTGCATGTTAGAATAGTTTGTGTAAGCAAAGCTTATCAGAAAGTAAGCATGGATTTTGTTATAATGAGTTTCAAATGAGAAAAGGGTTATGATTTTGCATTGGAATGAAATGGTTGGTGTTTGATATGAATTTTAAATGTGATAGCTATGTTTGAATTAGTTGTTGGATTGAAATGAAGTTAATGAGTTGATTATTGTGTGAATTTGCACCTATTGCCATGGATGTGTAATGTCGACTTGTTAGAATGATTTAGATTTAATATTATGGTAAATTGATCATGTTAAAAGAATGGAATTATTATGCAAAATTAGTTTTGAAATCTTTGGATGCATTATTTTGATTAGATATATATATATATATATATATATATATATATATATATATATATATATATATATATATATATATATATATGCATGATTGGGTGACTATGGTGTATGTATGGATTGTTTAAATGTTAGTGGGATATAAATGCAATGAATGTGTATCTAAATGGTATGTTGATTATGCACATGTGTTTGTTGGTGTATTTTTGTAGGGTTTGCATGGTCAAGACTTGGCATGGCAAGGCATGACATGAACCATGAGAACACCTTGAGCAATGATCAAGACTTATGAAGAAGGCTTTGGACACATCAATATTTATGAAGGATTTTGGAAGAAAAAAAATGAGATGGCTTAGGAATGGAGAAGGAGAGTTAGGGTTCGAGATAGGTAGTTGATTTTGGTAAACTGTTTGACCAAAAAGTCAACTGTAGGTCAAAAACATGTAATTTTGTATATTTTGATTTTTGGTTGGTGTAATGAATGTTTTGATGACTTGTAATGAAAAACAGGGTTTCTCTTTAAATGAATTATGTCTTATATATCAAGTAACACATTTCCCTCCAAACTTTGAATTTTAGTATATCTTGACTGAAAATAGAACTTGAATTTGAATCTCTTGATCACCTAAATGAAGTGTCATACCATGAACCTAACAAGGCCAAACCCAAGGTTGACATTAGGTAACCCTAGTATCCAATGCCATGATGTAGATAATGTGATCAGTTAACCAAAACCAAATACCAAGGTTCCCCTAAAAACTTAGCCAAAGAATCAAGAGCAATTCACCAACTTGTTGCATCCACAATCAAAATGTCCAGATGAACCATTATGACCATAAGCTTACAAATTACTTTAATGTCTTGTAATTATAAATATTTAAATCCAATGATGTTATTTGAAAAATACTACTGTAAATGAATGATTAGGTCATGTGAGTTTATGCAGATGAAATGAGCCATGGGTCAGATAAAAATGAAAAAAGGGTAGGGAAAATTTTAGGGTATGACACAAGTCACCTTAGAGACTTGGTTATGCAGATCTCATAGCTTATGCCTTAATCTCTACAAGTGAGGTTCTAGATGAAGAACCTAGAGACTATAAGGAAGTTATGAGTATTCGAGACAAGATTGAATGGTTGAAAGCCATGGATGATGAGATGAAATCTCTTCATGATAATAACATTTGGGAGCTGATTAAGAAACCTGTAGGGTTCACGTTAGTCAGATGTAAATGAATTTTCAAGGTTAAGGAATGAATTGAAGAAGTGATGTCGAAGCGATTTAAGGCAAGGTTGGTTGCTAGGGGGTTCACTCAGAAAGAAGTTGCTGACATCAATAATGTGTTCTCACCTATTGTAAAGCATAGATCTAATAGAATATTGTTAGCCATTGTGGAAAAGTTTGACCTAGAACTTGAACATATGGATGTGAAGACAACCTTCTTGTATGGTGATCTAGATGAAACAATCCTGATGAGACAACCTGAAGGATATGCAGAAAAGGCAAATAAGGATTATGTGTGCAAGCTGAATATGTCTTTGTATGGCCTAAAAAATCTCCTCGACAATGGAATATGAGATTTGACAAGTTCTTAGCACACATAGGTTTCACTAGAAGCTAGTTCGACCAATGTGTTTACTTCAGATTTTGACTTGGAAATTCACTTGTTATTTTGTTGCTTTATGTGGATGACATCCTCATAGCAAGCAACCGTGTCGAAGATGTTATGAAGGTGAAGGCTGAACTCGATAAGGAGTTCGACATGAAGGATATAGGAGTTGCCTACAAGGTCCTTGGGATAAACATCCGGAGAGATAGAAAGCAGTCGAGATTATTCATATCTCAGGAGATATACCCGAAGAATATTCTCTATAAATTTGGTATGTCGAACTCAAAGCCTGTTCTAACACCGACTAATCCTCAATTCAAGTTGAGTACAACTCAAAGTCCTAGTAATGAAGTCGAAAGAGCCTGTATGAATAGCACTCCATATGGTAGTATAGTAGGTTCTTTGATGTATGTTATGGTCTGTACGAGGTCATGCATAGCATACAGAGTGAGCCTTATAAGTAGGTATATGGCCAATCTTGGGAAGGCACACTGACAAGCATTAATGTGGATTCTAAGGTACATAAATGGGTCTCTGAGCAGAGTCTTGATTTATGGTGGAGCCTGTGGTGATGATAGTAAAGTCAAAATTGAAGGTTTTGACTACTCTGATTATGCAGGTTGTATGAATTTCAAGAAATCTATTTCTAGATATGTGTTCACTATGTTTGGTACGATAATCAGTTGGAAAGCAACACTTTAGAAGATTGTTGTCTTATCAACCACTGAAGCGGGGTATATTGCCTTCACTGAAGTTATGAAAGAAGCATTGCGGCTTGAAGGTTTTGCTAAGGAGCTGAAACTTGAAGGTCGAGCTATCACTGTTAAATGTGATAGTCAAAATGCAATACACATGTCGAAGAATTCAGCCTATCATGAGCGAACCAAACACATCGATGTGAGGCTGCACTTTGTCAAAGAGATAATCGAGCGTGGAAAAATACAAGTGCTAAAGGTTTCGATTGATGACAATGCTGATGATATAATCACCAAGACATTGCCAAGTAGCAAGTTTTTCCACTGATAAAGTTGCATGATGAAAGCTAGTTTGTTCCCTTGTTAGTGTAGAGTTTGTTCTAAGGTGGAGATTTGTGGTATTTTGGATCGAACTCTAGTCTCGACGGGGATAGCTTCATGGTTCGACAAGGGTTTGACATGTGGTCGAAGTCTGCTCACATGCTGATCTTATATGCTGTGGTCGAAGTATGCTCAAGTATACAGTAGTCGAAATGCTAGGATTGTTAGTATGTCAAATTGAACCTTGCTTGTAAGTCCAATTGTTAAGTTAGCTTGTAGCTTAAATTAGGTTAGTAGTCTATAAATCGAATAGTTTTCTCAGGTTGTTGAGAGAGGTTAATTGTTGTTATTCACTTGTAATTTTTGAACCATAATTAAATAAGTGAATAGTAAAACAATTTTAACCAATTTTAGTTCTTCTTTTTCCATCTTTTCTATTTCGTAAAACTTAATAAAATTTCTTGTTTTCTTTTTCAAAAAAATTTAATTTTTATTATATTTTGATTTATTCTTTACGACATTAATATTTATATATATATATATATATATATGTTGTCAATAGCGCGCTATAGCGGTATAGCGTAGCAGTAGAGGACCTCGCCGCGACGCTTTTGGGCTGCTACCCGCTATCTGAAATAGCGGAAATAGCAGCCGCTATTTGTGGAGGCGTAGCGGTGAAATAACGGCGCAATAGCGGTTTTGTAGCGCTATACAGACCGCTATTGTGAAGTTGAGGGCAATTCTGTAAATTTGAACTTTTTAAAGGGCAAATTTGTATTTTTTCCTTTTATTTCCCTAATATAAAAGCTAAAAGTGAGGCATTAGGTCATTTATCTTCTCTCTCTTCACTCAAACAGCAGCCGTTCTCCTTCTCTGTTTTCAATCACGCTTCTCCTTCTCCTCTGTTCTCCTTCAACGTTCCATTCCATCAACCTTCTCCTGTCTTCACAACTAACATCAATCTTTCTCAACCCTATTTCCACTTTCCTCCTCACTTATTCATCTTTTTCTCATCCATTCACATCTACTTAGGAACCATGGCATCATCATCTTCTGCAAGTTTTAGTTTAACACAAACTTCCAACAACAAAGGTTTTTTTAAATCTATTGGTGACAATATTGACATGGCTTGGCAGTGGAACTCCTATAAAGATCAAAGCAAAAAAACTATTGTTTGTGATTTTTGTGAGCATCCTTCAACAGGAGGAATAACACGAGCTAAGAAGCATCAACTGGGGATAAGGGGAGAAGTTAGAGCTTGCAGAAAAATTCCAGCTGACATTAAGAAAATTCTGCAGGACAGTTATGATAAAAAAACAAGCTGCAAGTGATGCATATATGGAAGATGTTAATGTCAATGAGGAGGATGAAGATGCTGTCCAAGAAATATCAAACCTAAGAGCAGGAAAAAGGAGTAAAACAGCTGCTTCCAGAACCGAAAAAAATGCTAAAGGCCTCATGGATACGATATTGTTTCAAAATCCAGAGGTGTCACAAAAGAAGACATTGTCACTAGCTAAAATGCAAACATTCATTAAAGATTCTTGTGTGCAAAATACAAGGGCGTTAACTATTCAACACATTGCTCGTTTCTTCTATCAAAATGGCTTGTCTTTTAATGTTGTGAAATCTAAAACCTTCAAGTTGATGATTGAAGCTGTTGGAAATTATGGGCAGCACTTGAAGCCTCCTAGTTACCATGAACTTAGAGTTCCCTTGCTAAAAAAGGAACTAGAGTTAACAAAGACAAAGTTACAATGGCTGGTGATAGAGCGAACTCAATTTGGATGCTCTATCATGTCGGATGCGTGGACAGACCGTAAGTCTAGGACATTGATCAATTTTATAATCAATACTCCAAGTGGGAGTATGTTTGTAAGGAGTATTGATGGTTCGAGCTACATGAAGACCGGATTGAAGATATTTGAGTTGTTGGACTCATTTGTTCAAGAGATTGGAGAAGAAAATGTCATGCAAGTTTTGAGTGACAATGGTAGCAACTATGTCTTGGCAGGTAATAATGTTCTACTTTGATGATTTCTACTAATGTGATAAAGATTATTGGTTACTTATTTAGCTCATTTGTTTTGGTCTTAGGAAAATATTTAGAAGCCAAATATCCTAGACTTTATTGGGCTCCGTGTGCGGCACATTGCTTGGATTTAATATTAGAAGACATAGGAAAACTGTCTACTGTTAAGAGGGCCATAACAAGAGGACAATTTCTTGTTGGATTCATCTACAACCATACCATAACCCTTAACATAATGAGGACGTTCACCGAAGGAGCTGAATTAATTAGGAGTGGAGTTACAAGGTTTGCAACAACATTTCTCATGCTTCAAAGATTGTATAAACTAAAGAACAATCTTAGAAGGATGTTTGTATCAGAAGCATGGTTGAACACAAAGACATCAAAAGAGGTTAAGGGGAAAAGGGCATGTGTTATTGTTCTCATGACATCGTTTTGGAATGATGTTCTATACTCTCTTAAGGCAATGGGGGCGATAGTAACAGTTTTAAGATTAGTTGATAATGAGAAAAAGCCGGCAATAGGGTACATATATGAGGCAATGGATAGGGCAAAGGAAAGTATAGCAAAATCTTTCAATGGAATTGAGAGTAAGTACTTTGATATTTTTGAAATCATAGATAGTAGATGGGAGTGTCAACTCCATCGTCCATTGCATGCAGCTGGGCATTTCCTTAACCCACAACACTTCTACAATGATCCAAACATTGGCAAAGACACGGAAGTGTCTGATGGGCTCTTTGCTTGCATTCAAAGGCTTTCTATAGATGCAATAGAGAATGACAACATTTTATCTGAGATTTCTTTGTATCGGAAGGCGAGCGGCACATTTGGCATGCCTTCTGCAGTTAGAATGAAGGAAACTATGTCCCCTAGTAAGTTAAAGTCCATTCTTTTGTTAGTTAAAAATGACATACTCAATACTAATTAGTTATTGCATTACAATTTACAGCTGAGTGGTGGACCATGTATGGAAACCATTATCCTCATTTGCAAGCAATTGCAATAAAAGTGTTGAGCCTAACATGCAGCTCATCAGGATGTGAGCGTAATTGGAGTACTTTTGAGCAAGTAAGTTAAGAATTGATAGTTTTTTTATGTAGTTAGATTGGAGCTTATGAGAATTGAAATTAATTATCTATACAAATTATAATATAGATTCATTCTAAGAAGAGAAGCAAGCTAGAGCATAAAAAGCTACAAGACTTGGTTTTTGTGAAGTACAATCAAGCTCTTCTAGAACGCTTCAATAGCAATGATTTAATTGATCCTATTCTCCTCAATAATATTGATGAATGATATGAATGGTTGCAACAAAATGAGGATGAAAATGGAATATTGGAAGATGATTTGGTTTTAGGAGAAGAGGGTTTGACTTGGGAAGTTGTTGGTAATGTCGTTGGGGCTAATGAACCAACAAGAGTTACAAGGCATCACTCTAGACTTGCTACATTAGTGTCTAATGAAGATGAGGAGTTGGAGGTGGAAGAAGAAGAGTTTGAAATTGAATCAAGTGATGAGCAAGATGATATTAATGTGGTGGAGCTTAGAAGTGAAGATGAGACGGATGTGATTTAGTCATTTTGTTTACGTTTAGAATTTGATTTAGTCATTTTGAGTACATTCCTAATTTGAATCATTATGTTTGGTTTATGTATGTTGCAACTTTTAGTTTATGTATGTTGCAACTTTTGTTTTTAAGTCATTATGTATGTTGTTGGAACCTATTTTTAGTATTTATGTATGTTGTTGGAACCTATGTTTGGTATTTATGTTTTCATATTAAGTATTTACCTTGATTTTTAAAAGCTCACAATAGCGGTCATCCCGCTATCCGCTATGCCGCTATAGCATTTGGGTGTAGCGCCGCTATCTGAGATTAACAACCTCTCTCTCTCTCTCTCTCTCTCTCTCTCTCTCTCTATATATATATATATATATATATTTCCATAAAAAAAAATCTTTTAAAAGTTATACTTTGGTATAACAATAGTTAAAGATCTCATATCTTTATCAAAACTTGAAGATATTAGGTATATGAATTTTTCTTTTACAAATTCAATATTTTATACATTCATAAGCTATATAAAATTTAACTATTCATACTTGAATCCAACCATACAAAGTTGTTTACTTTGAATTATCGAGATTGATTATCATCCATTAAAATAATTAAGATTTTTTTTTTCTTCATTACATACTCAAGACATGAAGAAGAAAAATAAAGGACAAGACAAGTATGTATACAGAGCAGGTACGGAAAATTATAGTATATGGATACTTCCACAAGGTACCATAAATCCACTCACCTCCCGAATTCCAACACTATTGCCAGAAAAGAATATTGAGTTTTACATTTTCTGGCAAAAGAACAAATGTTCCATTTACGTGAAGCTTTGCATCAGAGCGCAATATCCTTCAAAAAGCATAAGCTGTGGGCATAACTTACTACAAAGATGGAATATAGCTTTGACTGCAGAGAGGTATTGGAGTCCCCAACCTAAATTCAGTGATGTGCATGATTTCAATGAAAAAGAAAGAAAGAAAGAAAAAAAAGCATATTTGCATGATACAAAGTGGAAGAAGCAGGCCTATTAGAGAAGACTGGTTTTACTGACCCCACAAAGAGAAAACAAGAAAAAAGAAAGTAAAAAACCAGCTTTATAGTTGTGTGTGGATGAGGTTGTGTATGATTGAAACTCTCTTTTTCTTGAATTTTTACAACATATTATTTACTATAAGTTTTGACATTATATGGTTTCATCCCACTCTCCATCGTAGCTGTGGAGGATTTAACCGTAATCTTTCCATCAAAATCCAACATATATCACTACAATTTATATGCACATACGTATTACTATATTTAAGTATATTTAAATATTTATAAAATACTTATAATAGAAAAATCCTCTTCTTTTGAAATTAACTACAATTGTTTGGGGTGTATAATTTAAACCATTTTTTGGTAAATTAATTTTGAAATGATTTCAAAATTATTGATTTAAATTAGAGGTTGGTGATCTACAACTATGTAATTGAGTTACATGTGAATTCAAAGGAAAGGGGCATGATGAGTATGACAAGACTAAGATCAGCTGGAAAATTAAGGTGGGAGGTGGTGGAAGTGGAGAAGGTGGTGGGAATAATAATTAGAATAGAAAAGATTGCAAGAAAGATAGTTATAATCATGATTCATGGTTGAAGGATATTCACTTTCCTCTTTGTCATCACTTTCTAAAGCATGATTAGAAAAAAGTTTACCAATCTTCTCCACCTTCTTCCAACAAAAGCACTCTTTTCTTTCCTCCTTTCTACATATTCATCTCTTCCTTTATATCTATTGCCAACTTAAAATGCCACCAACTTGGGAAAATGTTCACGAATCTTGCATCTCAAGTGTACTGAAAAGAAAGCATTGCTTTTATTTCAAGTATTTCACTAGTATATAAGGATTTGACTAGTATATTTTCTATACAAAGCCATAAAAATATTAGTCTTGTATATAAGGATTCCAAGTACTTTGTATATAACCCTCACTATTAAATATTAATCATTAACCATAAAAAGTGTTTTTTATTTCCGGCATTCCTATCAAAATATGGAGATCACTTAATGAATAACTTCTTGAACATTATTTGCATAGTAGATATATAAATATACTCCCTTCTATATTGAATATAGTAAACTATGATTCGAAGAAGGTTAACTAAACACACACAAAATTCTTTTTATTTATTTATTTACATACTATTATTTTTAAACATTTTTTAATTATTTATTTTAGTTAATAAAATATTTCCTAAAATACTAACATAATTACTAATTAGTTTTCATAAAAAATTATCTAGTAAAATATTTACTAAATTACTAACAAATATTTTCAATTTTTTAACTGTTTATATACCAAAATATTTACAAATATTTTTAATTTATTATTTTGAAAAAAATTTAAAAAGTAACTTATTAATCTATTTTAAATGAATATTCCAAAATGTATATATTTATTAAAACAATATTTTTTTAGAAGTTTTTTATTTTTTTTATACCTATCAACAATTTGTATACTTTAATACAAATACAAAGAAAATAATATTTAAAAAGATTAAATCTTGGACCAATAGTAAGCACCCAACTTAATTAACATATATTAGTTGAACTATCCTATCCATCATAGATAACATCTATTTATTAACTATAAAAAAATAATATATATATATATATATATATATATATATATATATATATATATATATATATATATATATATATATATATATAATATTTTAATAAATTGACAAAAATTAATTTCAAAGTTTACTTATTTATTAAGTGACATTATTTTAACTAACCATATAAATTAACCGTATTAAATCTAATTACAAAAAGGTTAATAAATTATATACAAATTAACTAATATTAACTAACATTATTAACATTAACAGTATTAAAACAAAAATTATATTAACAGTATTAAAATTAACATTATATTAACTTACATTGTAAATTAACAAAATTAAAATTAACATTATACATATTAACTAGCATCTAATTAGTTTTGAATTTTTAATTAATAGTATTTGGGATCCAAAATAACAGCATATAAATTAACAACATATTTTCATTCAAATTAACAGTATAAAATACAGTAATATGTATATAATTTTATGGTACAAATTGTATATTTAAACATATAGCAATATTTAAATATTTTAACTTTTTTTTTTTTTTTGTGAAGAAGGCGTAAAAATTTATGGATTAAAAGAAATTGGATTTATTAGACCTTTCTATTAACAAAGGAAGGTCATCATATCACCCATTCTTTGGGGATATAGGAAGCCACTTGGGCCATACAATTAGCTAACTTGCTACTTTGTCTACTAACAAATTTGAATTGGGCCACCTCAAAAGTCCATTATAATTTTTTCCATTTCTCTTAAAATAGTATATTTAGGGAATTTTTATGAATATTGCTGCAAAATAAAATCCATAGAAAATACTGGAATAAAATCCTTAGAAAAACTCACATGAAATATTGATGTCCAGGGTTAATTTTTGAACGCTGAAAAAAAAATGCATGAATATCCCTTGGAAATGTTAAATCTACAGAATTTACTGTACAAATAAGGTTTATTAAGCAATTCCTTTCCTACTCGCCTCTTTCAGATTTCTTATACTATATAGTTTCCAATTTGCTATTGAAACACCGTTGAGAACTAGCTACTGCAATCTTAATTCTTACTTATCCTAAAAAAGTAACATTAAAAAAAATCAAACTTCAACAAAATACTCATGAAATCAAACTTCAAAACGTGCGACTTCAAAAATACTCATGATTAGCGATAGGTTGACAAAAAAATGTCTAATATGATTCTCATAATACTCCGACTTCAAAAATCAAACTTCAAAACTAATTAGACTCTAGTTAATATGTATAATGTTAATTTTAATTTCGTTAATTTACAATGTTAGTTAAAAAAGTAACATTAAAAAAGTATGATTCTCATAATACTCATGAAATCAAAACTTCAAAATACTTCAAGAATTGGACTCAAAATCCTTTAAGAAAGATAATTACGAGAATTGGTGCAAACAAATTAATGTGGTTTTCTGTTATTAAAATCTTTGGGATCTTGTGAAGGAAAGAGTAACACCGCTTGCAGAAGACACGACGGATCAAGAAAAAACTGCACACAAAGAATTGAAGAAGAAAGATTATAAAGCTCTCTTTATAATTCATCAATGTGTTGATCCAGATAATTTTGAAAAGGTTAGTGATGTAGAATCAGCTAAAGAAGCTTGGGAGATTCTTGAAAAACCGTTTGGAGGCGCAGAGAAGGTTAAAGAGGTGAGGTTACAAACTCACAAAAGGACTTATAAATTGCTTCAGATGGAGGACAATGAAAGTATAACAGATTTCTTCACCAGAGTTACAAAGCTGGTGAATCAAATGAAGGTATGTGGAGAAGTGTTGACATCAAGATCAGTTGTGTCAATGATCTTGAGGTTATTGGCTCCAAAATTTGACCATGTGGTAGTAGCCATAGAAGAGTCAAAAGACTTGTCAGTATTGACGAAGGAAGAGCTTCAAGGGACGCTTGAGTCTCATGAACAAAGGATGGCTGAAAGAGCTGCAGGAAAGTCGAAGATTGATATGGCTTTGCAGGCGCAGTCAGAAAAAGAAAGGAAAGGCAAAGGATGTTTGAATGGCAACAAAGGTAGAAGAGGCTACACCAATTCGACAGGTCGAAATCAACATGAAAGAAACTGGTCGAATCAGAGAAAACCCTGGAACCAAGGCAACCAAAGAGGTGGTGCTGCAGGTAGAGGAAGAGGTGGTGGTCGAAAGCTTGACAAAAGTCACATTCAGTGTTTCAATTGTCCGAAGTATGGTCACTATTTTAGTGATTTTCCAGAAAAGAAGAAGAATAAAGAAAGTGATGCAAAGCTGGCGAAACATGAAGAATAAGAGATGTTGTTGATGGTCACAACAAGAGACGAAGAGAGATTCCAGGACCAGTGGTACTTGGACTCAGGATGCTCATCACACATGACTGGAAGAAAAGATTAGTTTGTCAACATAAACCCCTCGACGAAGAACATGGTGAATTTTGCAAATGACAACACTCTAGCAACTGAAGGTATTGGTGATGTTCTGATTATGAAGAAAGATGGCAAGAGGTCAGTAATTTTCAATGTGTTGTACATACCAGGCATGAAGAGTAATTTGCTTAGTATAGGGCAGTTGGTCGAAAAGAACTACAAGGTGTCGATCCAAGACAAGATGATGAGAGTTATCAACGCAGGCGGTTGGTTGATCTTGAAGGCTCCAATGTCTCAAAATAGGACCTTCAAGATTGAACTTAATGTGATGGAGCATAAGTGCCTTGCAACTGCAGCCAACAAAGATGAATGGATATGGCACTATTTACTTGGCCATCTCAACTTCAAAGACATCAGAGAGTTGAAGAGAATAATTATGGCTTCAGGATTACCAGAAATCGACATTCCAAGCGAAGTGTGTTCAGGAGAAACAACACAAGAATAGCTTCAGAAAGGATGCAAGAAGTAAGTCGAAGGCAATTCTTGAAGTCATATACTCTTATATATGTGGTCCTATCCAGGTGGATTCGATTGGAGGTAACAGATACTTTGTCACGTTCATAGATGATTTCAGTCAAAATATGTGGACTTACCTGATCAAGAAGAAAAGTGAAGTGATTGAGGTATTTACCAAATTCAAATCTATGTTCAAAAGACAAAGTGGTCGAAAGCTAAAGATTTTGAGGACTGATGGTGGTGGAGAGTATGTGTCGAAAGATTTCAATGCATTATGTGAGAAAGAAGGGATTGTGCATGAGGTGGTGCCACCCTACACTCCATAGTAGAATGGAACTGCAGAAAGGAAGAACAGAACCATCATGAATATGGTGAGAAGTATGTTGAAAGGCAAGCATCTACCCAAATAATTATGGGGAGAAGCGGTTTCAACTGCAACATATATTTTAAACAGATACCCGACGAAGAAGCTATTATGAATTACGCCAGAAGAATGTTGGTCTAGTGTCAAGCCTAGCCTAAGTCATTTGAAGGTGTTTGGATCTATAGCACATAGGAATGTGCCAAATCAGTTGAGAAGGAAGCTTGATGACAAGTCGAATAAGATGATCTTGATAGGATATCATTCTACTAGAGGTTACAAGTTGTTCGACCTAGTGAATAAGCAGGTAGTGATCAACAGGGACATGATCATAGATGAGCTTAAAGAATGGGATTGAATTGAGAATGTCAAAAAAGATTCAGTGAGAATCTCTTGTGAAGAACCAGCCACTGAAGTCGAAAGAGAAGTTCAACAGGAACAAGTCAGAGATGAAGCAGTCCTCGACGAACAAGACACATGCCTGCAAGGTTGCAAGAATGTGTGATTACATCAGATGATGTGGTTGATGAAGAAGGTGAGTTGGTACACTATACTTTCTATGCAGATGTCAAACCATTCAATGCAGCTGAGGCGTTGAAAGATTCGAAGTGGGTGAAAGCAATGAATGATGAGTTAGAGTCCATCGAAGTCAACAATTCTTGGTCACTTGTCGAATTGCCTCAAGGCAAGGAGGCAATTGATGTAAAATGGGTTTACAAGGTGAAAGTGAATCTTAAAGGAGAGGTAACTCGACACAAGGCGAGACTTGTGGCGAAAGGATTTCTTCAGAAGGAAGGAATTGACTTTGACAAAGTGTTTACACCTGTTGCTAAGATCGAAATAATCAGGTTGGTTGTTGGTCTAGCAAATATGAACAATTGGCACACATGTCAGATGGACGTGAAATGTGCATTCCTTAATGGCCCCTTAGACGAAGAAGTTTATGTCCCACAATTAGCTGGGTATGTAAAACGAGGCGAAGAAAGAAAGGTGTACAAGCTGCATAAAGCCCTGTATGGACTTAAGCAAGCTCCAAGAGCTTGGAATAAGAAAATCGATAGCTTCTTAAGGGAGAAGGAATTTGTGAAGTGTACGACTGAGTATGGAGTGTATGTAAGAAGAAGCTGTAGTGAATTGATTATACTATGCCTCTATGTCGATGACCTGTTGATAACAGGAAGTTACAAGAAGAAGATCGAAGATTTCAAACATGACCTAAGTGAGGAGTTTGAAATGTCAGACTTGGGAAATCTATCATATTTCCTTGGCATCGAATTCTACACGACTAGTAGAGGTTTGATGATACACCAAAGAAGATATGCAAGCGAAATACTCAAGATATTTGAGATGCAAGATTGCAACCCAACTTCGACTCCAGCTGAGACCAGATTGAAACTGTCGAAGCAGTTAGATGAAGATGATGTTGACCTAACCCAATACAGAAGACTTATTGGGTCACTTCGATACCTTCACACGAGGCCTGACTTAGCATACAGTGTGGGTATGGTAAGTAGATTCATGCAGAAGCCAATGGTATCACACCTAGCAGCAACGAAGAGGATACTAAGGTATCTGAAAGGAACTCTCGACTACGGCATTTTGTTTCCTACAGCTGATGAAGGAAAAGAATGCAAGTTAGTAGGATACATCGACTCTAGTTGGTGTAGTGATGCTAGGATAGAAAATCCACAGTTGGCTATGTGTTTATGTTAGGTGGTGCACTAGTTGCTTGGAGTTTGAGAAAGGAGCTAGTAGTGCCATTGTCATCATGCGAAGCAGAGTACATAGCTGCTTCTCTTTGTGCATTTCAAGCAATATGGATGGTGAACCTGGTCGAAGAGATTACAGGGAAGAGTCATGGAGCAATTACCATGAAGACCGACAGCATGTCAGCTATCAACTTGGCGAAGAATCCAATAGCACATGGTCGAAGCAAGCACACCGAAATGAGGTTCTATTATCTTAGAGAACAGGTAGCAGAAGGGAAGATGAACTTGGAACACTGCATAACTGAGAATCAGATTGCAGATATCATGACGAAGGGAGTGCAGATCGAATTTTTCAGAAGACTAAGAGTCATGATGAATGTAGATAGCTTAGACACAATGAATTAGGTGGTGCGTTGAGTTGTAATTCCTTGTGTCGAAGTAGTGTAGCTCGACAGAAATAAGGATTAGTCGAATTAGCCTAATGTGTGTGTCGAGTTGTACTAGTGTGTCGAAGTGTCAAAGAAGGTTACTTCACACGGGATTTCAACTAAGGCCTATTTTTAGTAATGTTATCTATTTTGGGCTTTTATAGTTTTGGGCTTTGGATTGGGGTGCAAGCTAACCTAAATCTATAAACAGAGAGAAACTCTTATTTTTGTAACAACTTAGAATTGAGAAATTGTATTCACAGTTTGCAGTTGCAAGTGAATATAGAAAGTTTCCACAGATTGTGGGCAGAGAGAAACTCTGCAGATTTTTCATCTTCTTCTCCAACATTATATTTCTTTTCTCTTTCTCACCCCTTTTCTTTTCATTGTCATTACATGATTCATAACAATATTGAGATCAAGATTGAGAAGAGTTCACCATAGATCGTGGTTGAATTCCAACAATAACAATATTATATTCTATATAGAGGATTAAAGTGTTGACTTTGTAGCGTAGAGATGACTATAGGAATATGTTGTCTTGCTTGTGAAGCACATTAATAGTGGGTATCCATGTATTTACTAAGCCAGATGATAATTGAGGGCGTTCTTTAGACATGCGCCGAATGATGCTTTACTATATATGTTTCCATAATGCTTAGTGATCATTGTGTAAAATAGTATGTTGTTAGATGTTTCTTTAGTCTATATAATCACTTGTAGAAGTAGCTTTTAATCTTTTGATGATAACTTGCAGTTGAAGGTCTCATCAGCTCCCTCCAACTTTGTAAGATTTAACTTAATGAAGATGAACTCCATATGAAGCCAGAGTCTATTTCTCTTAAGTATAAAAGAAAGAAGAACAAAGATAAAGCTTTACAAGCTGAAGAATTGGATGATAATGATTTGGATGAGTTTAATGAACCTTTGAATGACGGTGAACTCTCTCTTAAGTCTTGAAAATTCCAACGTCTATGAAATAGAAAAAAAAAAGGAATTTCCTAAAAAAGAAATTCAAGTATGGCAAAGATCCTAGAGATAAGAAATAAGCTGGCGAGAAGGTGATATGATATGAATCTAAAAATGTTGTATGCTTCAGAAATGAATGTTCCAAACGATGAAAGAAAGACCAAATAAATATTGATCTAATGGGAGGAAGAAAAGTTTCATTGTTACATATGACAACTCTATCGACATATTAAATATATAAGAAAAATGGAATAATGGTAGATAGGCGAAGCCTAAATCCAAGACATTAGAACTTGTTACTAAGAAATGAAGATTTTATGATTTCTGTCATTGTTAATTAATTTTCCTTACATAGAGAAGTATGTATATTAGTATGGTACTATGAGAAAAAGATTGTTTTGTCAGGGGTTTAGTTCAAAAACCCCATCATAAAAGAAATAGTTGCGAGGGACCAACTCACCTCGCAATAGAAGTCATCGTAACTTTTTTTCAGGGGCTTACCATGTCACTAATTTTCCAGGTGCTTAACCCCTCACAAAACCCTGTCACAAACGGCACATACCAGGTGCTGGATGCGGAAGTGTGGTGCAGTGTGTCAGTAATTTGCGAGAGGTAACCCTTAACAAGTGAGTATGATTATATATATATATATATATATATATATATATATATATATATATATATATATATATATATATTACAAAATAAAAATAATACAAATATCAAACAATACATGTATAAGATAATACACTTAATATATATATATATATATATATATATATATATATATATATATATATATATATATATATATATATATATATATTACAAAATAAATAAATATATATATATATATATATATATATATATATATATATATATATATATATATATATATATACATACTCACCAATATCAGATACATCAAAATTTAAAAAATAAAACAAAAAAATAAAAGAAGAAAAGTGTACCTTAAATGAATGAACAAAATGAAGGAAAATTTGAAGCTCTTTTAATGCGGAATTTGACACCTTTAGATGAATAAAATGGTACATAAAACACATAAAATGGAGAATAAAAAGTGGGATTATGTGATTGTAAATTGAAAAAAAAAATATTTATTTTTAATAAATTGTTGTAATTTACCTTAAAAGTGATAATAATGCGTAATGTTATTGAAGGTTTGAGGGATGAAGGAATTGAAATTGGGTGACTGAAAGTGAATAAATGAGGGGAAATGGGGAGAAAAAGCACAAAATGGGAAAAAATTGGAGAAGGGATGCAATGAGGCGTGTACTGGAAATGGGGTGGATGGTAATATTTATGTGTGCATTTGCTAGGGGCTACCCCTCACTAATGACTGACAACAGCAAATGAGTCATAATCACTCAGTGTTTATTTGACCTAATGATCAATCATTATGATGGACCCCTCGTCGCAAGCTGAACGATAATAATTTGCCAAGGGATGCCCCTCACAAACACACTCTTTTGTTTGCCTAATAATAAAAGAAATGGCACCATTTCACTATGTGATGGGTGACCCCTCACAATGATCAATTTCAAAAATAAAAAATTCCTCCATAATATTTGTGATGGGCAGTCCCTAACAATGTTTTTTTTTTGCGATGCGAGTGGTTTAACCCCAAGCAGCACATTAATTTAGTGAGGAGCTTAACCATTGACATATACCCACTAGCAAAACAAGGTTTTTTCTTGTAGTGTGCATGGGAGATTGATTCTTATAATTAATTTGGTCTGGAGATTGATCCCATTGTACTATCTTTGCATAATGAAAATTTCATCCTCAGTTTGGAAAAGGTTTGTTTGGTTGCAAAAGAGTTTTTGTGAGGTGACGCTTGAGGACTTAGCAAGATTTTTTGGTTTAGGTTGGCTAAGGTTTGTAAGCCTTAGACTATGTTTTATTTGATAAAGTAGGATGGAAAAAATTTAATATGATATGTTTATGTTTCATTGTTTGGATTGATAAAAGATGAGTAGGAATTCATTCCACATTATTTCATAAACTACCTTAATTTGTGTTCCCCTCTAGTCTGGGAGGAATTGTAACTTTGTTCAAATCTTTTATGAAAAATCCAAATAATAGAATGAAATATTCATTCAACCCTGTCCATTTTAAAATACTCAAACATGTTGGGTCACATAGTATATTTATCCAAGTCCCACATCGGGTAGTAGAAAAAAATAGAATTTGAGTATTAATATAAATAGAGATAGTTAGTTTTAGTCTTTTACACAACAATAAAATGTAGTCTTTTGAGTGTTTTGGGGATTTGGGTAGTTGTGTATTTAGAGCACTACTACAAAACGCTAAAACAACAACGCCAGACTTACAACGGATTCGTAACCCACTGTTGTAAGAGGTTAAAAATTTTGCAGCTGATTTATAACGCCATATTTAACGACGGTCGTATTAAACAACCGTTGTAATACATGGTGTATAACAAGCTTCGATTCTCAGCAACTATATTTTTTTTTCCATATTTTTACATTTTAAACACGGTTGAATTACAACACCGTTGTAATACATGTAACAAGCTTCGATTCCCAACAACTATATTTTTTGTCATATTTTTATATTTTAAACATATATTTTATTTCTTTTGTTAGTGTTACGGGGATTTAACCTCAAAACTCAAAATTCATCATTGTTTTTCTTTTAAACATATATTTTATTTCTTTTGTTAGTGTTTTTAAGTGCAAGAGAATAATATATATAACTTTAAAAATAAAACTGTAAGAAATGAGCATATATAAAATAACATTTTATTAAGATTCCATTAAGATGAGTACATTGATAATCATATTACATATATTTACCAATGTCAGAGCCCATAACTGCAAATGCATCTTCATAATCCAGACATCTCTCCTCACTCCCCTCATCGGAATCATAACAAACAGTCCTCCTTTTCTTCTTTATTTTTTTCTTCTTCAGCTTCTTCTACTTCTTCTTCTTATCCTTCCTCACCCTTAAGGCATCCCTGACGATGGCCGCTGGTTGGACCTCCTCAATTGGCGTCTGATGTTCCTCATTGGTGATGTTTCTAGCATTCTAATTTGTAGAACTCATTTGTTACGAAGAATATATTATGAAGAAATGTAAAGTTGTCTATTTATAGATGAGGTTGAAGATAAAAAGTGTGATAGTTTAATGCTTGCAATGAAGATAACTTGTAAATGGTTGATATTCTGGAACGATATTTTTTTAAAAACGGAGAAAATTTTAAATCATTATGGTCAGAGTGTTCTCTACTCCGGGAAGAGCAAGGGTTATAATATTACAACGGTCACTACTACGAAAAATCCATTTAACAACGGTTGGGAATGACATATAATGACGCGGGCGAAGGCGTTGTTATGTAGATTGTTGTTGTATCTTCGATGTTTCTACACGGTCTGAAAACCGTTGTTGTATTCTGGAAAACGCGCTATATATTGCAACGGTTAGTTGTATCAACCGTTGTGAAATATATTATTAATCACAACGGATATTAGTTTCAACCGTTGTGAAATATATTATCAATCACAACGGATATTAGTTTCAACCGTTGTTACATGTACCCTTAGTTTATTATATACAAATGTATATTGCTTGTTTTACCATACACCTAGTTAAAGAATTACAACCATTAAATTGGTAAGGAAATATATAATCTGAAAATTAAAATATTCTAGAAAACCAACTTAAACACACCACTGTTTTTCGAATTGCATCCATTTCATTCAGCACATTGAATGTTCCTTAACACATAATATACGATTCAATGGTATGATTCACTCTACTCATCGATATTTTTAATTATATAGTTTACCTCTCCATCGCCCAAAATCATCGCGATTTTATCATCATAACAATCATGATCATAAAAACCACGATGATTTTTGGCGATGAATAGGTAAACTATATAATATAAAAGATATCGATGTGTAGAAGGAATCAAACCGTTGATTAAGGAACATTCAATGTGCTGAATGAAATGGATGCGATTCGAAAAACATTGACATGATAATGGTTGGTTTTCAAATACATCTTAATTTTCAGATTATAAGTTTCGATACCAATTTAACAGATTGCATTTTCATTAAAAGGATAGTAAAACAAACAATATACATAGTATATAATAAACTAAATTTCATATGTACAATATCAGAATAATAAACTAAATTTCATATGTACAATATCAGAATAATAAACTAAATTTCATATGTACAATATCAGAATGAATTCATATATATGTACCTTATTAGAATGAATTCATATATATATGTACCACCATCATCATCACCATGTGAAACAAACCTAAGAAGTGGGAAAGCAATGAAGAAAATTAGTTATTATTCAAAACAAAACAAGCAAAATTAGAAACAAACCCTAAGAAGTGGGAAGCAATGAAGAAAATTAGTTATTATTCAAAACAAAACAAGCAAAAGTTGAAAGAAAACGCTAAGAAGTGAGACTGTACCATAACAATGAAGTTCACCTTGCTTGTGAAGCATTGAAGTCGAATCTGCACAAAAAGAGAACAATCAACAAAAACATCATTAAGCAAACGAGATAATGAGTACTATCTAACAAAAAGATTGAAGTGGAAGAATACCTTATTTTCCTTAAACAATATGTACATTACGCTTGCTACGCCAGCATCATCACCATGTTAATCTAGTTTTAGACTCTGCAAGAAGGAATTCAAGGAGGAAAAAGCTTAAATCAAAAGCTTCATACTTCTTGAATTTCTTTTCGCAGATTCTAAAAAAAGATGAAGTTTGGGTGCTAGGGTTTCGCTGTGAAGGAAACGGTGCGACTGTCAAAAAGGGAAAGTTAATTCCCTTATATAGGTCAATGTTTCACAACAGTTTTCTTAAATAACCATTATGATAGATTATATATTAATTTAATAATATCACAACGGTTAGTTATAATAACCGTAGCGATTCGCCTTATACGTGGTACAAGGTTCGACACCAGGCAACAACATTTTCCTAAAGTTACGCCTGGATTATAAGTGATATCGTTACAGTCATTACTTATAACCGTCGTGATATTATTAACCGTTGCACTTCCCAACATATGAACGGTTTACAAGAAAATATAGTTCTAGAATATGAACGGTTTACAAGTTATCATCATTACAAGCATTAAACTATTAGTCTTTTCATCTTCAACCTCATCTATAAATAGACAATTTTACATATCTAAATAATATATTCTTCGTAACAATGAGTTCAACAAATGAGAATCCTAGAAACCTCAATGAGGAACGTCAGGCGCCAATCCAGGAGGTCGTCCAACCAACAACTGCCAACTTTAGGGATGCCTTAAGGGTAAGGAAGGATAAGAAGAAGAAGAAGAAGAAGAAGCCGAAGAAGAAGAAGATAAAGAAGAAAATGAGGCCTGTATATTATGATTCCGATGAGGGGAGTGAGGAGAGATGTCTAGATTATGAAGATGCATTTTATGCTATGGGCTCTGACAATGATCTTGATATGTAATATGTTTATCAATGTACTCTCAATGGAATATTAAAATAAAATTATGTCTATATATGTTCATCTCTTACAATTTTATTTTTAAAGTTATATATATACTCTATTGCACTTAAAAATACTAAAGAATACATTGTTGTGAATCGAAGCGTGATACATGTAGTACAACGGTCTTCTAATACAAGCGTGTTAAAATGTAAAAATATGGAAAAAAAATATAGAGCTAGGAATCGAAGCTTGTTACACAGCTTGTATTACAACGGTTATGTAATACAACCATCGTTAAATATGACGTTATAAATTTTTAATCCAGTTACAACGGTGGGATACGAAACCGTGGTAAAGCTGGCGTCGTTAAATGGGGTTTTCGTAGTAGTGGGTTAGTAATAATAACTGTAGCGATACCCCATATACTTAGTACAAGGTTCGACTCCAGGCAACAACATTTTTCTATTTTATGTAATTATAGAAAAATGTTGTTGCCTGGAGCGAACCTTGTACCAATTATAAGGGGTATCGCTACAATTAATATAACTAACTGTTGTGATATTATTAAAATAATATATATACTTATCATTACGGTTATTTTAGAAAACCGTTGTGAAATATTTACCTATATAAGGGAATTAACTTTCTATTATTGACATTAGCGGCATTTCCTTCACAGCGAAACCCTAGCACCCATTTTTGGCAGCAAACTTCATCTTTTTATAGAATCCGCTAGAAGAAATACAAGAAGTATGAAGCTTTTGATTTAAGCTTCTTCCTCCTTGTATTTCTTCTTGCAGAATCTAAAACTAGATGAACATGGTGATGATGCTGGCGGTAGTAAGCGTAATGTACATATTGTTTATGGAAAATAAGGTATTCTTCTACTTCAATCTTTTTGATAGATTGTTCCCATTATCTCGTTTGCGTCATGTTGTTTTTGTTGATTGTTCTCATTTTGTGCAGATTCGACTTCAATGCTTCACAAGCAAGATGAACTTCATTGTAATGGTACAGTCCCACTTCTTAGGGTTTTGTTTCAACTTTTGGTTGTTTTGTTTTGAATACTAGCTAATTTTATTCATTGCTTCCCACTTCTTAGGGTTTGTTTCACATGGTGATGATGATGGTGGTACATATATATATATATATATATATATATATATATATATATATATATATATATATATGAATTCATTCTGATAAGGTACATATATATGAATTCATTCTGATATTGTATATGAAATTTAGTTTATTATATACTATGTATATTGTTTGTTTCACTATCCTTTTATTGAAAATGCAATCAGTTAAATTGATATAGAACATTAGTTTATTATATACTATGTATATTGTATATAGTTAAATTGAATACTAACTAATTTTCTTCATTGCTTCCCACTTCTTAGAGTTTGTTTCACATGGTGATGATGATGGTGGTACATATATATGAATTCATTCTGATAAGGTACATATATATAAATTCATTCTGATATTGCATATGAAATTTAGTTTATTATATACTATGTATATTATTTGTTTCACTATCCTTTTATTGAAAATGCAATCAGTTAAATTGATATAGAACATTATAATCTAAAAATTAAGATGTATTTGAAAACCAACCTTTATCATGTCAATGTTTTCCGAATTGCATCTATTTCATTCAGCACATTTAATGTTCCTTAACATAAAATTTATGGTCCAATGGTCCGTTTGCTTCAATTCATCGATATCTTTTATTATAGTTTACCTCATCGTCGTCACTAATCATCGTGGTTGTTAAGATCATGATTGTTATGATGATAAAATCGTGATGATTTTTGGCGATGATGAGGTAAACTATAATAAAAGATATCGATGGATTGAAGGAAACCGACCATTGAACCATAAATTTTATGTTAAGGAACATAAAATGTGCGGAATGAAATGGATTTAATTCGGAAAACAGTGGTGTGTTTAAGTTGGTTTTCAAGAACAATTTAATTTTCATATTATATAGTTTTTTACCAATTTTAATGGTTGTATTTCTTTAATTAGGTGTATGGTAAAACAAGCAATATACATTTGTATTTAATAAACTAAGGATACATTCCACAACGGTTGAGACACATAACCGTTGTGATAGTTAATATGTATGACAACGGTTGATACTCATAACCGTTGTGATAGTTAATATATATTACAACGGTTGAAATACCTAACCGTTGCAATATAACACGCGCTTCCAGAATATAACAACGATTTCCAGACCGTTGTAGAAACAATGAACTTACAACGACAATCTACATAGCAACGCCTTCGCCCGCGTCATTATATGTCATTCCCAACCGTTGTTAAATGGGTTTTTCGTAGTAGTGGATAGGGTTTTCTATTTTTTTGTTCAAAAATAGTTTGTTGAGAGGGTTTTCTATTTTTCTATTTAAAAATAGTTTGTTGAGAGAGTTTACAATTTTTTCGTCCAAAAATTGCAATTGAGAGAGAGTTTCCAATTTTTCCGTCCAAAAATTGCAATTGAGAGAGGGTTTGCAATTTTTTCGTTCAAAAATTGCAATTAAGAGAGGGTTTGTACTTTTTTCCTTGTAAAAATTACAAGTTGAATTATGAGTTTTGTTGGAATTATTTGCTTCTTTTTCTTTTTGTGGGTATGTTTCCGCGTGCATAGAAAGTTTTTTTTGTTATTTTCCCACCAACTGGTATCAGAGTTAAGGTTCTGATCAAGGGAGGAAGGAAGAGTAACAATTATTCTGATCAAAGAACGAAGAAGGCAAAAAGATTGAAGAGTAATAATTTTACAAATATGCCTAATAATCTATATAATATATTAAATCTGAAGCGGCGGATTATATGACGACACCTACTGACATTTCTATTCCATTTGTGCCACATCATTCCATAGTCCTATGTGGCACATCTAAGATCTTATTTTCATTTTTTAAATAGACAAATACTATATTTATTCTCTATTGGACATCACGAGTTCGAACCTTGGCAAAAACGAAAAAATCTCAATTTTAACAAAATTGATCTAACAAGACAACTACTATTCCAACTATCTATATTCCCCTAAACATTAAAATTAAAATTATGTCTTATTTGAAATCATAAAGAATATGAACACTAAAAATACTTAAAATAATTGTTTTTAATCTCAAAGTAATTACAGTAAAAAATATATTAACATATTAACCTAACAATTAATTACTAACTTAGATAAATATATTATTTTCATAAATACATATTACCAAAGTGAATTATGCTTTATCTTTCCTTTTATAATAGTGACCATAGAAAGTATGAAAAAAAATTGAGAATAATGTCTAAAAAAAGAACAATAATGTTTTAAAACTTATATATCATTATTTATGTTTCATGAAATAATTTTTGACTTATAAAAAATGTAAAAGTTGAAACAAATGTCTTTAGTGTCAAATTATTTATTACACAAATTTTAAAGACTTATCACTATTTGTTAATATTGAAATATAGTAGAGTAGGCAAAACGTTATAATCATATATATATATATATATATATATATATATATATATATATATATATATATATTATTATTATTATTATATTCTTCATATTATGACATACCAGAAAATTAATGACAAAGAATAACATTATTGATTTTTTACATATAATTGTCAAAAAGGATGAGGATAAAAATATAAAAAATGACCACAAGAAATATATTTTAGAGTTTTATTAAAATTTGCAAAAACTAAATTTTTAATATCGTTGTCAACTTACAAATATACACTTTTTCTTTCAAGTAAAATGTTTCTTTTTCTATCATATTGTTTTCTATATTATAATTCATAATAAATTATTATACTATATCTTTTTAACCATATAGTTAAAAATAATAATAATTAAAATTTAATATAGAAAGTGTGATAAAAATATTGAGAATAATGTCTAAAAAAAGAACAATCATGTTTTAAAACTTATATATCATTATTTATTTTTCATGAAATAATTTTTGACTTATAAAAAATGTAAAAGTTGAAACAAATGTCTTTAGTGTTAAATTAGTTATTACACAAATTTTAAAGACTTATCACTACTTGTTAAAATGAAATATAATAGAGTATGCAAAACGTTATAATCATATTTATATACTTTATTATTATATTCTTCATATTATGACATACTAGAAAATTAATGACAAAGAATAACATTATTATTTTTTTACATATAATTGTCAAAAAGGATGAGGATTTAATCTTTCTATATAATATATTAAATCTGAAGCGGCGAATTATATGACGACACATCTATATAATATATTAAATCTGAAGCGACGGATTATATGACGACACATACTGACATTTCTATTCCATTTATGCCACATCATTCCATAGTCCTATGTGGCACATCTAAGATTTTATTTTCATTTTTTAAATAGACAAATACTATATTTAATCTCTATTGGAGGTCACGAGTTCGAACCTTGGGAAAAACGAAAAAATCTTATTTTTAACAAAATTGATCAAACAAGACAACTACTATTCCAACTATCTATATTCCCCTAAACATTAAAATTAAAATTATGTCTTATTTGAAATCATAAAGAATATGAACACTAAAAATACTTTAAATAATTGTTTTTAATCTCAAAGTAATTACAGTAAAAAATATATTAACATATTAACCTAACAATTAATTACTAACTTAGATAAATATATTATTTTCATAAATACATATTACCAAAGTGAATTATGCTTTATCTTTTCTTTTATAATAATGACCATAGAAAGTATGATAAAAATATTGAATCTGAAGCGGCGGATTATATGACGACACATACTGACATTTCTATTCCATTTGTGCCACATCATTCCATAGTCCTATGTGGCACATCTAAGATTTTATTTTCATTTTTTAAATAGACAAATACTATATTTAATCTCTATTGGAGGTCACGAGTTCGAACCTTGGCAAAAACAAAAAAATCTTATTTTTAATAAAATTGATCAAACAAGACAACTACTATTCCAACTATCTATATTCCCCTAAACATTAAAATTAAAATTATGTCTTATTTGAAATCATAAAGAATATGAACACTAAAAATACTTAAAATAATTGTTTTTAATCTCAAAGTAATTACAGTAAAAAATATATTAACATATTAACCAAACAATTAATTACTAACTTAGATAAATATATTATTTTCATAAATACATATTACCAAAGTGAATTATGCTTTATCTTTTCTTTTATAATAGTGACCATAGAAAGTATGATAAAAATATTGAGAATAATGTCTAAAAAAAGAACAATCATGTTTTAAAACTTATATATCATTATCGTACACAATAGTCGAGGACAAACTATACCGCCGCGGGTTTTCTATCCCCCTCCTCAGGTGCGTCGAAGAGACCAAGGTCCCCGGCATACTCCAGGAAATCCACAAGGGGATCTACGCCCAACACCTCGGCGGACGATCCTTAGCCCGTGTTGCACCCCAAATTTTACCCTTATATCCATTGATCTCTTGCATGTCATTTTAGGTCAATCATGCTGCATAGCTAACCCTTTTTATCAGGTTTTTGTTTGTGCTTGTTTCTTTTTTTATCAAGTTTTATCTTAAGAAGATTAAAGAGGTGATTAATCAAGATTTTTTTTGGATAGAGCATTGAATCAAGCAAGTCTCTAAGAGATTGTCTCCATAACCCTAACCATGATCCTCTCCATAACCAAATTTCTACTCACCTTATATACCCTCAATTGTCACCTTCAATTCCAAACCTATTTTGATAGTCCTTCATTTAACCAACTTTATCCAATTTGTCAACTTTAATTCTCCTAAACCATATCTATAACCCTAATCAATTAATCCACCATTATTATTTGTTTTCCTAATCTTTCATTTTCTTTTATAACAAGAGAATAGAAAACCATTTCTAATTTCACTTCATAAGCCTAATTTGATTGGCCCAACGTGCAAAATATGTGTTACAAGCTATTTTGATATTATTTTCTTAACCAAGAACCAATAGGAATCAAGTATGGTTGTGTTGACTTTTCAACTCATTTGCCAACCAATGAGAAGGTGACATGTGGCGTACAAGAATCCAAAATCAACCAAGTTGCCCTTCTTCCTCGTTCATGTTTGCGAAACTCAGATTGGAAATGAGGAATTCAAACACGAGTTTGACAAATTCATTCAAGAACTTGTTTCAATTTAATCCATTGGCGCGCAATTTGTTCAATTTGAATTCTCCAAGACCATTCCCTTTTGAGCTTCCAACTGTTTGGTTCATAAAAGTGGTTCTGAGGATTTACCATTTTCAGCATTCAAACTGTCCTCACCTGCGAACCTCTTCACGCCATCCCTAACCTTTGCCTCATTTGATACCCCTCCCAATGACATCAAGTGGAGAACTCTGAATCAATACATGAAGTTGTGAATTGACCCTGCAATTCTAAGATTTGCACATCATGAACGGTGTAGTTGTCTCCAAGATATGGACCAATATTTGAATTTCAAAAGAGACGTTGGCTCCAATACCTACTCAGCACTCCACATGTTTGATGTTTGGACTCACTCAACCTTTGGGTTCAGCCTATAAAAGGGACACGCTCCTACACATCTATTCACCAACAATTTTCTCCAAACACTCAAAAATCTTCTGAAGTTCCAAAGAGGTCGAGCAAGCAAGTTGAAAGGTGTTCTTGGAGGGCTTTGGAAAGGAAGCAATCAGTACATTTGGAGATAGCGAACATTATTCCACTTGGTATCGTATTCTGTCCCTTTTGTTTAAATATGTTCATTTAATGTCATTACATCATATGCATCTTGTTTTCTTTCTTTTACGTATGAACCTCGTTGATATATGTTTGAATACTTTGTTTGTGTGCTCATGACTCGAGTTCATAAGATAAGATGATGTTGTTTCATTGATATGATACCCATAAATGCCTTTGTGATGAGTTATGCCACCTCTGATTTTTGTTCTTTAAATGGCTGCAATTAAATTATCATTGTGATATAGTATTGATTGTATGTTTAATGCTGCTAAAATACTGGGTTGTCATGGACCTTTATTCCTCTTTGTAGTTCTAATGTACTCTTAGGTTGTGGAATATCTTATTTTAACTATCTTTGTTGCTGATTTACTGATTGTTTGGTGTTGTCAAGTGATTCTTGTTAAAGTAGCATTAGTGTCTTTTTCTGCCACTACTAATATAGGAGCATGTTTGTATATTCAGTTATGGTGTTAACTTTGTCATTGTGGATGTTTTAAGATTGATAGTTTTGTTCCCATTTGTATGCATTGCTGTCTTTGTCATGGCTGATGTTTTGTCATATGATTGAGGTTGGTTTGTATGAACTGTTAGCATGTGCAAGCCACTAACTTGTGTTACATTCTGTTGGAATGATTTTGTTGCAATATATGTTTAAAGCTTATGAATGTTGAATGTTGATATGTGTTGCCTTGAGTTGTTTCTATCATATGCCTCATGTTCTACAATTTTCCATACTATGCCATTTCATGTTGTATGTGCTAAAGTCTTTCTTTGGAACTGTAATCTCAAAACCCATGTCTTTGTGATACTATGATGTTAACACTGTGTTCATGATGTGTATGCTAGTCTTGTTGTGTTTAACATGCTTCCTAAAATTATGCCTTTGTGATATCACGACTTTTATACATGTATGCTTGATATATGTGCTTGCTTGATGCTGCCCAAGTTTGTCTTACTATGCTCTACCACTGCCTATACTAGAGTAAACTTGTTGCAATCATGATTTATCCTTAAAACCTAGTCCACATATATGTGTGTGATAGTATGTTTTCTTGATGTTGCCTAGCTTGGCTTCCACCAAATCCCATGCCTTTGTCTATGTTAAGTGATACTTTTGTTTGAATTTGAATATTGCTGCTATGCTGTTTGTAACATGCCCTACTCTTGAACACATGTGAGAATTTTGACCATCATGATGTTTATGTATTTATGACTGATTTTATGCTTGTATCAACATGATAATGTAGTTTCTTGAATATTTGTTGTTTATGCTTAAGTTGCTACTTGATTTAGATGACATTATGTGTACACCTATGTTTAGACTCTTGTTTCATACTGTACCATGTTCCTAAGATGCTATAAGCCTAAGTTAGTTTGTCTTGATATTGTGTTTTACTTGGTCTGCCCTTAACCTATCTTGTTCCATGAACCATTCCTATGCTTGCTATTATTGAAAATATCTTTCCTTGACACTATGTGACTCTACGTGTGAATGGTTCTTGTGGTTAAACATTTAAGAAGTATTGAACCATCATCATTTGTCTTTGCATATGGATTTGTAATCAGAGCATGCTGGATTTTTATACATTGTCATTTAGCATGTAGATGTATGTGTCAACTTGTCATTAGGGTTTTAGTTTCCAATTCATTGACTGATGATGTTTGAATTTGCCCCCTCACCCTACTCTTGCAGTGAGTTATCTGTTAGACTTATATTTGAATCTATGCCTTAATATTTTAAATTCCATGAACTATACATTGTTGTGTCCAAATTGTATCATTGCTTGGAATTTCATTTGAATATGTTGTGTGCTTTGTAATGTCATGATCAAACATACTGCTGACTACCTGTGTTCTTCTTGTTCCTTACTTTAATCATAGAAGTTCGTCATCAACAATCTTAGAACATGTTCTCATTTTGATCTGACCTATCTTTGACATGTTTTGAGCTACCATTTGAACCTTGAAGGATATCCTTGAAACTGACTTATCATTATGCCCTAGCATATTTCTTTGTTAGCTTGCATTTTAAACTCTTTACCTTGCCAATCATTTGATATCAGTATTAAAACACCTTCGCTTTTCCTTACTGAACATGTTAATTCTTGAAGATGTTTTTGACATACTTGAAACCAACCTTATTACCATGCTATCTATATCTATATATTGCCTATTAAAGTGTATTCCAAGTTGTTTTCACTTCATGTAAACCCCTTTAAACTTGATTGATGCTTGCTGCTAGCTTACTCTGCTTTTTGTGTTAATCGGATTGTCAACATTTAATTTATGTTCAAAACCATGCCATAACTACCTTGGATTCCTTGGTATGCAAGTTTGTATCTTGTTTTCAAAACATGTCCTTGTTTGATCTCCATTTAGTGTGTTAAGTCTTGAGATTATTTTGACATACTTGAACTAAATTTAATTGCCATTTGGAACTGTGAACTACATGTTTGTTTGCTTTTCAAGATATTGCATTGAACCTCCTTTAGCATGCTGCTGCTATGGCTGTGCGTGAGTTCTTTATTCTATGCATCCCAATGATTGTTGCTTTTGATGACCATTTCGTATGGTTGAACTTACTTGGCATTCGATATGAGTAATATTTCTTGATTTTGAATGAATAATCACCCCTCTGTTCTTATTTAACATGACTGATGTTGGATAGGATAGTATGGAAGGTTACAAGTCGTGAGCAGTATGAGTGTTTGGTTGGTTTGTGTTTAATTTGGAATATATGCACATGTTTGTATTATGTATTTATTGAAGCAATTACAATACCGGATGTAACAGCCACCCTAGTGGCAATCACACACTATCACACGCCTTGCCTACCTCTAGGACTGGGGTTCGAATCCGCCTCGCCCCAGTCCTTTTGTTTTTTCCTGAATTTTTCTCCTTCTTAAATATATACTTGTGTTATCATTTGTGTTTTAAAGGCGCACGTTGGCCTGGTGGTGATAGTTTTGAGCTGTAAGCAAATAGACCTGGGTTCAATCCCTAGGTGTATCATTTCCTTAATTTTTATCACTTGTTGGTTTTAGTTTTTTTTTTCAAGTTTATATCTTAATTTTCTAAATGCCATAACTTGCTTATTTCTCATCCTTTCTCTTCCCTTCTTTTTGCTATATTCTTCTAATTGAATTTATTTTATAAATATAAAAAGAAATTGTTAAGAATATTTAATTTTGAGACTTTTATTCATGATAAGATTAAGAATATCTATTAGGGTTTTTATTGCATTTCCTTATTCATCTCGCCATGTTACCTTTATTTATCATGTTTGATTATTGTCTAATGTGTATGATTCTAACTTTGCATTGACATTATAATTTTGTTTCATCTCACATCTTATTCATGTCTTTTACATCATCATATTTGAATCATGACTTGTCATCTTTTAGTATCTTTACAACCGTTATCTTTTCCCCCCATTCCAAAGGGAAACCTTCTTAAATTGACTCTTGAAGTCACTAAACAACCACCCGACCTTTATCCTTCTAGGTTTACCCTTATTTCTTGGCCTCATGAAAGTCAATGAAATCATAACTTAGAAGTAGGCTGGAGTTTCTTAAACTCTTTGTGAGTCTCATCATCATGAGTATTCACTTCCCCTTTACAACTTAGACTTAGAGAGTTATCGTGAACTCTAAAATGAGCTCATACTCATTTCCCCTTGGAACTTTGGCCATAGTCAATGGTTCCTATCCTTCACCCTTAGATCGGTGAACTACGGATACTCTGATTCCACTCCCATAAGGATACGTAGGCACAAAGTGCGATGCTTTGTCGAGTATACTTAGATACAAACCCCTAGGGTTTCAACCTTCAGCATAACACCCTTAGCAAGCGAGTAAGACATAACACAAACTAAACAAGAGGTTCCTGTAGAATACTACAGATACTAAGGGTGCTAATACCTTCCCTTAGTATAACCAACCCCCGAACCTTAGATCTCCCCCCTTTTAGGTTTTTCTCGATCTTGAACCTTTCCTTTGGATAAATCAAAGTCGGTTGTGAATTCAAAGAAATGAGATGCAAGTTAATTAATAGCTTGTTATCCGATTCTCACCGCAACAGCCCGTAAAGCACTTCGAGCGGGGTATTACTCGCCCACCATGCAACAAGACGCCAAGGAGCACGTCAAGAAATGTGATCGATGCCAACGACACGGGGACATGCACCTTGCCCCTCCAAACGAGCTCAAAACATTGTCGTCCCTGTGGCCTTTGTGTGGTGGGGAATGAATATCCTCGGGCCCTTCGTCATGGGGTCATACCAAAACAAGTACCTCATCGTCGGCGTAGACTATTTCACGAAGTGGATTGAGGCGAAAGCCTTGGCCAAAATCACGGCCTTCAACATACTTCGTTTCTACAAAAGGAACATCCTCGCCCGATTTGGCGTGCCCCAAGCGATTGTCACTGACAACGGGACGCAGTTTGCCGACAGGAACTTCCAAGACTTCGTCTCCAAACTGGGCACGAAGCAGCACTTCACGTCGGTCGAACATCCTCAGACGAACGGACAGGCCGAAGCAGCGAACACTGTGATCCTTCGAGGATTGAAACGCCGACTAGGCGACGCCAAGCAACGATGGGTCGAGGAACTACATAACGTCCTCTGGGCCTACCGAACGACCCCGGACTCCACGACCGGGGAAACCCCCTTTCGTCTGACGTATGGAACAGAAGCGGTGATCCCCGTGGAGATCAGGGAACCCTCGAGAAGGACGGAGGTCCCCCTCGATGAGGGTACGAACAACGAGGCCCTGAGAGAGGAGCTCGACTTTGTCGAGGAGGTAAGGACGGGCGCCTCCCTCCAGGAAGCCTCACTCAAACAAAAAATAACTCTACGTTATAACAACAAAGTTATTAAACGAGATTTTCAAGTAGGCACCCTCGTCCTGCGAAGGAACCAGAAAGATTCGCGAGAAGGCAAGCTCGCCGTGAATTGGGAGGGCCCGTACCGCATCTACGCAAAAACGGGGACATGAGCCTACTACCTCGAAAATCTACATGGGGAGGAACTTGCTCGACCATGGAACACTAAGAAACTTAAGCAATACTACAGTTAGACACTGCCGCGACATGCCAACGTCGCGATCACGGGGCCGCGCTAGGGTACAAGCGCGACACCTCTATACGAGACACGATGGTCAAAGGCCGCATTGTGTGTGAGCGAGGACTTTTGATCCGACGAGGATACCCTGATCGAGTTTCGTCGTCACCATACCAATTAGCCAGAACACCCAGCTCACGATGGGAAGTTCACGTCACGAAGTTAAGACCTCGACCGAGCTCTTAGCCTCGTTGAAGGTCGGAATACACCTCCGACCACTCGACCAGCTCCCCACGCAATCGAGGATCATCAAAGTCGAGCAAACTCCCAAAATCACCAAATTACTTAGACAAAAACAAGTAAAGTGTCAAATACACAAGCATCACACACGGATAAGCACAACAAGAAAAGTATTAAAATTGGGCAAAAACCCATGGTACAAATATTACAGACATGCCAAAAAGCCCCTGGCGCGTAGGCCGGGCAAAAGGCATCAAAAGAAAATGGCTCGAAGGCCAAACTAGACGAACAAGCAAAACCCTAGTCGACGATATTCTCCTATGGCTGCTCGTTTTCCGTAGCCCCTCCTTCGACCTCCTCCTCCCGCATCGGCTGCACGATCTGACCCGCGACCACCTCGTAGTCGGGGTCAGTCCCTTCAGTGATAAGGTCGGGGTTGAGGACCAGAAGCTGCTGCACGACGTTGTAGAAACCAATGTCGACCGCCACGAGGCTATCCTGCTCGGCTTGCTTGAGCTTCACTATCAGAGCCGCCTGGGAAGTCAACAGCTTATCTTCCTCGGTTTCCTCCTCAGCATAGCGAGCAGCTTCCTCCAGCTCGGCGAACCTCGCCAAGAGACCCCCCTTTCCTCGTCGACTTTCTTCAGCCTCTCCTCCAACTTCTCCTGAAGCTCGGCCTGCGCCTTGTTCTGATTTTTGCAGTCGGCCAACTCCTTACCCACTTTCTCCATCTCAGCGGTAACGGACTTGAACCTCTCTTGTGAACTGGTAAGTTCAGCTGCTGGGCAAGTCTCGTCGTTCAGGACCAGGGCAGCCGAGCATACTCGCATCACAGCAGACAGGTCCTCAAGCAAAGTCCTCCTCCTCGATGCCTGACCAGCACCTAGGATGACCTGGACCTCGGCAGCACCTATGCCCAGAGAGTTGGCATCCGAAAAAAAATGAGGATTCGAGTGACAAGGTGGAAGCACGAACTTCTCAGAGGGAGGGTTATCGGTCACTCTCAGGTCGACATGTACCTGGTCGTCTGTGCGCTGTCTCTTCGGGGACCCCTGACTGTCAGGGGACTGACTACCTTGGGGAGAGCTGGAAGAACCCCCTGGCACTGGAGTGGGACCGGGGTGCTGTGAACGGATCTGCTCGACACGACTTTTCCCACTTTTCCTCGAATTTCAGGAAGCCTCCAGCTTCTTGATGTGCTCCTCCGCACTCGACATGTTACCTGCAAAGAGAAAGAAATGCATCAGTGAATCGAAACCCAGAACACAAGGAAAGAGTAAGTCGAGGATGATTCCACCACCTAACAGCACAAGGGAATCCTCATTGGAAAAACGTCTCGAGGAGTGCCCTCGTATTGATCAATCGGCAGTTCGTTGAAATCTGCCCATCATCACCCTAGAAAAATTTCCCGTCCGGCGTCACGAGCTTGGCCGGGGAAAATCCAGCGACAAATCTGACTATTTCCTCGTAGGCCAGACGGTACCCTTCGCATAGTCGACCAGGACTGACGATGTAACTGTCTGTGCCTCTTTTGAAGTGCTCCTCCGTCCAGAATAGGGGGGACCTCGGCTCGAGGACTTCTTCATACTGCCCGTCTTCTTCTCGTATGACCTGTCTATACACCGACTCCACGACCTCGAACGAGACCGGCCTCACGATGTAGTATCGGTATTTAAAGGTGCGAACAGGGTCCATGTAGGTCTGGAACAGTCTGCTCACCTGTTTGAAGGACACCCAACCGTGTCTGCCATCAGCCGCCTGTCTTTGTAAGTGGAAAATACGGAAGAACAGGGGCAGAGTCGCCCGGATCTTGAGGTACTTGCAGACTAGCTCGAAGGCACGGAGAAAAGAGAGAGAGTTGGGATGGAGCTATGAGAGCATCAGGCGCAACCAAACGAACACCGATTGCTGAAAATCAGTGAAAGGCAGGCGCAACCCCGCCTCGTCAAACATAAACTCGTACAAAGGAAACCTAATTCCTCGGTACGTCGAGCAGATGCGATGGTGCACCAGAGGTCTGAACACCTTCCAGGTCTTCGCGGAGCCCTACAGGCGATGCTCGACGGTATAAAAGATGCCGTCCTCATCACAATCGACAAACTGGGCGACCATATTCAGAGGCTCTTCGCTAACCCACTCCTCGGGTAGTCGTCCCTCGACGCTGGTGATCGGCGCCATCGGGGAGTCAGGTTGGTCGTCAATGTCTATCGATCCCACGACCACGACCAAGGCTTCCATTTACCTGAAAAGCATAAGGAAACGGTGAATTTGATGGTCCATATCAAATTCACCCCTCCGCCGCTGATCAAGTGAAAGGGCGAAGAAGGAGCGCCAGGATCACGTGACAGTCGTGCTCACCCAACGTCCTCGGAATATCCGACGAGCGTCCCCTATCTTTGCTAAATGTGTATCCTTTTCTAAATGTGTTCCCCGGGAACTTCATCAGTTCACTGGAGTACCACTGTAGGGAACACATTTAGAAAAGGAAAGGATCAAGAAAACTTACTTGAAAACGGATGTTGATGAGGTCCGGTACGGCGGCGTGCGGCGGAGAAACGGTGGCAATAGCAAAGATAGGAGGAGAGAGAATCTGAGCAGAGAGAAAGGAAACATGCAAATAACGCGGGCGGGCCTCTATTTATAAGGCCCTCACGGGACTCGAGACGCCCCTAGGCACTCAAGTGCACTAATCCTAGCCTAGCCGCTCTAGGTAATGATGACGCTGACACGTGGCACACGTTTTCCCACGTAGGTCCTTTCGTTCTCCCACACGTATCATTCCGTTTGCTTTGATGCTCGACTCCACAACTTCTCGTATCCTCGCGGCGTCGCCCAGCAATGGCATATCGAACTCGAGCGGACTTCAAGATTTCTGCCCGTCCAACGTTCCTCGCTCGTAGTGGTAAGCCCGTCAATGCCGGGAAGTTCCCCCGTTCGGAACGTTCCCCGACAAAAGGCAACCGCAGGTATCAGACGACAAGGATCACCCGGATACCACGAGCACGTTCAATACGTCCTCGACATGGTTACTAACCCTTAAGTCATTGCTCCGACACCTCGGAGCAACGACTTGGGGGCTCCTGTTCTGGAATGGGCCGGTGCCTGCCCACCAGTCGGGCAGGCCCAACCCAATAATCTGGGAAGGCTCAACAAGGCCCATATTTACCTCTGCGTCGAGCACGCACCACTCTCCAGCAAGGTCGGGCATGTGCAGCAGATACTGACGAGCATAGACGTCAAGCCTTACGGAACACACATCTCCTCAACATCCATGAGCTCCTTCCCGCGAGGACACATTCTCTTGTAACCTCCCACATCCGAAGGATTCGGTCTGCCCACCTTCCGGAGATCTCGGGACCGTTATCCCAGGGCGAAGACCACGTGCTGGTCTTCACTACGCCACATAAGCCCTGACAGTTGCTTGGATTGGGCCTTGCAGTCCAGCCCCGTGCAAGTAACCGTTGGCCCCGCGCTGGGGGCTCTCTATAAATACCCTCTCACTTGAGAGGGTCAGGTTACGTCTTTCTAACTCACCTATATTCTGTACTTGCTACTATAGTTACCTGACTTTGGTATCGGAGTACCTTGCAGGTACACCCCCCTCCCCCCGCCGTATCATCATCACCGGAGCTGAAGATTTCAGGACGCTGCTGGCCACTGTCATATTGTCTGATCCAGGTACGATCAACTATGATGTGGAGTAAGTTAAAAAAACTTACACTTGAAGTAAATTGATCTCCACTCATATATATATATATATATATATATATGGCTTAAATTATGTTTTCATCCCTGTAAGTTAGCGTGTTTTTAGTTTTCGTCCCTGTAATTTTTTTTTTAGTCCCTATATCTTACTTTTTCTTGCTGTTTAGTCCCTAAAGCTAAAATCCGCAGGAAAATTCAAAGGTTTCCTGCGGATTTTGGTTTTAAGGACTAAAACGAACGCGAATGTGAAAGATAATGACTAAAACCAAAAAAAAATTACAGGGATGAAAATCAAAAACTCGCTAACTTACAGGGACGAAAACACTATTTAATCCTATATATATATATATATATATATATATATATATATATATATATATATATATAAATCAAATATGATACCGATGTGCCTAACTTAATATTATGATACCTCAGATAACTCTTTGTTACTTAATCGTATTTTAAAATCTACAGTTGTATTCAAAACTCTTATCATATAGATTATAGCTATAAAATTTATCATTATTTAGAAATCATTTGACATGTCAATGAAATGCATTAAAATTAACGTCTTACGAAACATTATCAAAAACGGTTTATTTTGATTCATCTCTTCAACTTATGAAATGAATATCGATTGATGTTATATATATATATATATATATATATATATACATATATATATATATATATATATATATATATATATATATATATATATATATATATATATATATATATATATATTTGTATTGTATTGGTCATAAAAAATAAGCAAATCTTCTTTGAAAGTTGTGATATTGAAATTAATCGTTTATACTTGAACCCAACAATTGAAATATTATTTACTTTGAAATATCGAGATTGACTTATATCAATTAATTTTTATTTTTTTTGGCTCATTACATATTAAGGATATGAAGAAGAAGAAAAATAAAGGACAAGACAGGTATGTATAGTTGTATGCAGTGCATGTAGGGTTAGTTTACAGTATATGGATAATTCCACATGGTACCATACAGCCACTCACTTCCCGAATTCCAACACTATGACCGGAAAAGAATATTGAGTTTCCATTTACGTGAAGCTTTGCATCAGAGCGCATTATCGTTCAAAAAGCAGAAGCTGTGGACATAACTTACTACAAAGATGGAATATAACTTTGACTGCAGAGAGTCATTGGAGCTTCCAAATTAAATTCACTGATGTATGATTTCAATGAAAAAGAAAGAAAGAAAAAAAAAGAAGCATATTTGTATGATACATGGTGGAAGAAGCAGGTCTGTTAAAAACAGCTTTATAGAAAGTATGGATGAGATTGTATATGATTGAAACTTAAGTAAAACTCTCTTTCTTCCTCTTGGTCTTTTATATTTATCTTTTTTTACATGTACATTTTATATACACATAACTATATTCGTTAGTGTGTAAATTTTTATAAAACACAAATAATTTTGTAAAATTTTCTTGCTTACTACACTTGTTTGGAGTTGTATAATTTAATTTTTATATCTTCAATTTACATAAAGATGATGGTTTCTAAATTAGTAAATGCTTTGGAGTATATTTTTGAGCTGCAACAATTCAATACCACTTTTTGACTTTATATAAACATGACACTATTACTTATTTGAGTATGTGTTATTCTAGATCTGTCAACCCTTCAATTATATACTGATTTGAGTGTATGAATGTTTGTAAATAAATTCTATATTGAAGATTATCTCTTTATTGTAGATTCCGATCTTGAATCCACAATCACTGAATTTTCTACATTAGAAGCTACATGTGGTTGGTTAAACACAATGATCCACCATTAATTTTTTATCATTGATTAAAATTAGATGATCCAAATTTATATTTATCGGATCGAGTTGCGGACTAAGTCGCTCTCTTTAAAACGTTTTGCGGCACTGCCCAAAGTTATGCAAATCAGTCAAACTACCGCGCCGCCTCCAGGATAAAACAACTCAGTTCTATACTGTACAATTACTACTTGCATGGTAGATAATCGGTCTAGAAATATATCAGTTGACGGAACAAAGACCATTTGAATATGGTTAATACCACTCGTAGTATTGGTATAATAACCAATCGTAATAATTTCTCAAATAATTCTCCAAAAAAATTTAATAATGGTTATTTAACCACTCAAAATAATTTCTCAAAGAGAAATTTGAATAATTCTCTAAAGAGAATCTAAAAAATTATAATTGATAATTTCTCAACTCAAACGAGGAGAAATTAACATAATTCTCTAAAAAAAATTCAAGAAAATATTCGGAAAATTCAACGAGTAAAAAGAAAGGGGAAGAAATTGGCGCTTCGACAATTCAAAAGATGCAGAGTAATGAGAGTTAGGAAGGAAAAAACTCAAAATTAGTTTTTGGTAAGTTTTGGAATGAAATATAAAATTTCCTTATATAATGAAGTGAGTGAGAAAATATATTTCACCTAAACAATGTCGGTCTAAGTAGGTTTTTCAACTAACACACTAACTGGGACTTGACATAAGGAACTTTTTTCAAATTCATCTCTCAATATTTGACATAATTTTCCAACAGTTACATACGAACTTAAAGAAGAGAAGCCGAGTATAACAAGACTAAGATCAACTGGAAATGGATTTCAGACTAAAAACTTTAACATTGTGATTGTGATTATTGTACTTAGGGCTGTGTGTGGGTCTCTAAAACCGGGAACCGGTCCGAGAACCGGTCCGGTAGAGCCGGCCCAAAGACCCGGCCGAAATGGCCCTTGGTATGGTATTGGATATTATTTGTATCCGTATCCAGCAGAAATAACCGTATCCATGTATCCAACGAGTATCCGGTTCACTATGCATATAAATTCTAAAATTTTAGGGTTTTCTCATTTTTTTCCTCTCTCTTTTCCCAGACGCTCTCAGTCTCTCTCTCTCTCGTCTCTCACTCTCTCGCGAGTCTCACTCTCACCCACCTCACATGCTCTGTTATTTCTCTTCCATTCGTCTCTCTCTCCTAGGGCTTCAAGTTTGATCATCATTCTGTTGTGTTGTGATTGTTGGTGAACCGTGGAAAGCATTCAAGACAAATATTTAACTTGTGTAATGTATCCAAACTCTATACACATTATTTTGTTTTATGTTGTTCTGTTTCAGTACATAGTTTGCATGTTTGACTGTTTGAGGTATGAAGTATTGTTATACAACTTGTATAAATTTTGACCTAAAATGCGTAGATTTGAAACAAAATTTTGACCTAGGGTTTTTATTTGAGGGTTTGTTTTGAAAATTTTGAGGCTGAGCTGAGGTTGTATTTTCGGTCTAGGGTTTTGATTTGTTGCTGTGGTTCTATGTTGGTAACTTGGCATAATAATAAATTGTGTTGCTGATAGGGCTGAGCTGAGGTTGTATTAAGTGACTCAGTTTTGTTTTGTTTCGTATTCTATTATTGTTTGATTGATATATTTTTTCTTGTAATGTCTTTTCAAGATTCTTCATTGACTCCAACCATGGATGATCTGATTGATATCAACATGTTGCTTGATGGGGAAGAGGAGACAATGGATGGAGGCAATATAGAGATTGGTGAGATGATTGACTTGGGAGTTCCAGTTTCAATTCCAACTGATGCAACCACTCAAAATACATCTACCACACAAAATACAAATATAACTCACAATACAACTTCTGCTGAAGAGCCAACCCCTCCAGTTGACCCAGCTCAGAGTTCACAGAGCCAAATTAATGCTTTTGGTAAAGCTCCTCGTCCCAAGAAATCTGCTGTTCATACTGAGATGGTACTTATTGAGATGCCTAATGGTGCCAAGAAATGGAAATGCAAATGGTGTGGTAAGCTTTATACTTATGATGTGAAATGTAAAAGTACTTCTAATGGTAAAAAACATTTAGAAAATTGTATGCAAAGAAAGCTGAGGTTGAGAGGTAATACTGACAAAGAAGTTGCACAGTCTAGGTTAAATGTAGGTGCTGAATCTGATAGTACTCCTAGTTTGGCAACTTGGACATATAACCATGCTAGGGTTAGAGAAGTTGCAGCTCATATGATTCTAGGTCATGAATTTCCTTTTTCTGTTATGGAAGGTGTTATTTTTAATGAATTTCTTAAAGAAATTTATCCATGGTACAAAAAGATTAGTAGACAACAGGTTAAGTTGGATTGTGAGACATTTTATGAGGCTGAGATAGTTAAGATGAAAAGGTCTATGTCTATAATTAACAGGATCAGTCTTACAACTGACCTGTGGTGGTCTGGTGAACAAAAAATTGGTTATATGACTGTGACTGGCCATTTCATTGATTCAAAATGGCAGCTTCACAAAAGAGTTTTATCTTTTAAAAATGTGCCACCACCACATTCTGGTGAAGTTTTGTGCAGGGAATTGATTAAGGTGATGGATGATTGGGGAATAAGGGATAAGGTTGTTTCTATTTCAGTTGACAATGCTAGTGCCAATGATAACTGCATCTCTAGATTGAAGAGGGATTATTCTGGTAGGAGAAATCTACCATTGGATGGTAAACTGTTTCATGTTAGATGTTGTGCACACATCTTAAATTTGTTGGTTCAGGATGGCCTTGATATGATTAAGGTGACTGTTGATAAGATTAGGAATGGTGTCAAATATTTGCTGAATTCTGAAACTAGGTGCAAGGCATTCAAGAAATTTGTTGATGAGATGCAACTTGAAGGCAGAATGCAAGTGTTGGATACTAAGACAAGATGGAACTCAACTTGGTTGATGTTGTCCACTGCTTACCATTACAGAGAAGTATGGCCTAGATATGCTGAAGAAAATAGAGTCTTTCTCAGTTACTTGCCTGATGCAAATGATTGGGAAGATGTTCATGACATTTGCAAATTCTTGGAGGTTTTTGCTGATGTAACATCAATTATCAGTGGCACATCTTACCCTACTGCTAATTTGTTTTTGTCTGAGCTTTACAGGGTGAAGGTTTTACTTGATAAACCCTCAAGCATCTCAAATAATCCTCAGGTGCAAGCCCTTGCTAATGAAATGAAGTTGAAGTATGACAAGTATTGGTCAGAGTCTAATACATTGATTTCTATTGGTGCAGTTCTTGATCCAAGGTATGTACATCTGCCAAGTAGTTAAATAAGTTGCCAATGTTTATACTTTAGGTAGCTACTATTCTGCTTGGTGTTGCCTTGTGATTAATTGTTGTTGCCTTTTGATTAATTGGTGTTGCCTATGATGAATTTGAGGCTTGTAATGCTTGTATGCTCTGTCTGGTTTATATGATACCATGTTGTTGCCTCATTTTATAGTTACTTGCCTATGATGAATTTGAGGCTTGTAATGCTTGTATGCTCTGTCTGGTTTATATGATACCCTGTTGTTGCCTCATTTTATAGTTACTTGCCTTTGCCTATGATGAATTTGAGGCTTGTAATGCTTGTAAGGCTAGTAAGGCTTGCCTATGATGAATCTGCCTGAGTCCAATTATGTTACCTCTTTATGTGACATTAGCTGTCTCTGAGTCTGCATTCTGTTACCTCTTTGTGTGAGTGTGACATTAGTTGTTGTCTCTGAGTCCAATTATGTTACCTCTTTGTGTGACATTACTTGTCTCAGATTATGAGGCTTGCAAATACTTTAGTTGGTTGACAACTCTTCTTGTTCAAATAGGTATAAAATGATCTTCATCAAATGGGTATATCCCTTCTTGTATCCAAATCCTACTCAAGCCACTGCCTATGAACAAGAGTTGACAACCAACTTAAAAACTCTATTCCAAGTGTATCAAGATACTTATGGAGTTAATGATGCCCCTGTAACTGAAACTCCTGAAATAGGAACTAGTTCTGGGTTGGGAAGGAGGAGTTTTGAGATGTTTTTAGAAACTGTTGTTGGTAGTTCTAATTCAAAATCTGATCTTGAATTATATCTTGAGGAGTCTCCCTTGAAGGTCCCCCCAAACACTAAGTTTGATGTTTTAACTTGGTGGATGGGGAATGAAGCCAAGTATCCTGTTCTTAGTAAATTAGCAAAGGATATCCTAATTGTTCCAATTACAACTGTTGCTTCAGAAGCAACTTTTAGTGCTGGTAAAAGGGTTATCGATCCGAAACGATCTTCTATGAAAACTAAGACAGTTGAAATGGTACTTTGTGGGGGTGATTGGGTGAAGGAGAAATATGGTATTAAAAAGGGCTGCACTGCAAGTATTGTAAGTATCTCTTGGTTTATGTTGTATTTATATTGAGTATTACATTTAAGTTGCCTTGTTTAACTTATATTTTTTATTTTGTAGCTTGAAGAACCTCAAGATGAACCTCTAACATATGACTTTGGTCAGGAATAAGATCCGCATGTCGCCTCTTTTTTATTTTATAGTTACTTGCCATTTGCCAATGATGAAATTGTTCTGAGGCATATATCATTCACAAATGTATTTGTGATGTTGTTTTGTTGTAATCTTGTTATGAATATGATGATTTGAGAAGTTTGTAATGCTTGTTAAAAAAATTTATGATTTTGTTGTAATTTTGTTGTAAACTTAGTGTTTGATGAAGTTTGTAATTATAACTTTGAACAAATGTATTTGTAAAGTTTGTAATCTTGTTAAAAAAACTTATGTTTTTTTTGAAAAAAAAAATCCAAAATTTGCATTTTTATTGGATGGTCCGGGTACCCGAACCGAAAACACTGGTTCGGTTCCGGTTTGCACTTCCAAATAACCGGTTAACCGGTCCGGTTTCGGTTTACCCGAAAATTCTGGACCAGTAACGGTTCTGTAATTTGGTCCATCACTGTTTCGGACCGGTCCGGTTTTACCCGATAGGGGTATCGGTCCAACATCCGATTCCTTAGTTACCCGGTCCGGACCGGACCGAAAACAGCCCTAATTGTACTCTCTCCTAAGTGGTGAAAAAACAATTTAAGAAAATTTAAAAATGCTCTTTAAAATTTAAAAATGCATTTTCAAACCCACAATTTTCACACTAAAATAAGTTTTAAATGAGATTCACTCCATTTTTTTTTTCCTAAAATTAAGTTCAAAAATATATTTTTAGATTCCGAAAATATATTTCAAAAAACATATAAAACTATTGTCACTTTATATATTAGTTTTGATTCTTTAAAAAATATTTACTTAGGCACAACCCCAAATAAATATGATTTAGGCACACTCTCATCAATATATAAATTAAAATAAAAAAGAAATTAAATGATAGTAGATTATTTGACTAAATTGTTTTTTTTTTCATTTGTGAGTGTGCTTAAATTATTTAAATTTATGTTTGTGCCTAACTAAGAGCAAACTAAGAATTGCTCTGATTTTTCACCTTATTTTTGCAATGTCTTATTCGGAAAACCAACATCCCTTGCCTTTCATTACACAGAACCTTTTGTTACATAAACATATTTTTCCTTTCGATACACACAAACACACACCTCATCTAATAAAAACACGCTGATACCTTCCTTGCAAAATGGTAAAATGTGGCTTTAAAAAATTATGAAAGTATACTTCCGGAATCCATAAGTATATTTTTGAACTTTTTTTTTACAAAAATAATAATGTAACTTATTTACGCTTTTAGGATGAGACTAAAAATGCATATCTGAATTTTAGGGATATTTTTAGTTTTTCCGGAGTGCGGTGGTAATCCTTATAATCATTAAATAATTTAAAATTATAATATTAATCCTTATAATCATTAAATAATTTCAAATTATAATATAACCCATATATCCATACATGACTAACAAAATCAGTAAATGGGTCAAGGCTAACAAAGTTCTAAAGACCCAATAACAAAAACAGAATGATAACAACAAGAAAATTTTACCTCATACCCCTACTATTATCCCTCTACCCCTACATTTTTTAAAATATTTCAATTTTACCCTTTTCAATTATTAAATTATTTTATTATTTAATATTTATTATTTTTCGGTATTTAATTTTTCTTCACCGGATAACTTGCAATCAAGTTTTCCGGTATGTATTTTTGCTTCACCGGATAACTTGCAATCAGGTTTTCCGGTATGTAATTTTTCTTCACCGGATAACTTGCAATCAAGTTTTCCGATATGTATTTTTTCTTCACCGGATAACTTGCAATCAAGTTTTCCGGTATGTAATTTTTCTTCACCGGATAACTTGCAATAAGGTTTTCCGGTATGTAATTTTTCTTCACCGAATAACTTACAATCAAGTTTTTCGGTATGTAATTTTTCTTCACCGGATAACTTGCAATCAAGTTTTCCGGTATGTAATTTTTCTTTACCGGATAACTTGCAATCAAGTTTTCTGGTACATAAATTTTATTCACCGGATAACTTGCAATCAAGTTTTCCAGTATGTAATTTTTATTCATCGAATAACTTGAGTTTAGGCAACAAGCAAAAACCGTGGCCTAAAGTAAATAAAATCGTTGCCTAAAGTATCAAACAACAGTTTTTCATGCGTGGGATATACAATATTTTATAAGTTGAAAAATCAAGAAAAACCGTGGCCTTGTAAATAAAATTGTTGTCTAAAATACTAGGTAACTGTTTTTTATGTGTGACATATACAATTTTTCATAAGTTTCAAAAACATATCGGAAAAGGGAAGAATTAGAATACATATCGATACACTCTTATAGAGTTGTGAAATGATAAATAGTAAATAATAAAATTATTTGATAAGAGAAAATGGCAGAATTGGAATATTTTAAAAAATGTAGGGGTAGAGGGATAATGATAGGGGTATGAGGTACAATTTTCTAACAACAAAAAGATTTAGTCTTACGAACCTCACTTACACCAAGCGATTTTTTTTTAATATAACACATTTAAAAAAAAAAAAAAATCTCCAAAAAAATTAACTTTTCAGTTAATTTACGAAAATGGCTGGGTTTAGAAATCCTTTATAAGGGTGGCGCCATATGAGATGGCGCCTCAGTAAAGGCCACATGTCAAACTATATGGCGCCTAAGGCAAAGAAACACTGCCCTAATTTACACTGAAGTGTCGCCATCCCACAATGTAATTAGGTTTTTTTTAATATTTATTATTAATTGGAAATAAAAAAACATTTTTTATTTTAAAAAATTTAAATTTTGTGAATTTAATATATAATTAATTATATTATTTAATAGGGTATCATGTGCCTATAAATAAGGGTTCACCCTCAGTTGTTATTGCACAATATTTGTCACCAAAATCCTAATTTCCTCCCTTCCCTCACCAATATCCCAAACTCCCCCTACTCAACACCATGTCTTCATCCTCAAATTGTCGTCCGTCGTCATCATCTTCAGCACCGGGGGAAAAGTTTCTTGAGTTTCCACTAATGAAACGAGATGCCCTAGTTATATACTCAGCTGTCAAGCCTCCGATGAAGATGCTACTATGGAACACCCAGGCGTTGGAGCATTTGCACAGGGAACTTCGCCGCTGGCTAGCAGAAGAATTTCAGGCAGGTGAAAAGATCAGAAAGATTGAGAGGCTGGTTGAGAAATTTGGTCCAGACGGAGTCACCCGGACTTGGAGGAAAGTGGAAAATGATGCTGGCGTCCTCATGATGATGATGTTAGAATAGGAAATTAAGTTGATGGTTGTAATTGCCTAGATAAGCTGATTCTATGAGTTGTTTCGTTTGGTTTTCTTACTGTTATTTTCTGATTTGGTAATAGGTTTCGTAGATGGTTATTTGTTGATGTTTAGATATTAAGTTATGCTATGATATGTCGTTGTATTGAGTTAAGTATGCCATCAATGAAATAATTGTTATTATAAATAGACAAGTTTACAGTTGTAACTACGATGCAGTGCTAGAGCCCGACACATTTGGACACTTGGTACAATTGTGGCCTGGCTGGCGGCACAAACCACACAACCTCACCATTTTGTCGCATGTATCCTTCTCCGTTTGAATCTGGCTGCTGATAGGGCGACCCTTTTTATTTCTTCGCATCAAGTCGTTATGCCACACAATTTCGCCTTCGTATGGAGGCCAGTAGTCCTCCTTTGCGACCACTTGAAAGCTAGTACGGTAGACATTGCATAGAGTAGTGACTAGATGAAGAACAGAGAGATAGTTGGTTGGGTACAGCCGGACCTTGGAACAAGCTGCTATAACATGGGAGCAAGGCATACGAAATGCCTGAAACTTTCCACAGTCACACCAACTCCAATCCAATTTCACTCGGTAACATCCCCTAGGCCTTCCTTCATTATGATCAATAGACTCTGCAACACTGAAGTGACCTTCAGTACGGTCAAAGACCGTGACCACATGTGTGTTGGCCTTTGCAGCTTCGTCCTTCATGAATGTCATTGAACTGTCACTAAATAGCTGCCCAGATTATTGTCTTTGAGCCATAACTAAATTGTGTTAGGAAGAAATGGTTTACAAACTTCAAAGTTTGGAAGAAATGGTTTACGGAATAGAAATGGTTTGCAAGTATGTGATGATAACATGTATATTTGATGTGTATTAATATGAGTATTGCTTCAGAATAGTCTTGCCAAGAACCATGTGATGCTCTGCATTGCTACACTAGCCTTGACAATACCACACAACTCTGCATGGTTACACTAGCCTTGACAAGACCACACAACTCTACATGGGCAGACTAGCCTTGACAAGACTACACATCTCGGCATGCCTACACTCTACTTCCACTGTTCGTTAGCATGCTTCCACTGTTCGTTAGCATGCCTCTTCATTAAAAAAATTTTTAAAAAACTATTTTTTTTTTCAATTTCCAAAATAAAAAAAAAAAACAAGAACACCTGAGGCGCCATCTGGGATGGCGACTCCTCAGGGAATTTTGAAAAATTTTAGGGCAATGTTTCTTTGCCTGAGGCGCCATATGGTTTGGCATGTGGCCTCTAACTGAGACCCCATCCCATTTGGCGCCACCCTTATAAGGCGTTTCCAAACCCAACCATTTTTGTAAATTAACTGAAAAGTTAGTTTTTTTAGATTTTTTTTTAAATGTGTTATATTAAAAAAAATCTACACCTAGCATCTCCCTTATTTTTCGTATGGACCAAAATGCTCTTCTTATTATTTACTTTTCTCAAAATTACAGTAGGTCAAAAATATTCACTCTAGAAGAAGCTGTAAATTTCAAAATATCAAGTAGTTGTAAAAAAAATCTGGTATGAAAATTTTGAAAATTGGTGAAAACTTTGTATTTTACCACAATATAAAAAAAAATAGGATGAATTTTTACCAGATTTTTTAAAAATCCGATGCATGTATACCACATTTTTTTTTTGAAAAGTCTGGCATTTTCTAGAAAAATCAATATTTTTGCCGGATTTTCTGAAAAACTTCAGGAAAGCAACAAAATTTTCGATATTTTTTTTTAATTCCAGTATTTTGGATTTCTATCCCAATTTTAAAGAATTGGTAGTTCAATTCAAAATGCTTGCTTTGTGCGCTCTTAAGGTGGATGGTTCCTCTACAAATTTTATGTTTTTCTTCACTATTTACGTTGTATGTTTTACTTGCATGTTTTGTTTTTTACTTGTGCAAAATTTAATAAGATTTAGGTATCTTTGTCATAGATAATTCATTATATATGTGTTCTAAATGACAAATATTTTCCTCCAGGGTTGACGTGTTAGCATGGGCATAGTTCATTAATAAACATCATGATCACTATTAGAAAATATACCTTCGGTGAAACAATATTACAATGACCATTTTGGCACAGTAGTCATATCACATTTTTTACGCGCATGTTAATTTAATTTTATTAAGAAATTTTTCATCACGGTTCCAAAAAATAATTGTGGTCATAGAATTTGGATGAAAAGCTTCGAATCTCAACATCAATATTTTTTCATTTTTTCAATAAAAATAAGTGCGTGTCCCTTCACATTTATTGTCATTTAAAAATTGAAAGTATAACAACTACGATTGTTTCATTCAACCGTGGTTATATGCTCCACATTTCACTACGATTGAAACTTGCAACCGTTGTGAAATTATTTCCCACAAAATTGCAATCGTGTGTCCCTTCATATTTTTCGTTATTTAAAAATTGAAAGTATAATAACTACGGTTGTTTCATTCAACCGTGGTTATATGTTCCATATTTCACTACGGTTGAAGCTTTCAACCACTGTGAAATTATTTTCCACAAAATTAAAACATAATAGGTACTTCATTTTTTTCATAACACACAAGAGAGCCCTGGCGAACAAACAATAGTGAACTCTTCACCATCTTCATTCATTTCTGGAAACAAATATCATTTCTGGAAACGAAATCGTCATCCTCTTCGAATTACTGTAGGTTGTCATTCTCTCTCCGCCGCTTCTAAATGTTTATGTTCTTTGCTAGGGTTATTTACCATTCTCTCTCTCTCTCTCTCTATGACACTTATGAATGTTTATGTCCTTCATTAGGGTTACTGGTTTCTTTTTTTAACAGATAAATGATATTGGCTTTTGTTTCATTTCATTAATCAATGCTTTCAGCATTGACATTGTCATGTGTATTGTTCATGTAGCCATGTTCATGTTTTATTAAGATTTTGTGAATATGCTTTAGGTTTTTGTGTTGGATATGCATACGGATATAATCATATTAGGATGTTGTGTGTAGCATTAGTGTGCCATTCACATTAGTCTTTTGACATAAATTTCAAATTTTGATATGGATCGTAGTTGGATGAAATTTGATAGATTAGGTCCAGTATATGAGAAAAGACTTCTTGAATTCCTTGATTCTCCGAAAAAAATATTCCTAAAAATAATGGTATCTTTTATTGTCCTTGTGTTATTTGCGGGTTTGTAAAAACAAACAGTGAAAGAAAGAAATATTACATCACCTATGTTGTGATGGAATGTGTCAAAATTATACAACATGGACGTGGCATGGAGAATTGGATGATAATTGAAATGCAGCGTTACAAATGGATGAAGATGATTAAAATATGGATGGTTGACTAGAAGACATGATCTGTGATATCATATAATCTTCTTATATGAAGGCCCATATTTATGATACTTTATGTAACGACAAAGATGCGCCTTTATATAAGGGGTGCAACAGTCTTGCACGATTGCCTGCATTGTTAAAATTGTTTAATATGAAGGAAAAAGGTGGGTGGTCGGATAAAAGTTTCAAATAATTTCTTGGTTTGTTGAAACAAATGCTACCAGAAGATAACAAATTGTCGGATCGTTGTTATGAGGCTAAGAAGATATTGTGTCCAGTGGGTTTGGAGTATGTCAAAATACATGCATGCCCTAATGATTTAATATTATGCAAGAAAGAGTATGAAAATTTGGATCAATGTCCAGAATATGGTGAGTCGCGTTATAAGTTGAAGAACAACAATGGTAATGAGAATGACAATGTTAGCAAAAAGCATCCTCCTGCTAAAGTGTTATGGTAATTGCCAATAATTTCAAGGTTAAAGAGACTTTTTGTTAATGTGAATGATGCAAATAATATTAGATGGCATGCAAATGAAAGAAAATGTGATGGAAACATTCGCCATGTAGCCGATTCTTTGTAGTAGAAGAAAATTGATTCATTGTTTCAGGATTTTGACCTTAAGCCAAGAAACCTTAGGCTTAGGCTTGCCATAGATGGAATAAACCCTTTGGTAATCTGAGTACTAACCATTCTTCATGGTTTGTTCTTCTCACGATTTGCAATCTATCTCCTTGGTTGAGCATGAAGCACAAGTATATGATGTTAAGTATGATGATTTCTGGACCAAGACAACCTGGAAACGACATAGATGTTTATATAAGTTCATTAATTGAGAATTTAAAACTTTTGTAGGATAAAGGTGTTGACATTGAGGATGCATATTATGGTGTAAAGTTTAAGATACAATGTTATTTTGCACAATCAACGACTTTCTTGCACATGGTAATTTGGTTGGATATAGTGTCAAAGGACATAAAGTGTGTCCAATATGTGAATATAATACATGCTTTCACCAGCTTGAGTTTGGAATGCTTTTAATAGAGAGCAGGAGCTTGAAAATCGCTCTTAAACTTTTAATGGGTGATGAAGTTTATCAATGACAAGAACACCTTACTGTTGTCTTTGGAAAGAATAAAGTGGTCCCATTGAGAGAAATATTTGGAAAAATAGATCGTTGTTCTTTAATCTTCCATATTGGTCTAGACTCGATGTAAGACATTGTCTTGATGTGATGCATGTGGAGAAAAATGTGTGTGATAGTTTGATAGGAACACTCATAAACATTCTAGGCAAGACTAAAGATAATAATAATAATTCCCGTTTAGATATGGTGGAGATAGGTATACGACAACAGTTGGCTCCAGAAGATAGAGGAAAAATGTCTTATTTGCCTCCAGCATGTCACACTAAATCTAAAAAGGAAAAGAAAAGTTTTTGCGAGTGTTTCATGGTATCAGAGTTCCCTAAGGTTACTCTTCAAACATCAGTAAATTTGTATCAATGAAAAATCTCAAGTTAATTGGCTTAAAGTCTCATAATTGTCATGTCGTGATGAAACAACTTCTACTAGTGGCTATCCGTGGCATCCTTCCAAAAAATGTAAGAGTAGCTATAACCAGGTTGTGCTTATTATTCAATTATGTACGTAATAAAGTTTTTTATTTCAAAAATTTAGATGAATTAGAAGATGAGGTTGCAATAATATTATGTCAATTAGAGATGTATTTTCCTCCATTATTTTTTGACATTATGGTTCACTTACTTGTTCATCTAGTTTGAGAAATTTGATTTTATGGTCTATTTTATTTAAGGTGGATGTATCCTATATAGCGATACATGAAGATATTTAAAGGATATATGAAGAATCATCACTGACCAAATGCTTCGATCATTGGAAGGTACATCACAGAAGAAGCTATTGAGTTTTGTTCAAAATTATTTGTCAGAAAGAGAGTCTATTGAAATTCCAAAGTCTCGCCATGCTGACAGATTTGAAGGTAGAGTCACTCAAGATTTAAATGTTAAGTCAATGGATCGGAATGTAGTACTTGAAGTACATTTCTATATATTGAATAATATTAGTGTAGTTGAACCTTACATAGCTACTCACAAAATAGTTATAAGTAAAAAGTATCCCTGAATGAATGACAAGTGATTGTTGACACGACATAATAAGTAATTCATAATTTGATTTAATAAGAGGTTTTCTAATGATGATGGTGCATCCGAGACAATTAAATGGTTGTCGTACATTGATAACACGAAAATGTATCATATATTTGCCTTGATTTACGACTAATAATTATGTTATTTCAGTCCAAGTTATGATTATTCCGCAAGTATTCTAGTGTTTTCACAGGTATTTCATTGTCCAAGCCAAAAAGGAGCAAAGTAGAGAAAACATGAAGAAATGAGAAGAAAACAGGAAGAATCAATAAGAAAAAGAGCAGAAAATGAAAAGTGGTGTGTGTGACGACCGTCACACACCTGCCACGACCGTCACGTTCCCATTTCTCATCACGACAGTCATGACCACACCACGATTGTCACGCGCTCAATTATGGATATTATGTTCAGAACGCAGACGTGGAAAAAGAAGCCCAATGCAGTCAAGCACGTTGAGCAATTTCTCCTACATTCTCTCAACCTCAACTTCAATGGTACATGAGCCATTCTCCCTAAAACTTCTCAACCACCAAAGTATGTGCTCATATATTTTCTCCAACGTTAAGGCGATGCTTTGGCTATAAATACAGAAGACATTGAAGAACAACGGGGACGATAGGATATAGAGAATTTACCTGAATTGCTGCAGAATTATTTTTCCGAACTTTTACTTTCTTTGCATTCTTTGTTTCGTTTCCCATTCCTTGTTTACCATCACTTGAAATAGTGATAGTTTCTCACATTGAGGAGCTATTGCACCATAGTTATAACTTTGTTTTCAACCTTCATCATTCGTTATTCCAATACATCGAGCAAAAGCCTACCGACTTGTGGAGGAATTGCGAGAATCAACTTATTGAAAATTTATCAGGTTTTTATTCATTATCGTAATAATAGCATTATCGTTTCCCATTGCAATGTTTAATTTAGTGTTTTGCAATTTATTTTCATGCATGTTTGTTTTAATTAATATGTCTAGCTAAATTCGATTTATTGGTATGTAATTAAGTTAACCGGAATGGATTCGATAATTCTAAGCTAAAACCATAAACAACTTATTTTTTGGCCGCGATTTCTTAATTAAAATTGGACTTTTGTTACGAGAGTAAAAAGGTAGTAAAGGTTAGGATCAAGATCCATGAGAGTGTGAGATTTTAACCGGATAGCTGAAATCGGACATTGGTTTTAAAAACAGGAGAGCGCTTTAAAGTTAATTAGACTGTATTAGTTTTCAAAAAGTGTTTTTAAACTCAAATGGGCTAGCGAGAGCAGACATTATGATTTAGGAATATAGTCCGAAGCAAGATCCACGAGAGTGTGAGGTGAAGGCTTTTAAACTGATATTTTCTACAGAAAAATAATGTGACTCATTTTTATATGCTTAGGTTTTTATTAAATCCACGATGGTATACTAAGTTACGTACCGATATTCTAATATTAACTAGTTTATTCCGACAATTTAGATTCCCTTTAGTTTCCCTTTTTGAACTTAAAACCAAAACACCTTCGCCTTAGCTAAACACAGTAACAAACCGTAGCACTAGGTTGATTATCGGGTCTCTGTGGGATCGATATCTTTATTACTACGCGATAGGTTGTGCACTTGCAGTTAGTAACCGTTAGACTCAGAAAGTCGCGATCAAGTTTTTGGTGCCGTTGCCGGGGACTTTGATTTAGTCAATAGTACGATTCTCTGTTGCGCAGTATAGACTAAGGCAACAAATTTTATTTCCCTTTTTCTCGATTGTATGCTAAGTACTCGCTCACAAAGCGAAGACTTGCAACCACCAATTGCCGAATTAGAGCGCTTCTTACATTTAAGGCGCAGAATACTTGAGTATCAACGCAAGTATAATATTCCCGATCTTCTCGCTCATACTCCTGAACCAGTCAAAGAACGAAACATGGTCGATGGACCACAGAACCGTCCTCTTAAGTATTATGCTACCCCTTCGGAGCAAGAACCACATAACAGCATTGCTGCCCCCGCTATCAATCGGAACAATTTCGAGTTGAAACCCTCATTGTTGTCAGCCATACAACAACATCAATTTTTTGGAAATCCTACGGACGATCCAAATGAATGTTTGACCAAATTTGTGCAGTACGCAGACACAGTGAAGGAAAATGGTGTGACTGCAGACGCAATAATACTACGTCTTTTTCCTTTCTCATTAAGAGACAGAGCTTGGGCTTGGTTGCAATCCTTGCCATCAAACTCCGTCTCTACGTGGGATGAGTTGAAAAAGGTGTTCTTAGCCCAATATTTCCCACCAAGCAAAACAACTATGCTGAGAGCCCAAATTAATGGATTTCGACAAAAAGATACTGAGTCTCTTTACGATGCATGGGAGAGATACAAAGACATGATGAGGATGTGTCCGAATCACGGTCTTGAGGATTGGTTAGTCATCCATACGTTTTACAATGGTCTCTTGTACAATACAAGAATGACAACAGATGCCGCCGCTGGTGGTACACTTATGGACAAACCTTATACCGAAGCCTATCAACTCATCAAAAGCATGACTCAAAACCATTACCAATGGGGAGGTGAAATAACACCAGTGGAGAAAGCTCAAACGAAAGCTGGAATGCACGAAGTTAGTAGTCTTGATCATGTCCACACTAAGGTAGATGCCCTTGCTCAAAAGATAGACAACTTGACCATAACACCCGCAGCCATCGTGGCTGCCGTAGCTCCAAAATGCGAATTATGCGGAGTACCTGGACATGCTGCCCCCGAATGCCAAATTTTAGCAGGAGTCTCCGCTGATCAAGTGAGTTATGCTCAAGGAAACCCATATGAAAATATCTACAATCCTGGTTGGAAAAACCATCCAAACTTTTCGTACAAGAACAATAATGCTTTGTATGCACTTGGACAAGCGCCTGCTGTGCCACCAGGATATCAAAAACCTGCTGCTAACGTTCCCAACGTTCCTAGGAAGTCAAACCTTAAAATTATGATGGATAACTTCATTGCTGCACAAGCTCAACAGAACAAGGAGTTCCTTAACCAGAATGTTCACACCGGTGAGCAGATCAAACAATTAGCTAACAAGGTTGACGCTCTAGCCACTCACAACAAAATGTTAGAAACCCAAATCTCACAAGTGGCTCAACAACAAGCGGTTACGGCTACCCCAGCTGGGAACCTTCCAGGTCAGACTCAAATTAATCCGAAGGGATATGCAAACGCTATAACACTTCGGAGTGGAACAGAACTAGAAGGACCTACTGACCCAAGAATAAAAAATCCAGCCATGTACCAAAAGCCTAGTATGGAGTCTGAAAAGGAAGGCGAACCAAAGGAAAATGAGAAGGAAGATAATAGCAAAGAGGCCGAAGAGAAAGAAGAACCATATGTGCCTCCACCGCCTTATAAACCACATATCCCGTATCCCCAAGGATTCGCTAAATCTAAAAACATAGGCCAATTGAAGAAATTTGTTGAACTTCTGAAACAACTAAATGTCACAATACCTTTCACAGAAGAAATCACACAAATGCCCTCATACGCTAAATTCCTAAAAGAAATATTAACTAATAAGAAAAAGCTTGAGGATACTGAAACCGTTATGCTTACCGCAGAGTGTAGCGCAATAATCCAAAACAACATGCCTCCTAAGCTAAAAGATCCTAGTAGTTTCTCTATACCATGTGTAATTGGAAAGTTCGTCATAGACAAAGCTCTGTGCAATTTAGGAGCCAGCATCAGTTTAATGCCCTTATCTATTTGTAAAAGGCTCAACATGGGAGAACTGAGACCGACAAGAATGTCTGTACAACTAGCTGATAGATCGGTGAAATTTCCTCTAGGAATGCTAGAAAACGTTCCAGTACGTATAGGACAATTCTATATTCCTACAGATTTCATAATCATGGACATCCAGGAAGACTCAAACATCCCTATCATTTTAGGAAGACCATTCCTAGCTACAGCCGGAGCCATCATAGATGTGAAAAAAGGAAAACTGACGTTCGAGGTTGGTGAAGAAAAAGTTGAATTCATTCTCTCACAATTCTTCAAAGCACCTGCTATAGAAGATTCGTGCTGTTTCTTAGATATAATTGATGAATGCGTTAAAGAAATGGAAAAACACCAAAACACGTGTTCTGAAGTGCTGAGAATTCCAATGCCACCAATTTTTGAAGATGATAATTGGCGTGGTGAATACCAAGACAATGATCTAAGTGAATGTCTCGCACTCACTCCTGACCCTATACCTTGTCCAAAGAAACCAGTTGTAGAACTGAAAACATTACCCAAAGATCTAAAGTATGACTTCCTAGATACAGAACTCGAACGACCAGTTATAGTCAACGCAGATTTAGGACAAATAGAAACCGAGAAATTATTGCATGTCCTAAGAAAGTACCCGACTGCCTTAGGCTATAACATCTCAGACTTGAAAGGAATAAGTCCCTCTATCTGTATGCATCGCATTATGCTTGAGGAAGACTGTAAAACCTCTAGAGAACATCAAAGGAGAATCAATCCCATTCTGAGTGATGTCGTTAAGAGAGAAGTGCAAAAGCTATTAGAAGCAGGAATCATATACCCAATATCAGATAGTGAATGGGTTAGCCTAGTTCACGTGGTACCCAAGAAAGGAGGTGTTACAGTCATCAATAATGAAAAAGGCGAATTTGTAGCACAACGTACTCAAACCGGATGGAGAATGTGTATCGATTATAGAAAACTAAACAAAGCCACTCGTAAAGATCATTTCCCTTTACCATTCATAGATCAAATGCTTGAACGTCTGGCTAAACACTCCCATTTTTGCTATTTAGACAGATATTCAGGATTCTTCCAAATTCCTATCCATCCTGACGACCAAGAAAAAACTACCTTCACATGTCCCTATGGAACTTTTGCCTACCGGCGAATGCCTTTCGAATTATGTAACGCACCCGCAACATTTCAGAGATGCATGATGTCCATCTTCTCTGACTTCTTAGATGGTATAATGGAAGTCTTCATGGACGATTTCTCTGTCTGTGGGGAAAGTTTTGAAGGATGTCTATCAAACCTCGAAATGGTGCTCGAACGATGTGTAAAATTCAACTTAGTACTCAATTGGGAAAAATGCCATTTCATGGTCCGACAAGGAATTGTGTTAGGACATATAGTATCCGACAGAGGAATCGAAGTCGACAAAGCAAAAATAGAAGTTATAGAGAATCTCCAGCCACCTAAAACCATTAGAGAAATAAGAAGTTTCTTAGGACACGCCGGTTTTTACCGACGTTTCATTAAAGATTTCTCTAAGATAACCAAACCCCTAACTGAGCTGTTAATGAAAGACGCTGAATTCGTCTTTGATGACAAATGCTTGGACGCATTTCAAACACTCAAGCAAGCTTTAATATCAGCACCCATTATGCAACCCCCAGATTGGAATAAACCATTCGAAATCATGTGCGACGCTAGTGACTATGCTGTAGGTGCAGTCCTAGGACAAAGGAAGGACAAAAAGCTTTATGCAATCTATTATGCCAGTAGAACCTTGGATCATGCACAAATGAACTACGCTACCACAGAAAAGGAAATCTTAGCTATCGTGTTCGCATTAGATAAATTTCGTTCCTACCTAGTAGGAGCAAAAATAATCATCTACACCGATCACGCCGCAATCAGGTACCTACTAAGCAAGAAGGACGCCAAACCGAGACTTCTGAGGTGGATTCTACTCCTACAAGAATTCTACTTGGAAATCAAGGACAAGAAAGGCACCGAAAATGTAGTAGCTGACCACCTGTCGAGAATGGAAAACATCCGACCAGACCAAGTACCTATTAATGACGATTTCCCTTATGAAAGAATCTTACCCTAGTTAGAAAGCAATACAATAGAACAATCCCTGACTTATACTGATACAGAAACTAATGAAGTGGTAGAATTTGTTTACGCTAAAACCACACTGCCATGGTATGCTGACTTTGTCAACTATCTAGCAGCTGGAGTATTACCACCTGATCTAACCTATCAACAAAAGAAGAAATTCTTCCATGACCTTAAACACTATTATTGGGACGAACCACTTCTCTTCAAGAGGGGCGCCGATGGTATTTTCTATCGTTGTGTACCCGAAGATGAGGTGGAAGACATAATTTCTCATTGTCATTCTGCGCCCTATGGTGGGCACGCAAGTACTTCAAAGACTTGTGCTAAGATTTTGCAAGCTGGCCTCTTTTGGCCTACTCTATGGAAAGATGTCCATATCGCGGTTATAAATTGCGACCGGTGCCAACGCACTGGTAACGTCTCTAGACGCGATGAAATGCCTCAAAAGGGTATTCTAGAAGTAGAAGTCTTTGACGTGTGGAGAATAGATTTCATGGGACCATTTCCGTCTTCTTTTGGTAACCAGTACATACTCGTCGCTGTCGATTATGTTTCCAAATGGATCGAGGTTGTAGCTTGTCCTACAAATGACACACGAGTAGTGATAAAGCTCTTTAAGAACATAATCTTTCCTAGATTTAGTGTGCCAAGACTCGTCACTAGTGACGGTGGCTTCCATTTCATATCTAAAATATTCGATAAACTGCTTTCAAAATACGGAGTCAAACATCATGTGGCAACACCATATCATCCACAAACCAGTGGACAAGTCGAGGTTTCGAATAGAGAAATAAAACAAATTTTAGAAAAGACTGTCGCTACCTCTAGGAAGGATTGGTCAACTAAACTTAATGAAGCTTTATGGGCTTACTGAACCGCTTACAAAACCCCCATAGGAACATCTTGTCATCACCCGGTAGAAATAGAGCACAAAGCCTATTGGGCTATTAAAACCCTCAATTTAAATTATGCTACCGCAGGAGAAAAACGAATCTTAGATTTGCACGAATTAGAAGAACTAAGACTAGATGCTTATGAAAATGCCCGCATATATAAAGAAAGAACTAAGAGATGGCACGATAAGCGCTTATCTAGAAAAGAATTTAGTGTGGGAGACGTCGTGCTCCTATTTAATTCGAGACTTAAGCTTTTTCCAGGAAAACTTAGATCTAGGTGGTCCGGACCCTTTGAAATTTCTAAAGTTTTTCAAAGTGGAGCGATAGAAATAAATGGAAGAAATAGTGAACCGTTCATAGTAAACGGGAAACGCTTAAAAAATTATCATAATATTGAAAACAGAGACTATTTGAATAGTCTAAGACTTTTAGAGTTGCCTGCTCATCCCTATAACTGAATTATCACTAAGCTTTCGTCAGGCTTATGACGTTAAAAACAACGCTTAGTGGGAGGCAACCCACGAGATTGTTTTCTTTCCTTTTAACTTTCTTTTATTTTCATTTCCTTTTTAAATTTCTTTAAATTTTTCTTAAGTCTATTTTTATTTCTTTTTGTTTCCTTTACTTTCTTAATCTTATTTTCATCACTTTTTCATTTTTATTTATTTCTCAAAAATTTAAAATTTTATGGAAACTGCTTTGCTGATCTTATAATTACATGCTACAGGATTTTTAAAGTCTTTCTACCTTCTTCCTTCTACATCTACTTTACTTTTCCGACTAACTGTTAAGATGGATAACGAAGACACCATGGTTGTGCTATTCAGAGACGCTGTCCAATGACACCGCTATGAGGTTCTCTATTGCAGACCTATGGCCTTAACCAAATTTGCCCATGGACCTACCATGACTGCCTTAGGTATAGAAGACAACATAGACTTTATGTTTAGCCAGATAGGATGGGAAGGCATTGCTAGAAAGAAATATCCAACTTACCACAAGTTGACCCTAGAATTCCTAAGCTCATTGTCCTACAACCCTAACTATGGCATAGGATTTAATAGGGGTAACATAACCTTTAGGCTGTTTGGATACACGTGTGTAGCGAGCGATTTTGGATGTGGTTGCGAAGCACTACCGCTCTTTGGTATCTACAGCTCGATTCATTTTTTATCCTATTGAAGCTGATGAAGGAAGGGAAATAGATGTCTCAAATTAACCCTGCTTGCAAACTGAGTTTAAACAGTCAAAACTGTTGGTTTACAGATGCTACAAAGATTCGGGGTCTCTATTAGGTTTATTTTTTTAAAAGTAGTGTTAGGTCGATGGGTGGGAGGTTTAAGATGTTAGGACGGATGTATGAAAGTATGGGATTTCGGGTTTTTGTTTAGTGTGCTCGCTAAGATTTTTCTTTCAATCTTATGCCTACATATTCCCGTTTACCGAAACAAGGAAATCAGAGCGATCGTAGTTCCTCCTATTCTACGGGAGGAAATGGTGTTTTGGTGTCTTGTTCAAAGCCCAAGACGTGAAGCTAAAAAGGTAGTTTATATCTTGTTCAAAGCCCAAGATGTGAAGTTGAAAGGTCTATTTGTATCTTGTTCGAAGCCCAAGATGTGAAGCTAAAAAGGTGTTGTCTTCAGAGATAATTTGTCATCTCTAAAGAGGTTTGTTTGTCACAACTATTTATAAAGGAGAATTACTTTAACCGGGATATGTGAATCCGGCAATGCCATAATTTCCTTTATAGGGGATTTCCAACCTGAAGGAGAAGACTTTAAATCAGTGTAGAGCAATGCTATCTTTCCTTAGGAATTTCTCATGCTAAAAGAGGGACAGTGGCATGGATATAGATGATCCAGAGGCTTGCCGCTTACAGCGATTAGATGAAGGGGAAGGAGTTGTTGATGTTTGTGTACTGTGAACGAGGCACAGTTTTGATGCTAAAAGGGTGATTGGATCAACCAGTGGTTTTCTTATACAAAGCCTAAGAGGAGGCTATTGGCCCAACAAGAGGGAGTTTTTATGTGTCTCGTACAAAGCCCGAGAGAGAGAGGCTAAAAGGGTTGTTTTATATTCAACAAGGGAGTTATTTTTGTATCTCGTACGAAGCCCGAGATGGAGGCTAAAGGGTTAGCTCCAATGGGGAGAATCATTATACAAAGCCCAAGAGGAGGCAATGGTGACTGTTTTAGTTGAGTGACAGGTCCAATATGTTGATTAAAGAGAAAATCATTTCTTATATGAGTCATGTTGTACTCAAGGATTTTGATTCGAGGATCAGGGATATTTCCTTTTCTTTGAGGAAATGGGAAATTCGAAGGGTATTGAGACTGTCCGAGTCTACGGGGTTCCTTCCTATTCTTGAAGGGTGCTTGAGAACGTCTTTGGGACTCAAGGGTTTTAGACTGTCCAAGTCTAGAGTTTCATCTTTTGTACTATGCTTTGAGAAATAGTAGTAGACTCTTAGAAAGACAGCTCTATTAAGATGACTGATTTCTGTTCCTATACCTCTAGGAGGTCGTCGGAACATTTTTTACGAAGCCCAAGAGGAGGCTGGGAACTTTTAAGAAGCCGATCGATCCTTGTATGAAGCCCAAGAGGAGGCTATCATTCCCGGAGGAAGAATCATTTATACGAAGCCTAAGAGGAGGCTGTGAATATTTCTAAGAAGCCGACAGGTCTTTGTACAATGCCCAAGAGGAGGCGGGGATGCTTTTAGGAAGCCTGTGGGTCCTTGAATAATGCCCAAGAGGAGGCCGATGCTTTTAAGAAGCCGATGGGTCCCCAAACCCCGAGAAGTTCAAGACAGGCTATTCACAAAGAATAGATCAAGCCAGGAAAGTCTGAGAATTTGGAAGAAACTCAAGAGATGCAATTCACGGAGAAGAGATCATCTCTGGGGAGTAGAGTTTCTTGACAAGTGCTTTTAAGAAGCCTGTGGGTCCCCAAACCCCGAGAAGTTCAAGACAGGCTATTCACAGAGAATAGATCAAGCCAGGAAAGTCCGAGAATTTGGAAGAAACTCAAGAGATGCCATTCACGGAGAAGATATCATCTCTAGGGAATATAGTTTCTTTGACAACTTTTAAAGGTGACAGTCTATGAAAGGGTTCACCGAGAATGCTACCTTTTATGTCTCCATATTGTTTAACCCCAAGAGGAGGGAAGACTGTGTCTGGTAATCCTATGGGGATCTAGTTTAGACTATTTCTAAGAGTGATCAATGGGCTTAATGCTAAACTTAGTTGCCAGGGAAACTCTAAATATCTATACTATTATTACACAGTTGATATGAGTTTATGAAAGAAGACTTACAGCAAAACAGCCCCACAATACAGTTATATGTATATGAAAGCGGTAAATGAAAGCAATAACCACTTACTCGGTTGTTGAGCTTCCATGTTGTTTGGTTAGTTGTTCAACAAAGAAAGATCGAAAACAACAGTATATTTCAAAATCAAAGGAGAAAGTGCTTTGAAAAAGAAAGATTTGGGGCTTACAGCTCAAGGAGAGGCCCAGGGTTTTATCAGTGATCGTACTGTTGAATTTGTACAGAGGGACTTATACAAGTGACTGGGGCCCAAAAAAGGTTTTCTGTACAAAGGGATTAGTCTTACACTCTCTCAAGAGGCCCAAGGAGTTTTTTAAAGAAAAAGAGTGGGGCTTATAACACGAGGGTAGGCCCAGATGATTTTTCGTTCGAAATGGCGATCGCGCCGAGATTTTCTTTTAACACAGAGGGACTTATACAATATGTGAGGCCCAAATTTGTTTTGGTTAAAAGGGGATTGGGTCTTACACTCTATTAGAGGCCCAAGATGGTTTTAAGAAATGAAATGGGTCTTACTACTCGAGGGTAGGCCCAGTTGGTTTGATTTTGAATTGGCGATTGCGCCGAGATTTTTGAAAATACAGTGGAACTTATACAATAAGTGAGACCCACTATTTTGGTATTTTACAAAAAGGGGGTTGGGTCTTACACTCTATTAGAGGCCCATGAGTGTTTGGAAATGATTTGTTTGAGTGAAAATCAAAGAAACCCTAATTTTATTCTTTAAAAGTAAATATTTAAAGAAAATCAATGAAAAATACCAAATAGGTTTGAATAAACCACTTGTGATTTTTGTTTAAGGTTTGAAAAATGAGGTATAAATCACAAGAGATATTAAAACTCATTTGGTCTTGATTTTTCAAGATGAATATTCATTTTAAAATGTTTAAAAACAAATAAAAATGAATTTATTCAAAAAAATACTAATTATATTAAATAAATGATATAAACTTAATTTTTTTTGTGGAATAAAATATATCAACATTTTTGTATTTTTTGCAAAAAGAACCAATAAAAAATAATTAAAATTGAAGGAGTTATTAATTTTCCAATTAATTAATAAAACATGAAAATATTGGAAAAAATGGAAAAATGTGAAAAAACACAAAATGGCATGGGTGGGGTTTGAACCCAAGACCTCAAGGTTACAAGGCTCGCGCCTTACCACTGGGGTGGTGATACATCCATTGTTTGAAACAAAATAACAAATATACAAGGCATGACTTGGTTTTAGGCTTGGGCCAAGGCAAGATTTGGCAAGTTTTGGCTCAGAAACGTGAAGGTCATAACTTTCTCAATTCTTAATGGTTTGAGACAAAATTTATATGCATTTGGACCAGAATTTCACAAGGAATCCAATGGTGGTGGTAGTTTTTTCAGATCACACTCCCTTCTCAAAACCTGATAGTGGTTTTGAAAATGACCTATAATTGCATTTTCTATGCTACAACTTGGTAAAGGCATGGATTACATGGTGAATTAGCTCAAACACAACATATACAACCTGTATAAGATGTATATGATTACTGGACTTCAAAGCATTGCATGACTCAAAGATTCCAAGTTGTGAGGCTTACCTCCTTTTTTGAGATTTTGGAGCTTTTATGCAATCTGTCAAGCCTCTTGTTCCAGAAATGATTTAATGCTTTAGACACACTCAAATGATCCCTTAGAAGCTTTTAGGATGATTGGAATTGGCTGGTACCAGCAAAAACACAAACAGTCCCTTTCTTGCAAAAGGGGTTAAAAGTGACCAAAATAGCAACTCTTTCAAATGGCGTTCCAGATGTATGAAACCATTTGGGACAGTTCAAGGATGATATTTGGAGTGTGTTTGAGGTTTTATCTAGTTTGGAAAGTGACTGAATCAAGACATGGCTTGAAAAATGCACAAAAGGCCTATTTTGAGGTTTTGAGAGGTGGCTTTGTGATTTTGTGATTACAGGCTTGTGATAGTTTGCACAGCTTACATATGATATATGTGAGGTGTGTGTGTGATTGATTGTGATGGAAAAGCTCTCAAGCTAAAAAACTCAAAGTTGCCTTGCTAAAGAAGGCATTTTTGCCAAGAGAAAGAGGTTTTGAGGAAAGCATCTGTTTGATGGCTTTGGTGTACTCAAACTGAGCACAAATGAGCTCTATTTATAGTAGAGCAAGTTTGTTTTGGGATCCATAGTGAATGGCAACTGCAGCAGAGGTTTGGCCAATGTTGTCCAATGGAAATCCAAGTCTCCTCTAGCCATTGACTAGAGGTTAGGGCACAGGGATGTGGTTCCCTTGGTCTTGGATAAGTCTTGACTGAATTCAGTTGAGAATGGCTCAGTCCATGCCACCTTGATGCTTCCATTGAATGCTCCAATCCAAAATTGGAGTCTTGTCCCTATTTTGGCAATTCTAGGTTCAATATGCTATTTCTTGTTCCAAAGACTTTGGAGGCTTGGCTCAGTGATTGTCCCCTTTAGATTCAATCCTCATAGGTGTCCAAGTGGATAGGAGTGTTTGGATTTGCACAATTTTGGCAAATCGAGCAAAAGTGTAAAATCTGTCTTGCCTTGACAGATTTCAACAAGGCAACTTGCCAAAGTTATATCTCATGGCTCAAATTGAATTTGGTAATGTTCTTGGCCATTTTGGAAAGCCCTTATATGATACAACAACTGTTTGATCATATTTGGTTTTGATACTTTTTGAATCCAAGTGAAAAATGTCCCTACATTTGGAAAAAAGTAAGGCAAAATCTGTCTTAGTGAAATTTTCACTAAGTGTTGGAACAAAGTGACTTTTCTTGATTTTGATCACTCCATAACTCAAAATCCATGAGGAATTTGGAAATAGGTTAGTATGAAGCTTTTGTAGAGGGCAATGAGATCTACAAATCAAGCTTTGGATGGGAGAAAATGGCTTTGTGGGTTAGGAGTTATGATCCTCCAAAGTTGGTACCCTAGCCAATTTATTTTTAACTTAGAAAAAATTCTACGTTTTTTATGGTTACCCCTTTTACAAGTTATCCAACTTTTCTTGATTTTCTTGATGAATGATGATTCAAATCATACATTAACATCATTTTAGGGTTAAAAATCCATTTTAGTGAAAAATCTCAAAAAGTCAAAGTTGACTTTTGTGCACAGTTGACTTTTTGTCAGATGAATTCCAAACTGTGCAATTCTTCAGAAAATCATGTCCTTGACTTAAATCAAACTTGATGGATATGTTACATGGATGGTATAGAGGATATTGAATCATGTCTTAGGGCTTGGGAGCATGTCCTGGTCAAAAGTCAGATGAAATTGAAACTTGTTGCTCAAGCTTCTTGGATCAATCCATTGTTCCAAATGGATCAATATGGCATATTAGAGATCCTCAAATCCTCTCTTGAGGTCTTGGTTCATGATTGGCCCCAAAAGTCAACTTTGGGGTGAATTGGGTCAAGAAACCCTAATTCCTGATTTTTTATGGATGCATCCCATGAGGCAAAATTAACTGGATGCTTGGGTCCATGAGGTTCCATGGAGTATTTTAGGATATGTTTTGAAGCATTGGCTCATGCCCAGAGGAAAATTTCCATCTGGAGGCCCTGGTCGACCAAAACCCTAATTTGGTGACATTGGCGATCTTGAAGCTTGATCCACCTAGAGGGGAGCAACCTTGTGCTTAATCCTTGAAGTGGGAGTCCTCTTGGTCCTTAGTATATACTTGAGAGGTTTAGACAAGTTGAGGATCATGTCATTCCTTGATTGATCCTTTGTCTAGAAGCTCTGAGAGGGCTTGAAACCATAATTTTGATAGTAGTGACTATTCACCCATCTTTGGGGAGACTAAAGGTTCATCCATATTGTGATGAGGATTTACACAATGATGGGAAATCATAGTGGTCAAAATTTGGGGTATGACAAATGCCCCTATTTAATCTTCTTGGATCCGAAGGTGTGAATGATGAAGGTATTCGGGCATTCGGGGTGCAAGAGGATTAAATATTGGAATACCTGAAATTTTGATGGTGGTTATGAATGGCAGATCGCATTCATCTTCTTTTGCTAAGCAATGATGCTTAGAAAAGGTAAACTTCCCTTCGATCCTGGTCTTCAGCCAAGGAACTGGTCTCAGTTTTCTTTTGTCAACTTCCCCTCGATCCTGGTTTCTTACCAAGGATCTGGTCTCAGTTTCTGATTTAAACTTCCCCTTGATCCAGGTTTCCTACCAAGGAACTGGTATAAGTTTCTGAAGTAAACTTCCCCTCGATCCTGGTTTTCTACCAAGGAACTGGTCTTAGTTTCTTTTGTCAATAAACTTTATTGACAAGGGACGCTATGCGTAGTGGTTTTCCTCAAACTTCTCTCCGAATTTTCCTGGGGAGATGCCATTTGACGGAAAAACTCTGATGTCAGACTCGCTGGGAGGACCCAGTCGTCTGAGTTGTAGATGTGTACAAACTTCTCTGTTGGAGATGCCATTTGTTGATTCTACTTGGGGAATGTGAGTCCCTTGAGAGACTGTTTTCGCTTGGGGGTCTTACATCATACTTTTCTCGGGATCTTCCCGGAGAAATGCCATATGATGGGATCCAATTTTGAGGTGTCGATGACCTTTTCATCAGCGGTCTTTTTCACAGAGAAAAAATGCCGCACCGCCGAATCTCTGATTAAGAGGCTTTCTCTAGGGATATTCCTTAATCCGGGAAAGCAAGGATATCATCTTCAATGGCGAAGAGTGATGTTGACTGAAGGCTCTCTGATGTTTCGGAGGTTCAAGTTATCAAAGTGGTCGAGGAGCCAACTTCATCCTAGAAGTAAACTGGAGGAGCGAGATCGTTCAGGCCCCGCGCTTCTTGACGAGACAAGAATTGATAACTCAATTGAGAGGACTGTGATCACTACGGGACAAGACCGACTGGAGTGATAGTGATGCAATATGAATACGAATGCAAATCAATAATGCATGATATATGTATGTTTATACTGACAAAACTGACGCGACATACCAACTAAAAGATGAACATGACTGGATACTCGGCCATCGCGGGGCGAAGAAGTACCGCTGGTTCAAGATAGCAATTCTACCTTGCTTAGGAGAAGTAGACCTCGCGGGGAACTACCGTTGATCGGGCTTAGGAGATGAGAACTCGGCCGAAGACGTCAGATGGATTAGTCGCATCTGACACTATTGATCCTTTATTCAGGCGCACTGGCGTAGAAGGAGTACTTTGATTCTGTAGTTTGAAGTTCGCTTACTTCTGGAGAAGCGGTTGATGCTCTTTTGATGTTCAACAGTCAAAAGAAATTGCCATCTTTATTTTAAAGCAGAAAAAATTTTACAAGTAAATTCATTTTTGTTTTATTTCAAGAATCGCTAATCATATTAAAATGTCATTTTGTAAAGATAAAATAAATGAGAATTACAAACAAAAGCACAAGGGCTCAAATTTTATTGATAAGACGGAGATCAGCCAAACACGTGATTCCAAAGAGTATTTACAAAGTTAGAAAATGGTAATTTACAGGGAAAAGGGCTACGTTGAAACATAACGACCCCTATCCTTCTACCAACTTTGAATTCGAGACATCCTGAGCTTCTGTCGAAGATGACCTTGACTGGAGTTTTCCTCCGATGGACAGTGTAACTGCTGCTGCTGAGGGACTTGCCTCTGTTGAAAATAGTTACTTGCCATTATCCCTAACTTTTGCCTGGATTGTACTGTGATGTTTCCAATCCACCGGGATGATTTTTTTTATTTTGTCTCTAACTTTTGCTTGGACCGCCCTTTCGGGTTTTTAATCCACCGAGACGTTTTTTTTAGTTTAGGCGAAGTATTTCTTAACTACATCAACGTTTGTGGGGTAGGCAAATTCTTCTCCGTCCATGGTTGCAAGTCTCAAGGCGCCGCCTGAGAAAGCTTTCGTGACCACGTAGGGGCCATCATAATTCGGAGTCCATTTGCCCTGAGAATCAGCGAGAAAATACTGTATCTTTTTTAGCACAAGGTCTCCTTTCCTGAAGACGCGAGGTCGAACCTTTTTGTCGAACGCCTTCTTCATTCTTCGCTGATATAACTGACTATGACATAGTGCCGTGATTCATTTCTCTTCGATCAGATTCAGCTCATCGTGTCGACTTTGACACCATTCAGCTTACGTAAGCTTAGCTTCCATCAATACCCGAATTAATGGGATCTCTACCTCGATGGGGAGCACTGCCTCCATGCCATATACTAGAGAGAAAGGGGTTGCTCCTGTTGAAGTACGGACAGATGTTCGATAATCGTGAAGAGCAAAGGGTAGCATCTCGTGCCAATCTTTGTAGGTTACGACCATCTTCTGAACAATCCTCTTGATGTTCTTGTTAGCTGCTTCTACTGCTCCGTTCATCTTAGGTCGGTAGGGAGATGAGTTATGGTGTTCAATCTTGAATTCTACGCATAACTCTTTCATCATCTTATTGTTCAAGTTAGATCCATTATCAGTAATGATCTGGCTCGGAACACCATAACGGCAAATGATATTGTTTTTGATAAATCGGACCACCACTTGTCGGGTTACATTGGCGTATAACGCTGCTTCGACCCACTTTATGAAGTAATCAATGGCTACAAGGATGAACCGATGTCCGTTTGAAGCTTTGGGCTCAATCAAGCCAATCATGTCGATTCCCCATATGGAAAAAGGCCACGGGGAAAAGAGAACTTTGAGATGCGTTGGCGGTACATGAATTTTGTCGGAGTATATCTGACACTTGTGACACCTCCTCATATACTTGTAGCAGTCGGACTCCATGGTCAACCAATAGTACCCTGCTCTTAGAATTTTTCTCGCCATTGAGTGTCCGTTGGCATGAGTGCCAAAGGATCCTTCATGAATTTCTTTCATCAATATGTCTGCTTCTGGTCTGTCGACGCATCGAAGCAAAACCATGTCGAAGTTTCTCTTATAGAGTATGTCACCGCTCAGGAAAAAGTTTCCAACCAGTCTTCTAAGGGTTTTTCTGTCCTTCCTTAGTGCCCTAGGTGGGTACTCTTGTTTTTGAAGGAAGCATTTGATATCGTGATACCAAGGTTTGTCATCTATGACTGCTTCAATCGTGAAGATGTAAGCAAGCCGTTCTAGGCGCATTATGTCGATCTTAGGTAGGTCAGCCCATTGACCTACACTAATCATGGAAGAGAGAGTGGCTAATGCATCAGCCATGTGATTCTCATCACGAGGGATGTGATGAAACTCAACTCTGTTAAAGAAGGGTAGCAACCTTCTCGTATAGTCTTTGTAAGGAATCAATCCTGATTGGTATGTGTTCCAATCTCCTTTTATCTGATTGATAACCAGGGCTGAGTCTCCGTATACGTCCAAGTTTTTGATCCTTAAATCAATCGCTTCTTCGAGACCCATAATACAAGCTTCGTATTCGGCCTCGTTGTTTGTACATTTGAACGTGAGTCGACGGTGAAAGGAATGTGGGTACCCTGAGGGTTAATAATTATTGCCCCAATTCCGTTTCCATAATGATTAACTGCTCCGTCAAAGATAAGTCCCCATTGGGAACCTGGTTCTGGCCCTTCACTGGGTAGCGGTTCATCGCAATCTTTCATTTTTAAATACATGACATCTTCGTATAGGAAGTCAAACCCAATTGATTCCTGATCGTCAATCGGTTGATGAGCCAAATGATCGGCTAAAATACTTCCTTTAACGGCTTTTTGAGCATGGTACTCTATGTCATATTCTGATAACAACATCTGCCAACGGGCAATCCTTCCCGTGAGAGCAAGTTTTTCAAATACATACTTGATTGGATCCATTTCGGAGATCAACCAAGTAGTGTGACGAATCATGTACTGGGGAAGACGTTTGGCTGACCAAGCCAAAGCGCAACAAGTTTTTTCGAACATAGTGTACTGAGTTTCGCAATCGGTGAATTTCTTGCTTAGATAGTAAATGGCAGACTCTTTCCGTTTGGTTTCGTCTTGTTGGCCAAGTACACACCCCATTGAGTCTTCCAAGACTGTGAGGTAGATGATCAATGGTCTTCCTTCCACTGGAGGTGATAGAATCAGAGGATTCAACAGATATTCCTTAATACTGTCGAAGGCGGTTTGACAATCTTCTGTCCAAACGCAGTCCTGGTTCTTTTTGAGTAATTTGAAAATCGGCGCACAGGTCGCGGTCATAAGGAATATGAATCTGGAGATGTAGTTCAAACGTCCCAGGAATCCTTTGACTTGGTTTTCAGCTTTCGGAGAAGGCATTTCTTGAATGGCATTGACCTTGTCAGGATCAACCTCAATTCCTTTTTGGTTGACGATGAACCCTAAGAGTTTCCCTGAACGGACACCGAAGGTGCACTTGTTGGGATTTAAGCGGAGTTTGTACTATCTCAAATGCTCAAATAGCTTTGACAGGTGGGTCACATGCTCCTCTTCTGCCTTAGATTTTGCAATCATATCATCAACATACACTTCGATTTCTTTGTGTATCATGTCATGAAAAAGAGTAGTCATGGCCCTTTGATAGGTTGCCCCGGCGTTCTTCAAACCGAATGGCATTACCTTGTAACAAAAGGTACCCCATGGGGTAATGAACAAAGTTTTCTCCATGTCTTTCGGCGCCATTTTGATCTGGTTATAGCCCGAGAATCCATCCATGAAGGAGAAAACCTTAAACTTTGTTGTACTGTCAACCAACATGTCAATGTGTGGTAAAGAAAAGTCATCCTTTGGACTAGCCTTATTTAGATCCCTGTAGTCGACACACATTCTGACCTTTCCGTCCTTTTTCAGAATAGGTACAATATTGGCTAACCATTGAGGATATTCTGATGTAGCGAGGAATCCCGCGTCAATCTGTTTCTGTACTTCCTCTTTGATTTTGATGGCCATGTCCGGGTGAGTGCGTCTCAACCTCTGCTTTACTGGCGGACATTCTGATCTTAACGGCAAGTGATGTTCCACAATGCTGGTATCCAACCCTGGCATATCCTGATAGGACCAAGCGAATACATCGGGGAATTCTTTGAGAAACTTTATCAAACTCTCTTTGGAAATTGGACTGAGCAGTGCCCCAATCCTAATTTCTTTTCTCTCCTTTTCTGAACCCAAGTTTACCATTTCCAACGGCTCTTTGTGAGGTTCAATGGACCTTTCCTCTTGTCTGAGTAGTCGGGAGATCTCTTCTGGAATTTCGTTGTCAACTTCTTCTTCAGCCCCAAATACCGAGAACCCAAAGTCGGGAGAAGGCATCGGATCGTATGTTTCAACGGGGTTTAAAACAAGCAATCTGCATGATGTGATGATTCGTGTTTAGAAGAGATAGAGAAAATGCAAGTGTGTGCAGTGTATTTCTTTTACTGCTTGTTTTTATTATTGAATTGTTTTTTAGGATTACCATTTTCTGAGAAAAGTGAAAAGAGAAAACATCAATTAATGCAGAAATTACAGAACGACGTTATTTTATTAATGAACAAGTCGATTCTTGAAACTACAGCCCTATAAAACAAAACTCTGTCGCTTTAGGCAAAGCGAAGAGGGAAAATTTACAGAAAGTGAGCCCTATCAAAACATCCGTTTCGCCTGGGCAGGGTGAAAGGTTAAAGATGGCAATCACTTTGACTTATGAACAATCTTCGGAACATCGACAACAACCCATTGGCGGCGAACTCCTCGGTGAATCACAAAGTCTGGCACCTTCCTTGATTTGTCTTCAGAAATAATGCTGATTTCTGGTGGAGCAGGATCATTGGAATCTGTCTCCCAGGAAAAATTGTCGTAGGAAAATTCCTCAGTTGTATTTTGCATAGCATTGGTGCTCTCAGCTGTATCTCCCCATCCAGTTGGCTGGATGTCTTCGAGCCTGATACGAGAGCTTTCAGGAGCGGTGTACTTGACCATATAGTCGTACTTTCCACTCGGTTATCCTAGAGTGTCCCACACTTCTTTCGAACTGGAGGAGTCATCCCTCTCGATGACGTTGACCTCGGGAAAAGTATAGTTGATGAATTCAAGTCCTGCAAATGTTGAGAATTCATCTTCATGTTGAGTAGTTTCTGAATGACCTGAGTGTTGATCCCATGACATGGTGGGGACACAGGTATTCTGTTCAATGATGCTCAGCTGAGTTTCATTACTCGGCTGACTTTCCAGCCTCAAGTCTCCTGGGTAAGGCTGCCACATTGGCAGGCCATCCATCGGGCCATAGTAATTGTGGTCAAAGTTGTCTTTCATTAGAGTGTCTTCCTCTAATGAATTTGGCGGAGCACGACATCCTTCCGGATCACAACCTCCGTATATCATTTCGACATCTGACCGTGGTATAAATCTCGGACTCTGTGCGGGATAGCAAAATGGCATAGGCACCTCTTCCTGAGACATATAACCGTCCTCGTTAAGATAGGACTTCCATTCTTCATCTGTGTCAGAGGGATCCCCCTCATTGATAGCATGAACTATTTGAGACACTGGGTGAAGGAAACCTCCACTGTGGAAGAAGTTCTGAATGGGATGAAGACTTTCATCGTTAGCAGTTATCCGGGTACAGGTTGCAGAAAAACCAAGACCCTTCTTTATTGTATTTCTAGTAGGAATGACAAGCTGCCCCCATCCTGTTATATCGGTACTCTCGACTGCTTTAATAGCATCTTTGTATGAGGAAATTGAAGTTCCTCCTCCGGATTGTTCGTCCTTGTGTAGCGAAAGCGCTTGGAACTGGGTTCCGATTATCCCTTCTGGTTCCACATAAGTGGATGACGATAAATTGCTGACGAGCAAGGCCTGTTCCCCACAGACTGTGATGAGTTGGTCGTTCTGGACGAACTTTAGCTTTTGGTGGAGGGTCGAGGTAACTGCTCCAGCCTGATGTATCCAAGGTCTTCCTAATAAACAACTATACGTTGCCCGGATATCCATGACCTGGAAGGTAACTTGGAAAGTGTGAGGACCAATAGTTATGGGAAGGTCAACTTCGCCGATAACCGTTTTTTTGGATTCGTCGAACGCTTTGACGACGACCTCGCTGGTTCTCATCGGAGGGCCTTTGAATGATAATTGAGTCAAACTGGACTTCGGCATAACATTCAGGGCTGACCCTGTGTCTACCAGTACGCTGGCTAAAGCATCGTCCTGGCAGTTGACTGTGATATTGAGTGCCATGTTATGACGGCGACCCTCTTCAGGTAATTCCTCATCACTAAATCCCAAATTGTTGCAGGAAGTGATGTTAGAGACAATATTATCGAACTGTCTGATTGTTACATCCTGTTCCATAAAGGCTTGCTCCAAGACTTTCTGTAGAGCCTCCCTGTGCGCTTCTGAACTGAGTAACAGTGATAATACCGAGATCTTTGAAGGAGTCTGTAACAGTTGATCGACAATGTTGTATTCACTCCTTTGGATGAGCTTCAGCATCTCATCATTGTTTTTTGAAAGGTCGGGATTACTGGATTGACCTACTGATGGATTGGGAGCTTCTGTCTGAAGTTCCTTTTCTTTGTTAGACTCTCCAACTCCTCTGTTGAATATTCTACCGCTCCTCGTTACACGTTCTATGTCTGCAATATTCATGACGGAGGGTAATGGAATTTCCTTTCCATTTTCAATTATTGTTGCACCGTATTTGTAAGGGATTGCCTTAGCTGATTCATACGGTAGTGGTCCCGGCAGATAGATAACTATGGGAACCTTCTGGTTTTTCTGACCATCGTAGGTAATCTCGATCCGTTCCTGGTTGGGAACTCTCAATTCGTCAAGCAGAGGGATAATGGTGAAAACATCCCTAGTTCTTTGATGACCAGAGATTACAACAACGTCCTCAATTTGATTGGCAAGGTAGTTCGGCGACCAATTGATGGGCCCGGAACCTGGATATGGGCGAATCTCTCCACGATCTACCTGCCCCTGGAGAGCTGCTCGCACAAGGTAGCATCCTTGGTTACTTTCCGAACAGACTCCACAACGTTCATAATTATGTGGTGGCTCCTGGCCACGCCCACTTTGAATATAATATAACCTCACTAGGTTAGCTCACACGAGTCGGACATCCTGACTTTGACGCCGAGTGGGATTTCTGTTATTGATACTAATTTGCTGAGTATCTTCATCCATATAGATTGGCATCCACCAATGATTTAACAAGTACTGAAGTGCTTCCTGGACAAGGGCACATCCCTGATCGTTTTTGCAACCCGCTTTACAACTGTGATAATTATGTGATATCAGGAATCCGAGTCAGACCTGCTCAGCATGCAGCTCTACCAAGGTGGTATTCATCAAGCAAATGTCAAAGATTTAAACCATATTGATCTGATAGGGATTCCTATCATGGTAGTCCTGGATCCATCCAAGATCCATCTGACGTTGGAGGGTCTCTTGTATGAAAGAGCATCCCTATTTGTTTACCGAGCAAGTCAGACAAGAACTGTAATCGTGCCGTGGCAGATTATGATACTGGCTTTGCCTTGAGTGCATTGCCACCAGGTTGGCATTCATCGCACGGATGTCGTGGTTCTGAATGACGTTGGAATTCATATAGACCATGTTAACTCCACAAACTCGGTGCTCTTGGATCCATCAGAGATCCATCTGTTCCTGCAGGGCTGATTGCACCACAGAACATCCTTGATTGCTTTTAGAGACGACATCACACTGGTGATAATTATGAGGTGGCACATGGCCGTACCCACTCTGTCTACAATGCATCTTGACCAGATTAGTCTTTAACAAGAGTACATCATGAATCTGATAGACGTTGTTAAATTCTTTCTCAATCAGGTTGACTGTAGCTTTCTCATGTTGAGGCAGCGGGTTCGTGAGAACATTGGGATTCGTATCTTTGAAAGATAAGAGCCCGCTCCTAACAAGCTTTTGCACATCGGATTTGAAATTGAGACAATTCTCTATGTTATGACCTGATCCTCCTTGATGATAAGGGCATGTCTGATCCACCTTAACCCAAAAAGGCGGATTTTTCGGTACTGTAAGAGGAGACTTAGTCTGGATGTGCCACTTAGCCAGTAGTAACGGAAATAGTTCTGCGTACAACATGGGTATAGGATCAAACCCTGACGGTCGTGTTGTACGGTTGTTGTTATATGGAGGACGAGCCTACTGAAGAGGCTGTTGTGTCCTTTGCTGACTAGGTTGGCTTTGCGCAACCTGAGGTTGATACGTAGGAATAAGCGCAAGGCTAATAGCAGGAGTTACAGCTGCTACCGGTTGATAACGTCGCCTTTGCTTTCTGAGAGGGATATTCCCAATATCTTGCTCTTTTTTCTTAGGGAGAGCACTACCGTATCGTTTTGTACTACTCGATGATCCAGCATCTTTTACCAAACGTCCTTCTCGGACGGCTTCCTCAAGACGAACTCCCATGCCCACCATCTCGGTGAAATCACTAGGTGTACTAGCAACCATTCTATCATAGTAAAATGAGCTTAAGGTCTTTAAGAAGATCTTTGTCATCTCTTTTTCCTCAAGAGGTGGACAAATCTGAGCGGCAATTTCATGCCATCTTTGAGCGTACTCCTTAAAGGTTTCTTTGTCCTTTTGTGACATTGATCTGAGTTTGTCTCTGTTTGGTGCCATGTCCAAATTGTATTTATATTGTTGGACGAAGGCAGTACCAAGATCTCTGAATGTACTAATCGTAGTACGGTTTAAACCCATGTACCATTTGAGTGCGGCACCGGTTAAACTATCCTGAAAGTAGTGAATCAGTAGGTCCTGATTCTCCGTCTGAGCTGACATTCGTCGAGCGTACATCACTAGATGACTCTGAGGGCAAGAGTTACCCTTGTATTTTTCAAAGTCGGGCACTTGAAATTTGTGCGGAACTTTCTTATTGGGGACCAGACAAAGGTCTGCTGCGTCCTTTCCAAATAAATCCTGACCGCAGATGGCTTGCAGTTCTTTCTGCATTTCCAGGAACTGTTCCTGGAATTCATCCATTCTATCGAACATAGTTTCCTTCTTACCATAAGGTATCGGTGGAATCTGTCCTTCCGGGACAGTGTGCACCACAGGGGGTAGTACCATGACTACGGCAGTGAATCTTGGCGTTTCCCGAAGTTTGTAACCTTCAGGAGTCTTCAGTATGCCCCTGGCATCTTCGCTTTCCCGAAGTTTGTAACCTTCAGGCCCAACAGCTTCTGTTATGATTCCCTGATCTTCAATGATTGGTGGAACATATCCTTCTGGGATATAGTTAACAGGCATGCCCCAAGGACGATCTTTCGGCATTTGATACCTAGGATCATACTTCTCCACTATGGGCGTTGAAGTGATCTCTGAGATCACAGTTCTTTGTAGCTGAGCTTCTGCCATGGCTTGCATGTCGTTACGCAGCTTTCTCATATCCTCTCTCAGAGCGTCGATCTCTTCTTTCAACTCTCTGTTTTCTTCCTCAAGATCATCCATCTTTTTCTGATGATTGGCCCAAGTATTGTACGAATGAGACAGTTTGACTCTAGAATCGAGACACAAACGTGAGATTCGTAGGTAAGAAGAATACGCGATGTGAGAATGATGAATGCAATGATTATATTAATTGTTTTTTGGTTTAATCAAAATAAACTTCGACAATTAGATTTTAAATATCAAACAGTGGGGAAACCCCTTTTTATTGAATTCAAAGGATTACAGAAATTAAAATACAGTAGATTACAAGATGCGAAAACAGAAACCTAAGTTAATGGGTCCCGAGTCCTCTCTGAAGAGAAATCGGGTGCTGACTCTGGTACTTTCCTTTTCTTTGATCGGGGATCTAGGGCCGTTTTCGGGTTGTCATTCCTTTGCCAGGTGAAAGGAGTGAGCAAATTCCTTTGGTCATTTTGATTCTCTACAGCATGTTGCTCCAAAATTTCAATCAGAGTGTCCTTATCTTTCAGTAGTTGCTGTATTTTGATGCACTCTACGTTGAGGGTGCGGTACTTGTTCTTCCAAGACCTCCTTTCCTTTTGCACTTTGTTGAGAGTAACCTGAAGCTTTTCAGTCTCAGTCATGAAGTACATGACAGACTCCCTCGGTGGAAGAACTCCATGACGAGGATAAGGCATCTTTAGCTTGAGAGCTCTAGTTTGCACCCAGTGGAGATAAGGCTCCACCGAGACACATTCGGGTTTTCCTAGAGACTCTCGTCCTTTCTTATGAACATGTTTCCAAGCGTGCACTATTTCCATATTTAGTGCTCTGTCACTTTCTCCTTCCTTGAAGAAAAGACCTTCCATATGAGCATTAAGTGGGACATGCCTCATCGGGTATCCGAATTGACGACGAACCAACACTGAATGGTAGTTGATTCCTCCTTTAGTTCCTATGAGGGGTACGCTGGGGAAGTTTCCACAACGATCAATGATCCTGATTCCATCATAGATCCTATTGCACCAATCTATATCAGAGTTGGTGAGGGACATGATTTTCTGCGACCAACGTAAGGCACCCTTATGATCCCAAAATGCAGCAGACTTGAGCAAATGGGAGATAAACCATTTATATAGCTGGGGTACACAACACATGATCATTCCTCCACTGTACAAATTTCCTAAGTGTACAGAATGATACGCATCTACGAGCAAAGTTGGCACAGGGTTTCCAATGAGGAAAACCTTAATGGAGTTGATATCAACGAAGTTATTAATGTTGGGCAACAAAAATAACCCGTAGGTGAGTAAAACAAAGATGCTTGCAAAAGCAGTCACATTCCCGATACTGGCGAAGTACAGGGCTTTCTTTGTCAAGAACTGGGCTGGAAAACCTTATATGCCACCCTTAGTGGTCATGTGAGTCCTGACCTCAGACTCGTCCAAATGAATTGCTCTTGCAATGGTCTGATTCTTTGGAATTTCTTCCAGTCCAGAAAATGGAGCTTGATCTGTAATGTATAGATCAATCAGATGAGAATACTCCTCCAGCATTGGTGCCAGCTGGTAATCTGGGAATGTGAAATAATGATAGACCGGATCGTAGAACTGAATGAGCGCATCCATGATTCCCTCAATCACATGGACTCTTAGCAGAGATAGCAAACCTCCGTACTTGGCTCTGAAAGCCTCAGGGTTAGTGATCATCCTCGCTAACCTTCTTAAATCCTCTAGTTTTAGAACCTTGAAGGTGTACTTATGAGTTCTCCTTCTACCGAAATCCATTAGCGTAATTCTTTTCTCTGATATTTGCAATCACGGTTTTAGTTTAGTTTGAAAAACAGAGAGACTAGAAGAGAAATTTTTTGAATGTTTTAATGTTTTTTAAATTAATGCATGAATGCAGCACACAAAAACATAGAAAAAACATGGGGTCAAAGGGTCGTTGTCATGAAGTCAAGGCTCTACCCATCCCCAAAGGTTTATACTAGGGTGATTTTTTGTACCTGTACTCAAAATCATCAGCTCCTCCCAGGATAACAAACAGCAAGCGGATCGCCAGCGAGCTGTATGAAATCTTAGAGTAAATGCTACTCACCGAGAATAGATCATCAGCCTCAAATGAGGGTAGTATCGCGTGACAACTATTTCCAATAGCTTCCGCACTACAAAAGGGTTGGCTCCTCAACTTCTCGGAGATCACAATCGGCCAATTGCCTATGAGAGGGAATGGGTTGCATTGGTCAGCCTCCACTGAGGTTGATGGTCGACCTCGTCGCCATCACTTATCTTAAGTGTATACTCAATCTTTCCACATGCGGCATCACATGCATTCCCATTAGCAGAAAAATAAATAGGTATAACAATTAGGAAAAGCAGTATATATATATTTGTCCTAATGTCCTAGACTTTAAAGAGCTATGAACCCTATGTCCCTGACAAAAAATGGCTTCCCGACGGAGTCACCATTTTGTGGTTTCTTTCCTATTTAAAGGTTTTTTGACCTAGGATCCAAGTGAAGTCAACAAAGAGTCCTATCCCAGAAAGAAAGAAAAACCGGCCCCACGGTGGGTGCCATTTTTAAAGTTTCCACCTAATAGATGGGAAGAGAACAAGATCTCGCTACAAAGGTGAGACAGATCCTCATGACACCTCCCCAACAGAGTCGCCATTTTTCTGTAGCGAGCAATTTTGGATGTGGTTGCGAAGCACTACCGCTCTTTGGTATCTACAGCTCGATTCATTTTTTATCCTATTGAAGCTGATGAAGGAAGGGAAATAGATGTCTCAAATTAACCCTGCTTGCAAACTGAGTTTAAACAGTCAAAACGGTTGGTTTACAGACGCTACAAAGATTCGGGGTCTCTATTAGGTTTATTTTTTTTAAAAGTAGTGTTCGGTCAATGGGTGGGAGGTTTAAGATGTTAGGACGGATGTATGAAAGTATGGGATTTTGGGTTTTTGTTTAGTGTGCTCGCTAAGATTTTTCTTTCAATCTTATGCCTACGTATTCCCGTTTACCGAAACAGGGAAATCAGAGCGATCGTAGTTCCTCCTATTCTACGGGAGGAAATGGTGTTTTGGTGTCTTGTACAAAGCCCAAGACGTGAAGCTGAAAAGGTGGTTTATATCTTGTTCAAAGCCCAAGATGTGAAGCTGAAAGGTCTATTTGTATCTTGTTCGAAGCCCAAGATGTGAAGCTAAAAAGGTATTGTCTTCAGAGAGAATTTGTCATCTCTAAAGAGGTTTATTTGTCACAACTGTTTATAAAGGATAATTACTTTAACCGGGATATGTGAATCTGACAATGCCATAATTTCCTTTATAGGGGATTTCCAACCTGAAGGAGAAGACTTTAACTCAGTGTAGAGTAATGCTATATTTCCTTAGGAATTTCTCATGCTAAAAGAGGGGCAGTGGCATGGATATAGATGATCCAGAGGCTTGCCGCTTACAGTGATTAGATGAAGGGGAAGGAGTTGTTGATGTTTGTGTACTGTGAACGAGGCACAGTTTTGATGCTAAAAGGGTGATTGGATCAACCAGTGATTTTCTTATACAAAGCCTAAGAGGAGGCTATTGGCCCAACAAGAGAGAGTTTTTATGTGTCTCGTACGAAGCCCGAGAGAGAGGCTAAAAGGGTTGTTTTATACTCAACAAGGGAGTTATTTTTGTATCTCGTATGAAGCCCGAGATGGAGGCTAAAGTGTTAGCTCCACTGGGGAGAATCCTTGTACAAAGCCCAAGAGGAGGCAATGGTGACTATTTTAGTTGAGTGACCGATCCAGTATGCTGATTAAAGAGAAAATCAGTTCTTATACGAGTAATGTTGTACTCAAGGATTTTGATTCGAGGATCAGGGATATTTCCTTTTCTTTGAGGAAATGGGAAATCCGAAGGGTATTGAGACTGTCCGAGTCTACGAGGTTCCTCCTATTCTTGAAGGGTGCTTGAGAACGTCTTTGGGACTCAAGGGTTTTAGACTGTCCAAGTCTAGAGTTTCATCTTTTGTACTATGCTTTGAGAAACAGTAGTAGACTCTTAGAAAGACAGCTCTATTAAGATGACTGATTTCTGTTCCTATACCTCTAGGAGGTCGTCGGGACAATTTGTACGAAGCCCAAGAGGAGGCTGGAAACTTTTAAGAAGCCGATCGGTCCTTATATGAAGCCCAAGAGGAGGCTATCATTCTCGGATGAAGAATCATTTATACGAAGCCTAAGAGGAGGCTGTGAATACTTCTAAGAAGCCAACGGGTCTTTGTACTGTGCCCAAGAGGAGGCGGGGGATGCTTTTAGGAAGCCTGTGGGTCCTTGAACAATGCCCAAGAGGAGGCCGATGCTTTTAAGAAGCCGATGGGTGCCCAAACCCTGAGAAGTTCAAGACAGGCTATTCACAAAGAATAGATCAAGCCAGGAAAACCCGAGAATTTGGAAGAAAATAAAGAGATGCAATTCACGGAGAAGAGACCATCTCTGGGGAGTAGAGTTTCTTGACAAGTGCTTTTAAGAACTCTGTGGGTCCCTAAACCCCGAGAAGTTTAAGACAGGCTATTCACAGAGAATAGATCAAGCCAGGAAAGTCCGAGAATTTAGAAGAAACTCAAGAGATGCCATTCACGGAGAAGAGATCGTCTCTGGGGAATAGAGTTTCTTTGACAACTTCTAAAGGTGACAGTCTATGAAAGGGTTCACCGAGAATACTGCCTTTCATGTCTCCATATTGTTTAACCCCAAGAGGAGGGAAGACTGTGTCTGGTAATCCTATGGGGATCTAGTTTAGATTATTTCTAAGAGTGATCAACAGGCTTAATGCTAAACGTAGTTGCCGGGGAAACTCTAAAAATCTATACTATTATTACACAGTTGATATGAGTTTATGAACGAAGACTTACAGCGAAATAGCCCCACAATACAGTTATATGTATATGAAAGCGGTAAATGAAAGCAATAACCACTTACTCGGTTGTAGAGCTTCCATGCTGTTTGGTTAGTTGTTCAACAAAGAAAGATCGAAAACAACAGTATATTTCAAAATCAAAGGAGAAAGTGCTTTGAAAAAGAAAGATTTGGGGCTTACAGCTCAAGGAGAGGCCCAGGGTTTTATCAGTGATCGCACTGTTGAATTTGTACAGAGGGACTTATACAAGTGACTGGGGCCCAAAAAAGGTTTTATGTACAAAGGGATGGGTCTTACACTCTCTCAAGAGGCCCAAGGAGGTTTTTAAAAGAAAAAGAGTGGGGCTTATAACACGAGGGTAGGCCCAGATGATTTTTCGTTCGAAATGGCGATCACGCCGAGATTTTCTTTTAACACAGAGGGACTTATACAATATGTGAGGCCCAAATTTGTTTTGGTTAAAAGGGGATTGGGTCTTACACTCTATTAGAGACCCAAGATGGTTTTAAGAAATGAAATGGGTCTTACTACTCGAGGGTAGGCCCAGTTGGTTTGATTTTGAATTGGCGATTGCGCCGAGATTTTTGAAAATACAGTGGGACTTATACAATAAGTGAGGCCCACTATTTTGGTATTTTACAAAAAGGGGGTTGGGTCTTACACTCTATTAGAGGCCCATAAGTGTTTGGAAATGATTTGTTTGAGTGAAAATCAAAGAAACCCTAATTTTATTCTTTAAAAGTAAATATTTAAAGAAAATCAATGAAAAATACCAAATAGGTTTGAATAAACCACTTGTGATTTTTGTTTAAGGTTTGAAAAATGAGGTATAAATCACAAGAGATATTAAAACTCATTTGGTCTTGATTTTTCAAGATGAATATTCATTTTAAAATGTTTAAAAACAAATAAAGATGAATTTATTCACAAAAATACTAATTATATTAAATAAATAATATAAACTTAATTTTTTTGTGGAATAAAATATTTCAACATTTTTGTGATTTTTTACAAAAAGAACCAATAAAAAATAATTAAAATTGAAAGAGTTATTAATTTTCAAATTAATTAATAAAACATGAAAATATTGGAAAAAATGGCAAAATGTGAAAAAACACAAAATGGCATGGGTGGGGTTTGAACCCAAGACCTCAAGGTTACAAGGCGCGCGCCTTACCACTGGGGTGGTGATACATCCATTGTTTGAAACAAAACAACAAATATACAAGGCATGACTTGGTTTTAGGCTGGCCCAAGGCAAGATTTGGCAAGTTTTGGCTCAGAAACGTGAAGGTCATAACTTTCTCAATTCTTAATGGTTTGAGACAAAATTTATATGCATCTGGACCAGAATTTCACAAGGAATCCAATGGTGGTGGTAGTTTTTTCAGATCACACCCCCTCCTCAAAACCCGGTAGTGGTTTTGAAAATGACCTATAATTGCATTTTCTATGCTACAACTTGGTACAGACACGGATTACATGGTGAATTAGCTCAAACACAACATATACAACATGTATGAGATGTATATGATCAGTGGACTTCAAAGCATTGCATGATTCAAAGATTCCAAGTTGTGAGGCTTACCTCCTTTTTTGAGATTTTGGAGCTTTTATGCAATCTGTCAAGCCTCTTGTTCCAGAAATGATTTAATGCTTTAGACACACTCAAATGATCCCTTATAAGCTTTTAGGATGATTGGAATTGGCTGGTACCTGCAAAAACACAAACAGTCCCTGTCTTGCAAAAGGGGTTAAAAGTGACCAAAATAGCAACTCTCTCAAATGGTGTTCCAGATGTATGAAACCATTTGGGACAGTTCAAGGATGATATTTGGAGTGTGTTTGAGGTTTTATCTAGTTTGGAAAGTGACTGAATCAAGACATGGCTTGAAAAATGCACAAAAGGCCTATTTTGAGGTTTTGAGAGGTGGCTTTGTGATTTTGTGATTACAGGCTTGTGATAGTTTGCACAGCTTACATATGATATATGTGAGGTGTGTGTGTGATTGATTGTGATGGAAAAGCTCTCAAGCTCAAAAACTCAAAGTTGCCTTGCTAAAGAAGGCATTTTTGCCAAGAGAAAGAGGTTTTGAGGAAATCATCTGTTTGATGGCTTTGGTGTACTCAAACTGAGCACAAATGAGCTCTATTTATAGTAGAGCTAGTTTGTTTTGGGATCCACAGTGAATGGCAACTGCAGCAGAGGTTTGGCCAATGTTGTCCAATGGAAATCCAAGTCTCCTCTAGCCATTGACTAGAGGTTAGGGCACAGGGCTGTGGTTCCCTTGGTCTTGGATAAGTCTTGACTGAATTCAGTTGAGAATGGCTCAGTCCATGCCACCTTGATGCTTCCATTGAATTCTCCAATCCAAAATTGGAGTCTTGTCCCTATTTTGGCAATTCTAGGTCCAACATGCTATTTCTTGTTCCGAAGACTTTGGAGGCTTGGCTCAGTGATTGTCCCCTTTAGATTCAATCCTCAGAGGTGTCCAAGTGGATAAGAGTGTTTGGATTTGTACAATTTTGGCAAATCGAGCAAAAGTGCAAAATCTGTCTTGCCTTGACAGATTTCAACAAGGCAACTTGCCAATGTTATATCTCATGGCTCAAATTGAATTTGGTAATGTTCGTGGCCATTTTGGAAAGCCCTTATATGATACAACAACTGTTTGATCATATTTGGTTTTGATACTTTTTGAATCCAAGTGAAAAATGTCCCTACATTTGGAAAAAAGTAAGGCAAAATCTGACTTAGTGAAATTTTCACTAAGTGTTGGAACAAAGTGACTTTTCTTGATTTTGATCACTCCATAACTCAAAATCCATGAGGAATTTGGACATAGGTCAGTATGAAGCTTTTGTAGAGGGCAATGATATCTACAAATAAAGCTTTGGATGGGAGAAAATGGCTTTGTGGTTTAGGAGTTATGATCCTCCAAAGTTGGTACCATAGCCACTTTATTTTTAACTTAGAAAAATTTCTAAGTTTTTTATGGTTACCCCTTTTACAAGTTATCCAACTTTTCTTGATTTTTCTTGACGAATGATGATTCAAATCATACATTAACATCATTTTAGGGTTAAAAATCCATTTTAGTGAAAAATCTCAAAAAGTCAAAGTTGACTTTTGTGCACAGTTGACTTTTTGTCAGATGAATTCCAAACTGTGTAATTCTTCAGGAAATCATGTCCTTGACCTAAATCAAACTTGATGGACATGTTACATGGATGGTATAGAGGATATTGAATCATGTCTTAGGGCTTGGGAGCATGTCCTGGTCAAAAGTCAAAGTTACAGTTGACTTTTCCCTCGAAACCCTAACTGTGGTTCAGATGAAATTGAAACTTGTTGCTCAAGCTTCTTGGATCAATCCATTGTTCCAAATGGATCAATATGGAATATTGGAGATCCTCAAATCCACTCTTGAGGTCTTGGTTCATGATTGGTCCCAAAAGTTAACTTTGGGGTGAATTAGGTCAAGAAACCCTAATTCCTGATTTTTGATGGATGCATCCCCTGAGGCAAAATTGACTGGATGCTTGGGTCCATGAGGTTCCATGGAGTATTTTAGGATATGTTTTGAAGCATTGGCTCATGCCCAGAGGAAAATTTCCATCTGGAGGCCCTGGTCGACCAAAACCCTAATTTGGTGACACTGGCGATCTTGAAGCTTGATCCACCTAGAAGGGAGCAACCTTGTGCTTAATCCTTGAAGTGGGAGTCCTCTTGATCCTTAGTATATACTTGAGAGGTTTAGACAAGTTGAGGATCATGTCATTCCTTGATTGATCCTTTGTCTAGAAGCTCTGAGAGGGCTTGAAACCATAATTTTGATAGTAGTGACTATTCACCCATCTTTGGGGAGACTAAAGGTTCATCCATATTGTGATGATGATTTACACAATGATGGGAAATCATAGTGGTCAAAATTTGGGGTATGACAACGTGCCTCTTCAATATTAGAGAGATTGCAGACCTATTGGATTTCCCCAATGGACCCGACGTTTTTACTACGGCACAGTAAGATTTTGTAATGGAAGATGAACTGGACCTTTTCTGGAGAAGTATTTCAGGACAACCTCATCATGACCCGCATCCTATGGTGTCCACTAAAATTCACAACCCGACTATAAGATACTTCCATATGATTTTAGCCTTTACCCTTTTTGGAAAAGCCGAGAATGACACCCTAATCTCTAGAGATGAGCTTTTTATCATGTTTTGTGTGATTCAATCCTGACCCGTTAATGGAGCTACTTTTATGCTTGACAATATCTGCAGGATTGCTCGAGCTGATCACGGTCCCATTTTGATAGGTGGCCTCGTAACAAAAATTGTTGATGCCGTGGGATTTAGAACACGACTTTCCCAAGTAAACCCTCTAGGCGGATATAGGCCAATGAACATAACTTTCTATTTTGACCGTGGACTCATTAAAAATCGTGGACCACCCCCGTTTCAACTCCTGATCAATAATGAAGTTGTTTCACACTTTTCACTACCTGATCACGAGCGAACTAGTGTGCATAACCGCCACAACTGGCTGTATGATTTAGATGAGCCCCTGCATGAAAGAGATTTTGAAATTCATGTGTCTGACACTGAAACCGACCCTGAAACTCCTTCTCACTATCATAACTACCCTGAGCATCCCATGAGAGATACTTCCACTGTCCCTCCTGCTAACATACATGCCACACTCGAAGCCTTCCGCACTGCACTTCAAGATATGAGAGATGAACTTCAACTTATCCGTCTTGACGTTGTCGGTTTAATGGATACCACTGTCAAAGAATTTGATCATCTGAACCAAGCTGTGGAATCTTTGAAGAAACAACGTGGCTAATTCTGTCACAATGCATTTTTCCATTTAATTGCTTTTCTTTTAATATTTTAGAGCATTTACTTTACCGTCTATTTCTTTTTAATGTCAAGGAACAAATTTATTTCAGTTCAATTTCAGCTTTATTACTCTACTGCAATGTTATTTTGAGTACACTGTTATGAATTTCCAATTTTAAATAAAGTATTCAATTCTTGTTTATTGCTTGTGGTTGAGTTGATGCTTGTGGTTGAGTTGATGATATAATGTTCCTGCTTATTTTGTTTCAGTCATTTTATATGCATTCTAATGTTTATCTCGTATCTTACTGCTAATTATAATTGCCATATCCAATCTATATAGTATGCCAGATTTCATCTAGTTTCTGTGAGAATAGCAGAATTTGTGAGCATGACGGGCGTAACGCCCTTGTTATGACCGTAACACGGCTTACGACCGTTACGGGTTCGTGACGAGCATCACTCTTATTTTAACGGCCTCTATGTTAATAACAGAGACCCCTTTTCTCTTCATCTTCTCTTCTCTTCAAATTCTTTTCAAACAACCCACTATTTTTTCACTCTCCATAACCACTCACATTACTCTCCATAACCACTCACATTTAATCCCAATTTCACTCCAACACTTCGTATTCCCAAACCTCCTATTTAAACCTCACGAAACACTCTCATTCTCACAGAATAACTCTTACCCATACCCACTTCCTCCATTAAACCTTTTTCACTTTGCATGCACCATGGCCAGACGAACAAGACAAGCTCCTGACCTTTCCACTGTTACATTCAGAGATGGAGAAGTCGGAGACCACCAAGCGAATTACGTCAGCTTCTACCAACGCTCTGTCCAACCGACACGATACGTCCACATTACCAGCCTTGAAGAGTTGGGCATGCTAGAAGGTGTACGCTGGATGCTCCAAAATGCCGGTTCATGGCAGCTATGCACACAAGGGCAGCCTACCTACGAAGCTCTGACTCTGGAATTTCTGAGCTCATTTGCTTATGTTACACCTCTGGGTGAAACAAACCAACTTTCTGGAGTAGCTAAATTTTGCATGTTTGGCTCTGAGTATTCAGTGAGCCAAACCCGACTCGCCCAAATGGTTGAATTCCATCACGGCGAGAATGTACATTGCCGTGTACCTAACGATGCATGGTTCCAGGAAGCCTTCGACCTATGGAATCGACTTACAGGTGTAGCCGCTTCGATGCAGAGACCGCATTGACCCTCAAAGACAAGAAAATTGGCTTTTTGATCTCCGTGCTCCCGAGCCTAATGTGGCTGCTCAAGAAAACTAAGATAATGAAGCAGTCGATGAAATGGAGTAAGAAATGGATCAGCCACCTCATGAAAACCCACCACCTCCTAATCAAGATGCCTCAACATCCACCGGACGTCGTCACCGCGCCACTCAAAAACAATACCCTGTCACTAATGAAGAAATCTTAAGGGGCATATGGCTACAAAACCAAATGGCTGCACAAAGAGAGGAACAACAACATAGGCAGCACAATGAGATGATGAGCCTAATACGACAAATTCAACAGGGGCAAGTCCACCAAGGACAATGGATCAACGACATGATAGAAGAGATGGGTGCCCTGACGCTACGCGTGCAAGACCTGCATGATTATATCCATCACGTAGGCATTCCAGATCATGTAGCCCAGAATGGATGCGCTCGAACCTGAGGCAGAGGATATGGACCTCACTAGATTTTGATTTTATTTCTGTTTTATCTCTTTTTGTAGTTTCTTTCCGCGTTTATATCAAAACATTGAGGACAATGTCCGATATAATGTGGGAGAGGTACCTTTTATTTTCCCTTATGTATTCCCTTTCCGCATTTCCTTTCAAATAAAGAAGCATTTATATGAAATTCTCGTACATTTCAAAATTTCCCCACTTTATTCAGCAATAACAAAAAATTTTATGATCATTGCATAACTTAACATACCGAAACATAGGCTATGTTAGGAAATCGAGAAAACTTTAACAAGATTGATACCGTCTTGACACCTTAGACCTCTTGCATATGCGAGATCAGTTTCAATACCCATTATACTGATACCCTCAGTTCTAGTTCTAAAGTAACCCCAAGTAGTTTATATTAGCAGTCAGCACCGTCTTAAACGCAAACCACGTGGAGAGCCGATGAAGATAAGTGTTTGATCCCGAATTATTAAATATCTTTCGTATGCTTCGCTGTTGTGAAAATTTGAAAAAAAATGCACCAAACCTACGGTTGCAAAAGTATTACGAAGAGAAATAAGGAATCCATTGTTGGTTGGTTCAGAGGAACCTGGTTCTGAACTCGGTAGGGCGAACTACGATTCGATCCCCCACAACCTACGATTAGGATATATATATATATAGGGTTACCACACTTGTGTACCAAACCCAGTGCTAAAAAGGATCAAAGTCACTAACCGGCTACTCCACTACGTACGTGTAAAGGCAAAGGGCTTAATTTGATTGCGCTAGAATGAAACCGGGTGAAATAGATATGAGAAACTTTAGGTTTAGCTATAATAGAATGATTAGAACTGACTTGTGTAAAGGGGAGGTCTATGATTATGCTTGTTGCTTGTGTCACTAATGTATCTTTATTGTTTTACTTGAGTATCCGTCATCTTAACAAAAATGCCTTACGAAACATTTTCAAAACAAAAGGTATATCATGTGTGTGCGGTAGATAAAACTTGTCCGACATTCTTACTGACTAATTGCTTGAGGACAAGCAAAGATTCAAGTGTAGGGGAGTTTGATAACACGAAAATGTATCATATATTTGCCTTGATTTACGACTAATAATTAGGTTATTTCAGTCCAAGTTACGATTATTCCGCAAGTATTCTAGTGTTTTCACAGGCATTTCATTGTCCAAGCCAAAAAGGAGCAAAGTAGAGAAAACATGAAGAAATGAGAAGAAAACAGGAAGAATCAATAAGAAAAAGAGCAGAAAATGAAAAGTGGTGTGTGTGACGACCGTCACACACCTGCCACGACCTTCACGTTCCCATTGCTCATCACGACCGTCATGACCACACCACGATCGTCACACGCTCAATTATGGATATTATGTTCAGAACGCAGACGTGGAAAAAGAAGCCCAATGCAGTCAAGCACGTTGAGCAGTTTCTCCTACATTCTCTCAACCTCAACTTCAACGGTACATGAGCCATTCTAAAACTTCTCAACCACCAAAGTATGTGCTCCTATATTTTCTCCAACATTAAGGCAATGCTTTGGCTATAAATACATAAGACATTGAAGAACAACGGGGACGACAGGATATAGAGAATTTACCCAAATTGCTGCAGAATTATTTTTCCGAACTTTTACTTTCTTTGCATTCTTTGTTTCGTTTCCCATTCCTTGTTTACCATCACTTGAAATAGTGATAGTTTCACATATTGAGGAGCTATTGCAACATAGTTAGAATTTTGTTTTCAACCTTCATCATTCGTTATTCCAATACATCGAGCAAAAGCCTGCCGACTTGTGGAGGAATTGCGAGAATCAACTTATTGCAAATTTATCAGGTTTTTATTCATTATCGTAATAATAGCATTATCGTTTCCCATTGCAATGTTTAATTTACTGTTTTGCAATTTATTTTCATGCATGTTTGTTTAATTAATATGTCTAGCTAAATCCGACTTATCGGTATGTAATTAAGTTAACCGGAATGGATTCGATAATTCTAAGCTAAAACCATAAACAACTTATTTTCTGGCCGCGATTTCTTAATTAAAATTGGACTTTTGTTACGAGAGTAAAAAGGTAGTAAAGGTTAGGATCAAGATCCACGAGAGTGTGAGATTTTAACCGGATAGCTGAAATCGGACATTGGTTTTAAAAACAGCGAGAGCGCTTTAAAGTTAATTAGACTGTATTAGTTTTCAAAAAGTGTTTTTAAACTCAAATGGGCTAGCGAGAGTAGACATTATGATTTAGGAATATAGTTCAAAGCAAGATCCACGAGAGTGTGAGGTGAGGGCTTTTAAACTGATATTTTCTACAGAAAAATAATGTGACTCATTTTTATATGCTTAGGTTTTTATTAAATCCACGATGGTATACTAAGTTACGTACCGATATTCTAATATTAACTAGTTTATTCTGACAATTTAGATTCCCTTTAGTTTCCCTTTTTGAACTTAAAACCAAAACACCTTCGCCTTAGTTAAACACAGTAGCAAACCGTAGCACTAGGTTGATTATCAGGTCTCTGTGGGATCGATATCTTTATTACTATGCGATAGGCTGTGCACTTGTAGTTAGTAACCGTTAGACTCAGAAAGTCGCGACCATACATGCCAAAATTTACTGTAATAACTTGGAAATCATACGACATTTCTAATTATTCCTTTTATACAAAAGCAAAAGATGATCGTAGTACAATGCAAAATAATGGGGTTATAGTTGAGACCGAATCCATGTATTTCTCTAGTTCAAAAGATAAGAATCCTATTTTGGCAACCACCGCGTTCTATAGTGTCCTTGAGGAGATTTTGGATATTAATTATGTTATTTTCAAAGTTCCTTTATTTAAATGCAAGCGGGTTCCCAATAACAATGGTGTACAAACTGATGAGTTAGGATTCACATGGCTTTACCTTGGCAAGGAAACTTATAACACCAAACCATTCATCATGGATACTCAAGCAAAACATTTTTTATGTGACAGACCATGTAGACTTATCGAGGAGATGGTCAACTGTTCTCAAAAGAAAACACATTCCTCATAGTGATGATGAAAGTTTTGATATTCCTTCCACTCCTTCTTATGTAAGACAAGTGCCTACTTCATATGAAGAAGTTTATAGAAATGATGTACATGCTATTCATAACGATCATCAAGAAGGCTTATGGAAAAATTAACAAGTAAGTATTTCATATTCTTCATTCATAATTTATTGTATGTTATAATTTCTAATGATGTTATCTTCTAACAACTATTATTATTTGAAATTATACGTGTTTAAAGTAAAGACACCAAGACAGTATTATTTGATGTAATGATGTGTACATTGTAGTGTTTTTGTGCCATTTTGGTTTTGATGTAATATACAATTTTTGGTTCCTAATGGAATTGTGTCAGTGATGTAATACAATTTTTGGTCTAATTCAATTCATAAATGAGGGTGTATTGTTGTTTCTGCCCTGATAAGATTCAGAAATATTCAGGTTAAAAATTTGGGAATATTGTAAAATTGAAAAATATATATTAAAAAACAAATAATATCACAATGAATTTTAATTTAAATGTTGTTATAAGTAGAGCGTTATTCAGAATAATAAAATGCAAGAATGGCGTTGCTGGGATCCGAACCCTGGACCTATAAATTATTTCACAACAGTTGTTTTCCTTACCCACTATTATAATTAGCGCGGTACCTAACTTATAACCACGGTCACTCACCCATTATGGAAACCAGCATACATACAATCACACACTTCTCAACAATGGAAGTGAAATCGTCATTCTATTTGTTTTACAACTCTCATTATATGTGTTTTTCGTAATAGTGGATATTATTGTTGTTATTGTTCGTTCTCATACAACATATGAGATTAGAGGGGGGAAAGATAAATTGATTATTGATTGTGAGAGAGGAGGAAACTTCAAGACGAATAATTCCTCTCAAGGCACTTTTAGTATGAAGTTAAGTGTCTATTTATGTTGGGAATTATGTCAAGTGGTAGCAGTTGGAAGATGACAATTTCGTGTGGATTTCACAATCATGAACTAGCTAGAGATTTAGATGTTCATGACATATTAGACCTTTTAAAACATGATGAAAGATAATTTGTGAATGACATGGCAAAATAAAATATGGCTCCCATGTACATAGTTGCTGCTTTGAAAGATAGAGATCCAGAAAACCTTACAAGAGTTACGCATGTGTATAAGGCAAGATCTACATACAAGACGAGCAAGAGATCTCTATTGACTGAAATTAAATTTGGTGAGTCTAATTCATGATGAGAAATACATGCACTTGTTAAGAAACAAGGATGAATCAAATGTTGTTACTGATATCTTTTGGACACATTCTGATTCAGTGAATTGGTTGAACATGTTTCATTAGGTGTTGATTTTGGATTGTACAACAAACAAGTATTGCCTTCCCCAAAAATTTAACTTTTCCTTTATTTGATTCTAGGAAGTTGTTTATTAAATTCCATATTCTATTGCTTGTTGATTGTACATACAAAACAAACAAGTATCGACTCCCACTATCTTAGCTTGTTGGTGTTACGTCAAGGAAGTTGATGTTTTCAGTTGGATTTGCCTATTTGGAACATGAAAGGGAGGAAAACTTCACTTGGGTACTGGAGAAGATGAAAAAGTTGTTCGCATCCTAGAATTTTCTACCGAAGATTGTGGTGACAGACCAAGATTTTGCATTGATAAATTCCATGGAAGTTATGTTCCCATCCTAAATTCATTTGTTGCATTAGTTCCATATTTAAAATAATGTTATTATGAAGCGTAAGGAGTATGTGGAATCTAATAGGCAAGACCATGTTATGGATATATGGAGCAAAGTGATGTATTTAAATAGTGAATTTGAGTTTGTAGAACACTTGAAGCATTTAGAGGTTGTAAGTGCTTATATTTCTTTATTTGTTGAGCATGTGCACGAAACGTGGTTAACACCTTATAAAGAAAAGTTTGTTTGTGCATGGACTAATAGAGTCACTCATTTAGAGAACATTACAATGAATAGGTACATCATTGTGACTTTGAATGTATGACAATACTAATTATTAAATTATAACTTCTTTTTGTATTTATGTTTTTAAGGGTTGAGTCTGCTCATTGGAGACTCAAAAAGATGTTGACTACTAGCCAGGGAGATTTATGCAGAAGTTGGGATGTTGTGAACACCATATTTAAGTTGCAATTAGGTTCAATTAGAGTATCATTTCAAAACAGTATTGCCAACATTGAGCATCAATATAACACTCCATTTTACTTTAGATTGCACAACTTCGTTTCAAGACAGTATATATAGTACATTGTAAAGGAGTTGGAAAGCGTAAAATTTGTTGGTTCTAAGAAAGATGCATATGGTTGCTTCATTTAAATAATACATTTGGGTTACCTTGTGCATGCCAATTTGTAGATATTAAAATACAAGGTGAGCCTATTCCGTCAGAATCTCTTCATTTTTTTGGAATAAATTAAACATTAAAGAGAATGAGGTCACTCAAGAAGATAGTGCAACATAGTTGGACTTTGAAGGAGAGTGTGAAGAGTTGAAGAGGTATTTTAGTATATTGGATATAGTTGGCCAGAGGGTAATGAAGAAAAAAGTTTAGGAACTAACACATCCATGCACAATTTCAATGTGTCCACCACCAGAGAAGTACAAGCCAAAGGGGAAATAAGAAGAGTAAAAAGGGTCAAGAGAGTGATGTGAATCATGATCCTTCACACATGGAGTATGTTGAGAGCTCACAGGGAAGTCAAACGACGAAGATATCATGTACAAAATAAACTACAAGTCAACCGTCTAGCAAGTCTTCAAGATATCTTTACTTGTTTCAATTTCCTATTTTCTTACATAAATACATTGATTGCATTGTTGATGTGGATCCTGATGGAAATTGTCATTTCCATACTATTGCATCCTTATTTAGATAGGGGAGAAGGGGCATGGTCTTTGGTTCGGATGCACTTATATGGTGAAGTTTATCAACACCATAAATTGTATTCCAATGTGTTTTATGACACGATCTCTAAAGTTAGAAGTTCGTTGAAAATAGCTAGCTTGGGTGTTCAGGGTCGTGACAAATGGATGACAATTCCGGATATGGGTTACCCTATTGCTTCTAGATACAATGTGATATTAGTCTCATTTTCCAAGAACCTTAACATCATTTTCTTCTCACTAGTGGTATCTCTATGTCTACGAGTAGACATAAGCTTATTGATGTTGGTTTTGTTAACAACAGTCATTGGATTCGGGTGAAGTTAAAACCTAATTTTCCACTTCCTTCTGTCGCTGATCGCTGGAGACAGAACTGTAGTGAAGATAGAAGAAACAAATATAGAGAAGCAGAATAATGGAGAAGTCACAGAGAAATAAGTAGCAGAATAAAAATAAATAAGGGATGGAAAGATACCAACATTTTCCCTTAAATTTTTCATTAAATACAATCTTGAAGTTTTGCATAGGGTCATCCGAAAAAACTTACAACAACAACTAACACTTATAACACAAGCTTAAATCTATAACCTTAAGCAACCAGAGCTTTGACAGAGGTTCAACTCAATCTCATTCACCCATGTTTTGTACAGGTTTAGCTTGAAACCTTCAAATCTATTACAAAGAGATCCCAAGAGAACTATGCTATTGAATAAACGATTTCAGCACCACACAACTCTGATATAAAATATTTCACTCACTTTGTAATAAAGAAATTCTAGTGAAAAAGAAATTTATAAAATAACAAGAGAAAAAATGATATTGGAAAGTTTATATTCATATAAATAGTGTGTTTTGAAACGAGGAGAAGCCTCATCTATAAGGAAAAACTTTAACTCAAAAAGGAAACAATCCTTAGACCTTTTTCACATTTTAATCGACTAAAACATGAATTAATTGTTTAGTCCAAGACAAAATAGAAAACTTTGTTTTTTGACATCATTTAATCGATTACCAATCTCTTTAGTTGATTAGGAGGCATTATACATTAATTTAAATGATTAGAAGTGACTCTTAATAAATTATCCAATCTACTTAAATTTTTTAATGTATCGATCAAGCTACCTAATCATTTAAGTACTTTTTCGGATTGTTTTAAGAAGTTTTATAAAAAAGTAAGAGGTTTTGAAAAACATTGTGTGTGTGTGCGCGCGCGCGTGTTTGTGTGTGTGTGTGAGTGTGTGTGTGTGTGTATGTATGTGTGTGTGTGTGTGTGTGTCTGTGTGTGTGTGTGTGTGTGTGTGTGTGTGTGTGTGTATGTTTAGCACCTCGTGACTTTAACTTTATCATTTATAATAAAATAAAATAAAAAACTAGATAAGACTCTAAGCGTGAGATCATGCAAGCTTTCACATTTTCATATCTTCAAGTTCACAACTTCAAGATCACCATTGTAGACCTTAAGGTTCCTTTTCTTGATTCAACATTGTCTAGTACTTTAAACTAGAACTTGATGTATTTGATTGATGACCATTGGTGAAAACCACTTGACGACATCAATAACCATTGAAAGAGTTGTCCTCATCAAAACCACTTGACGATATTACTTTCACATCACATAGAACCACAACATCCTGTTGTGCATCTTGCATATGAAGCTTTGCTTGGCGGACCTATTAAACATAGATGGGTGTATCCTATTGAAAATTTCATGGGTGATTTAAAGTTATTAATGAAAAATAAGATAAGAGTTAAGGGTTCAATATGTGCACATTATTTTCATGGGGAAACATCACAATTTTACTCTCATTATTTCAATCATATGATGCTGACTCCAAGAATCACAAGGAGAGAAGTAAACATTGGTGAAAGAATTCAGTTTACCTTAGCAGTCTTCTGTCATCCTGGTCATCCTTCTAGCAATATGAATGTGCATTGGCTGACCCAAAAATAATTGCAATCAATTCATATATATGTGTTGAAGTTAGGGGTGGGAATATGCCATGACAACTAGCAAGGGCCTACGACCTAGCCTACACAGGCCCAGGTCAGTCCAGGCTTTTTTATAAGCCTATTTAAATAAAGAGGCTAGGCCACATGCCATAAGAAAATCCTTTAAAACCTATCAGGCCAACCTAATTGAAAAATTAAATAAATTTATTATTAGTATATTATATTTTGTACTTTGAATTAAAATAAGAAAATAAAGCTTAGTTATCTTGAAGAACTTATGAAAATAAGTTGAAAAAGTATTATGAATAATGTCATAAGTTGTTGTCATAAGTTATTTTTCGTAAATTCTCTCCAACAAATAGTATCACCAAACTTATGATAATAGGTAAACTTGAATGAGTCAATGAAAATAAACATTTAGTCTCATTGATCTTTTAATTCATTAGTCTATATTATATAAGTTGAATTTCTTATTTACAAATATTTAAATGAAGTAGACTTTTAAATAGGATAGTAGGCAAATCGAGCCTTCGAAAAGCTCATGATCATGCAAAAAATTAAGTCTATGATAGGTTACATGTGAGACTTAGGCTTTGAATAATTTAGCAGGCCAGACTCATGTTTGGAAAAGCCTAACTCGGCTCAGCCTATTCTCACCCCTAGTTGAAGTTGAACTATACCTTAAGTAATTATATTAAATGCATATTTATTTTGAATGCATTGGATATAAAACTTATTCCTTTTTACGTTATATTGTATATTGATATGGGGCATTTGAGGCCTATTATACAACCACGGGTGAAAAACTATCTTCTAAGTATATACACACTTGTTTTCTAACATTTTTCAAGTAACAATTATGATACATTGTTTCACCGACTCTTGAAATACTCCTTTTGAGAAGCTTGTCTGAAATCCAGGTTCAACATGCAAACTAATGGAACATATACTTTGTGAACGGATATAAATTTCCCACACAATCATGGACATAAGGAAAAAATCATAAAAAATGGTGTATTCGTAAAAGGATTTACAAAGGGGTGAAGATGACTTATATAGTTTTGTTAAAGACATTTATGAGTTGGTATACAATTATATGTAATCAGAAAATAAAGTTGTTTTATTTTATTGTGACTGGATGTGTAACACCAACACTCTTCTAAACCCCACGTAATATATATATATATATATATATATATATATATATATATATATATATATATATATATATATATATATATATATAATCAGAGTATTTATCATGCATCACAAATAAGGGTGTCACATATATTTTCAAAACATCACACAAACACATGTCATGCTCAATAACACTTAAAATAAATTCATGTTTTTCATATACTTTCACATTAGCATGTAGCATCGAAATTTCTTCAATCATAATAATCATAATAAAAGTCTCCTGAATCAATTCATTATAAATCATCACTTAGGCATAAAAGCCAATGCTCCACATAATTCAAAAAAATATAACAATATAAAGTAGAGTACATAAAGTATTTCTCAAAATATAAAATTGAACATCCCCGTGTTACATGATCAGAGCATGACTCGACCCAAAATAAATAACAAAACTAAGACAAACTACTCCAACGGCTACCTCATGCTAGAAGCAACTCTACTCATCGGTACCTGAACGATGTCATAGAAAACATCATTCCAACAGAAGGGTGAGAATTCACATAATTATCGAAATCATAAGATAATATATAATATATAACATACAAGCATAACATAATGATTCTCACACTTCAAAAAGCTTCATCAACATATTATCACTCAAGTAGCTATACTATTCAAAAGTACATACTCACAATTCCATAATTTCACCAATTCATCAATTTCACATATTGCACATAATCTCATATCGCAAACATATACACAATGCAACTCATGCATGTGGTACCAAACACTTGTTATTATTTTCCCGTTTTTACGTTAAACCGGGTCCGTTCCCTAGACCAATAATACACAAAAGCCCATTCCCTAAGCTTTCAAACCCCGCTCTAGGTTTGGGACAAGTCACTAGCTCCCACGGAACTAACAAGCATTGCCTCTTGACACAAATGATGCATGTGAAAATTCAACAATCATATGCAATTAAGATCATTTCCTAATCTTAATATCCATGCATATCTTCAATAAATCATCACACTTGAATTACCACACATTTGTACATACACAAGTATCAACACAATCCAATCTCAATTCACCAAACACACATCACCAATTAAATATAAAATATTTAATTCATCATCAATAATTAAATCCAATATTCATATGATAAATAAACTAAATAAAACCATTTCTTAGTTACATCACTAGCTCATCTCATTAATTTACATAAGAGCTTTCTAACCATTCCTTATGAATTTTAAGCATGTTATCACACAATCACATTCATATATATCATACATCATGTCATAACACCATGGTATATAGCAATATCATTCATGGAACACACACAATAGCATAACATGTCAACATAAGCAGCATAGTAGTTCTCATACATAAAAAGGTATATAAGCCCCTACTACCCTCTACCAAACATCCTTGATTAGTTCATGGTCTCACATCACCATATAATAGCACATTGTATTCTCTTTCTAAGACTTCAAATCTTATATCAATCGGACTCCCGATTCATGAATTATGGTGGAAATAAGGATCCATACCATTTACTTATCAATCAATGACATAAAATAATCTTTTTAATTTACTATAACATAGAGCATTGGAGTAGCTTTCCAATGCTTCCGACTGTGCCCCAATCCGAGTTACGGATCAAAACTTATGAAGGAAACAAAATGGGGAAAGTATGTCATGTTCGCTAGGTGAACTCTCGGCGAATAAAAGACCGAATAAAAAGGGCACAAAGTTTGCTAGGCGAACTCTAGGCGAACTTTCTCCTTCACTTCACCTTGATCTCGCTAGGAGAACCCTGTGAACTCAGAATTTTCAGCAGCGCTAATATAGGTCATTTGGGGCCAAAAACTCTCATTTCTTAACACCCATTCATCCAAAATACCTCCAAACACTCATAGAAACACAGGGTAACATGGTTAAGCACAAACTTCATCAAAACCTAAAAATTATCAAATCATAAAAATTAGGGGTTTCATCCTAAACATGTTTCTACCCATTAAACACTATCAAAAAATCCCAATAATTATATAAAAACTCACCCTTACCTTGATTTTCTTAAATTTCTTGAGTCCCTCTTCTCTTTTCCTTTTCTTATTCACTCGTCTCTTTGCCTCTTTTCCCCTTTCTATCTTATAACCCTATTATATCTCTTTTTCTCATTTTATCAATTCTCACAATTAATCATTATTCTATTGGGCTTACTCAACACACCCTCTCACTTACTTATCACATATATAATTAGGCCCAATTAATTAATTCTACCAATTCTATTTTATTCCACCAAATAAAATAAATCAAATAAATTAAATAATTCAAATTAATCAATTAATTCAATTAAATCAATTAATTCAAATTAATCAATTAAATCAATTAGGCACAAAATCACACAATTAATCAATTAATATAAATAAATAAATAATTACTAAAATTTGGGTGTTACAACCCTCCCTCACTTAAAGGATTTTCGTCCTCGAAAATTACCTCTAATGAACAACTCAAGATAAGACTCCTTCATCTGACTCTCAAGCTCCCAAGTCACTTTTCCACCAGCTGGTCCTCCCCAAGCTACCTTCACTAAAGCAATCACTTTACCTTGAAGTTGCTTCAGCTTATGATCCTTTATTCGCATAGGTGATGTCTCCACAGTCAGGTTATTTCTCACCTGCACATCATCTACTTGGACTACATGAGACGGATGCGCAATGTATTTCCTCAACTGAGATACATGGAACACGCCATGGATATTAGCAAGCGACGACGGCAAAGCAACCTGATAGGCTACCTCTCATATCCTCTTGAAAATCTAATAAGGACCAATAAAACGCGGCGTCAACTTACATGACTTCAACACTCTACCAACACCAGTTATCAGAGTAATTCTATGAAACACAAGATCTCCCTCTTGAAATTCAAGTGCTTTCCTCCTCTTGTCATGATAACTCTTCTGATGACTCTGAGAAATCTGTATCTTCTCTTGAATCATCTTAATCTTATCAGTAGTCGGTTGGACTATCTCAGGTCCAACCACATCACTCTCTCCAATGGTGTCCTACACCTCCTACCATACAATGCCTCAAACGGTGTCATTCCGATACTCGAATGAAAACTGTTGCTGTAAATAAATTCAATCGAAGACAAGTAGCTATCCCAAGCACCTCCTTTTTCCAGTACACAATCTCTCAAAAGATCCTCAAGTGACTGAATCGTCCTCCCAGTGATACTATCTGTCTACGGATGATAAGCAGAACTCAAATGCAACTTTGTATCCAAAGCACTTTGCAAACTTTCCCAAAATCTTGAAGTAAACCTCGGATCTCTATCTGACACAATGCTAGACGGAATACCATGCAATCTGACAATCCTCTCAATGTACAACTTCGTTAACCTCTCTAACAGGTAATCCATTCTCATTGGAATAAAGTGAGCAAATTTCGTCAATCTCTCGACAATAACTCAAATAGCTTCACAATTAATCGGTGTTCTAGGTAAACTAGACACAAAATCCATCGATATGTTATCCCATTTACACTCAAGAATAGATAACGGTTACATCAGACCCGATGGTTTCTGATGTTCGATTTTCGACTTCTGACAAGTCAAAGAAGAATACATAAACTCTGCAATTTCTTTCTTCATACTAGGCCACCAAAATATTTTTCTCAAATCCTGATACATCTTAGTAGCACTCGGATGAATACTCAATCCGCTACGATGCCCTTCCTTAAGAATACTCTTTTTCAGCTCAACATTATCCGGAACGTAGACTCTATCATGACATCTCATGATACCATTTTCATCAATCCGAAAATCATCACCTCGGCCTTGATTGATCAAAGTCAACTGATCTACCAAACTCAAATCAGATGTTTGACCTCCTCGAATCTCAGCAAGAATACCACTACTAAGCTTCAACATACCAAGCTTAACTCCATAAGAAGTCTCTTCACAAACCAAACTCATATCTCGAAATTGCTCAATCATTTCCAAATCTCTTACCATCATCAATATTTCGGACTCAATGCATCAGCTACCACGTTTGCTTTACCCGGATGGTAATTCAAACCAAAATCATAGTCCTTCAGAAGTTCCAACCATCTCCTCTGCCTCGCATTTAACTCTTTCTGATCAAATATATATTTCAAACTCTTATGATCACTAAACACCTCAAATCTCGATCTAAACAAGTAATGCCTCCAAAGTTTCAATACAAACACAATAGCAGCCACTCTAGATTATGCGTCAGATAATTCCTCTCATGCACTTTAAGCTGCCTTAAAGCATAAGCTACAACTTGCTGATGTTGCATCAACGCGCCTCCCAAACCCATCAACGAAGCATCACAATACACAACAAACGGTTCTGTCGGATTCGGAAAAATCAAAGCAAGAGCTGTCGTCAACCTTCTCTTAAGCTCTTGAAAACTTTCTTCACACTTTGCATCCCAAACAAAGCTTGACCCTTCCTAGTCAACTGCGTCAACGACAAAGATAACTTGGAAAATCCTTCAATGAATTTTCGATAATAACCTGCCAAACCAAGAAAACTTCTAATCTCAAAAACTGATTTTGGAGCTTCCCATTGCAATACAGCTTCAACCTTCGACGGATCAACTGCAATACCTCTACTTGAAATCACATGGCCAAGGAAACTCACTTCCTTCAACTAAAACTCGCACTTATAAAATTTAGCATACAACTGCCTCTCTTTCAACACAGATAACACAATCCTCAAATGCTCGGCATGATCCTCTTCACTCTTCGAATAGATCAAAATATCATCAATAAACACAACCACAAACTTGTCCAAATAAGGATGGAAGATCATGTTCATGTACTCCATAAATTCACTTGGTGCATTAGTCACACCAAATGGCATCACAGAATACTCATAATGTCCATACCTCGTTCTAAAAGCAGTCTTCTGAATATCTTCAGCCTTCACACGGATCTAATGATACCCAGATCTCAAATTTATCTTACTGAACATACTTGCACCAACCAACTAATCCATCAAATCACCAAACCTTGGAAGTGGATACTTATTCTTGATAGTCACCTTGTTCAATTGTCTATAATCCACACAAAGCCTCATAGAACCTTCTTTCTTCTTAACCAACAAAACTGGTGCACCCTACGGTGACACACTCGGACGAATAAACCTCTTCTCAAGCAAATCTTCGAGTTGACACTTCAACTCTTTCAATTCTGATGCGGACATACAATATGGAGCCATCGATACCGGACTAGTTCCAGGAACTAAGTCGATCGTAAACTCCACCTCACGTTCCAGCGCTAAATCACTTATCTCATCAGGAAAAACTTCTGGGAAATCACAAACAATTGGCAAAACACCAACTGCCCCAATTTCACTAACACTCAAAGTTGCCATCAACATAAATATCTCAGCATCATCCTGTGTCGACTCATCAAAACAATCTGTAAGCACTTGGCTTAACTCCAAAAAATTCACTTCCCACACCATCTAAGCTCTCAAGACATGTTTATTCCATCCAAAATGATCACGTCTACTATCAATAAGAGATTAAGGGTGATTAGTTCCTCAATTTATCAATAGACAACCGACAATCATGATGGAGCATAAACCATCTTAACCAAACTATAATAGCGTTCAACAACACACTAAGCCACCAATCCACACTTGAAGCATCTTGGAGAAGCACACGCTTCTTCCCCACTTGTTTCATTCCCAACCTGCAAATGGAAAACAAAACAAGCATCGATAGTGTTTTCACACACAAGTCGCGTACTAGGGAACAACATAGTTAAACAACCTGGTCGGATGGACCGACCAGGAACTGATACCACTAATGTAACACCCTTCTAAACCCTGCATTATATATATATATATATATATATATATATATATATATATATATATATATATATATATATATATATATAATCAGAGTATTTATCATGCATCACAAATAAGGGTGTCACATATATTTTCAAAACATCACACAAACATCTGTCATGCTCAATAACACTTAAAATAAATTCATGCTTTTCATATACTTTCACATTAGATGTAGCAGCGGAATTTCTTCAATCATAATAATCATAATAAAAGTCTCATGAATAAATTCATTATAAATCATCACTTAGGCATAAAAGTCAATGCTCCACAAATTCAAATAAATACAACAATATAAAGTAGAGTACAAAAAATATCTCTCAAAATATGAAATTAAACATCCCGTGTTACATGATCAGAGCATGACTCGACCCAAAATAAATAAAGAAACTAAGACAAACTACTCCAACGGCTACCTCATGCTAGAAGCAACTCTACTCCTCGGTACCTGAGCGATGTCGTACAAAACATCATTCCAACAGAAAGGTGAGAACTCACATAATTATCGAAATCATAAGATAATATATAATATATAACATACAAGCATAATATAATGATTCTCACACTTCAAAAAGCTTCATCAACATATTATCACTCGAGTAGCTATACTATTCAAAAATACATACTCACAATTCCATAATTTCACCAATTCATCAATTTCACATATTGCACATAATCTCATATCGCAAACATATACACAATGCAACTCATGCATGTGGTACCAAACACTTGTTATTATTTTTCCGTTTTTACGTTAAATTGGGTCCGTTCCCTAGACCAATAATACACAAAAGCCCATTCCCTAACATAGAGCATTGTAGTAGCTTTCCAACGCTTCTGACCGTACCCCAATCCGAATTACTGATCAAAAGTTATGAAGGAAACAAAATGGGAAAATTCTGTCATGTTCGTTAGGCGAACTCTCGGCGAATAAGAGGCTGAATAAAAAGGGCACAAAGTTACCTAGGTGAACTTTCGCCTTCACTTCACCTTGAGTTCTCTAGGTGAACCCTGCGAATCCAGAATTTCCAGCAGCGCTAATATAGGTCATTTGGAACCAAAAACTCTCATTTCTTAACACTCATTCATTCAAAATACCTCCAAACACTCATAGAAACATAGGGTAACATGGTTAAGCATAAACTTCATCAAAACTTAAAAATTATCAAATCATAAAATTTAGGGGTTTCATCCTAAACATGTTTCTACCCATTAAACACTATCAAACAATCCCAATAATTATATAAAAACCCACCCTTACCTTTATTTTCTTGAATGTCTTGAGTTACTCTTCTCTTCTCCTCTTCTTCTTCACTCCTCTCTTTGTCTCTTTTCCCTTTTCTATCTTCTAACCCTCTTATATCTCTTTTTCTCATTTTATCAATTCTCACAATTAATCATTATTCTATTGGGCTTACTCAACACACCCTCTCACTTACTTATCACATCTATAATTAGGCCCAATTATATTTTATTCCACCAAATAAAATAAATCAAATAAATTAAATAATTCAAATTAATCAATTAATTCAAATAAATAATTTAAATCAATTAGGCACAAAATCACACCATTAATCAATTAATATAAATAAATAAATAATTACTAAAATTTAGGTGTTACAATATGATCCTTCTACGAGAGGGACAAAAGTTGATAAAAATATAACATTATTGACATTTGAAATAACAAAAGGTATAAAGAGTATGACCATTTCATAATGACATAAGATTTTATACAAATTTATTACATATCTTATCCTTCCATTCATCCATGCAAATAAGGATGTTCTGTTGTAATCAAGTTAAACCAATGAGTCACACTAAACCCGATTAATCTTGAAAAAAGTTGTAACTTACCCAAATGGTGAAATTTCACCAATTAATTATGTGTTTGAAATTGAACATATTTCAATTTTTTGTGGTACATGGGTTAAGGACCATTAAGTTGATCTAGAAATTGTTTCGTTGGTATCATCTTTATTTTGATGTTCTATATAATTTTTATTATTTGCAATTTTATCATGTCACATAAAAAGTTCATAATTTTCACAAATCTTGAGAAAAACACTTGAGTGTTATTCCTTTAAAAATCACATCTCCTACTTGTTCCAACCTTGTGAAATACTTCCTAGAATGTTGCTCTTGTGAGATAGAGATTGCTTTGTGTGAGATTTTTTTATATAACCATTATCAGCTTCAACCTTGAACCAAGAAACCATTCGTGTGGTGCTCTCTCTAAATATTGAGTTTTATTGGTAGATGCAGTGTATTTATGGAAACAAACATTTATTTGTGAATTTTTTGTCGTGTATATCAGGATAAAGAATCACTTTGTGTTTATGGTATATAGAGATTGACTTCTAGCAAAGAGAATGATGTTATCTACATTGTATCGAAGACTTCTGTAGAACTGTGTAAAGGTTGTTATGGAACAAATTTAGGAGTTTTCAAATCATTATTGGGTAGAACTAAGGCTCGATAAGAAACCCACCATGAAGATTTTGAAACATTTGTTGTTTCAGTGTTGTGCTACAAAAGAAGGGAATATAAATTTTGACCTATGGTAGCTAAAACAACTTATTTGTTTGTAGTGTTCAACGTTTTTTACTATCCATTGTACCAAAAATACTCTTGTATTAAATTTTAAAAATAGTGGAACACCCTACAAATTTTGTGGATTAAACTTTAGCGAGGAAGAATAAGCCGAATCATTATAAATCTTGTGTACATTCTTCTTCTCTTCATCTCTTTTATAATTTTGCATAGTATTGCATGCCTTAAGGTGTTTGTCGTTTTTAGAATATTATGTTATTAAGATTTACCCTAATTATAACTATTTTGTTGTATAAGCACTACTACAAAATATACCTTTGGTAACACTAAATCACAACGGTCTGATAGGTAACCGTGATAATACCTCATTTTTGAACGCGCTATTTTTTTTTTTAATTTACTAAAAAATATTGCATTACAGTCAAACTAATTAATCGTGATTATATATTCATGGAGTGGCAGGGTTCGAATCCTAATTCCAATAATTTTCTACTTTTTCGTTACAATGAGTATTGTCCTTATATATATATATATATATATATAATATATATATATATATATATATATATATATATATATATATATATATATATTTATATATATATATATATATATATATATATATATATATATATAGAGAGAGAGAGAGAGAGAGAGAGAGAGAGAGAGTAGGGATGTAAATAGATATCCATGGGGACGGATACTATGATATTCGTATCCGCCCCATTAGATAAATATAATATCCATATCCGCCCCATATCCATGCGGATATCCGTTAAGCGGGTAATCTGCGGGTTTTACGATATCCGTGGATATTTACAGAAATCCATGGATAATACTCTTTTTATGAAAATTATTTTTTGAAAAAATATTTTTAACTTCTTTTAAAGACACAAATTTATTATCACATAACATCGATACAATTCACTTTTAATTTAACAATAAAATTTTATCGCATTAATTTTCTTCTTATTCACTAAAACATAATTAGCTCCAAACATAATATCCATAAATTTCATTTTTAACCAAACAAATAAAAGATATTTTGATTGTGAGTTGTGATGGAAGAGAGGACGATAGAAGAGTAAGAATTGAGACACTGTTAAACAGAGGAACGACGACACTAGTTGGTTAGACTATGAAATTGTTGAAGTGAGATATGAAGTAATGAAGAGTTTAAATATAATATGTATAATCGAATTTGAATGAAATGTGAAAGTTTTTCTTCAAAGAAAATTTCAAAAAAAAAAGAAAAAAAATATAAGAAGACTACTTTTTTAGAAGATGAAAAGATAAGGTATAATAAATTAATAAAATTTAAATGATTTTTATAATTTATTAACGGATGGATATCCGCAGGCACGGATATTATTAAACTCATATCCATATCCATTAACAATCGGGTATTTAAATATTCATTTATTTTATCCGTGGATATCCATTTAAAATATCCGTCTCATATCTGTGACGGATTTTATCCGCAGATATCTGCGGGTACAGATTTTTTTGCCATTCCTAAGAGACAGAGAAAGAGAGAGGGAGAGAGTGAGAGAGAAGAAAGAAGAAGAGTGAGAGAGAGAGAGAGAGAGAGTGAGAGAGAGAGAGAGAGAGAGAGAGAGGAGAGAAAGAGACATTAAAATTAAAATACCTATCACCATGGTTGTTAATGTCAACCATTATGAAAGGAATTATATTTCATCACGGTTTTTGAATACGACCATGGTGAAATTGTTTACCCACAGCAAACTCCTAGCACACTTTTTATCTCTTATTCTTTGTCATTAGCTTTCTTATTCTACATAATAACCTCAATCTTGTTTTTCATACATAAATGTATATTTCTTCTTCCTTATTCTCTCGTTTTTCATGTATGTTGTTGTTATGTTTCACATGATTTTAACATGATATTCTTCTTGTTAGAGAGTTTATGGGTTTTTTGTTGTTGTTGTTGTATGTTGTTGTTAGTGCAATTTTTTGTTAGATATGTTTTGTAAAATAACAAAACTATGATACTTTAGCGTTTATGTGCATTTGACAGCATCATCAGAGTCTAGTTGTGCATTTTAGCATTAAGGAGCATGATAACATGTTAGAATAGGATTAGAAAAGATTCATTGCATCAAGAAATGATTTTATGCATCAAAAAATGTGAAAATCTATTCTATAGGTAGGACACATACGATTATAGGTTGACACATAGAAGAAAAATTCTTCTATAGGTCAACATATGCATTCTATAGGTCAGCACATGTGTTGCAGTTTTAAAGTATGTAGGGCTCTGTTAGATGTGGCGCCTCTACAAGTCGACACATGACCTGCATTGGTCGGCACATGACTTGGATAGGTCGACCTATGCATCAAAAATCTTGAAAATTTGCATTGTTTTTCCATTCCTTTTGCTTTATATTTGCTCTCTCTCTCTCTCTCTCTCTCTCTCTATCTATCTATCTATCTATCTATCTATCTATCTCTCTCTCACACACACAGACACACAGACACACGCACACACACACACACACATACACACACGCACACACACACACACACACACACACACACACACACACACACATAATTTATATATATATATATTACATTCATAATTTATTTTCAATGATTTTGGTAAAATCATAAATGAAACCTAGAACAAACTAAGAGTCTTCTTCATCTTCATTCTCGGTTTTATGCATGCACACAAACAAAGTACACATAATCATTCATTGTTTGGGTGCCATCTTGAATCAAGTTTATAATGTCCAATTTAGCTTGTGATATTGTAAATTGTGTTGAGATCTTAGGGGGGTTTCGAATAGGAAAACCAAGGTGGGGTTTTCCTTCAAGATTTAAAGTGTGTATTTGAAGGTTTTGGACAAGATACTCAAGTTTGGATTCGAACGAGTGAAGGCTTTGAAGGGCTGTAGTTCTTGCAAAGCAGTAGCGTGAGGATGTTGGATCATCTTGGTATAAATCTTGGGTTACAAAAATTTGCAATTTGGATTCGATCAAGTAATGGCTTTGAAAGGATGCGGTTCTTGCAATGGAGTAGCGTGAGACGGTGAATCAAATTGGCATTGTTGGGTGACTTAAACAAGCTTAGATCAATGGAAGAGAAATTGATAGGATCAACATCAAACTTAGGGTTTGTAGGGTTGCATTGCTAAATTTCTTTTGTAAACTACATTTACAAAGTAAGGTTAATTTCATAATCTTAATTTGAATTTGAATTAGGGCAGACAGACCCATAGCAAGGTCGATTGGGGAACTGCCTAAACAAATCCTTGTGTATTCTCTCTCTCTCTCTCTCTCTCTCTCTCTCTCTCTCTTAGATTTCTTTTACAAATTGCCGTGTTCATCATTTGTGTGATTAAGTCGTTTAGTAGTTTCTTTTGAAAACCGTTTAAAAATCATTTTGTTGAATTTATCACAATCATTTTGATTGTGGTTGGATTTTAAGATCAACAAAACTATACAAAATTCCAAACATAGTTGATTGCACACCAGGTGTTCGATATTTATCTCAATATTAATTTTTGTGTCATTTATCATTAGAAATAGAATTGCTTGTTGAGTAGCTTTCTAGTGATTGTGATTAGAGCATATTGATTAAAGTTGCTTATCAGTTTCTATTTGTTTTCACATATGCATATTCGAGCTTTTCGATAGCGATTCGGTTAGGACGAATTGATCCAAGTTACTTCAGCTAGCCATCTTTTTTAAAACAATTTTCGTAACTCAAATTTTTTTTATTAGGGATCTATTCACCCCCTCTAGATAAGTCTCCTTCGTCTAACAATTTTTATATGTTGTTGTATGTTATTTTGAAACAGAGTTTCTCTTCTTGTTTAGATTTCAGATCCTTCTCTCAACATGAATAGTGGGAGGAAACTTGTCCATGAGATTAAGGCTTTAAAGGAGTTTATTGATATGGTGGAGTTATGGTTGAAAAAAGCCAAGGAAGCTGAATCTGTTAGGGATCACATTAGTGTTGCTGAACCATCTGGTGGAATAGGCTATAAGAAGATTCTTTTCAAGAATCTTAACACTGAAAAAATAATGAAGGTAGAGGCTATTGTGAAGCACCTAATGAATTCTGGATGCAACTGATTCTGAATAAAATAAATACTTTGAGAAGGAAGACCTTGAGAACTGCACGAATTCAACTAAGCATGAAGATTGAAGACCTGTTATATTTCACATGCTGTTGATTTAATTTTTGTTGGATTACAATGTACTGCTAGTTAACCTTTTTTCGATCACATGTTTACCTTGTAGGTTGATAAATTTTTGTTAGATTACAATGTACTGATATGTTAACATGCTAGTTTATGTTAACCTTTGTTGGATTGGATATAATATACTTCTAGATTATGTTAACATGTTGTTTTTTCATGTTGGTTTCCACAATTTTTTTCAATTAAGGGTATGTATGTTGTTGATAAATGTTGTTGCATGTTGATGATGTTATAGCTAGGAAGTGGTTATGGTTCGTTACTTATCACTGATGCAGCTGATCATGTGAACATGGATCTAAGAGAGAACTTGTGTTTGTTGAGGAAATATTATACGAGTCTTTGATATAATATTCCCATAGTGAACACAACTTTTATACTCTCCCTTATACTTTATCCTCTTCATAGCTTCCAGGAACGATTAGGTATCAAGTTTTTCTAATTTATGTTAATTAATTGGTGTTTTGTTGATAAATTTTGTTAGTGAGTTTGTTATATTATATGTGATTGCTTGTTTCACTAACCCCTCATTGAACTTGCATTCATTCAAATTGATTTTTTAGATAGTAATTAGAAAAATTAAATTATTCTTGTAAAACAACTTAGACGATTCAATGTTTATCGAATTGCATGCATCCTGTAATTCATGATTTCCTCTTTCGCCTATAGAATTTGATTCAAAGACACAAATTCTTCAAAATAATGATGATAAATGGGTGATAGTCTGAGTCTTTCACACAAAATTTGGTGTTTGTATAAACTAGAAAAAAAAAAAAAGGAAATCAGATTTTGTGTGAAAGATTTAGAAGACATTCATTCATTATCTTTACTTTGAAGAATTTGGGATTGAATCAAATTATATAGGTTAATGAGAAAATCATGAATTACAAGATGCATGCAATTCGATAAACATTGGACTGTTTAAGTTGTTTTACAAGAATACATTAACTTTTCTAATTATTATCTAAAAAATTATTTGAATGGTTGTATATGGTTAATGAGGGGCAGGGAAAAACAAACAATCTTATATTTTATAATAAACTCTTACACATATCAGCACGGTTGGAACATATAATCATGGTGAAATGTTAAAACTCAAAAATGGCATTGCTGGGATTCGAACCCATGACCTAAAAATTATTTCACAATGGTTGTTTGACTTAACCGATGTTATAAGTAGTGCGCTACCTAACTTATAATTGCGGTCACTCGCCTGTTGTGGAAAATAACATACATATAATCACACGCTACCTAACAACGGACGTGAAACCTTCATTATATGTGTTTCGCAACCGTCATTATATGTGTTTTTTGTAGTATTGAAGATTAGGCATGTGATAGATCTATTTCTTTGGTTATTCTCTCTTACGATTATAACTGTTTAAAATCTTGGTTTTAAATTGAACACTTAATTAAGCAAAATTCAATTTAAGCCTTATTTGAAAAATGAATTATGTCAAATTGTTGTTTTTCTTGTCTAAGAAACTCCATCTACTTTGGTTGTGGCTATTTATGATTATGTCATGTAATTGAGACAGACATTAAAATGTATCTTTTATAAAATCTTTGTTCTCTTTTATTTTTGTTTGTTATCTTTGTTATCTGCGCATCACTTTGTAAAACAATGATTTTGAAAAGCAAATATTTTTTAAAATGGTGTTAGGGGAATGATCGATTCAACGCCCCTTCTATTTTATTCGACTCTCATATTTTCCACCAACAAATATGACTATCTTTTTGTTAACAAATAATGTGGATGAAGAACGAGAAGAGTTTTGGTCTGAAGATAGTGTCTCATTAGATGAAAACAATGAAAATTACGAAGATACATAATTTATGTATTATATTGCTCTAATTAATGCATTTTTCTATATGTTCTTATTGATCGTGAAGGCTGGATCAGATCCTGTAGAATCAGGCCGCCAAGTGCGTCAGGGATGTTAGTCGTATGGAGAGGAGGGGGTGTACCTGCAAGGTACTCCGACGCTCAAGTAAGAAAGGGTCAGAGAAAAGGAGCAAGTACAAAGTATGAATTCTTAGGGTGAATATTGGATACCTGACCCTCTCAAGCGAGAGGGTTTATATATAGCCCCCAGCGCGTGGCCAACAGCCCTATTTTCGGGGCGAAATAACCGTTTTCCCCAAAGAATAGGTAACTACCCAAACTAACCGTTATGTCGGGCAGGGTGTCCAAAACTACCCGTTATGTCGGGCATAAGTGTGGTTTCGGGCACCTGCCCTTAGCTGTTCGGGGAGCAATGAGGTCGTACGTAACAGGCAGTAATTCCGGGGAGGAACGTTGCATTCCTTGCCCGGTTGGAGGGACAGAAAGGTAACTTTTGCCCCTCTATGGATTGGACTTAGGGAATTTGGGCCGCTCTAGAGTAGAAGCGTGTAACACCCCCAAAATTTGCCCTTTTGCTTTTAGCACTAACTGGTTTATGCTTCCTTTCATTTGCATTATCATTCCTGCATTTTGCATTTCCCTTTTGAGCATGGGATCAAGGTATTCTTCCGCAGCTCACGGCGTCATCAGTTCCAGTATGATTTTTAATAGCGTTCAGAGCCAAGCAGATAGCTTTCCAAGTCTTTTTGAGCATTTATTTTGCTCATTAAGTGACTGGATGATCAAAAACTCCGGCAGTCAATTTTTGATCAGTTATTCAGCACCAGACAGTTGTTATCAGCAGTTTAATCCGAGTGCAGGAAAAAACATTCCGCAGCATATTTCAAGTGTATTCCAGTGGTAATATCAGATGGCAAGTTTCAGAGGTCTATCATGGTTGAGAACAGGTGGAACCGGATGAATATCCAAGTTTCCCCCCTTTTGGCGCCAAAATTTTGAATTTTTGAATAGAGCAATCGATTACTCAAAGTGAGTAACCGATTACTCTGGACGAAATTGCAAAAATGTGGCATTTTTCAGCACTGCAAAATTTTTGAGCATTTGTGATCATGTGCTTGGCTTGTGCATGTGTGGGAAGGATCTAGAACTGATCTATTTTCATCATTTTCCATCCAAAAATTCAAATTCTTTCCACTCTAATTCCACTTTTTCTTTCCTAATTCACATTTCATCCCAATTTCCACTCACTTAACCTCACTCCCAACCCAAACTTAACTCCTAACCTAGGGGTTATTTAAACCAATTCATTCCAAACCTCAAGAACATAGATCATTTTTTCCACTCTCAATTTTCAGAATTCTCTCAATTCTCTCTCACTTTTTCACTCTCAATCTCCATTTTCAACCACACTCAAAGCTCCTTCATAGAGAATAACAAGTTCTTCATTGGAACTTGTTAATTCTTGAGCTAAAACCTTTCATCCTCAGTACATTTCAGCTTTTCAATTTGGATTTTCGTTTGGATCTGGTGCTGAATTTTCAGAAGTGATTTTTGGAAGTGCTTTTGGAGTTTTGTTGCTTATTGCTTGGATCTTCAACTTTTGAGTGCAAGAAGCTTGTGGATCTTGGATTTCTCTACTTGAATTCATCCATTTCTGTTTACAACACTTACCAAAGCAAATCTCAGCTTTGTAGGTTGGTTAATTTCAGATCCATACTCATTTTAGCTTAATTGCAACTTGTATAATGTAGACCCATGAGTTTTGATGTGTTTTGATTCATTTGGTTGATCTTGATTGTGGATGTTGATGATTGTTGGATCTAATTGATGTTTGATTGCTGTGATTGAACTTAATTTTCGTGCATTATTGTTTACATGATCATTTGGATGCTTGGATAAGTGATTGGTTGTTGAAAAGTGCTTTTCAAAGTTGATTTTCTGCCTCTGTTTTAGTGGTCATCGATTACTCTAACAGAGTAATCAATTACTCTGCCTTATTTTCACGTTTTTAGCCAATTTTCAACTGAGTAATCGATTACCCTATGTGAGTAATCGATTACCACTAAAGCAGATTGTGTTTTTCTTGCATTTTCTTGATTGTTTGAGATCTCTTGCATGTCTAAACTTCATGGATTGATGTGTTGATGATTTGTGGATCATTCTTGAGCTGTTGCACCTCACACTATTGTATGCACACAATTTTCCGACACGCGATTCTTGGATTTTTATCGTTTATGATCACGTTTGCGATGTTGCGTTCCCGATGCGATGAACACATAGCACACACTTCTTGAGCATGTTGATTGTGACTTGTTGATGATGTTGCTGGAATTGTTGTTTGAATATGAATATGATCTTGCTTCACCTTATCATGTGTTGTTTGCATAGGTGTTTAGAGTGGATGTTTGCATAATTGTGGAGCATGTTTTGAATGTGATTCTTGTGGCTTCTTCTTGATATTCATGAGTTGATCTTTGAATTGGTATACATGTTCACCTTGCTGCCATTTGCTTTCATGCCTTGATTTCACCTTGTTTGATCACTTGGAGTTATGTTGTGCATGAGTTATTTGTTGCTAATTGTTTGAGTGTTGTTGAGATACATACTTGATGCTTTTGATGCCACTTTCTAATGAGTGAATTGATTGACCTTTGGCATGACTTGAATTCTGACTTGGATCCACTTTCATCTTACCTTATTCATGTCATCTTTGTGTGAGGTTCAATGATGTTTAACCATGCTTCTTATGCAAGTTTGCTTGCATTCTTTCTTGTTTGCTTTTACTTGCTTACTTGAGCTTTCTTGTGTGATCTTTTGAAGCATGATTAATATTGTGGTTTGAGTATGATGTGTATGATGTGCTTGCTGGCCCATCTTATTTCTCATCTTATACCTATCTTTCTCCTCCGTCTCCTTCACTCCTTCTCTTCCCTTGAGTCTCAAGACTTGTTTAAGTCTTGGATTCACTCCCTTAGAGCTACCTAGTCTAACTTAATTTTCGATTAAGCTTGGAGTAGGATTAGCATTAGATTTCCCTTTGCATGCTAACTTAGGTAGAAGTTCCCCTTTCAACCTCAACTATAGGGCCACCTTTGCATGATAACATTAGGAACATTTAGTTTCCCCTTAGTGTTTTCTTTTGAGTCTTCTCTTCTAATCTCATAACACTTCTAAAACACTTAATAAATACAACAAATATTGCGCTCGAGCCTTAAGTGTAGGAAATGAAGAACGAGGGGTCTCCCTTCCTCTTCTAGAGTGTTTAGCATACGTCCCATTTGGGGGCGACCATGCGATTCACTCGTTCCCGCATGGTAGACTTTAGTGCAATGTAAGTTACGAACTAACTTCAATCCATTTCTGTCTAAAAAATACAAAAACAAACTCAAATCTTTTTCATCCTTCGGGATCGTTAAGTTCAAATCATTTTCAGAAAAGAGCACGTTACTTCCGTCTTGTCGCAAACAGACATCGACCCTAACTACCGGACGTGAATCTAACTTCGCTCATAGAAAACATTAACCGACCTCGTTAGGTCGAACTACGACTGCTCTGATTTCCTCTCTCTAGTCTGATTGAGGATACGTAGGCACATGACAGCGATGTCTTGGCGAGCATCCTCCCCCCTTAGTTCGTGTCCGAACTACGTTGACTCTGACTCTCCTATTGCACGAGGGAGCACGTAGGCGTAGGAAGAGCGATGTCCTATCGAGTTACTTCTTTTTTCTTTTTTTTCTTCTTCGTTTCTTCGCTCTTTTCCATTCCCGTTCCTTCTCGTTTCCAGTAGCATTGGAGCTCCAGATGACGACACCTTTTGATCAAGACAGCAAGCGTGGATCCCATCGAGTACGATGGACGTGTTGGGTGCTAACACCTTCCCTTCGCGTAACCGACTCCCTTACCCATTTCTCTTGGTCGTGAGACCATGCTCTTTTCCTTCCCTCAGGTTTACACAGTGTTTCCTTTCCCTCTCTTGGGATAAATACACATTGCTGGCGACTCTGTTTTTCTGTGCCACTTTCGCATTTGTACCATGGATGCAAATCCTCGGTAGCGACAGCTGGCGACTCTGCTGGGGATGAAGATAGATCTCTGGTTGGTCCATCCCCTTTTGCGAGTCAATCCTAGCGCTTGTTTGTTTTATTTCATTGGGTGTTTATCTGTTGTGCTTTATTTTGTTGTATATTACTGTATATTACTGTTTTACTGTATTTACTGTATTTATAGCATTGCATTTCTTTATTGTTGTACTGTTCTGCTGCTGGATTTCTCAGTTGGTTGGGTGGGTTGGATTTATGAGAGAAAAGTCCAATACCCAGGCTTGAGCATACACCTATGATTAGCGTGGAAAGTAGTGTGACTTGTTTAGCATTTGGCCAGACTTAGTATACATGAAAACTCCACATCCAGACGAGGTTTTCTTGGTAATATTCTATCCTGCGCATTTGGGGAAGACGATGGAATATAACCTGGAAAGTTGTCGACTCTGGCGACTGTCTCCTGAGGACTCAGCAACGCCTCTCCTCCCGGCATGTGATAATGGCAGACCAGAAATGGCAAACCCATTACACTTGTCGATCCGAGGACCCAATGCTGGGAACTTACTATAGGATGGCCTTATTTTTGGGGGAATCAGTGGACAACCTCTTTGTTTGGCGATAGTATTGTACCCGGAGGGATGAATGTACTATTTCTTCTCAAATCGAGAATCCGAGACTGAGGATCCCATTTTCTATAACCCACATGTGAGAGGGGATGGGTGTTTGCAGGTTTGCAGGTGACTTTGACCTTTAACCTACTTGGTTTTCTGGATTTCTCATCAGTGTACTGTTATTATCCTGATTTTTTCTGGCAGTTTGAGTGGGCCGTTATTTTGGAATTCTGGGTTTCTGATATTTGGGGTCTTATTCAGCCAGTAGAACATCAGCAATTTTGTGTATCATGAATACCTTGATCCCATGTTTGCATTTGCATCATTTTTTGCATTCTAACATGTTTGTTCATTTGTAGGGTTGCATCCTAACTTTGATTCCGGTTGTCCGAAGGCTGTCCATGATGCATACTAGCACCGAAGAGAGAAAGAATATCATCCCATACAAATTCCTAGAGCTTCATTTAGACGCTGTTCACAAGATCTCGGCTATGGCAAAACCTGGGGTATTGGCAGACTTTAGAGGAGAATATGGAAATATCCTGAGTGTCGCCCGAGATGTTACCAGCTATGAGTTCAGGGCTCTGCACACTCTGGTGCAGTTCTATGACCCTCACATGCAGTGTTTTCTGTTTGCAGATTATCTTTTAGTTCCGACGTTGGAAGAGTATGCCCTCATTTTGGATGTTTCTGTCAAAGAAGAAGTTCCCTTCTACCCTTCTAAGGAGTTTCCCGATCTGGAAAAGGTTTATGCTGCTGTACGTTTGGATCAGTCTTTGTTGAAGAAGAATGTTGCTAGTAAAGGAGGTTATAAAGGCTTTCACACGAAGTTTTTGATTGAGCAGGCTGCTATTTGTGCTAAGGCTAAGTGTTGGTCGGTGTTCAAGGCAATCCTGGCTATGTGTGTTTATGGAACGACATTGTTTCCTAGTGTGAAGGATTTTGTAGATGTGCACACTGTCCAGATTTTCACCACGAAGAATCTGTACCCACCTTGCTTTGGGATCTGTACTATTCGATGCACTATAAGAATGAGAAGAGGAGAGGAGGACCTCTTTACTTTTGCGCTCCAATTCTGTACAAGTTATTTTCCGATCGCCTTCCTAACTCTGGGGCATTCGTAGACACCAGAGAAACATTGGATTGGTCAAAGAGATTGATGGGATTAAGGGCTGACAACTTAGTTTAGATCAATCGTGGTTTGTTAGGCCAAGAGATCCTGATAAGCTGTGGAGGTTACCCAAACGTACCTCTAATAGGAAGGAAAGGGGGAATTAACTACAACCTTATTCTTGCTATTAGGCAATTTGGGTATGCTTTGAAAGAGCCGCCGAAGGACCAAGATGTTCGAGAGTCTCTATATGTGAATGGGGAAGCCAATCTATGTTAAAAGAAGCTGCAGACACTTGGGGAAACCGCCACAAGAAAGGAAAGACTTCTTTTGGAAAGTGTAACAACAAAGCCTTCCTTACATACGAGGACTAGATTCAGAAGAGAGTAAAGAATGTACTTCTTCCGTTCTGCAGAGAACCTCCATCTTACCCCCTACTGATTGAATCTCTGACCACAATTGAGATAAAGAAATATAATAAACTGTGGGCTGAAAAGGAGAAGCTTCGAGAGGAGAACGGTGAGCTAGAAAGAGAAATCTACCAGTTGAAGCATGAACGAGGTGAAGCTGTTCACGTTGCTAAATTGAAAATAGAGTCGCTCGCTAAGAAAGAAAAGGAGTTGGCCGATGAAATCGTATCCAGACAGAAGGTTGGACAAGCTTTAAAAAGTGTTAGCAGAGTGTTGAAGACTAAGAAGGAAGACTTGGCCAAAGCTTCGCTAAAAATTCACAGGTTCAACACTAATCGAAACACTGCAATCACAACCAACAAGCAGAAAGAGGATAAGTATTTGAAGCAGATTGAGAGTCTGAAGTCGAAGCTCAGGAAGAAAGACGAGGAGATCTTATAAGGGACGTTCCAAAGACACATAGTTGAGGAGCGACTGAATGAGGCCATAGAAACCATAGAAGAGCTGAAGATACGAGCTGAAGTGAAGAAGCCTAGGGGTGAAGGCTCTAGCTTAGGCAGGGGGTGATACTCTGTAGTTTGCTTTTTTTCTTTATTGTATTTTGGGTCACCACCTGGGATCCTTGTCTTCTCTTGTTTCAAACATACTATCTGGGGTTGTAATCTCTGACAGTATTTTTCTCTGATATATGAGCAGAAGTTTCATTTCATCTTGTCTTTAAACTGGAATCAAGGGGTGGATCGCCCTGTAAAGATGCAAGCATGTTCATTTGCATTTGCATCCTCATAACATATCATTTTACATAGTAGGTATTCATCGCAGGGGTCCTCTAACCTTTATTTGGTTTCAGGCACTATAGCTGATATCCACATTCACCGGTACGTAACTCGCAGAAACCAAGCTAAGATAATGGAGCAGATGCAGACTGAATTGGCTGAGCTGAGGAATAGGATGGACCAGTTCATGACATTAATGACTGGCATGGCTCAAAATCAGGAAAGACCCAGGGCAATGGTCGAGCGGCCAGAGGTAGAGGTGCAGAATGGCAACGGTAATAACAGAGATACTGGTAATCAGACTGGCGTTAATACAGGCGGTGACCCTCCTAGAAATACTGGGGTTCGTCATGTTGTGGAAGACAACCAAGATGAGCAGTTCACTCTGTTAGATGCTGAAGATGAGAACACTCGCAGATTCGACGAGCTCGCTGAAAAAATTAAGTCCATTGAGTCCCAAAACACTCTTGGCTTTGATGTTTCCGACTTGGGATTAATACCTGAGGTAAGAATCCCCCATAAGTTCAAGCCACCAACATTTGACAAGTACAATGGCACTACCTGTCCCAAAACTCATCTTCAATCCTATGTGGGGAGGATAGCCGCTCATACTGATGATGAGAAATTGTGGATGTACTATTTTCAAGACAGCCTTACTGGGGCATCTCAAGAATGGTATATGAAGTTGAGCAGGACTTCTGTAAGGAGCTGGAAGGAGTTAGCTCATGCTTTTGTGAAGCAGTATCAATACAACATGGATATGGCTCCAAACCGTACTCAGCTACAGAGTATGGCTCAGAATGCGAAGGAGAGTTTTAAGGAATATGCTCAAAGATGGCGCCAGTTGGCTGCCATGGTTCAACCTCCACTGCAGGACCGAGAGATGGCCGACATGTTTATGGGTACTCTTCAGGGAGCTTATCTTGATAGGTTGGCTGCCTGTCCTTTAACTGGGTTTGCGGACATTGTAATTGCTGGGGAAAGGATTGAAAGTTTGTTGAAGCTCAGAAAAATACAAGACGTCAGTGGTGCTAGCTTTTCAGGAGTGAGGAAGCCATTTGCTGGAGCTACCAGAAAGAGAGAGGGGGAGACCAGTGCTGTTTATAAGAATAGAGGAAGAGGTAGAGGCTATCAAGATTCCTATAATCAGGTTGCTGTTGTTACCATTCCTAGTCCACAAGTTCAATCACAGCCACAACAACAGAATGTTCAGCCACAGAATAATCAACAGCCATGGAGGTCATATCAGGAGAGACAAACTGACAGGCATATGGACCCTCTGCCTTTGACTTACGCAGCTTTGTTACCTTAATTGTTGAAGCTTAATCTGGTGGAGCTTCGTACAATGGGCCCGGCTCCTGCTGTATTACCAAAGGGTTATGATGCTAATGCCCGCTGTGAGTTTCATTTTGGGGCTCCAGGTCATACTATTGAAAAGTGTGGGGCATTTCAGCATAAGGTACAGGATTTGATTGATGCCAAGGCAATGAATTTCTCAACTCCACCGAATGTGCTTCAGAATCCCATGCCAAATCATAATGTGCCAAAGGTCAACGCCATTGAAGATGGGAAAGTTTTGAATTTGGTAACTGATGTGAACAGGGTGAAGACTCCTTTGAGCTTTGTGAAGGCTCGGTTGTTGAAGGGGCAAGTGTTCCCTGGCTGTGAAGAAGGTTGTGTTGATTGCAAGAATCAGAGTAATGGTTGTGATAAACTGAAGGCCGGTATTCAAAATTTGATTGACGAGGGTTGTCTACAGTTCGATCAGGGGGACAAAAAGGACGATGATGTGTCGGATGTTACCATTTATTTTACTACAGCTGAAATTCAAGTGCCATCGCCTGCTGCTATCATTGTGCCTGATGTAGTGAGTCCTGTTACTATTACGGTACCAGGGCCAGTTCCTTATACTAGTGAGCGGGCTATCCCATGGCACTACGATGCAAATGTTTACTACCAAGGGGAAAAACAAGAAGTGGAAACTCCAGCTGGGGGTAGTTCCAGTATTGATAATGTTGGTGGTCTTGGCGGCTTCACTAGAAGTGGACGCTTGTTTGCTCCACAGACTCTAAGAACTAATGCTGAAGCTGAGGCAGCAGCCAAAGCCAAGGGTAAACAGGTGGCTACAGAGGAGGTTGTTATTCCTGAATCTGTAGAGAAAGGTACTTTTAAGAAAGAGGTCGAGGAGTTCATGAGACTTATCAAAAAGAGTGATTATAAAGTGGTTGATCAGTTGAAGCAAACACCATCAAAGATTTCTATCTTGTCGTTGCTTATGTGTTATGCAACTCATCGAGAGGCACTTTTGAAGGTCTTGAATATGGCCTATGTACCTCAAGAGATTACTGTGAATCAATTGGAGTCTGTTGTTTCTAATGTCAATGCTAGCCATGGGCTAGGTTTTACAGATTATGATTTGACTACTGAGGGTCGCAATCACAACATGGCATTACACATCACCCTGGAATGTAAAGGTGTAGTATTATATCACGTGTTGGTAGACACGGGGTCTTCCCTGAACGTGTTACCAAAGAAGGCCTTAATGAAATTAGACGCTGACGGAATTATTCTAAGACCAAGTGATTTGGTAGTGAGGGCTTTTGATGGTTCGAAACGTTCTGTATTCGGAGAGGTAGAGCTCCCAGTAAAGATTGGTCCTCAACTGTTTAAGTGTGTGTTATACGTGATGGACATCCAACCCGCATATAGTTGCTTGTTAGGCAGACCGTGGATTCATGCCGCTGGGGCAGTGACATCTACGCTGCACCAAAAGTTGAAATATGTGGTTGATGGTCAAGTGGTGACTGTATGTGGAGAGGAAGACATCTTCGTCAGTCAGCTGTCTACCTTTAAGTACGTGGAAATGGATGGAGAGATCCATGAGATGTTGTGTCAAGCATTTGAGGCAGTCAATATTGGTGATTCGTCTTCAAAGGCAGTATTTTCTCAGAGCGAAGAACAGGTGGGTACTTCTATTGTTTCTTACAAACAGGCAGTGGAAGTAGTCAGAGCAGGTAATGCCCAAGGCTGGGGCAAATTGATTGAAGTCTCTACAAAAGAAGATATGTTCGGTGTAGGCTATAATCCATATCAAGCTGCTGCAACAGAGCGCAAGGGGCCGATTACTTTCCATAGAGGGGGAACCATTAATCCAAATCAGATGTGTGCTGCAAATGAAAATGGCGTCGACAGTGATTGTAACCTCGATAACTGGGTGCGCCCGTGTGTACCAGGTCAAGAGCTTTGCAATTGGTCTGTTGAAGAGATTATTCAAGTTACTCTTCAAGCAGAGTAATTTTCTTTGTTTTCGCTGTTGCATGTTAAAATCTCGCGCTCTGCCCAAGGCGTGTAGATCCATTTGTAGGGCCTCATAATTGCATTTACAAGTTTTTTATCATTAATAAAGGACGTTTTGCATTCAAATTTTGTGTTCCTTGCCTTTCATTTTTATTTTTACATAAAAAAACAATAAAATGGCAATGTTTTATTTTTGTTTTCTATTCAAAAAGTCTCATTCTAAAATAAAGCATGACCCTTAATCATGCAGACTTAATCACCCGGATTTCATTGATAACGATTCTGCTATGGCCAAGTATGACTTTGATAATCCAATCTATCAAGCCGAAGAGGGGGATGAAGAAGACTGTGAACTTCCCGAAGAATTGACTAGATTGTTGAAGTAGGAGGAGAGGGTCATTCAACCTCACCAAGAGACAATTGAGGTTATCAACATTGGTTCCGAGGACGCAAGGAAAGAAATTAAGATTGGAGCCAATCTGCAGGCTGAGGTAAAGAAAGAGTTGATCAGTATGCTACGGGAATATGTCGACATCTTTGCTTGGTCATATCAAGATATGTCGGGGTTAGATACAGACATTGTTGTGCAAGGTTGCCGTTGAAAGAGGGCTGTCCTCCTGTCAAACAGAAGCTACGGCGAACTAAACCAGAAATGGCTCTCAAAATCAAAAAAGAGGTACAAAAACAGTTAAATGCGGGATTTCTAACTGTCACCAATTACCCGCCATGGGTTGCTAATATTGTTCCTGTGTCGAAGAAAGATGGTAAGGTCAGAATGTGCATTGATTACCGGGATCTAAACAGAGCAAGTCCGAAAAATGACTTCCCTTTACCTCATATTGATGTACTGGTTGACAACACCACTAAGTTCTTGGTATTCTCCTTCATGGATGGCTTCTCCGGGTATAATCAAATCAAGATGGCGTCGGAGGACATGGAGAAGACAACGTTCATTACCCCGTGGGGTACCTTCTATTACAAGGTGATGCCTTTTGGGTTGAAGAACACTGGGGCAACATATCAGCAAACTATGGTAACACTATTCCATGACATGATTCATAAAGAGATCGAGTGTTATGTAGATGATATGATTGCCAAGTCTCGAACAGAAGAAGAGCATCTGGTAAATCTGCAAAAACTGTTTGAAAGGTTGAGGAATTTTCGACTAAGGTTGAATCCGAACAAGTGCACTTTCGGAGTGCGATCCGGTAAATTGTTGGGTTTCATCGTAAGCGAAAAAGGAATTGAGTTTGATCCTGCCAAAATAAAAGTGATACAAGAAATGCCTGTACCAAGAACAGAAAAAGAAGTACGTGGTTTCCTGCGTAGATTAAACTACATTGCACGGTTCATATCTCACCTCACAGCCACTTGTGAAACAATATTTAAGCTGTTAAGAAAAGAACAAGCGGTCAGGTGGAATGACGATTGCCAAAAGGCTTTCGAGAAAATAAAAGAATATTTACGGGAACCTCCAATTCTCATGCCTCCAGTTCCAGGGAGACCATTGATCATGTATTTGACTGTGCTTGAAGGATCCATGGGTTGTGTTCTCGGTCAACATGACGAGACAGGTAAGAAGGAGCACGCCATCTACTATTTGAGCAAAAAATTCAATGATTGCGAGTCACGATACTCAATGCTTGAAAGGACATGTTGTGCACTTGCATGGGCTTCTAAGCGATTGAGGTAATACATGCTCACTCATACAACCTTGCTAATTTCAAAGATGGATCCTGTCAAGTACATATTTGAGAAACCAGCATTGACCGGACGGGTTGCACGTTGGCAGATGGTGCTGACTGAATACGATATCCAGTATACTTCTCAGAAATCCATCAAGGGAAGTATTTTGTCAGATTATCTTGCGCAGCAACCAATTGATGACTATCAGCCGATGAGGTTTGATTTTCCTGATGAGGACATCATGTTTCTTAAGGCCAAAGATTGTGAAGAACCGCCGTTTGACGAAGGACCGGATCCTGATGAAAAATGGAAATTGATGTTCGATGGGTCCGTTAATATAAATGGAAGTGGTGTTGGGGCAGTTCTTATCACTCCGAAAGGGTCTCATATACCTTTCACTGCCAGATTAACTTTTGATGTCACCAACAATGAAGCAGAATATGAAGCTTGCATTATGGGCATCGAAGAAGCCATGGATTTAAGGATCAAGACTCTTGAAATATTTGGGGACTCTGCTCTAGTGATCAATCAGATCAATGGAGATTGGCACACCCATCAACCAAACTTGATTCCTTATAGAGACTATGCGAGGAGGTTGTTGACTTTCTTTACAACAGTGAAATTGTACCATACACCTCGAGATGGAAATCAAATGGCTGACGCTTTGGCAACATTATCTTCCATGATTCAAGTGAATTGGTGGAACCATGTGCCTAAAATTGAGGTGTCTCGTCTTGACAGGCCTGCACATGTGTTTGCTGTTGACGCAGTTGTAGCGAGCGATTTTGGACACTGTTCTTAAGCGCTGGTCGCTCTCTCCGGTTGAGCTTAAAACTACAGGTCGATTCATTTTTTATCCTATTAAAGCTGATGAAGGAAGGGAAATAAGTGTCTCAAATTAACCCTGCTTTGCATACTGAGTTTAAACAGCGGTCTGTTAGGTTACAGATGATATCAATGTGGGGGGCCTTTGTACTGGTTATTTGTATTTTCGCCAATACTGGTTTTTATCTAGACAGAAGGTTTCTGGCGGGGAACAAGGATTAGGATGTTAGGACTGGTGCTTTTGATAGATACATGGGAGTATGGGATTTTGTTTAGTGTGCTCGCTAAGATCTTTTCTTTCGATCTTATGCCTACGTATTCCCGTTTACCGAAACAGGGAAATCAGAGCGTTCGTAGTTCCTCCTATTCTATGGGAGGAAATGGTTGTTTTGGTGTCTTGTTCAAAGCCCAAGACGTGAAGCGAAAAGGTGGTTTGTATCTTGTTCAAAGCCCAAGATGTGAAGCTGAAAGGTCTATTTGTATCTTGCTCAAAGCCCAAGATGTGAAGCTGAAGGTCCCAACTTTAGAGAGAATTTGTCATCTCAAAAGAGGGGGTTGTATGTCACAACTGTTTTATAAAGGAGAATTACTTTAACCAGGATTTGTGAATCCGGAAATGCCATAATTTCCTTTATAGGGGGTTTTAACCTGAAGGAGAAGACTTTAACTCAGTGTAGAGCAATGCTATCTTTCCTTAGGAATTGCTCATGCTAAAAGAGGGACAGTGGCATGGATATAGATGATCCAGAGGCTTGCCGCTTACAGCAATTAGATGAAGAGGAAGGAGTTGTTGATGTTTGTGTATTGTGAACGAGGCACAGCTTTGATGCTAAAAGGTTAATTGGATTAACCAGTGGTTTTCTTATACAAAGCCTAAGAGGAGGCTATTATGTGTCTCGTACAAAGCCCGAGAGAGAGGCTAAAAGGTTTTGTTTCAACGAGGGAATCTTTTGCTATCTCGTATAAAGCCCGAGATGGAGGCTATTTGACTCAACAAGGGAGTTTTTTGTATCTCGTATGAAGCCCGAGATGGAGGTTGTTGTTTGTTTGGCTCAATAAGAGAGTTTTTTGTATCTCGTATAAAGCCCGAGAGAGAGGCTAAATGTTGTCTTAGTTAAGTGACAGGTCCAGTATACTGATTTTGAAAGAGAAAATCAGTTCTTATATGAGCAACACTGTACTCAGGGATTTGATTCAAGGATCTGGGTTATTCCTGTTCTTTAAGGAAGCGGGAAATCCAAAAGGTATTGAGACTGTCTGAGTCTGCGGGTTTCCTTCCTATTTAACGAAGGGGTCACTTGAGAATGTCTTTGAGACTCAAGGAAGTTAGACTGTCCGCGTCTAGAGTTTTATCTTTTGTACTGTGCTTTGAGAAACAGTAGTAGACTCTTTGAAAGGACTGTTCTATGCAGATGACTAAGTTCTGTTCCTATACCTCTATGAGGTCATCGGGACAATTTGTATGAAGCCCAAGAGGAGGCTGGAAACTTTTAAGAAGCCGACGGGTCCTTGTACTAAGACCAAGAGAAGGCTATCATTCCCGAAGAAAGAGATCATTATACGAAGCCTAAGAGGAGGCTGTGAATACTTCTAAGAAGCCGTAGGGTCCTTGTACTAAGCCCAAGAGGAGGCGGGGATGCTTTTAGGAAGCCTGTGGGTCCTTGTACGATGCCCAAGAGGAGGCCGATGCTTTTAAGAAGCCCGTGGGTCCCCAAACCCCGAGAAATTCAAGGCAATGCTATTCACCGAGAATAGATCAAAGTCAGGAAAGTTCGAGAATTTGGAAGAAACTCAAAGATGCCATTCACGGAGAATACATTCATCTTGGGGAGTAGAGTTTCTTGACAATTCCTAATGAGGACAGCCTGAGAGAAGACTGTGTCTGGTGATCCTATTGGGGGATCTAGTTGTCTATTTCTACAAATAAACGAAACGGCGTCACCTAGTTCTAGACGTAGTTTCTGGGGAAACTCTAAATATCTATACTATTATTACACAGTTGATATGAGTTTATGAAAGAAGACTTACAGTGAAACAGCCCCACAATACAGTTATATGTATATGAAAGCGGTAAATGAAAGCAATAACCACTTACTCGGTTGTAGAGCTTCCATGCTGTTTGGTTAGTTGTTCAACAAAGAAAGATTGAAAACAACAGTATATTCAAAATCAAAGGAGAAAGTGCTTTGAAAAAGAAAGATTTGGGGCTTACAGCTCAAGGAGAGGCCCAGGGTTTTATTAGTGGGCGCACTGTTTGAATTTGTACAGAGGGACTTATACAAGTGACTGAGGCCAAAAAAGGTTTTCTGTACAAAGGGATGGGTCTTACACTCTTTCAAGAGGCCCAAAGGGTTTAAAGAAAAAGAGTGGGGCTTATAACACGAGGGTAGGCCCAGATGATTTTTCCGTTTGAAATGGCGATCGCGCCGAGGTTTTCTTTTAACGCGGAGGGACTTATACAATAAGTGAGGCCCAAAATGTTTTGGTAAAAAGGGGATTGGGTCTTACACTCTAATAGAGGCCCAAAGTGTTTTTGAATGGGTCTTATAGCTCAAGGAGAGGCCCAAGGTTATTTTTCAAAAGGCGATGATCGTGCCGTTTATTTGAAAATGTACAGAGGGACTTATACAACGAATGAGACCCAAAATATTTCTGTACAAGTGGGTTGGGTCTTACACTCTCTCAAGAGGCCCAAAGTGATTTGAAAATGATTTATGAGGGTTGAATTAATCCAAAAACCCTAATTTGTTTTCAAAAATGTATTTAATTGAATAAAAATTCAATTAAAAATGATCAAAATTGTTTAACATATGAAAAACAAATTGTGATTTTGGATTAATGCTTCAAAAATTAAGTATTGACCTACAAAATAATTAGAAAGCATTAAAAGTTGCAAAATCAATGTTGAAAAAATATTTAAAATGTAAAAAACAATTAAAATATTAATTCTTTGCTAAAATATCAATTATATGAAATAAATAATATTTTTGGGAGTTTTTGATAAAATAAAATATTTTAACATTTTTGTGAATTATTAAAAAAAGAATCAACTCAAAATCATTAAAACTCAGAGAGAAATTAATTTTTGAATCAATTAAATAAAAATCACAAAATTCAAATATTTGAATTTGAAAGAAATGGCGCCAAGAACAGCTGAAGAACACGAGCGTGTTCTGGGTTTGGCTGATTTGCATTTTCTATCCAATCTCCCTGAATACTTGATTATAACATGCAATCCACATATCATTATGCTCGTCTCAACCTCACGATCATGTCTATGTCCATTAATTTCATTTAAATTAAACATATAAAAAGAAATCATGAAAAATCCTCAAGAACCCTAATTTCTGCATGAGGGCTAGGATTTTTGATACACGATTCAAACAATGCAATTAATTGAGGGAAAACATTCCATGCACGATTATGAACATATGGCCAAATTATTGTGCAGCAAAAATTGCATGGATCATAGAGTTAGAAGAGCTCATGCTTACCACTTGCAGCTGGTGATCGTGATTTGTGTTGGAGGTGTTACAACTAGGTTCCAATGATGTGGATAGTTTCCCTAGGTACCAAGTGATGTGTCTGAGTGCTTGGAATGGATTGAAATGGTTTGGAGTTGAAGATGACACCTCAACTGCAAAACTGTCAAGAACTTGAGCAATTGGCTGGTGATTTTGTGAAATAAGTGTTCCAGATGTTATGTGAGTGTTTGGATCATTTCTATATGATGTATGTGAGGTGTGTGAGTGATTGGTTTGATTGGAAAAGCTCTCAAACTCAAAACCTGATAGCTACCTTGCTAAGAAAGGCATTTTTGCCAAGAGAAAGAGATTTTGAGGAAAGCATCTGTTAGATGGCTTTGGTGTACTCAAACTTATCACAATTGAGCTCTATTTATAGTAGAGCAAGTTTGTTTTGCAAGGAATAGTGAATGGCAACTGGTAAGTAGGTTTGGCCAATGTTGTCCAATGGAAATCCAAGTCTCCTCTAGCCATTGACTAGAGGTTAGGGCACAGAGCTGTGGTTCCCTTGGTCTTGGATACGTCTTGACTGATTTCAGATGAGAATGGCTCAGTCCATGCCACCTTGATGCTTCCATTGAATGCTTCAATCCAAATTTGGAGTCTTGTCCCTATTTTGGCCATTCTAGGTTCAACAGGCTATTTCTTGTTCCATGGACTTTGGAGGCTTGGCTCAGTGATTGTCCCCTTTAGATTCAATCCTCAGATGTATCCAAGTGGATAGGAGCATTTGAATTTGCTGATTTTGGAAAATCGAGCAAAGTTACAAATTCTGTCTTGCCTTTGACATATTTCAGCAAGGCAACTTTCCAATGTCATATCTCATGACTCAAATGGAATTTGGCAATGTTCTTGGCCATTTTGGAAAGCCCTTACATGATATAACAACTGTTTGAACATATTTGGTTTTGATCTCTTTTGAATCCAAGTGAAAAATCCCTCTACATTTGGCAAAAAGTGAAGGCAGATTCTGACTTAGTGAAAATTTCACTAAGTGTTGGAAAAAGTGACATTTTCACTTTTCAGCCATTTTGATCACTCCATAACTCAAAATCCTTAATGAGTTGGACTTAGGTCTAGTTGAAGTTTTTGTAGAGGGTAATGAGGGCTACAAATCCATGTTTGGATGAGAAAAAATGGCTTTGTGGTTTAGGAGTTATGATCCTTCAAAGTTGGTACCCTTGTCACTTTATTTTTAACTTAGAAAATTTTCTAAGTTTTTATGGTTACCCCTTTTACAAGTTATCCCACTTTTCTTGATTTTTATTGATGAATGATGATTCAAATCATACATTAACATCATTTTAGGGTTAAAAATCCATTTTGGTGAAAAATCTCAAAAAGTCAAAGTTGACTTTTGTGCACAGTTGACTTTTTATCAGATGAATTCCAAACTGTGCAATTCTTCAGGAAATCATGTCCTTGACCTAAATCAAACTTGATGGACATGTTCCATGGGTGTCATAGGGTATTTTGGGGCATGTCCTAGGGTTTGGGAGCATGTCCTGGTCAAAATTCAAAGTTACAGTTGACTTTTTCCTTAAAACCCTAATTGTGGTGCAGATGAAATTTAGACTTGTTGCTCAAGCTTCTTGGATTAATCCATTGTTACAAATGGATCAATATAGCTCATTAGAGACCCTCAAACCCTCTCTTGAGGTCTTGGCTCTTGATTTGCCTTAAAAGTCAACTTAGGGGTGAATTAGGCCAAGAAACCCTAATTCCTGATTTTTGATGAATGCATCCCCTGAGGCCAAATTGACTTGATGATTGGGTCCATGAGGTTCCATGGAGTATATTAGGTTGTGTTTTGGATCATTGGCTTGTGCCAAGATGAAAATTTTCCATCTGGAGGTCCTGGTCGACCAAAACCCTAATTTGGTGACACTGTCGATCTTGAGACTTGATCCACCTAGAAGGGAGTAGCCTTGTGCTTAATCCTTGAAGTGGGAGTCCTCTTGATCCATTGTGGATGTTTGAGAGGTTAGACAAGTTGAAGATCATGTCATTCCTTGACTAATCCTTTGTCTAAGGCTCTGAGAGGGCTTAAAACCCTAATTTTGATTGTAGTGAATGCTCAACAACCCTTGAGGCATTTGATGAGGCATGATGGTTCATCCACATTGTGATGATGATTTGCACAATGATGGGAAATCTTAGTGGTCAAAATTTGGGGTATGACAGATGCCCCTATTTAATCTTCTTGGACCCGAAGGTGTGAATGACGAAGGTATTCGGGCATTCGGGGTGCAAGAGGATTAAATATCGGAATACCCGAAATTTTGATGGTGGTTATGAATGGTAGCTTACGCATTCATCTTCTTTTGCTAAGCAATGATGCTTAGAAAAGGTAAACTTCCCCTCGATCCTGGTCTTCAGCCAAGGAACTGGTCTTAGTTACGGAAACAAACTTCCCCTCGATCCTGGTTTCCTACCAAGGAACTGGTCTCAGTTTCTGTTGTAAACTTCCCCTCGATCCCGGTTTCCTACCAAGGAACTGGTCTCAGTTGCTGAAATAAACTTCCCCTCGATCCTGGTTTCCTACCAAGGAACTGGTCTTAGTTTCTTATTTAAACTTCCCCTCGATCCTGGTTTCCTACCAAGGAACTGGTCTTAGTTTCTTTTGTCAATAAACTTTTTGACAAGGGACACTATTCGTAGCGATTTCCCTCAAACTTCTCGCCGAATTTTCCTGGGGAGATGCCATCTGAAGGAAAAAGTTTTGATGTCAGACTTGCTGGGGAACCCAATCATCTGAATTGTAGAGGTACACAAACTTCTCTGTTTGGAGACGCCATTTGTCGATTCTACTGGGGGAAAGCGAGTCTCTTAAGAGACTGTTTCCACTTGGGATCTTACATCATACTTTTCTCGGGATCTTCCCGGAGAAATGCCATGTGATGGGGTCCAATTTTGAGGTGCCGATGACCTTTTCATCAGCGATTTTTTTGGAGAATGGCAGCTGTATTGCCAAATCTCTGCTTAGGAGGCTTTCTCTGGGGGGTTTTTCTTTAATCCGGTAAAGCAAGAATATCATCTTCAATGGCGAAGAGTGATGCTGACTGAAGGTTCCTCTGGTCTTTCAGAGGTTCAAGTTGTCAAAGTGGTCGAGGAGCCAACTTCATTCCAGAAATAAACTGGAGGAGAGAGATTGTTCAGACGCAGCGTTTCCTGACGAGGAAAGGGTTGACAACTCGATTGAGAGAACTTTTATCACTAGGGGACAAGACCGACTAGAGTGACAATGATGCAATATGAAATGTGAATGCAAATAAAAAATGCATGATGTGTGTATGTTTATGCTGACAAAACTGACGCGACATACAAACTGACAGGTGAACACGACTGGATACTCGGCCATCGCGGGGCGAAGAAGTACCGTTGGTTCAGAATAGCAATTCCACCTTGCTTAGGAGAGATAGTCCCTGTTGGGAGCTATGTTGGTCGGGCTTAGGAGATAAGAATTTGGCCGAAGATGTCAGATGGAATAGTTGCATCCGACGTTGTTGATCCTTCATTCAGGCGCACTGGCGTAGAAGGAGTACTTTGATTCTGCACTTTGAAGTTCGCTTACTTCCGGAGAAGCGGTTGATGCTCTTCTGATGTTCAACAGTCAAAAGAAATTGCCGACTTTATTTTAAAAGCAGAAAAAGTTTTAACAAGTAAATTCATTTTTGTTTTATTTCAAGAATCGTTAATCATGTTAACAACGTCGTTCTGTAAAGCTAAAACAAATAAGAACTGCAAACAAAAGCACAAGGGCTCAAATTTTATTGATAGGATGGAGATCAGCCAAACGCGTGATTCCAAAGAGTATATACAAAGTTTGAAAATGGTAATTTACAGGGAAAAGGACTACGTTGAAACATAACGACCACTATCCTTCTACCAACTTTGAATTCGGGGGCATCGTGAGCTTCTGTCGAAGATGGCCTTGACTGGAGTTTTCCTCTGATGGTTGATGTAACTGCTGCTGCTGAGGGACTTGCCTCTGTTGAACATAGTTACTTGCCATTATGCCTAATTTTTGCCTGGATTGTACTATGAGATTTCCAATCCATCGGGATGATTTTTTTTCATGTCTCTAACTTTTGCCTGGACCGCCCTTTCGGGTTTTCAATCCACCGAGACGTTTTTTTTTTTAGTTTAGGCGAAGTATTTCTTGACTACATCAACATTCGTGGGGTAGGCAAATTCCTCTCCATCCATGGTTGCAAGTCTCAAGACACCGCCTGAGAAAGCTTTCGTGACCACATAGGGGCCATCATAATTTGGAGTCCATTTGCCCCGAGAGTCAGTGAGAAACGATTGTATCTTCTTGAGCACAAGGTCTCCTTTTCTGAAGACACGAGGTCGGACCTTTTTGTCGAACGCCTTCTTTATTCTCTGCTGATACAACTGACCGTGGCATAGAGCCGTGATTCGTTTCTCTTCGATCAGGTTTAATTTGTCGTGTCGGCTTTGACACCATTCAGCTTCAGTGAGCTTAGCTTCCATCAGTACTCGGATTGATGGGATCTCTACTTCTATGGGGAGAACTGCCTCCATGCCATACACTAGGAGAAAGGGGTAGCCCCTGTTGAAGTGCGAACAAATGTGTGATAACCATGAAGAGCAAAGGGTAACATCTCGTGCCAGTCTTTGTAGGTTACAACCATCTTCTGAACGATCTTCTTGATGTTCTTATTGGCCGCTTCTACCGCTCCGTTCATCTTGGGTCGGTAGGGAGATGAGTTATGGTGCTCGATCTTGAACTTTGCGCACAACTCTTTCATCATCTTATTGTTCAAGTTAGATCCATTATCAGTAATGATCTCGCTTGGAACACCATAACGGCAGATGATATTGTTTTTGATAAATCGGACCACCACTTGTCGGGTTACATTGGCGAATGACACTGCTTCGACCCACTTGGTGAAATAGTCAATGGCTACTAGGATGAACCGATGTCTGTTTGAAGCCTTGGGCTCAATCATGCCAATCATGTCGATTCCCCATATGGAAAAAGGCCATGGGGAAGAGAGAACTTTGAGATGTGATGGCGGTACATGAATTTTGTTGGAGTATATCTGACACTTGTGACACCTCCTCATGTACTTGTAGCAGTCGGATTCCATGGTCAACCAATAGTACCCTGCTCTCAGAATTTTTCTCACAAATGTGTGTCCGTTGGCATGAGTGCCAAAGGATCCTTCATGAATTTCTTTCATAAGCATGTCTGCTTCTGGTCTGTCGACGCATCGGAGCAAGACCATGTCAAAATTTCTCTTATAGAGAGTGTCACCACTCAGGAAGAAGTTTCCAACCAATCTTCTGAGGGTTTTTCTGTCTTTTCTAAGTGCCCCAGATGGGTACTCTTGTTTCTGAAGGAAGCATTTGATATCGTGATACCAAGGTTTATCGTCTATGACTGCTTCAATTGCGAAGACGTAAGCGGGCCGTTCAAGGCGCATTATGTCGATCTTAGGTAAGTCGTTCCATTGACCTACACTAATCATGGAAGAGAGAGTGGCTAATGCATCAGCCATGTGATTCTCATCACGAGGGATGTGATGAAACTCAATTCTGTTGAAGAAGGGTAACAACCTTCTTGCATAGTCTTTGTAAGGAATCAATCCTGATTGGTATGTGTTCCAATCTCCTTTTATCTGATTAATGACCAAGGCTGAGTCGCCATATACGTCCAAGTTTTTGACCCTTAAATCAATCGCTTCCTTGAGACCCATAATACAAGCTTCGTATTCGGCCTCGTTGTTCGTGCACTTGAACGTAAGTCAAGCGGTGAAAGGAATGTGGGTACCCTGAGGGGTAACAATGATTGCCCCAATTCCGTTTCCGTAGTGATTAACTGCTCCGTCAAAGATTAGTCCCCACTGGGAACCTGGTTCTGGCCCTTCACTGGGTAGCGGTTCATCGTAGTCTTTCATTTTTAAATACATGACATCTTTGTCTGGGAAGTCAAACCCGATTGATTCTTGATCATCGATCGGTTGATGAGCTAAATGATCGGCTAAAATACTTCCCTTAACGGCTTTTTGAGCGTGGTACTCTATGTCATATTCTGATAACAACATCTACCAACGGGAAATTCTTCCCGTAAGAGCAGGTTTTTCGAAGACATACTTGATTGGATCCATTTCTAAGATCAACCAAGTAGTGTGATGAATCATGTAGTGGCGAAGACGTTTGGCTGCCCAAGCCAAAGCGCAACAAGTTTTCTCAAGCATCGTGCACCGAGTCTCACAGTCGGTGAATTTCTTGCTCAAATAGTAGATGGCAGACTCTTTTCTTTTTGTTTCGTCTTGTTGGCCAAGTACACATCCCATTGAGTCCTCTAGAACTGTGAGGTAAATGATCAGTGGTCTTCCTTCCACTGGAGGTGATAGAATCGGAGGATTCAACAGATATTCCTTGATACTGTCGAATGCGGTTTGGCAATCTTCTATCCAAACGCAATCCTGGTTCTTTTGAGTAACTTGAAAATCGGCGCACATGTGGCGGTCATAAGGAATATGAATCTGGAGATGTAGTTCAAACGTCCCAGGAATCCTCTGACTTGTTTTTCAGTTTTCGGAGAAGGCATTTCTTGAATGGCCTTGACCTTGTCAGGATCAACCTCAATTCCTTTCTGGCTGACGATGAACCCTAGTAGTTTACCTGAACGGACACCGAAGGTGCACTTGTTGGGATTCAAGCGGAGCTTGAATTTTCTTAGACGTTCGAACAATTTTGACAGATGTTCAACGTGCTCACTCTCTGTTTTTGATTTTGCAATCATATCATCGACATATACCTCGATTTCCTTATGTATCATGTCATGAAACAGAGTAGTCATGGCCCTTTGATAGGTTGCTCCGACGTTCTTCAAACCGAACGACATTACCTTGTAACAAAAGGTACCCCATGGAGTAATGAACGAAGTTTTCTCCATGTCTTTCGGCGCCATTTTGATCTGGTTATAGCCCAAAAATCATCCATGAAGGAGAAAATTTTGAACTTTGCTGTGCTGTCTACCAGCATGTCAATGTGTGGTAAAGGAAAGCCATCCTTTAGACTTGCCTTGTTCAGATCTCGGTAGTCGACACACATTCTGACCTTTCCGTCCTTTTTCGGAACAGGTACGATGTTGGCTAACCATTGAGGATATTCAGATGTAGCGAGGAAACCCGCGTCAATATGTTTCTGTACCTCCTCTTTGATTTTGATGGCCATGTCCGGATGAGTACGTCTCAACCTTTGCTTTACTGGCGGACATTCTGATCTCAACGGTAAGTGATGTTCCACGATGCTGGTATCCAACCCTGGCATATCCTGATAGGACCAAGCGAATACATCAGGAAATTCTTTGAGAAGCTTTATCAAACCCTCTCTGGCAGTTGGACTGAGCAGTGCCCCAATCCTGATTTCTTTTCTCTCTTGCTATGAACCTAAGTTTACCGTTTCCAACGGCTCTTTGTGAGGTTCAATGGACCTTTCCTCTTGTCTGAGTAATCGGGAGATCTCTTATGGAATTTCGTTGTCAACTTTTTCTTCAGCCCCAAATACCGGGAACTCAAAGTTGGGAGAAGACATCGGATCGTATGTTTCAACGGGGTTTAAAACAAGCAATCTGCATGATGATTTGTGTTTAGAAGAGATAGAGAAACTGCAAGTGTGTGCAGTGTATTTATTTTACTGCTTGTTTTTATTTGAATTGTTTTTTAGGATTACCATTTTCTGAAAAAGCAAAAAGAGAAAATAACAATTAATGCGGAAATTACAGAACGACGTTATTTTATTAATGAACAAGTCGATCCTTGAAACTACAACCCTATAAAACAAAACTCTGTCGCTTTGGGCGAAGCGAAGAGGGATATTTACAGAAAGCGAGCCCTATCAAAACATTTGTTTCACCTGGGCAGGGTGAAAGGTTAAAAGACGGCAATTACTTTGACTGATGAACGACCTTCGAAACCTCGACGGCAAACCATTGGCGGTGAACTCCTCAGTGAATCACAAAGTCTGGCACCTTCCTTGATTTGTCTTCCAAAATGACGCTGATTTCTGGCGGAGCAGGATCATTGGAATCTGTTTCCCAGGCAGAGTTGTCGTAGGAGAATTCCTCTGTTGCATTTTGCATAGAATTTGAACTCTCAGCTGTATCTCTCCATCCAGTTGGGTGGATATCTTCGAGCCTGATACGAGAGCTTTCGGGAGCGGTGTACTTAACCATATAGTCGTATTTTCCACTCGGTTGTCCCAAGGTGTCCCACACTTCTTTGGAACCGAAGGAGTCATTTCTCTCGATGACGTTGACCTCGGGAAAAGCATAGTTGATGAATTCAAGTCCTGCAAACGTTGTAAATTCATCTTCATGTTGAGTAGTTTCTGAATGACCTGAGTGTTGATCCCATGACATGGTGGGGACACAGGTATTTTGTTCAATGACGGTCAGCTGATTTTCATTGTTCGGCTGACCCTCTTGCCCCAAGTTTCCTGGGTAAGGCTGCCACATTGGCAGACCATCCATTGGGCCATAGTAATTGTGGTCAAAGTTGTCTTTCATCAGAGTGTCCTCCTCTAATGAATTTGGCAGAGCACGACATCCTTCCGGATCACAATCTCCATATATCATTTTGACATCTGACCGTGGTATAAATCTCGGACTCTGTGCGGGATAGCAAAATGGTATAGGCACCTCTTCCTGAGACATATAACCGTCCTCATTCAGATAGGACTTCCATTCTTCATCCGTGTCAGAGGGATCTTCCTCATTGATAGCATGGACTGCTTGAGACACTGGGTGAAGGAAACCTCCACTGTGGAAGAAGTTTTGAAGGGGTTGAAAACTTTCATCTTTAGCAGCTGTCTGGGTACAGGTTACAGAAAAACCAAGACCCTTCTTTGTTTTATTGTCAATAGGAATGACAAGCTGTCCCCATCCAGTTGTGTCGGTACTCTCGACCACTTTGATAGCATCTTTGTATGAGGAAATCAAGGTTCCTCCTTGGGATTAATTGTCCTTGCTCACCGACAATGCTTGGAACTGAGTTCCAATAACCTCCTCGGGTTTTATACCAGTAGATGATGACAAGTTGCTTACAAGCAAGGCTTGTTCCACACAAACCGTGACAAGTTGATCGTTCTGAACGAACTTTAGCTTTTGGTGGAGGGTTGAAGTAACCGCTCCAGCCTGATGTATCCAAGGTCTTCCTAATAAACAACGTTATGTTGCCCGGATGTCCATGACCTAGAAAGTGACTTGGAAAGTGTGAGGACCGATAGTTATGGGAAGATCAACTTCGCCGATAACTATTTTTCTGGATCCGTCAAATGTTTTGATGACGACCTCGCTAACTCTCATCGGAGGCCCTTTGAATGATAATTGCATCAAAGTGGACTTCGGCATAACATTTAGGGCTGACCCTGTGTCTACCAGTACACTGGCTAAAGCATCGTCCTGGCAGTTGACCGTAATGTTGAGCGCCATGTTATGACGGCGACCCTCTTCGGGTAACTCCTCATCACTAAATCCCAGGTTATTGCAGGAAGTGATGTTAGAGACAATACTATCGAACTGTCTAATTGTTACATCCTGTTCCACAAAGGCCTGCTCCAAGACTTTTTGTAGAGCCTCCCTGTGCGCTTCTGAATTGAGTAACAATGATAATACCGAGATCTTTGAAGGAGTCTGTAACAGTTGATCAACAATGTTATATTCACTCCTTTGGATGAGCTTCAACATCTCATCATCATTTTTTGAAAGGTCGGGATTACTGGATTGACCGACTGATAGATTAGGAGCTTCTGTCTGAAGTTCCTTTTCCTTGTTAACTTCCCCAACCCCTCGGTTGAAGATTCTAGCACTCCGTGTTACTCGACTGATGTCTGCAATGTTCACAACGGAGGGTAATGGAATTTCCCTTCCATTTTCAATTATTGTTGCACCGTATTTGTAAGGGATCGCCTTAGCTGATTCATATAGTAGCGGTCCTGGTAGATAGATGACTACAGGAGCTTTATGATTTTTCTGACCATCGTAAGCAATCTCAATTCGTTCCCGGTTGGGAACCTTAGACTCGTCAAGTAGAGGAATAATGGCAAAAACATCCCTGGTCCTGTGATGACCAGAGATTGGGACAACATCCTCGACTTGATCGGCAGGGTAGTTCGGCGTCCAGTTGATGGGTCCAAAACTCGGATATGGACGAATTTCTCCATGATTTGCCTGACCCTGAAGAGCTGCTCTCACAAGGTAACACCCTTGGTTGCTTTCCGAACAGACGCTACAACTGTCATAGTTGTGTGGTGGCACCTGGCCACGCCCACTTTGAATACAATGTAACCTCACTAGGTTAGCTTCCACTGATCGGACATCCTGACTTTGACGCCGGGTAGGATTCCTGTTACTGATACTAATCTGCTGAGTATCTTCATCCATATAAATTGGCATCCACCAATGATTTAACAAGTGCTGAAGTGCCTCCTGGACAAGGGTACAACCTCGATCGTTTTCACAACCCGCTTCACAGCTTTGATAGTCATGTGATATTAAGAATCCAAGTCGGACCTGCTCAGCATGTAACTCTACCAGGCTAGTATTCATCACGCGAATATCGAAGATCTGAACCGTGTTGATTTGATAGGAGTTCCTATCATGGTAGTCTTGGATCCATCCAAGATCCATCTGACGCTGGAGGGCCTCTTGTATGAAAGAGCATCCCTGTTTGTTTACCGAGCAAATCAGACATGAACTGTAATCGTGCCGCGGCAGATTATGATATTGGCTTTGCCTTGAGTGCATCGCCACCAAGTTGACATTCATTGCACGGATGTCGTGGTTCTGAATGACGTTAGAATTCGTGTAGACCATGTTAACTCCACGAACTCGGTGCCCTTGGGTCCATCCGAGATCCATCTGTTCCTGCAGAGCTGCTTGCACTACAGAACATCCTTGATTGTCTTTAGAGCAGATATCACACTGATGATAGTTATGAGGTGGCACATGGCCATATCCACTCTGTCTACAATGCATCTTTACCAGATTAGTTTTTAACAAGAGTACATCGTGAATTTGATAGACATTGTTAGTCTCTCCTTCTATCAGATTGACTACAGCCTTCTCGTGTTGAGGCAGCGGGTTCGTGAGAACATTAGGATTCGTATCCTTGAAGGATAAGACCCCGCTCCTAACAAGCTTTTGCACGTTGGACTTGAAATTGAGACAATTCTCTATGTTATGCCCTGATCCTCCTTGATGGTAAGGGCAAGTTTGATCCACCTTAAACCATAAAGGCGGATTTTCCGGTACTGTAAGAGGAGATTTAGTCTGAATGTGCCCCTTAGCCAGTAGTAATGGAAACAGTTCTGCGTACGTCACAGGTATAGGATCAAATCCTGGTGGACGTGTTGTACGGTTGTTTTTATATGGAGGACGAGCCTGCTGAAGAGGCTGTTGTGTCCTTTACTGATCAGGTTGGCTCTGTGCAACCTGAGGTTGATACGTAGAAATAGACGCAGGGCTGATAACAGGAGTCACAGCTGCAACCGGTTGATAACGTCGCCTTTGCTTTCTGAGAGAGATATTCCCAATATCTTGCTCTTTTTTCTTAGGGAGAGCACTACCGTATTTTTTAGTACCGCTTGTCGATCCAGGGTCTTTTACCAAATGTCCTTCTCGGACGGCTTCCTCAAGACGTACGTCCATGCCGACCATTTCGGTGAAATCACTAGGCGCACTGGCAACCATTCGGTCATAGTAAAATGAGCTTAAGGTCTTTAAGAAGATCTTTGTCATCTCTTTTTCCTCGAGAGGTGGACAAATTTGAGCGGTAATTTCAAGCCACCTTTGAGCATACTCCTTAAAGGTTTCCTTGTCCTTTTGCGACATTGATCTGAGTTGATCTCTGTCGGGTGTCATGCCTAAATTGTATTTGTATTGTTGGACGAAGGCAGTGCCAAGATCTCTGAATGTACTGATCGTAGTATGGTTTAAACCCATGTACCATTTAAGTGCGGCACCGGTTAAACTATCCTGAAAGTAGTGAATCAGTAGGTCTTGATTCTCCGTCTGAGCTGACATCTGCCGAGCGTACATCACCAGATGGCTTTGAGGGCAAGAGTTACCCTTGTATTTTTCAAAGTCGGGCACTTGAAATTTGTGCGGGACTTTCACATTTGGAACCAAGCAGAGATCTGCCGCGTCCTTTCCAAATAGATCCTGACCGCGAATGGCTTGCAGTTCCTTCTGTATTTCCAAGAATTGCTCCTGGAATTCCTCCATTATGTCAAACATAGTTTCCTTCTTACCATAAGGTGTTTGTGGAATCTGTCCTTCCGGGACAGTGCGCACCACAGGGGGTGGTACCGTGACTACGGCAGTGAGTCTTGGCATCTCTCGAAGTTTGTAACCTTCAGGAGTCTTCAGTATGTCCCTGGCATCTTCGCTTTCCCGAAGTTTGTAACCTTCAGGCCCAGCGGCTTCTGTTGTGATTCCCTGATCTTTAGTGATCGGCGGGACATATCCTTCCGGGATATAGTTAACAGGCATGCCCGAAGGACGATCTTTCGGCATCTGATACCTAGGATCATACTTCTCCACTATGGGCATTGAGGTGATCTCTGAGATCATAGTTCTTTGTAGCTGAGCTTCTGACATGGCTTGCATGTCGTTACGAAGCTTTCTCATATCCTCTCTTAGAGCGTCGATCTCTTCTTTCAACTCTCTATTTTCTTCCTCAAGATCATCCATCTTTTTCTGACGATTGGCCCGAGTATTATACGAATGAGACAGTTTGACTCTAGAATCGAGACACAAACGTGAGATTCGTAGGTAAGAAGAATACGCGATGTGAGAATGATGAATGCAATGATTATATTAATTGTTTTTCTTTTTTTGTTTAATCAAAATAAACTTCGACAATTAGATTGCAAATATCAAACGGTGGGGAAACCCCTTTTTATTGAAATTCAAAGGATTACAGAAATGGAAATACAGTAGATTACAAGGTGCAGAAACAGAAACCTAAACTAATGGGTCCTGAGTCCTCTCTGAAGAGAAATCAGGTGCTGATTCTGGTATCTTCCTTTTCTTTGACCGGGGCTCTTGGGCCGTTGTTGGGTTGTCATTCCTTTGCCAAGTGAAAGGAGCGAGCAAATTCCTTTGGTCATCCTGATTATCTACAGCATGTTGCTCCAAAATTTCAATCAGAGCATCTTTTTCTTTCAGTAATTGCTGTATTTTGATGCACTCTACATCGAGGGTGAGGTACTTGTTCTTCCAAGACCTTCTCTCCCGTTGAAATTTATTGAGAGTAACCTGAAGTTTTTTAGTTTCCGTCATGAAGTACATGACAGATTCCCCCGGCGGAAGAATTCCGTAACGAGGATAAGGCATTTTTAGCTTGAGAGCTCTAGTTTGTACCCAATAGAGATAAGGCTCCACCGAGACACAGTCTGGTTTTCCCAGAGACTCTCGTCCTTTCTTATGAACGTGTTTCCAAGCGTGCACTATTTCTGTCTTTAGTGCTCTGTCACTTTCTTCTTCCTTGAAGAAAAGACCTTCCAGATGAACACCCAGTGGGATGTGTCTCATCGGGCATCCAAATTGACGGCGAACCAATACCGGATGGTAGTTGATTCCTCCTTTAGTTCCTATGAGGGGTACGTTGGGGAAGTTTCCACAAAGGTCAATGATCATAATTCCCTCATAAATCCTATTACACCAATCAATGTCAGAGTTGGTAAGAGACATGATCTTCTGTGACCAACGTAAGGCACTCTTACAATCCCAAAAAGCAGCAGACTTGGGCAAGTGAGACATAAACCATTTGTAAAGCAAAGGTACACATCATGTGATCTCCCCTCCGCTGTACAAATTTCCCAAGTGTACAGAATGATACGCATCTGCGAGCAAAGTCGGCACAGGGTTTCCAATGAGAAAAACTTTAATGGAGTTAATATCGACGAAGTTATTGATGTTAGGAAACAAAAATAACCCGTAGGTGAGCAAGACAAAGATGCTTTCAAAAGCAGTCACGTTTCCTATACTGGCAAAATACAAGGCCTTCTTTGTCAAGAACTGGGCTGGCAAACCTTGGATGCCACCCTTAGTGGTTAGGTGAGTCCTGACCTCAGACTCGTCCAAATGAATTGCTCTCGCAATGGTCTGATTCTTTGGAATTTCTTCCAGTCTGAAAAATGGAGCTCGATCTGTAATGTGTAGATCGATCAGGTGAGAATACTCCTCCAGCGTTGGTGCGAGCTGGTAATCCGGGAATGTGAAACAGTGATAAACCAGATCATAAAACTGAATGAGCGCATCCATGATTCCCTCAATCACATGGACTCTTAACAGTGGTAGTAAACCTCCGTGCTTGGCTCTGAAAGCCTTTGGGTTAGTGATCATCCTCGCTAACCTTCTCAAATCCTCTAGTTTTGGAACCTTGAAGGTATACTGGTGAGTTCTCCTTCTACCGAAATCCATTAGTGCAATCCTTTTCTCTGATATTTGCAATCACATTCTTAGTTTATTTTGAAAAAAACAGAGAGACTAGAAGAGAAGGTTTTTTGAATGTTTTAATGTTTTTTAAATGAATGCATGAATGCAACACACAAAAACATAGAAAAAACATGGGGTCAAAGGGTTGTTGTCATGAAGTCAAGGCTCTACCCATCCCCAAAGGTTTATACTAGGGTGATTTTTGTACCTGTACTCATTATCATCAGCTCCTCCCAGGAAAGCAAAACAACAAGCGGATCGCCAGCGAGTTGTAGAGCAATCTTAGAGTAAGTGTCATTCACCGAGAATAGATCACCAGCCTCAAATGAGGGTAGTATCGCGTGACAACTATTTCTGATAGTTTCCGCACTACGAAAGGGTTTGGCTCCTCAGCTTCTCAGACTTAACAACCGGCCCATTATCTAGGTGAGAGAATGGGTTGCGTTGGTCAGCCTCCACTGAGGTTGATGGTCGACCCCGTCGCCATCACTTATCTTAAGTGTATACTCAATCTTTCCACATATGGCATCACCCGCATTCCCATTAGCAGAAAAATAAACATGTATAGAAATTAGGAAAAGCAGTATATATATTTGTCCTAAACATCCTAGACCTTTAAAGCTATGAATCCTAAGTTCTTGACAGAAAATGGGTTCCCCGACGGAAGCCCCAATCTGTGGTTTCCACACAAGAGGTGAAAAGGTAGTCCGTCCCTAGATCTAACTTTGATAGGCCCCACGGTGGGAGCCATTTTTCTGTAGCGAGCGATTTTGGACGTGGTTCTTAAGTGTTAGAAAAAGTGACATTTTCACTTTTCAGCCATTTTGATCACTCCATAACTCAAAATCCTTAATGAATTGGACTTAGGTCTAGTTGAAGTTTTTGTAGAGGGTAATGAGGGCTACAAATCCATCTTTGGATGAGAAAAAATGGCCTTGTGGTTTAGGAGTTATGACCCTTCAAATTTGGTACCCTTGTCACTTTATTTTTAACTTAGAAAATTTTCTAAGTTTTTATGGTTACCCCTTTTACAAGTTATCCCACTTTTCTTGATTTTTCTTGATGAATGATGATTCAAATCATACATTAACATCATTTTAGGGTTAAAAATCCATTTTGGTGAAAAATCACAAAAAGTCAAAGTTGACTTTTGTGCACAGTTGACTTTTTATCAGATGAATTCCAAACTGTGCAATTTTTCAGGAAATCATGTCCTTGACCTAAATCAAACTTGATGGACATGTTCCATGGGTGTCATAGGGTATATTGGGGCATGTCCTAGGGCTTGGGAGCATGTCCTGGTCAAAAGTCAAAGTTACAGTTGACTTTTTCCTTAAAATCCTAATTGTGGTGCAGATGAAATTGAGACTTGTTGCTCAAGCTTCTTGGATTAATCCATTGTTACAAATGGATTAATATAGCTCATTAGAGACCCTCAAACCCTCTCTTGAGGTCTTGGCTCTTGATTTGCCCTAAAAGTCAACTTAGGGGTGAATTAGGCCAAGAAACCCTAATTCCTGATTTTTGATGAATGCATCCCCTGAGGCCAAATTGACTTGATGATTGGGTCCATGAGGTTCCATGGAGTATATTAGGTTGTGTTTTGGATCATTGGCTTGTGCCCAGATGAAAAATTTCCATCTGGAGGCCTTGGTCGACCAAAACCCTAATTTGGTGACACTGTCGATCTTGAGACTTGATCCACCTAGAAGGGAGCAGCCTTGTGCTTAATCCTTGAAATGGGAGTCCTCTTGATCCATTGTGGATGTTTGAGAGGTTAGACAAGTTGAAGATCATGTCATTCCTTGATTAATCCTTTGTCTAAGGCTCTGAGAGGGCTTAAAACCTTAATTTTGATTGTAGTGAATGCTCAACAACCCTTGAGGCATTTGATGAGGCATGATTTTTCATCCACATTGTGATGATGATTTGGACAATGATGGGAAATCTTAGTGGTCAAAATTTGGGGTATGACAGCAGTGTCTGATGACAAGCTGTGGTTACATGATATCAAATACTTCTTGAAGAGTCAAGAATATCCGGCTGGAGCATCCAACAACGATAAAAAGACTCTGAGGAGGTTAGCTGGTAGTTTCTTCTTGAATGAGGATGTGTTGTACAAATGAAGCTTTGACATGGTTTTGCTCAGATGAGTGGATAGACACGAAGCAAACATGTTGATGCAAGAAGTGCACGAAGGCTCTTTCGGTACCCATGTCGGAGTACATGCAATGGCAAAGAAATTGTTGAGATCGGGGTATTACTGGATGACTATGGATGCAGACTGCTGTTCATACACCCGCAAGTGCCACAAATGTCAGATTTATGCGGATAAAGTGCATATACCTCTGAGTCTATTAAATGTCATGTCTTCTCCTTGGCCCTTTATAATGTGGGGCATTGATATGATTGGAAAGATTGAGCCAACTACTTCCAACGGCCATCGCTTCATCTTGGTCGCTATTGATTACTTTACCAAATGGGTGGAAGTAGCGTCTTATGCTAATGTCACCAAGCAGGTGGTAGCCAGATTTCTGAAAAGAGATATCATCTGTCGCTATGGAGTACCCGAAAGAATTATTACTGATAATGGTTCTAATCTCAATAACAAAATGATGGCAGAATTATGTCGGGACTTCAAAATTGAGCATCACAATTCTTCGCCGTACCGTCCAAAGATGAATGTCGCTGTTGAAGCGGCCAACAAGAACATCAAGAAGATTCTGCAAAAGATGGTGGTGACCTACAAAGATTGGCATGAGATGTTACCGTTTGCCTTGCATGGGTACCGAACATCAGTAAGGACATCTACTGGGGCAACACCGTTCTCACTTGTGTATGGTATGGAGGTTGTTCTACCAGTTGAAGTTGAGATTCCCTCGCTGAGGGTTATGATGGATGTCAAATTGGATGAGGCAGAATGGGTTCGCACCCGATTCAATGAGCTAAGCTTAGTTGAGGAAAAGAGATTAGCAGCTATTTGCCACGGTCAATTGTATCAGAGAAGGATGAAGCGGGCATTTGATCAGAAAGTGTGACCTCGGGAGTATCAAGTCGGTGAATTGGTACTTAAAAAGATCCATCCTCCAAACACAGATCACAGGGGGAAATGGACACCGAACTATGAAGGTCCATATGTGGTTGAAAAGTTTTCTCTGGCGGAGCCTTAATGTTTACAACCATGGATGGTGAAGATTTTCCATCCCCTGTCAACTCAGACGCATTCAAAAAATACTTCGTATAAATAGACCCGCTGGACGAAAAAAAAAGAGAAAAGTCCAGGCAAAAACGGGCATCCCGGCGAACCATAAAAATAGAATAAATAGGTTCGGGCAAAAATTAGGGATAAATAATAAATAAAAAATTGTACACCTGGTGAGTTGAAAATCCGCAAGGACAACTCAGGCAAGAAAGGGTATCTCGGTTGATTGAAAACCCGAAAAGGGCGGTCCACACAAAAGAGGGATTAAGCGAAGACTGCGATCTGAGTCATCTGTACTACTTCATCGTTTCACTCAAACTGGCAATCTCCAAAGGGTAGGAATCAGTCCAATCATCCTCTTCAGAAAGTGAAGATAATCGGAAAGTCTTGAAGACATACTGATTATAGAAGAATTGAAACTCAGTGAAATGCCATTTTCACATTGCCATTAGGATAGTTTCTTTTCTCAATTTTCAGCGATCACCTCTTTCCAGGGATTGCTTCCTGATGTACTTGCCTATTCTGGGCATTTCAATCAATAAAGTTGGTTATTCAGTCAAAAAGCTTCATATTTGTTTTCATTTTACTGTTTTATTTGCAAACAAGGTCCGAATTTTTGATAAAAAACATTACATTGTTGAAAACATTGAGGCTTTATAGTAACATGCGCAGGGAAAAAATTTAAAATTGCTTTGAATGTTGATTAACCCTGGACGCTGGATTTAAACCATGCTGTCTCCGGGACATATGTGTGCATTTCTTTTGTTGCAGGTTTACATTCAGAAGCCTAACATGAAGTCATCTTTAGCATAAGGCATTGTTGGGTGCTTTCCCCAACAAGTGATGGTTCAGAGTTAGATTTTTCAATTGCAGAAGTCGTATCCAGCACGGGGCATATGAGCATATCTTTTGCTTACAGGTAGCAACCTCGTATTAGGCTCAAAAGCAAGATTGAAGCAGTTTCAAAAACACGAGAGCATGGACTGCGTCTTCCAAACGAGTAATCACTTATCCCTATGCAGAATACCAGGGCAATCATGTTCAAGAAAGGGTTCCCGTGTCACTCTTTTGTCATAACTTTTACTGTAGGGTCCATCAATCAGCTGACGGTCGCCCACGACGATTCGATATCGACAAATTAACTTCCACTGGGTATCGTTATATCCTATTAAGTCGATTCTCCCAGTCAGAACTTCCAGCAACTACAAGCTTTTCTGTGTCAATAATAGTGGCTGATTCCCTAGCTGAGTCAGAAGGCTGATTATCTCTAGCAAAGGATCTTGGGTTTGATAGGTCCCCAAGCAGAGTTTTAATGACTCTTTTTCCTCGGCAGAACGTCACTCGGAAAGTTCTCATTCCCAGTGGAGTTCCATGAGCAGAATAAGCTCTCTCTAGGGAAGAGTCATTCCAGTGGAAACTTCTTCAACAGGATCATCACACCTCAGCGCATCGGTAACCCAATTTATTTTTGGCACTTTGTGGCAAGTGTTATCCCCGGCATAAGGGTTAATCCCCACAAATCCATTGAAGGATTAAACAATGATCTTTTCCCCGCGGAGTTGGATTCCTTGTCCGGAGTCTCTTTTGCATTTGCATGTAGTTTGCATGGCATTTTCTAAAGCATAGCATTCCATTGATATGGAGCATTACGGCAAAACTCAAACATACGCATACGAAACATATGCCAGGTTCAATTGTTTACCAGTAAGCCAGAGTAATTCACGGACAAAATATTGTCATGCAACCCCAGCAAAGCTTACTACAACACTTGATCGTACAATGTTAATTCAATACCCGTCCGTATTGACCTTGGACATCCGTCCGTGTCCTTTCAACACTCGTCCGTGTTTGAACCCCTTGTCCTCAATATCCATCCGTATCGACCTTGGACATCCATTCGTGTTCTTTCGACACTCGTCCGTGTTCTTTTGACACTCGTTCGTGCCCTCTTGCAATACTTCGTCCGTATTGATTGTAAACACTCGTCCGTGTTCCTTTAACAATCGTCTGTGTTCGGTTTAACGTTTCAATCTCCAGTAAAGTCGTCATTTGTTTTAGCTTTTCCTTTCAGTACTCGTCTGTGTTTGAACTTTTTAGCCAATACTCGTCCGTATTGACCTCTGAGATACTCGTCCATATCTTTATTAATCATCGTTCGATACTCATTCATATCGTCGACTTGGTCACTCGTCGTGCTCCTTTGATGATTGTCCGATGCTCGTCCGTATCATTGACCCGAACACTTGTGTGTGTTCCCTTCTTAATCATCATCTGATACTCATTCGTATCGTCGACTTGGTCACTCGTCGTGTTCCTTTGATGATTGTCTGATGCTCTTCCGTATCATTGACCTGAACACTTGTGTGTGTTCCTTTTCTTAATCATCGTCCGATACTCGTTCGTATCGTCGACTTGGTCACTCGTTGTGTTCCTATGATGATAGTTCGTTGCTCGTCCGCATCGTTGACCTTTGACATTCGTCCATGTCCTTTCAGCACTCGTCTGTGTTTTCTTTCCATACTCGTCCGTATGATCATTGATAATCATCCGTATCCCTATTTCGATACACATCGTATCAATCTATGCAGTTATTTGCTGATGCACCCAGAAAAGTTTATATCCCTTTTCTTCTACATTCAGCGAGCAAATTTTCTGGTTGTTTTAGTATTCAATCACAGTTCACCTTGGTTGTATGAATAGTTGTTGCTTCCATCCTTTTCAGGTTAACAGATAATTGAATAAGGACAGCTGTAACACCCCAAAATTTGCCCTTTTGCTTTTAGCACTAATTGGTTTATGCTTCCCTTCATTTGCATTATCATTCCTGCATTTTGCATTGCCCATTTGAGCATGGGACCAAGGTATTCTTTTCGCAGCTCACGGCGTCATCAGTTCCAGTATGATTTTTAATAGTGTTCAGAGCCAAGCAGATAGCTTTTCAAGTCTTTTTGAGCATTTATTTTGCTCATTAAGTAACTGGATGATCAGAAACTCTGGCAGTCAATTTTTGATCAGTTATTCAGCACCAGACAGTTGTTATCAGCAGTTTAATTCGAGTGCGGGAAAAAACATTCCGCAGCATATTTCAAGTGTATTCCAGTGGTAATATCAGATGGCAAGTTCAGAGGTCTATCATGGTTCAGAACAAGTGGAACCGGAAGAATATCCAAGTTTCCCCCCTTTTGGCGCCAAAATTTTGAATTTTTGAATAGAGTAATCGTCACTCAAAGTGAGTAACCGATTACTCTGGACGAAATTGCAAAAATGTGGCATTTTTCAGCACTGCAGAATTTTTGAGCATTTGTGATCATGTGCTTGGCTTGTGCATGTGTGGGAAGGATCTAGAACTTATCTATTTTCATCATTTTCCATCCAAAAATTCAAATTCTTTCCACTCCAATTCCACTTTTTCTTTCCTAATTCACATTTCATCCCAATTTCCACTAACTTAACCTCATTCCCAACCCAAACTTAACTCCTAACCTAGGGGTTATTTAAACCAATTCATTCCAAACCTCAAGAACATAAATCATTTTTTCCACTCTCAATTTTTAGAATTCTCTCAATTCTCTCTCACTTTTTCACTCTCAATCTCCATTTTCAACCACACTCAAAGCTCCTTTATAGAGAATAACAAGTTCTTCATTGGAACTTGTTAATTCTTGAGCTAAAAAATTCTTGAGCTAAAACCTTTCATCCTCACTACATTTCAGCTTTTCAATTTGGATTTTCGTTTGGATCTGGTGCTGAATTTTCAGAAGTGATTTTTGGAAGTGCTTTTGGAGTTTTGTTGCTTATTGCTTGGATCTTCAACTTTTGAGTGCAAGAAGCATGTGGATCTTGGATTTCTCTACTTGAATTCATCCATTTCTGTTTACAACACTTACCAAAGCAAATCTCAGCTTTGTAGGTTGGTTAATTTCAGATCCATACTCATTTTAGCTTAATTGCAACTTGTACAATGTAGATCCACGAGTTTTGATATGTTTTGATTTATTTGGTTGATCTTGATTATGGATATTGATGATTGTTGGATCTAATTGATGTTTGATTGCTGTGATTGAACTTGATTTTCGTGCATTATTGTTTACATGATCATTTGGATGCTTGGATAAGTGATTGGTTGTTGAAAAGTGCTTTTCAAAGTTGAATTTCTGCCTCTATTTCAGTGGTAATCGATTACTCTAACAGAGTAATCGATTACTTTGCCTTATTTTCACGTTTTTAGCCAATTTTCAACTGAGTAATCAATTACCCTATGTGAGTAATCGATTACCACTGAAGCAGATTGCGTTTTTCTTGCATTTTCTTGCTTGTTTGAGATCTCTTGCATGTCTAAACTTCATGGATTGATGTGTTGATGATTTGTGGATCATTCTTGAGCTGTTGCACCTCACACTATTGTATGCACACAATTTTTCGACACGCGATTCTTGGATTTTTATCGTTTATGATCACGTTTGCGATGTTGCGTTCCCGATGCGATGAACACATAGCACACACTTCTTGAGCATGTTGATTGTGACTTGTTGATGATGTTGCTGGAATTGTTGTTTGAATATGAATATGATCTTGCTTCACCTTATCATGTGTTGTTTGCTTAGGTGTTTAGAGTGGATGTTTGCATAATTGTGGAGCATGTTTTGAATGTGATTCTTATGGCTTCTTCTTGATATTCATGAGTTGATCTTTGAATTGGTATATATGTTCACCTTGCTGCCATTTGCTTTCTTGCCTTGATTTCACTTTGTTTGATCACTTAGAGTTATGTTGTGCATGAGTTATTTGTTGCTAATTGTTTGAGTGTTGTTGAGATACATACTTGATGCTCTTGATGCCACTTTCTAATGTGTGAATTGATTGACCTTTGGCATGACTTGAATTCTGACTTGGATCCACTTTCATCTTACCTTATTCATGTCATCTTTGTGTGAGGTTCAATGATGTTTAACCATGCTTCTTATGCAATTTTGCTTGCATTCTTTCTTGTTTGTTTTTACTTGCTTACTTGAGCTTTCTTGTGTGATCTTTTGAAGCATAATTAATGTTGTGATTTAAGTATGATGTGTATGACGTGCTTGCTTCCCCGTCTTATTTCTCATCTTATACCTCTCTTTCTCCTTCGTCTCCTTCACTCCTTCTCTTCCCTTGAGTCTCAAGACTTGTTTAAGTCTTGGATTCACTCCCTTAGAGCTACCTAGTCCAACTTAATTTTCGATTAAGCTTGGAGTAGGATTAGCATTAGGTTTCCCTTTGCATGCTAACTTAGGTAGAAGTTCCCCTTTCAACCTCAACTATAGGGCCACCTTTGCATGATAACATTAGGAACATTTAGTTTCCCCTTAGTGTTTTCTTTTGAATCTTCTCTTCTCATCTCATAACACTTCTAAAACACTTAATAAATACAACGAATATTGCGCTTGAGCCATAAATGTAGGAAATGAAGAACGAGGGGTCTCCCTTCCTTTTCTAGAGTGTTTAGTATACGTCCCATTTGGGGGCGACCATGCGATTCACTCATTCCCGCATGGTAGACTTTAGTGCAATGTAAGTTACGAACTAACTTCAATCCATTTCTGTCTAAAAAATACAAAAACAAACTCAAATCTTTTTCATCCTTCGGGATCGTTAAGTTCAAATCATTTTCAGAAAAGAGCACGTTACTTCCGTCTCGTCGCAAACAGGCATCGACCCTAACTGTCGAACGCGAATCTAACGTCGCTCATAAAAAACATTAAGCGACCTCGTTAGGTCGAACTACAACTGCTCTGATTTCCTCTCTTTAGTCCGATTGAGGATACATAGGCACATGACTGCGATGTCTTGGCTAGCAACCTCCCCCCTTAGTTCGTGTCCAAACTACGTTGACTCTGACTTTCCCATTGCACGAGGAAGTACGTAGGCGTAGGACGAGTGATGTCCTATCGAGTCACTTCTTTTTTTTTCTTCTTCGTTTCTTCGCTCTTTTCCGTTCCTGTTCCTTCTCGTTTCCAGTAGCAGTGGAGCTCTAGATGACGACACCTTTTGATCGAGACAGCAAGCATGGATCCCATCGAGTACGATGGACGTGTTGGGTGCTAACACCTTTCCTTCGCGTAACCAACTCCCTTACCTGTTTCTCTTGGTCGTGAGACCATGCTCTTTTCCTTCCCTCAGGTTTACGCAGTATTTCCTTTCCCTCTCTTAGGATAAATACACATTGCTGGCGACTCTATTTTTCTGCGCCACTTTCGCGTTTGTACCATGGATGCAAATCCTCAGGAGCGACAAAGCAGGTTGGGCCAATTCTAGCCATTGGTCCAGTCCAGAACAGGAGCCCCCAAGTCGTTACTCCCGAGCATGGGAGTGATGACTTAAGGACTACTCGTTGCTCCGGGGAGCCAGTATGGAGTCGTCGTTTGAAAATGGGGAGGATTGTCTCAAAGTGCTCGTGACCCCCGATGTTCGTGAGATTCGTGGTCGTGACATCATTGCCCAATGTTCAGGGAGACTAATGGTCAGACAGAATTGGAAACGTTGGGACGCCATGTTGTCACACCCCAAATTTTGACCACTAATATTCCCATCATTGTGTAAATCCTCATCACAATATGGATGTACCTTTATGCCTCATCAATCTCCTCAAGGAATTGTTGAGCATTCACCACAATCAAAATTAGGGTTTCAAGCCCACTCTGAGCTCTTAGACAAATGATCAATCAAGAAATGAAATGATCTTCAACTTGTCTAACCTCTCAAACATCCACAATGTATCAATAGGACTCCCACCTCAAGGATTAAGCACAAGGTTGCTCCCTTCTAGATAGATCAAGCTTCAAGATCGACAGTGTCACCAAGTTAGGGTTTGGTCGACCAGGGACTCCAGATGGAAATTTTCATCTGGGCATAAGCCAAAGATCCAAAACATAATCTAATATGCTCCATGGAACCTCATAAATCCAATCATTAAGTCAATCTTGCCACAGGAGATGCATTCATCAAAAATCAGGAATTAGGGTTTCTTGACCTAATTCACCCCTAAGTTGACTTTTGGGACAAATCATGAGCCAAGACCTAAAGAGAGGATTTGAGGGTCTCTAATACACCACATTGATCCATTTGCAACAATGGATTGATCCAAGAAGCTTGAGCAACAAGTTTCAATTTCATTTGAACCATAGTTAGGGTTTTGCGAGAAAAGTCAACTGTAACTTTGACTTTTAACCAAGACATGCTCCCAAGCCCTAAGACATGATTCAACATACCCTATAACACCCATGGAACATGTCCATCAAGTTTGATTTAGGTCAAGGACATGATTTCCTGAAGAATTGCACAATTTGGAATTCATCTGACAAAAAGTCAACTGTGCACAAAAATCAACTTTGACTTTTTGAGATTTTTCACAAAAATGGATTTTTAACCCTAAAATGATGTTAATGTATGATTTGAATCATCATTCATCAAGAAAAATCAAAGAAAATGGGATAACTTGTAAAAGGGGTAACCATAAAAACTTAGAAAATTTTCTAAGTTATGAAAAAAAGTGACAAAGGTACCAACTTTGGAGGATCATAACTCCTAAACCACAAAGCCATTTTTTTCCATCCAAAGCTTGATTTGTAGATCTCATTTCCCTCTACAAAAGCTTCATACTGACCTATGTCCAAATTCCTCATGGATTTTGAGTTATGGAGTGATCAAAATCAAGAAAAGTCACTTTGTTCCAACACTTTGTGAAAATTTCACTAAGTCAGATTTTGCCTTACTTTTTTCCAAATGTAGGGACATTTTTCACTTGGATCCAAAAAGTATCAAAACCAAATATGATCAAACAGTTTTTGTATCATATAAGAGCTTTCCAAAATGGCCAAGAACATCACCAAATTTAACTTGAGCCATGAGATATGACATTGGCAAGTTGCCTTGCTGAAATCTGCCAAGGCAAGGCAGATTTTTGCACTTTTGGTCGATTTACCAAAATCAGCCAATTCCAAGCCTTGTCATCACCTTGGACACATCTGAGGATTGAATCTAAAGGGGACAATCACTGATCCAAGCCTCCAAAGTCCTTGGAACAAGAAATAGCATGTTAAACCTAGAATTGCCCAAAATAGGGACAAGACTCCAATTTTGGATTGAAGCATTCAATGGAAGCACCAAGGTGGCATAGACTGAGCCATTAGAAACTGAATTCAGTCAAGACTTATCCAAGACCAAGGGGACCAGCAGCCTGTGCCCTAACCTCTAGTCAATGGCTAGAGGAGACTTGGATTTTCATTTGCCAACATTGGTCAAACCTACTCAGCAGTTGCCATTCACTATTCCTTGCAAAACAAACTTGCTCTACTATAAATAGAGCTCAATTGTGATCAGTTTAAGTCCACCAAAGGCCTACAACACTTGCCTTTCTCAAAATCCACTTTCACTCTCAAAAATGCCTTTCTTAGCAAGTCACTATCGGGTTTTTCATTAGAGAGCAATTCCACTCAAACCAATCACACACACACACACACCTCATATACATCATATGTGAGCTGATCAAACACTTAAACAACATCTGGAACACTGATTTCTCAGAATCACCAGTCAATTGCTCAAGGTTTTAACCAAGTTGCAGTTGAGATGCCATGAAGTGATCCAGCCAATTTCCATCAAGTCCAAGCATTCAAACACACTCCATAGGGTGTAGGGAAGCTGTTCAGATCATCACAATTCATCTGTAACACCTCCTACTCAGAAATCAATTTGATCTTGCTGTCACGACCTAGAGGTAAGCCTAAACTTGGTCATCTCTCAATCTGTGCATATTTCCTCGCACAATACTCTTTCCAAATGTTCATAATCATGCATGGAATGTTTCCCCTCAAGTAATTGCTTTGTTTGAATCATGTATCAAAAATCCCAGCCTTCATGCAGAATTTAGGGTTCTTGAGGATTTTTCGTGATTTCTTGTTTTATGCTTAATTTAAATGAAATTAATTGCCATAGACATGATCGTGAGGTTGAAACGAGTTGATTGGTATGTGGATTGCATGATATGATCAAGTATTCAGTGAGATTGGATAGAAAATGCAAATCTGGGCAAAACTGAAAAACGCGCGTGTTCTTCAGCTGTTCTTGGCGCCATTTCTCTCAAATTCAAATATTTGAATTTTGTGATTTTATTTAATTGATTCAAAAATTAATTTCTCTCTGAGTTTTAATGATTTTGAGTTGATTCTTTTTTTAATAATTCACAAAAATGTTAAAATATTTTATTTTCCCAAAAAATCCCAAAAATATTATTTATTTCATATAATTGATATTTTTGCAAAGAATTAATATTTAAATTGTTTTTTGACATTTTGAATATTGTTTCCACCTTGATTTTGCAACTTTTAATGCTTTCTAATCATTTTGTAGGGCAAAACTTGATTTATGAAGCATTAATCCAAGATCACAATTTATTTTCCACATGTTAAACAATTTTGATCATTTTAATTAAATTTTTATTCAATTAAAACACATTTTGAAAACAAATTAGGGTTTTTGATTAATTCAACCCTCATAAATCATTTTCAAAACACTTTTGGGCCTCTATTAGAGTGTAAGACCCAACCCTTTGTAAATACAACCTTTTTGGGCCTCACTTATAGTATAAGTCTCGTTGTATTTCAAAAAGTTTAGCGCGATCATCGTCCGTTGAAAAACAAACTCTAGGCCTCTCCTCGAGTTATAAGACCCATTCAAAACTTTTGGGCCTCTAATAGAGTGTAAGACCCAATCCCCTTTTAACCAAAAACAAATTTGGGCCTCAGATATTGTATAAGCCTCTTTGCGTTAAAAGAAAATCTCGGCGCGATCGCCATTTTAAACGAAAAATCATCTGGGCCTACCCTCGTGTTATGAGCCCCACTCTTTTTCTTTAAACCTTTTGGGCCTCTTGAGAGAGTGTAAGACCCAAATCCCTTGTACAGAAAACCTTTCTTGGGCCTCAGTCACTCGTATAAGTCCCTCTGTACAAATTCAACAGTGCGCTCACTGATAAAACCCTGGGCCTCTCCTTGAGCTGTAAGCCCCAAATCTTTCTTTTTCAAAGCACTTTCTCCTTTGATTTTGAAATATACCGTTGTTTTCAATCTTTCTTTGTTGAACAACTAACCAAATAGCATGGAAGCTCTACAACCGAGTAAGTGTTTATACGCTTTCATTTACCACTTTCATATACATATAACTATATTGTGGGGCTGTTTCGCTGTAAGTTTTCTTTCATAAACTCATATCAACTGTGTAATAATAGTATAGATATTTAGAGTTTCCCCGCCAACTATGTCTAGCATTAATCCCGTTGATCACTCTTAAATAGTCAAAACTAGATCCCCATAGGATTACCAGACACAGTCTTCCCTCCTCTTGGGGTTAAACAATATGGAGACATGAAAGGCAGCATTCTCGGTGAACCCTTTCATAGACTGTCACTTGTAGAAGTTGTCAAAGAAACTCTATTCCCCGGAGATGATCTCTTCTCCGTGAATTGCATCTCTTGAGTTTCTTCCAAATTCTCGAACTTTTCTGGCTTGATCTATTCTTTATGAATAGCCTGTCTTGAACTTCTCGGGGTTTGGGGACCCACAGGCTTCTTAAAAGCACTTGTCAAGAAACTCTACTCCCCAGAGATGATCTCTTCTCCGTGAATTGCATCTCTTGAGTTTCTTCCAAATTCTCGAACTTTCCTGGCTTGATCTATTCTTTGTGAATAGCCTGTCTTGAATTTCTCGGGGTTTGGGGACCCACAGGCTTCCTAAAAGCATCCCCGCCTCCTCTTCGGCGTTGTACAAGGACCCGTCGGCTTCTTAGAAGTATTTGCAACCTCCTCTTAGGCTTTATATAATGATTCTTTCCTTCGGGAATGATAGGCTCCTCTTGGGCTTCATACAAGGACCACTCAGCTTCTTAAAAGTTTCCAGCCTCCTCTTGGGCTTCATACAAATTGTCTCGACAACCTCCTAATGGTATAGGAACAGAAATCAGTCATCTTAATAGAACAGTCTTTCCAAGAGTCTACTACTGTTTCTCAAAGCATAGTACAAAAGATGAAACTCTAGACTTGGACAGTCTAATTTCCTTGAGTCTCAAAGACATTCTCAAGCACCCTTCAAGAATAGGAAGGAAACCCGTAGACTCGGACAGTCTCAATACCCTTTGGATTTCCCATTTCCTTAAAGAACATGAAATAACACCGATCCTTAGAACAAATCCCTGAGTGCAAACATTACTCATATAAGAACTGGTTTTCTGTTTAAATCAGCATATTGGACCTGTCACTCAACTGAGACAGTCACAATAGCCTCCTCTTTGGCTTTGTACAATGATTCTCCCCAGCGGAGCTAACAAATAGCCTCCATCTCGGGCTTCGTACGAGATACAAAAAACTCTCTTGTTGAGTCAAATAGCCTCCATCTCGGGCTTTATACAAGATACCAAAAGACTCCCTCGTTGAATCAAAACCTTTTAGCCTCTCTCTCGGGCTTTGTACGAGACACATATTAGCCTCCTCTTAGGCTTTGTATAAGAAAACCACTGGTTGATCCAATCAACCTTTTAGCATCAAAGTTGTGCCTCGTTCACAGTACACAAACATCAACAACTTCTTCCCCTTCATCTAATCGCTGTAAGCGGCAAGCCTCTGGATTATTTACATCCATGCCACTGTCCCTCCTTTAGCATGAGAAATTCCCAAGGAAAGATGGCATTGCTCTAAACTGAGTTAAAGTCTTCTCCTTCTGGTTGGAAATCCCCTATAAAGGAAATTATGGCATTGCCGGATTCACAAATCCCGATTAAAGTAATTCTCCTTTATAAACAGCTGTTACATACAAACCCCTCTTTAGAGATGACAAGTTCTCTCTAAAGTCAAACTCCTTTAGCTTCATATCTTGGGCTTTGAACAAGATACAAATAGACTCTTTAGCTTCATATCTTGGGCTTTAAACAAGGTACAAACTACCTTTAGCTTCACGTCTTGGGCTTTGAACAAGACACCAAAACACCATTTCCTCCCGTAGAATAGGAGGAACTACGATCGCTCTGATTTCCCTGTTTCGGTAAACGGGAATACGTAGGCATAAGATTGAAAGAAAAATCTTAGCGAGGACCCTAAACAAAAACCCAAAATCCCATACTTTCATACATCCGTCCTAACATTTCAACTGATAGCCTAAAACACCTTTTTTAACAAAATAACCTAGGAGAGACCCCGAATCTTTGTAGCATCTGTAAACCAATAGTTTTGACTGTTTAAACTCAGTATGCAAGCAGGGTTAGTTGGAGACATCTCTTTCACTTCCTTCATCAGCTTCAATAGGATAAAAAATGAATCGAGCTGTAGTACCAGAGCGATTGTGCTTCGCAACCACATCCAAAAATCACTCGCTACACACGTGTGCCTAGAGCTCCGTGTAGCAGTTGATAGACAATGATGGCTAGTGGATAGTCATAATGGTCTACGGGCGCGTGTTTGCACGTGCCCCTTTCTATAAAAAGGGGGAAAATCGTTCCATTTGGAACTTTCTCTTTCAGATTTCTCTTTGCCTCCTTCAAGTTCTTGCCCGTCACCGTCTTCTACCTTTCCGACCACCGCTTCAAGCTTTGAGCAGCTTCTTTCTTCTACTTAAATCAAGTAAGTTTTCCAATCCTTTGCTTGCTTTGCTTCTGTTTGTTGTTAGTGGTAGATTGCATGTCGTTAGGGCTAGTTTTAGAGGACAAAATAGGTGGATTTCTGGTGACTGTTGGTGGTGGACGGTGGTCGTGCCATTTTTCCACTTCTGACATATCGCCGGACGTGTCTGTATGCTCCAGTTAGGAGGGCGGTTGACGGCGTCGTCGCGATGGCGACGCTTGCGTAACCGTCGTGATTTTTCGTCTTCTAAGCGAATGATGAGTTTTCCGGCGGAACACCCCCAGATTCTGGCGGAGCTTCGAACGGAAACTGGGATTGAGTGCGGGGAAGCTCCTCGCCGGGGGATGATATGTTTCGAGCGTCTCCTGGCGGGGAGGTTCCAACCTTTCCTTTGATGTTAGGGCTTAGGCCGGGGACGTTGTCCTTAGCCCTTTGCGCGCCCTTTCACTTGACTTAGCAGTGGAAGGGTGGATTTAATTTGCTGTCGAATTCACATTCTTCTCTGTTTTTCAGGTGATTGTAATAGCAACGGGGCCAGATAGAGAAGTTATTATAGATACATCCGAGGAAGAGACAGGCTCCGAAGATAGGAGCAGCTCGACGGCCTCTAGTTCGGCGACTTCGAGTTCTTCTAGCAATGTCGGGGAGGAGGAAGAGTTGGATGTCATGGAGGAGGACGTCGACGGGTTCTCCACGGAGGAGTAGGAGGTGGCCGAACCTTTCGAGCATGTGTCCACATTCGCAAAGTCCTTGGTGAACGTTTTCACTGAGGTAGGACAGGAAGGGGAGTGGAAGGTGCACTTCCCTTCCGAAGATGATCGTGTCTGTACGCACTTTAGGGACCATTTTACCATGTACAACTATGCTTTTAAGGAGCTGGGCTTGAGGTTGCCATTTACTGATTTTCAGCAGTCAGTGTTCGAGCATTTGAAGTTAGCCCCTACACAACTGCACCCTAATTCGTTGGCCTTCATCCGGGCCTTCGAGTTGGTATGCGAGCATCTTTCCTTGGGGGCTACTCTCCCTCTGTTCTTCACTGTTTTCCATCTCCAAAGGCAGCTGATGGGGAGAAAGTACGGCTGGATTTCTTTGAAGCAGCCCCGCAAGTTGTTCAAGCCGTTTTCGGAGTCAATCTGGACATTCAAGGAATGGTACTTCGTCGTTGAGTCTGTGTCCGAGGTTGCCCAAGACAGTACATATGTTTGGGCGATCGAGGTTGACGAGGATGGGAACGAGCTGCACGATGAGGAGGGGAGGTATATTGGGCGGAGGCTCTACAAGTTCCCCCTCCACTGGGCACCCGACCATTATGCTAAGAAGCCCAGTGACTATGTCTTTCAGCCGAGCAACCTACGCGGGCAGGACGCTTTGGCGTACGAGGTGCTGGTGAAGTGGGTCAACTTCTTCCGGCTTGCTGAGTGCTGGACGAGCAAGGGCAACCCGATCTTCAAGGAAGATGGTAGTCAGAGGGTCGAGCGTCGATTCATCAACGTTAAGGCACTGCTGGAGTGAAAGACTCCCGCGGATGTTGAAAAGCTGCTCGGTAGTCTTAGTTATTTAGATTTTGTTCGTCTCATTTCTTTTCCTCGTATCTGACGTGTTTGCATTTTGTTTGTGCAGGTGAGATACCTCAGGCGCATGACAGGGTTGTAAGGAACGCCCTCGCGAGGAATAAGGCCGGGGCGGCTCCTCCGAAATCCCGATTTGCTAGTTCTCGTACGCCTCCTCCTGTTCAAACTGCTGCAGTGACCTCTTCTTCTCCTACTTCTGCTCCTCGGGGGTCTCCTCTGTCCTTGACCGGGCGAGCGAAGTAGCCAAGGGTAGCTGACGCCGTGGACCTTACTCGGGTTCTGGAGAAAGGGAAGTTCAAGCTTCCTCCCTGTATCCTTGATAGGAGGTTTTTTGAAGGCAACTCTTTGGGCATAATCTCTTCGCTTGGAAGGTATGGATCGCCCGAGCAAGAGGGCGCTGGTGGCCCAAGACGCTTCTGCCTTGGTCAGGATGCTAGAGATGGCGGCTGTTTACGCTGAAGGGGACTCTGCAACTGAGTCCGAACTCAATGCTGCCCGTGCTTCTGTGGCATCCCTTAAGGAAGAGGTCAAGAGTGCCGGCGAGGCTCAGAAGAAGGCTGAAGAGGAGGCGGCCAGGCTGAAGGAGGAGAACTCCACGCTGGCGGCGGAGAAGAAAGCTGTCGAGGAGCTGATTAGGGAGCTGAGGGCGGTCAATGCCCCGGGTGTCGACGAGCCAGACTATGTGAAAAACTTGAAGACTAGATTCGAGCTAGTTGCTCGCATGCTGCTGGCCGAAGACGACGGTATTGTCGTCGCGGAGGAGTCCTTCAAAAATGTCGTGGCTCAATTGCGGATGGTGAACCCTGAGCTCGATTTTTCTGTCGAGGGTACTCACTACCTGGCGCATGTAGAAGATGGTCGTATTGTCGTGCCCAATGGTCTCCTTGAAAGTACCCCCGAGGATCAGCCCGCAGAGGACCAGGGACCCCAGCCAGAGCCTGCCGAGCATGCGGATGAATGAGGAGTTTGTATTTTTGATGTTATTGTAATCTGTCCGGCCTGCGTGCTGTGGAATTATTGTAATTTATTTTCTTTTCGGGGGGCATGGCCCCTGTTTGATGTAACTAAGTACAATTGTGGCCCTTGTGGTCACCCATTATGTTAACTTATTATATTTTTGGCTTCATCATCTGCATGATTTTACTTGCGTTTATTTTTGTTAAGTGTTGTATACATGCTCGCTATGAATGTATGTCCGCCCGTGATAGGGGGTATTTGACTTGTGCAAATATTTTGGGGGGATTGCTCGTAATAGATGTGTTCGGCAGTGTGGGGAACTGGTCGAACTGCCGGGGAATACCCTGGCCGGGGAGCGGAGCTCAGGTCGCTCTTGAGGCCTGAGTTCGCGGCGTGAACGTCCCATCGCGAGTTGGGGTTCTGCCAATCATGGTACTTTGACGACGGCGATGCTCGATCGAGGACCGCTGTCGAGAAGTTGCCCGGCTCGTTACTGAGCGGGGTTATGCTTTAATCGTATGCAACGCTTGTACCTAGACGCGCATTGTGGTCGGTAGCCGAAGTTCGTCGTTGCGAAGGGTCCAACCGAGAATTTAGCTATAATATTGTTTTAGCTTTTCAGCGTTCCATGGTCGAGCAAGTTCTTCCCCAGAGAGATGTTCAAGGTAGTAGGCCCCATTTTCCGTTTTTTCTCGGACACGATAGGGTCCTTCCCAGTTGGCTGCTAGTTTGCCTTCGCGAGAGTCTTTGTGGTTTCTTCTTAGAACAAGGCTTCCCACGTCGAACTCTTGCCGTATCACCTTGGCGTTGTGCCTGATGGTAATTTTTTGTTTTAGTAAGGCTTCACGAAGGGCTTCCCCGGTTCGGATTTCCTCTACGAGGTCTAGCTCTTCTCTCAACGATTCGTCGTTCATCTCCTCGTCTAGGGGCGACTCTGTCCGCCTAGAGGGCACGTGAACTTCGACTGGAATTACAACCTCGGTCCCGTATGTTAAACGGAAAGGTGTTTCCCCGGTCGTTGAATGCCGAGTTGTGCGGTATGCCCACAGTACGCTGTGCAGTTCCTCGACCCATGCCTTCTTTGTTTTGTCCATCCTTCGCTTGAGGCCTCGAAAGATGACTCGGTTGGCTGCTTCATCCTGCCCGTTTATTTGAGGGTGCTCCACGGATGCGAAGTGCTACTTCGTGCCCAGTTGAGCGACGAAGTCCTGGAACTTCCTGTCAGTGAATTGCATCCCGTTGTCCATTACTATCGCTTGGGGAATACCGAAACGTGCGAGGATGTTTCGTTTGTAGAAACGCAGGATGTTGAGGGCAGTTATTTTGGCTAGAGCTTCTGCCTCTATCCATTTTGTGAAACAGTCCACGCCCACTATGAGATATTTGTTCTGACTTGATCCTACCACGAAGGGTCCTAGGATGTCTGGGCCCCACCAGGCGAATGGCCACGGGGAGGACATAGCCTTGAGCTCGTTAGGCGGAGCCAGGTGCATGTCCCCGTGCCGTTGGCATTTGTCGCATTTCTTCACGTGTTCTTTCGAGTCGTTTTGCATGGTCGGCCAGTAGTATCCTGTACGGATAGCCTTTCGAGCAAGGGACCTTCCGCCTAGATGTTGGGCGTTGATTCCTTCGTGGATTTCGCGCAGGATGTGTGCGACCATTTCCTCCTCGACACATTTGAGCAGCGGAATGGAGAATCCCCGTCTGTAGAGTTTATCTTCGACCAAGACATAAGAGCAGGCTCTTCGCCTCACTATGCTGGCCTCCTTTGGGTCGTACGGGAGTTCGTCTTTGGCGAGATAGTTGTAGACTAGGGTCATCCAATAGTTGTTGTTGCCAATCACCTGTACGTCGAGTGTCGCGGAGGCCTTCTCGATGATGGGTCGAGGAAGTACTTCTTGTATGACGGATTTGTTTTCGCCTTTCTTCTTCGTGCTGGCTAGTTTGGATAGCACGTCTGCTCGTACGTTATATTCGCAGGGAATGTGTTTCACTTCCACTATTGTGAACTTCGCTATTTCCTTCTTTACCAGGGCCAAGTATTCGGTCAGGTTGTCATTTTTGGCTTGGTATTCTCCCCGGACCTGGAGGGCTACGAGTTGTGAATCTGTGCAAATGACGACTTCCTCTGTGCCTAGGTCCTCGGCAAGGCGTAGCCCAGCGAGGAAGGCTTCGTATTCATCCTGGTTATTGGAGGTTGGGAAAGACAGTGTGAGTGATACCTCGACGATAATTCCTTCGTCGCTCTCCAGTATGATGCCCGCGCCACTTCCTGCAGAGCTTGAGGCACCCTCGATGAAGATGGTCCATTTGCGTGCTTCGCTCGCGGGGGAGTCTGCGAACGTCATCTTCGCGACGAAGTCGGCCAGAGCTTGGGCCTTGAGGGCTTTTCTGCCTTCGTATTGGATGTCGAATTCGGACAGTTCCAGTGACCATTTGAGCTTTCGGTCGGCCATATCTGGTCGTCCGAGCAGCTATTTTATGGGCTGATCTGTTCGAACCACGATCGTGTGAGCCAAGAATTAGTGTCTTAACCTCCTGGCTGTGTTGATGAGGGTCAGCGCCAACTTTTCTATCTGTTGGTATCTTAACTCTGGTCCTTGCAGCGCTTTGCTCGTGAAATAAATGGGCTTCTGCCCGTCAGGCGTCTCGCGGATGAGAGCGGTATCTGGTGGCTCTGAGAGTGCTCGTTTCAGATGGAGAAGGGCCTTGTTGCACTCCTCGGTCCATTCGAATGCTGCCTCTTTGCGGAGGAGTTTTAAGAACGGTAGGGCGTGCTGGGCAGACTTGGCCACGAAACGAGATAGTGACGCGAGCATCCCGTTGAGGGACTGGATGGATTTTTTGGACTTGGGCGTAGGAAACTCGGAGAATGCTCGGCATTTGTCGGGGTTGGCTTCGATTCCTCGTTCTGTCAAGTAGAAGCCGAGGAATTTTCCTGCCCCAACACCGAACGTGTACTTCTCCGGATTAAAACGCATTTTGTATTTCCTGGCATGTTCGAAGACCTTTCTCAAGTGGGCGGTATGATCGGTTTCCTCGTGGGATTTTACGATCATGTCATCCATGTAGACTTCGAGCATGTCGCTTATTTCTCCCCGAAACACTTTTTTCATTATTCGTTGGTACGTTGCTCTGGCGTTCTTCAGGCCGAAGGGCATTATGTTGTAGTAATAGTTGCCCGATTCGGTCATGAAGGCAGTATATTTTTTGTCGGGCGTTGCCATTGGGATTTGATTGTAGCCCGAGTAGGCGTCCATGAACGATAAAAGTTTAAAACCAGCAGAATTATCAACAAGTTTATCAATATTGGGGAGGGGGTAGGCATCCTTCGGGCATGCCTTATTGAGATCGGTATAATCAATACACATGCGCCATTTTCCATTAGATTTTTTAACTAATACAACGTTGGATAGCCAAGTTGTGTACTTGGCTTCCGAAATAAATTTGGCCTCGAGGAGGTCCTTTACATCTTTTTCAGCAGCCTCAATTTTCTCTGGAGACTGCTTCCTCCTACGTTGTGCTACGGCCTTGACGGCCGGGTCGATGGTCAGCTGGTGACAAGCGATGGATGGATCCAAGTCGGGCATTTTCGCGGTGCTCCATGCGAAGAGGTCGGCATTCTCTCAGAGGCATGCTTTGAGCTGCTTCCTCACGATGTCAGGCAGGTCTGCTCCGATCTTCACTCCCCGTTGGAGGTCTTCGCCGAACAGAACTATCTCGAAGTTGCCATCCGAGATTGGGCGCATCGGATGGGAGCTGCTGCTGGACGATGTGGATGGGCTGGCTGAAGCTGCTCGTTCCTCCTGTTGGTCCTCGGGGAAGCGAATGTCGAGGTCGATAGAGTCGACCTGGGGCAGGGGCTTGGCCTCCTCAGAGCTGCTTGGCAGTGCTGGCCTGCTCGACACTTTTGGCTTGGGCGCAATGGTGTTGAGTCCCTTTGTAGCTACTTCGAAACACCGTCGGGCAGCTTCTATATCGCCGTGGAGGGTGGCGACTATCCCTTTCGAAGTGTAATACTTCATCTTCAGGTGGACGGTTGAGGGCACTGCTACCAACTCGGCTAGAGTTGGCCTTCCGAAAATGCATTGGTAAAGCGACAGGCAGTCGATTACCAGAAATTGCACCTTGATGGATCTGGTTGTTTTAACTGATCCGAAGGTCACGATCAGCTCGACGTATCCCCACGGCTTGGTTACAAACCCGTTGAATCCCTATAAATCGGACCCTACGTAGGGGGTAAGGTGCGATTCGTCCAGCTGAAGTGTTGAAAACAGCTGGGAGTACTTGATGTCGACCGAGCTGCCCTGGTCGACGAGTATCCTGCGAACGTCGAAGTTTGCCATCCGGGCTCTGACGAGCAATGGTATGCTTGAGTTCGGGGAGCCGCCGAGGAGTTCCTCCCGGTAGAAGGAGATGAGGACGGAGCCCTTCTATGCCCGATCAAGCGTGGTCACTTTGCGGGAGCTTGTGTTAATCAGGTGTTCGAACTTCCATTTCACGCAGCCCACAGTGACTTTGTTGAAACCCCCGCCAGAGATGACCATGACAGAGGGAAATGTCTCCCACGGGCTATGGGTCGCGAAATATGCAGGGGCGTTGAGCCCGTCCGGGACGTTGAAGTCCTCGAGTCGTGATATGGACATAGCGATCTATATATTGGCGTCTTCCGAGGAGGGTACCTCCTCCTCGACCTTCTTGGACTCCTGGGCGTCCTGCCAAGGAGTGTCCTTCTTCTTCGCGAACTGCTTCAGGTGGCCGTCCCTGATCAGTATTTCAATGGCATCCTTCAGATGGATGCAGTCCTCCGTAGTATGGCCGTGACTTTTGTGGAAACGGCAGTATTTTGATTTGTCCACGTTTGGTCTGTTCGGAAGTTGTTTGGGGAAGCGGACCCCAGCTTGTTTGAACTCCGAATTGGCACATTCGGACAAGATCTTTTCCCTGGAAATGGTCAGGGGAGTGTAGTCATGGAACCTCCCGGAGGGGCCCTTGCTGTTACGGGAATCACGAGGACGGTCCTCGCGCCTCCGTTCACCTCGACGAGATGTCGAAGCTTCTTCTCCTCTGGACGCTCGAGCATTCTCCTAAGGCCTGATGCTCGGACGTTGCTAGCCGCAACCTTCTCTTCATACTGAATGTGTGATTGGGCTTTGAGGAGGAGGGCGTTTAAGTTCCTCGGTGGCGCGAGGCCAATGGCTTTAGAAAACTCGGAGCCTGGGCAGAGCCCCTGCTCGAGCATAAACTTCTTCATTTCGTCCATCGTCGGGACCTGCATTGCTTCTTTGTTGAACCTCTCAATATATGCGCAGAGAGGTTCGTCTTTACCCTGGATTATGCCTCCTAGAGAGGCCTCAGTTTGGGGTGGCGGCGAGATGCTGTAAAGTGCCGCGAGAACATCCTGCCCAGCTGTCTCCATGAGGTAATGGACTCCTCGGGCAGTTGCTTATACCATGTCATTGCTCCCTTCCGAAGGGTGGTCGGGAACAGTCTGCATTTGATGGGGCCCGTACGCCGCGGTAGTCTCAGCGCATCGATGTTCTTGATGTGCTCGTCGGGGTCGGTGGTCCCGTCGTACGTGCCAAGTGACGGGGGTTTCTCCAAGCCTTTTGGGAGACGGGTAGCCAAGATCTCCTGGGACAACGGGCCGCGAGGCTCGTCGTCGTCACTAGAACTGGTGTATGATGGGGACCGAACGGGATGCTCGCAACGCTAATTCCTTCGCGGAGAAGGTGAGCGGTTCCTTCGAGGAGAATGTGAGCGGTTCCTTCGTGTGGAAGGTGAGCGGTCCCGTCCTTTAGATTTGATCGGGGGAGATTGCTCGTTCCTCCGAGTCCTCTTGTGGTCATGAGCGTGCTGGTCACGCGGGGAGATCTAGTCGCACTTTCGGGCTACGCGAGGATCAGGTTCTTGGCGCAGCCTTCGGTCGATTTCTCTCCGGGGCTGCGGGCTTCTTGATCGTCACTGGTTCCTCCGCGTAGGAGGGGATCTCGGACGGTGGGACTCTTCTAGTGCCCTGATCCTCTCGTTCTGCTGCAGGATCAGGGTGTTGGTTTTGTTGATCGCCTCCAGGAGGGCAGCCACGGCCGGGTTGCCATTGGGCGAAACAGGAACGGGCTAGACGTCAAGTGATGATTGATCGTTGTTACGATCAGCAGGGGTAGGAGAAGGAGAAGCAGTGGCTCCATCCCTGAGGAAACGGGCATCTCGGAGGAAAGATGACTGGCCGTCAACGTCATATTTATTGACGGGGAGGATGGTGGCTTGGAGAGCATCATTGGTGCGATCTTGGGAGGCCATGATCGTGATGATGTTTGAGAATTGTTTTAATCTTCGATTTCTGAGGAAAGAAAGATGGGGAGAACAAAGTTTCCCACTGACGGCGCCACTGATCGTGAAGGCTGGATCAGATCCTGTAGAATCAGGCCGCCAAATGCGTCAGGGATGCTGGTCGTATGGAGAGGAGGGGGTGTACCTGCAAGGTACTCCGACGCTCAAGTAAGAAAGGGTCAGAGAAAAGGAGCAAGTACAAAGTATGAATTCTTAGGGTGAATATTGAATACCTGACCCTCTCAAGCGAGAGGGTTTATATAAAGCCCCCAGCGCGTGGCCAACAGTCCTATTTTCTGGGCGAAATAACTGTTTTCCTCAAAGAATAGGTAACTACCCAAACTAGCCGTTATGTCGGGCATAAACGTGGTTTCGAGCACCTGCCCTTAGCTGTTCGGGGAGCAATAAGGTCGTGCGTAACGGGCAGTAATTCCGGGGAGGAACGTTGCATTCCTTGCCCGGTTGGAGGGACAGAAAGGTAACTTTTGCCCCTCTGTGAATTTGACTTAAGCAATTTGGGCCGCTCTGGAGTAGAAGCGGATTGAGCCAATTATAGCCATTAGTCCAGTCCAGAACACTTATAATGCTATTTGTCTTGATATATTAATTGTTTTGTATTTTATCTCTCAAAATAGAAAGAAAAAAATATTGCTTATACCTGAGGACAAAGGTAACAGGAATGCCCACTGTCGCACAAGAATTATTACTTGTGAGGTGGCTAAGTCCCCTATGTTTGTACCTACGACGCAATCTACTTAGACTTACTTGCTGACATTGATCCCTATTCCACCCATAGTTATTTCCATCACTCCATTATTCGCTCATGGTTTCACTTCTTCTCAGGTATTCCCATTCGGGTATCCACCATTTTTTATCCCTTAGATATGTACTCCACCAGTCCCAACCCCCATTTATTCATGTCCCTAGTATATACCTTCCTCATCCCAGGGTTCCCGCATCCCCAACATGCACCTTCATCCTCCTAGTAGCCAAAGACATTATGTGCAACCAATGTCATAGGAACAAGAGAGTGTAGCTAAGGTTCAGGAGGTAAATGAGTATTAAAAGAATGTTGACGGTAGATGGGTCATCAAGCTCGAGGAAAATTCATAAATTTATATTTAAAAGATATCAGAAAAAGAAGAACAAAAATAAAGCATCTAAAAAAGAGGTTGCATGCACGCCGGATAATACTTATGATCACTAATTTATATTTTTGTTATATAATATTTATTATATATTAAATTATAATTATAATTGCATTAATTAGAAAAACAAGAATAGAAACACCCTTGTTGATTAATTAGCTTTATATGAAGATTCATCTTAGAAAACACATGCGAGTATGTTGATGGACACTAAAAAATAATTTACATAAATTGTTATTTATATTTAATTCTTTTATATAATCAAAATAATTTGATTTTTGATGTGTTCTATTTTAATTTATGTGTACTAGAAATATAATAAGTAAGTCATATTTTACATATCCTGGGACTCTGAGGTAGCTAATTCATCGGCGGGGTAGCTCCCTTAGATTGAGGTGCAAGTGACACTTACCACGTTCACCGTATTTCTTTTGACAAATCATAAAACAATAGTTATTTATACATCATCATCTTACACTAATATTTACATTGAATACATTGTTCACCGTATTTATACGGTAAACAATATATTTTTTTAATGAAACAAAATATTTATGAACAATGTTATGAACAGTGCTTCATGAATCGGTGTAAGAAGTTTTAAAACAAAGTTGTGAAATAAAGTTGGTTAATGAAGTATAAGAAATTGGTTAATGAAGTGATGAAATTGGTTATGCAGGTTCCAGATATGAAAAATATTTTTAGTAGTAAAAAAGTTGGTTAATAACATGTAAAATGTTGGTAAATGAAATTATGAAATTTGTTAATCACACAATTTCATATCAGTGTCATTTAAGTCAAAAATAAAAAATAAAAAAATATTTTTTATTAAAAAAATATAATATTATAATATTTCACTGTTCACTGTAATGATGAACAGTGAAATATAGTGTAGGTGTAAGAAATGGGGTAAAAATAATTTTTTTAGCATAAAATTGTTATACGATAAAACTAATTACTTCCGTTCGAGTGCATAAATAAAATAAATAATAATTTTGCATTGAGTATGTCACTTATGTTAAGAATGTAATTCTTTGTGTCGAAATATCTATGTGTCGAAGTGTCAAAGCAGGTTGCTTCATACAAGATTTCGACTTAGACCTATTTTAGTAATGTTAAATATTTTGGGTTTTTTATAGTTTTGGGTTTTGGCTTAGGAAGCAAGCTAACATAAATATATAAGTAGAGAGTAATTCTTATTTTTGTAAACAACTCATAACATTGTATTCATAGAATTTTGCAAGTGCAAATTGAATAAAGGAGTTTTCTACAGGTTGTGGGCAGAGAGAAAGAAACTCTGCAGAAAATATTCTTCTTTCCCAACATTATCTTCTTTCTTTCTTTCTCAATTTTTCTTTTCATTGTCATTACGTGATTGATAACAATCTTGTTCATCAAGATTGAGTGAAATTCTCCATACGTTGTGGTTGAATTCCAACATCTGGTATCTAGAGCTCCAGTTGCGATTCAAGGAAGCAAAACCGTGATGGTGATGAATCATCTAAATGGACACTTTCCGACGAACCTTCTGATTCTAAAAAAATATAATTATGAGAATTGGTGCAAGCAGATTAAGGTGGTTTTCTGTTATCAAGATCTTTGGGATCTTGTGAAGGAAAAAGTAACACCACTTGTAGAAAACACGACGGATCAAGAAAAGGTTGCACACAAAGAATTGAAGAAGAAAGATTATAAAGCTCTCTTTATAATTCATCAATGTGTTGATCCAGATAATTTTGAAAAGGTTAGTGATGTAGAATCAACAAAAGAAGCTTGGAAGATTCTTGAAAAAACAATTGGAGGTGCATAAAAGGTGAAAGAACTGAGATTACAAACTCACAACAGAACTTATGAATTGCTTCAGATGGAAGAAAGTGAAAGTATAACAGATTTCTTCACTAGAGTTACAAAACTGGTGAATCAAATCAAGGTATGTGGAGAAGTTTTGACATCAAAATCAGTCGTTGCAAAGATCTTGAGGTCATTGGCTCCAAAGTTCGACCATGTGGTAATAGCCATAGAAGAGTCGAAAGACTTGTCAGCATTGACGAAGGAAAAACTTCAAGGGACGCTTGAGTCTCATGGACAAAGGATGGCTGAAAGAGTTGCAGGAAAGTCGAAGAGTGATATGACTTTTCAGGCACAGTTAGAAAAAGAAAAGAAAGGAAACAAAAGCTGGAATGGCAACAAAAGTAGAGGAGGATACAACAATTCGACTGGTTGAAATCAACAGGAAGGAAAATGGTCGAATTAGAGAAAACACTGGAACCAAGGCAACCAAAGAGGTGGTGGTCAAAAGCCTGACAAAAGTCACATTCAGTGTTTCAATTGTCAGAAGCATGGTCACTATTTTAGTGATTGTCCAGAAAAGAAGAAGAATCAAGAAACAGATGCATAACTAGCGAAACATGAAGAAGAAGGGATGTTGTTGATGGTCACAACAAGAGATGAAGAAAGACTCCAGGATCAATGGTACTTATGTAGCGTGCCATTTTTGTCAGTGACGCGACCACCTTATCGCCATGGTTTTCTCCTCACCGCAATGGTAGGAGTGGGGTGCTACTTTCTGATTTCTTATTTATCCCGTGAAGCTAGAAGGGAAAGGGAAGCTATCTAAAACTAACCTTGCACGCGAGTATTTAACTGAACAAACGCTTAAAGATATTCGGGGAGTTCGGGGTCAGGTTATACAATGGGGAGTTATCAACTACCCATCCTATATGTGGTTATCCACAGGTTGTTAGCAATAGGTTCTACTTTTATACTTGATGGTGTTTTTCTGTTGATGGGTTGGGAAAGTTTCCTCTTTGGGAGATATGAGAGAGAGAGAGAGAGAGAGAGAGAGAGTATTTTATGATTTTGGTGAGGTACTGGACCTCAATTTTGATCGTGTGAAGGTACTGGACCTAGAGTGTTTGATTAGTATGCGAAGGTACTGGACCTAGAGTTTTTGATTGGTATGCTCGCTAAGATTTTGCAATCTTATGCCTACTTATTCCCGTTTAAAGAAACAGGAAAATTAGAGCAATCTTATTTCCTCCTATTCTATGGGAGGAAAAAGATGTTTTGGTGTCTCAAAGCCCAAGATTGAAGCTAAAAGGTTGAGTATTTGTGTCTTGTTCAAAGCCTGAGATTGAAGCTAAAAGGTTTGACTGAGAGAGAATTTGTCATCTCTAAAGGGAGACATCTCGTCTGTTTATCACAACTGTTGGGTGACTAATTATAAAGGGGAATTACTTTAACTGGGATATGTGAATCCAGCAATGCCATAATTTCCTTTATGAGGGATGTTATCCTGAAGGAGAAAACTTTAACTCAGTGTTGAGCAATGCCATTTTTCCTTAGGAGTCTTTCATGCTAAGAGAGGGACAGTGGCATGGATGTAAATAATCCAGAGGCTTCCCACTTTCGATTAGATGAAAGAAAAGGATTTACCAGGATAAGAGATGGATTACAGCTTGGATATTTGAATCAACAAGTGTGCCACTTATAGCAGTTATCTGGGATTAGGGTTTGTTTTGAATGTCTGTTTTGATATGTGATATACAGAGAAGTATCTTCCTACAGAGAGATTTTGATTTCCTCTAAAGGGAATGTTGATTTTTGTGTGCCTTGATCAAAGCCCAAGGTTGAAGCTAAGAGGTTGATTGACTCCACTGAGGAAGTCCTTATATAAAGCCTAAGAGGAGGATAGAAAAGGCTAACTCAACAAGAGTGTTTATCTGTCTTGTACAAAGCCCAAGATTGAGGCTAAAAAAAAGATTCTGACTCTTTGGGGGATATCATTATACAAAGCCTAAGAGGAGGCTAAAAGTTGACTTTTTCGGGGGAATATTTTGTCTGTCTTGTACAAAGCCCAAGATTCAGGCTAAAAGAAGATTGACTCTGTTGGAGAGATTTATACGGTGTCTTGTACAAAGCCCAAGATTGAGTCTGAAAAGGGGAAACTGACTCTATTGGAGAGTATGATTTTCCTTGTACAATGCCCAAGATTGAGGCTGAAAAGAGATTGACTCTATTGAGGATATTTTAGGTGTGTTGTACAAAGCCCAAGATTAAGGCCGAACTTACCGGGAAAAATCATTATACAAAGCCTAAGAGGAGGCTGAAAAGAAGATTGGTTCTGCTTAGGGATATTATTTCTCAAAGCCTAAAAGAAGGTTGGGAGGAATTGACTTCGCTGAGGAAGATATTTATCCAGAGCTTAAGAGAAGGTTGTGAAGATTTTGACTTTATTGGAGAAAGTTTATATATGTCTTGTACAAAGCCCAAGATTGAGGCTAAAAGAATGACTCAACAAGAGAGTGTTTATGTTTTGTACCACTGACTCAACAAGAGAGTGTGGAAAGGTGATTGACTCAACAAGAAAATACTTTGTTTCTCTTGTACAAAGTCCAAGATTGAGGCTAAAATGGGTTAACTTAACAAGAGAGTGTTGAAAAAGTGATGGTCTCAACAAGATAGTGCTTTTGAGGCTAACTCTGCTGAGGAAAATCATTATACAAAGCCTAAGGGGAGGCTGGCTTTTGCTGAGGATTATTGAGATCCAGAGGCAGGTCCAAGATGGGGAATCAACTCTTGCTGAGGTTTACAGAAGAGTTGAGGTATCAGATGCCTTGAGGTTCTGATTTGGGATAGTGTTATGACCCTAGCTGGGGAAATTTTAGGATAAAAAACTGAGTTTTAGACCCTGTGAGGATTTTAACTCTACTGGAGATTGGTTAAATGACCAGAGTTTTTTCCTGGGTTTGTAGCGAACTTGAGAATGTCTTTGAGATCTTAGAGGAGATTAGACTGTCCGAGTCTACTGGTATGGAAGAGTATATTTTTGTATGATGCCCAAGAGGAGGCTGGTTTTTTAAGGGATGAGAATCAACCCTAAATTGGTTTGAGGTTTTGACTCTGGAAAGGCTGCTCTAGCAAAGGATGACTAAGTTCTGTCTTATACCTTTAAGAGGTCTTCAGGGTCCTAGTATTAAGCCCAAGAGAAGGCATGAGAACTTCTAAGAAGCCGGAGGGTCCTTGTACAAAGCCCAAGAGGAGGCTGGGATGCTTTTAGGAAGCCTGTGGGTCCAAACTTAAGAAGAGTCCAAGAAAAGTTTCACCGGGAATAATCTTTTCTTTAGTGAACAGTTCTAGGGTTTGAAGAAATTCAAGAGAGGTTTCACCGGGAATTAATCCTCTCTGGGGAAATGAACTTCTTTGACAATTTCTAATAGTGACAGTCTGAGAAAATTTTCACCGGGAATAATGGCTTTCTCTTTGTTCCATATTGTTTAAGCCCGAGAGAAGGCACGACTGTATCTGGAAATTTCTATGGGGAACTAGTTTTGACTGTATTTAAGAGTGACCAACTGGCTTTACCTAATTCTAGACTTAGTTGCCGGAGAAAACTCTAAGCAGGTATACAAGTATATATACAGTTGATATATGACAAGTATTTAAAAGGATATGAAAGAAGTACTTACAGGTGAGCAAGCTTCCAGCAATACAGACAAATATATATATATATATATATATATATATATAAGCATATAAAGAAAGCCGGTAAAAACTTACAGGCGAGCAAGCTTCCATTGTAAAAGTTGTATGGTAAGTTGTTCAAGAAATTAAAGAAAGTTTTGATAACAACTAGGGATTTGAACCTAAATCAAAAGGGAAGTTGTTTTGAAAAGATTGTTGGGGCTTATACTCTAGGAGAGGCCCAGATGAAAAACAGTAATCGTACCGTTGTTTTGAAAATTGTATCGGGACTTATACAATGACTGAGGCCCAAAAAGGTTTATATTTACAAAGGGGTGGGACTTACACTCTATCAAGAGGCCTAAAGATGTTTGAAAATATTTGTTAGAGTGATAATGATCAAAACCCTATTTTTTTTATTTAAAATGTATTTTAATTCAAATAATATAATCCAACATGTGAAAAAAGTTTATGATCTTGAATTTATATTTGGAAAATCATGTTTCATTCATGGGATGATTTAAAAAACATTTGAATTTTGCAAAACCAAGAGAAAGAAATATTTTTAATGTCTAAAAAACAAATAAAAATATAATTCTTTACAAAAATATCAAATATATGAAATAAATAATATTTTTGTGAAATTTTCATGGAATAAAATATTTTAATATTTTAGGGAATTTTCAAAAAAAGAATCAATAAAAAATAATTAAAATTGAGAGAGAAATTAATTTTTGGATTAATTATCAAAAACCATAAAAATATTAAAAATAGCAAAAAGGTTTGGGTGGGGTTTGAACCCACGACCTCATACACAAACACACATGCGCGTTACCACAGGGGTGGTGATACATCCGTGTATCAAAACCACCCCATTAATACATAAGGGTGGCTTGGTTTTTAGGCCTGGCCAAGGCAAGAAACCAAGTCATGGTGGATTTGCATGAAGGTTTTAACTTGCTCATTTCGCCATGGATTGGGGTAAAATTTAGGTGCATCTAACCTAGAATTTCATGAGGAATCCAATGGTGCCTTTAGATTTTTCAGAAGATGTCTCTATCTAAAAATTCAATAGTGGTTTCAAAAAATGCCAAGATTTGCATTTTCTATGCTAACACATCATATACACACTAATAGCATGGTGAATTATTTCAAACAACATATATGATATGTATGAGATGTTTATAATCAGTAGACTTCAAAACAATGCATAATTCAAAGAGTTCAAGTTGTCATGCACTTACCTCTTGGAGCTTCTTGTGCTAACTGTCAAGATCCTTGTGCCAGAAGTAATCAAATGCTTTGACACTCTTGATTGATCCCTTAGAAGATTTTAGGATGATCAAAACCAGCTGGAATCCTCAGGAACAAGTTTTAGCTTTTTCTTGCAAAAAGGGCAAAAGTGACAAATATGGCAACTCTCTCAAATGGTGTTCCAGATGAGGGGAACCAATTGGGAAAGTTTGAGGATGATATTTGGAGTGTGTTTGAGGCCTTGTTTGGTTTTGGAAGTGACTGAATCAAGGCATGGCTTGGAAAATGCAGAAAAGTCCAATTTTGAGGCTTTGGAGGTGGATTTTCTGATTTTGGTGTTTCAGGTCACAAGTGAGTGTTTGGACAGCTTAGATATAACATATTGGATGTGTTTGGATCATGAGTTAGGTGGAATTGTCCTCTAACTCAAAAACTCAGAGATGACTTGCAAAAGAAGGCATTTTGGCCTAAAAGAGAGATTTTGAGGAAAGCATCAGTTGTAGAGCTTTGTGTCCTCAAACTAAGCATAAATGAGCTCTATTTATAGTAGAGAAAGTTTGTTTTGCAAGCAATAGTGAATGGCAGCTGGTACAGGCCTTTGGCCAATGTTGATCCAAGGGAATCTTTAGTCTCCTATACCCATTGACTTGAGGTTAGGGAACATGTCTATGGTTCTTTGATTCAGTGCTGATTCTTAACTCATTCAGTTAGGAATGTGTCAGTCTGTGCCACCTTGGTGCATCCATTGAATGCTTGGAAACAAAATTGGAGTCTTGGCACCTTTTTAGCCTTTTTAGGTTTGTTATGGCTATGTGTAGATTTTTGGACTTTGAAGGCTTGGGGATCAGTTCATTCTCCTTTTATTTTATCCTCTGATCTTTCCAAGTGGATGACAAGGCTTGGAGTTGTCGAATTTTGCCAAATTGAGCAAATGCACAAAATCTGCCTTGTACAAGGCTGTTGGAAATAGTGATTTTGAGGGGATCATATCCCCCTGCTCAGGTTGAGTTATGGGAGGCTCTTGTGCTTTTTAGAAAGCCCTCATATGATACAAAACATGTGTGATCATAGTTTGTTTTGAAACTATTTGGATCCAACTGAAAAAACCTCATGAACTTTGATGTTCAAGGCAGGTAACTTAGGCAGATTTTCACTAATTGCTGGAAAAAGTGTCATTTTCATGTTTTTGTGATTTTGATCAATCCATAACTCAAAATCCATGAAGAATTGGAGTTTGAGATAGTTGAAGCTTTTGTAGAGTGTAGCAAGACCTACAAATCCAGCTTTGGCTCACCCAAAATGGTTACTTGGATCAGAAGTTATGGTCATTGGAAGTTGGTACCAAAACCACTTTTGTTCCATAACTTAGGAAAATTTTGGTTTCTTATGGTTGCCCCCTTTTGCAAGAACCCTCACTTTTCTTGATTTTTCTTAATGAATGATGATCAATACCATACATTAACATTATTTTTGACTTATAGGAACCATATTTGTGAAAAATTCCAAAAATTCAAACTTGATTTTGTGCACAATCGACTTTTTATCGGATGAAATCCAAACTGTGCAATCCTTTGTGAAATTAAGTCCTTGACCTAAATCAAACCTAATGGATGGATTCCATAGGTGTTATAGGGTGTATTGAATCATGTCCCAAGGTTTGGGAGCATGTCTTGGTCAAAAGTCAAAGGCACAGTTGACTTTTTCCTCAAAACCCTAATTATGGTCCTGGTGAAATTGAAACTTGTGAGTCAAGTTTTTTGGGCCAATCCATTGTTGCAAATGGATCAATGTGGTGTATTGGAGGCCCTCAAATCATGTCTTGAGGTCTTGGCTCATGCTTTGTCCCAAAAGTCAACTTAGGGGTGAATTAGGTCAAGAAACCCTAATTCCTGATTTTTGGTAAATGCATCCCCTGAGGTTAAATTGACTTGATGATTGGGTCCATGAGTTCCCTTGGAGTATCTTGGGTTATGCTTTGAAGCATTGGCTCATTCCTAGAGGAAAAATTCCATCGGGAGGCCTTGGTCGACCAAAACCCTAATTTGGTGACACTAGCGATCTTGAGGCTTAATCCACTTGGAATGTTGCAACCTTGTGCTTGATTGTTGATGTGGGAGTCCTCTTGATCCTTTATAGGTGTTTGAGAGGTTATACAAGTTGAAGATCATGTCATTCCTTGATTGATCCTTTGTCTAAGTGCTCTGAGAGGGCTCAAAATCCTAATTCTTGATTGCGGTGAATGCTCAATCATCTTTGAGGAGATTGATGAGGCAAGAAAGTACATCCATGATGATTTGCACAATGATAGGAAATCTTGGTGGTCAAAATTTGGGGTATGACAGATGTCCCTATTTAATTTTCTTGGACTCGAAGGTGTGAATGGCGAAGGTATTCGGGCATTCGGGTGCAAGAGGATTAAATATCGGAATACCCGAAATTTTGATAGTGGTTATGAATGGTAGTTTGCTCATTCATCTTCTTTTACTAAGCAATGATACTTAGAAAAGGGTAAAAACTTCCCCTCGATCCTGGTCTTTAGCCATGGAACTGGTCTCAGTTTCTGATATAAACTTCCCCTCGATCCTGGTCTTCAACCGCGGAACTGGTCTCAGTTTTTGATATAAACTTTCCCTCGATCCGGGTCTTCAGCCATAGAACTAGTCTCAGTTTCTTTTGTCAATAAGCTTCCCCTCGATCCTAGTCTTCAGCCAAGGAACTGGTCTTAGTTTTTTTTGTCAAGTTCCTTTCTTGACAAGGGACGCTATGTGTAGCGGTTTTCATCAAACTTCTCGCCGAATTTTCCTGGGGAGATGCCATTTGATGGGAAAAAGTTTTGACGTCAGACTTGCTGGGGAAACCCATTAGTCTGAGCTGTAGAGGTATTCAAACTTCTCTGTTGGAGACACCATTTGTTGAATCTACCGGGGAAAACGAGTCTCTTGAGAGGCTGTTTCCCGCTTGGGGATATTACATCATACTTTTCTTCGAGATCTTATCGGAGAAATGCCATGTGATGTAATCTAATTTTAAGGTGTTGATGACTTCATTAACATTGACTTTCTAGAGAGAAACCTCAATGTGTTACTGTTAACCCTCATTTTCGACGCTAGAAAGAATCAAAGCTATTTCAAGTTAAAAAATTATTTTTAATGTAAAGAATGCTTCGACCCAATTTTGGTGAAGCCTGAGTCGAATAGAGGTTGTAGGAACCTCAAAAAATGGCTAAGTGTTGGAAAGGTTTCGACCATGAGAATATGGAAACAAGTGCTGCAATTGTTATATTAAGGTTGGAGGGAATTTCCAATGTTTGAAATTTAAATAAGAGCAGTTGTGAATGTGGGAACAGTTGAAACCAAGGAGAAGGCGCCAAAATCCACACGTTCGAAGCAGTAACCACCACTTAGTAGTTATTTCCTAGCACTATAAATAGGAGTTAGTTCTATGTAATAGGGGTGTTCATATTTTTGTACAAGTTACTCAAAGAAACTCAAAGTACCCCGCGTGTAGAGAAACGAGTTCGTGAGAATGTACGTAATGTAACACCATTTCCTTCATTAATACAATTTATCTTTGTCATGTTTAAGATTCAGCCATTTACTTTCCATGCTTTTACAATTTCTTGAACTTTATCTTCCATGCCAAATTTACTTTCAAAGTCCTTTAAACTCTCTGCATTTACCTTCGACTGCACTGTCACATTCAAGCATTTAATCTTCAAGCATTTACTTTTCGAAGTCTTTTATTTTCAAGAACGTGGAGTTCACCTTTAATCCATTGCATTTATTTTCAAAGTCCTTTACTTTCCTGCACTTTACTTTCGGCAGCACTTTTATCATTCCAGCCTTTACTTTTCAAGAACGTGGAGTTCGTCGCATTTTACTTTCAAAGCTTTTTACTTCTTGTCCTTTCCTTTCGACGCCTTTAATTTCTGCACCCTTTACTTACAGCCCTTTAAATCTCAAGCCTTTACTTCACTTTATTGCAAGTAGTCGAACGTGGAGTTCAGTTAGGTTTTATTTCAGCATTGTCGAACGTGGAGTTCAGTTTACATTCGCTTTAGCTTTTATTTGTCATTTACACTTGTCTCTCGAATTTAGCACATGTCCTAGGATTTGTGTGGTCGATCCTGCAAGTTAATCAATTTTCGTTTAAGATTGATAGACCAGAGGTTGTTTACCAACATTCACAGTAAACAAATTGGCACACTCGGTGGGACCCAGTGCTAAGTTTACACTTTTTGTCAACCTTACTTTTCTTAGTAAAGAAGTACTCTCGTTGTATGTTATTGTGAAGTGGGAAGTTAGCCACAACAAACGAGGGAATACCAAAGAGAAGACACACTAAGAAAATGGCAACCAATGCCAACCAACAAGTTGATCCTCAAGGGAGTCTTTCAAACACTCAGTCAAGTAGCAGCATGGGGTCTCAAAGCACACCATCACCAGTGTCTTCGACAGGAGGACAGGCGTCACTTCCATTAGTAGTGTCTGAACCAGGATCAACATATACAAAGTCATATACTCAACCTGTGTTGGAATACATAGGACCACAAAGTCCTAATTCACCAACGCCCCCAGGAGGAAATTCAATGTACAGGCACGTTCCTCCTCCAGGTTTTCCACATCTAGGGTCAAGGAGTCAACCCTATAGTATGCCTACATCAATGATGCAAAATCTGCAGAATGCTCCGCCTGTATTTTCAGAAACTGTAGTGTCTTCGCCATTACAAGGATCAGGATCAGGGGGTCGAAACAACCAGAGTATAGGTGTTGGTTACTCTGTTCAAGCGCCTAGTCTTACAAATACATCCATAAATTGTTTAAGACAGCAGATGGATGAAAGTAACATGCAAATGGTGCATACGTTGTCTCAGACAATGGGAGAAGTTTTTCAACCCTTGATTCAGAATACGACTCAAACTAACCAACAATTGGCTGCACAAGTGGCACGCATGGCTGATTTCATGGGAGTACCAGCGGTGGATCGAAGAGCAACTGTTGTCGAAGATATCCCAAGACGTCATCCACGCCAGATACCGGAGGCGAACTTGGAAGATCAAGAGATGATTGATCCTTTTAGAGTCGAACCACCAAGAAATCAAATGCCATACCAGATGGAGGAAGAGCCAGTAGTGATGGTAAACAGGAACCAAAATGCAGATCAGCTACTTAGACAGGTTCGACACCAAAATCAAGCAGAAGAAAATAATCTTGCAGCCATGGTTGAAAGGATAATGACCAGAAATGGTGTGAATTTTGGCTTCACAAGGCCAAATTATACTTCGCCTATAATGGATTATATTCTCCAAGCAGAACTACCCCCTAGGACGAAGGTTCCAAAGTTCAGCAAGTTTTTAGGAGATACTATTGAATCTACTGTCGAACATGTGGCTAGATATTTGATCGAAGCAGGCGAAATTGCAGCTGATGAAAGCCTCAGAGTCAAATACTTCCGAAGTTCCCTCACCAAGAATGCCTTCACATGGTTGACTACTTTGCCTCCAAATTCCATATACAATTGGACCCAACTAGAACGTTTGTTTCATGAACAGTTCTACATGGGGCAAACTAAGATTAGTTTGAAAGAATTGGCTAGCATCAAACGCAAAGTAACTGAGCCAATTGATGATTACCTGAATAGGTTTCGACTTCTTAAAGCCAGGTGCTTTACACAAGTACCAGAACATGAGTTGGTCGAAATGGCTGTCGGGGGTCTTGATTATTCCATTAGGAAGAAATTAGATACCCAATATCTTAGAGATATGGCCCAGTTGGCTGATAGGGTTCGACAGCTAGAAAGGCTGAAAGAAGAGAAGGCTAAATTCAGCAGGGGTAAAAAAGTAGCCTTTGTCGAATGTAATGAAGATGTGGAGAGTCTGTGTGGTAAAACATCTTATTTCGACGGAAATGAGGTTGACGTTGCTGAGTTAAAGCAAGGTACACCTTATGCCTGCAAATTATTAACTCCTTCATAAGGAAAAAATCCTGTCGAATCTAACGACAAATTTCCTAAGAAAACATACACTTTCGACGTCACTAAAGGTGACGAAATTTTTTATTTGTTAGTTAAAGATGGGCAAATGATAGTTCCTGCTGGTGCTAAGATGCCACCTTTAGAACAAAGAAAGAAAAGAGGTTTTTGTAAGTACCATAATTTTTTGGGTCATAAAACTTCTCAATGTTTTCTTTTCAAGGATTTGGTGCAAAATGCTATCCAAGAAGGAAGGCTGAAGTTTGGTGACAAGGACAAAGTCCAGATGAAGATTGACTTTGACCCATTGCAAGTTACAGAGGCTAACTATACAGAGCCTCATGAGGTTCAGATGGTCGAAGTCACAGAGGGATTTGATAAGTCAGTCAACATGGTGAAGGTTACTGAAGACTTCGCCACCAATTATGTGATAATTGAAGGTTTTTGTAAGGCTGCAAATGGCCTGAATGTTGATGGTACCAGTCTAATGTTGGTGACCAAGGAAACTGCTGATAAGTTTGTTGAAATGGATAATGCTGCCAAGGTTCTGGATATGGCCGTGAGTGGATTGAAGATAAATGCCAATGAAGGCATTAACATGGTCGAATTGGCTGAAGAATCTGATTCTAGCTCAGATAGCATCAGCACCAATGAGGCTATGGGCATAAATGCCCCCAAAGTCCAAGTTGTTAAGGAATTGGAAGATGACTTGCTGTTGGTAGGAGAGATGATAGACATGGATGGTTGTTTGGTGGAAAACTGGATATGTATGGCTGCTGAAAAATTCTTCAAGACATCTCCTGATGTTGAAAGAGTCAATGCTGAGGAAATGGTCGAAGCTGAAAAAGCTGCTTGGCGAGAAGCTTCTCAAAAAGCTGCAAAAGCAGCAGCAAGTGGGGGAAGTCTGGAAGCCCGTTTCTCCAAGATGCACTTAAAGGACATAATGGATGTCAATATGGTCGAAATTACAGATCGAAAAGTTGAACAAGTAAGTAAGGCAGATGAACAAGAGAAGCGCAACAAAATAGCTTATCCTAAGCAAGAAGAGACAATTGTGGATTTCTTGCACCGTTGCCAAAAGAAAGGCTCTGGAGTAATGTTATGTCCTAGATGCAGCGCCATTTTTGATGAAAAAGCTGCCCACAAGTTAGAAGGGGTCAAAAAGGCTGGTGAAAGCTGGGGGCAGAAGGTGAACAAAGGGCACAGAGGTTTTGACCATAGGCGACTTTCGACAGGACTAAAAAACCAAGCACCAGGAGTTAGGCCAGGTACATTCAAACCAGCTGCGAATGTGCCAACATGTAGTTGGATCAAGCCTATCGAAGGGAGAGGACAGAAGAAGAAGTGGGAGAAATTTGATGTGGAAAGAGGTTCTTCATTTGAGTATAGAAAAGAGAACCACACCACCAACAAATCAGCATACATTTCCCAGAATTACAAGGGTAAAAACCCCATGTCTAGATCACAATGGCGAAGAGAGCAACGCAGGCGAAAGACTGTCAGGGAGGCTCAGGTGTAGGGAGAATCAAGTACTAATGTTGATCATCAAGCTAGGACAATTGAGAAGATGCCTATAAGGCGAAAGCTATTCAATGTTCAGCCAAAGAAGAAGGTTGAAGATGATGAGAATATGACTGATAATTTCGACAATGAGTCAGCAGCTTCTCTAGATATTCTGGTGAATGTGGTGTCAGTAATGCCAAAGAAATTTGGTCAAGTCTCAGAGGTCGAGGACTTGGATCAAACTGCTGAATTAGAAATGTTGGCACACAAGCCTGTGTGTTATTACATCATGAACAATGGGTGTGTCGAAGAACAGAATGCTTTCTTTGAACGCCCCACAGAGGCAATGAAGGGTCATTTGAAGCCTCTTTACATTACTGGTAAAGTAGAGAACGTCCCTGTCAACAAAATTTTGGTGGATTGTGGTGCAACTGTTAATTTAATGCCAAGGTTTTTGTTGAGCAAGATTGGGAAGTTTCAGACGGATACTAAACCCCACAACATGGTTCTGTCGAACTATGAAGGAAAAGTTGGTTCCACTCTAGGAGTGATTCAAGTGGATCTCACTGTGGGAACTATTACCAGACCAACAGTGTTTATGGTCGTTGAGACAAAAGCTAACTACAATCTACTCTTGGGTAGGGAGTGGATCCACGGAATAGGAGCTGTGGCCTCATCTATGCATCAAAGAATCACCATTTGGAGACCAGATGGGATAGTTGAAAATATTGAAGCTGATCAAGGGTACTTTAAGGTGCCTATCAATCATGTGGATAGTAGGCAATTTGAGTTTGCGCCTGATGTAGAAATGTTTTATTCGTTGTATTTACACCCTGTCGAAGGTTTCAGATGGGACAGGGAGGTACCAGGAGGAAGGTTGCCATGCTTAGGCTCACCTCCAATAGAGCCCACAGGATGGGGAGATGAATTCAGTGATCATGACTGAGTTTGACGCTTTAAAAAGAATTTTGGCCTATGTGGCCGAAACAAAACTACAAGCGGCTTTAGAAGCTGCCAATGACTATATGGCTGGCGAAGCCATTTCTGAATTATATCAAGAGGGTCCTGGTAAGGACTTCGACCCAAAACCTCCAGATAAGGTTGAAACTGGAGACCAAAGCCAGAGGCTAGACGCCATCTATGAAGATGAGCCTTTGGGATTTGAGAAGGATCCGTTGGCAAATAATATAAAAATGCTAGCACAAGATCCTTTAGAAGAAGTTGACCTCAGTGAGGGGACAACCAAAAGGCCTACCTACATCAGTGCCAATCTTGATCCCTAGTTGAAGGTTGAAGTGGTTCAGTTGTTGAAAGAGTTCAAAGACTGCTTCGCCTGGGATTATGATGAGATGCCTGGTTTGAGCAGGGAGTTGGTCGAACACAGTTGCCTATGACGCCTGGGAAAAAACCAGTCAAACAAAATCCAAGACGGTTTGCACCTGAGATATTGTCAAAGATCAAAGAGGAAGTCGAAAGACTGCTTCATTGCAAATTCATTCGCACTGCAAGGTATGTCGAATGGTTGGCTAATATAGTACATGTTATTAAAAAGAATGGGTCTTTGAGAGTTTACATTGATTTTAGAGATTTAAACTCTGCGACTCCTAAAGATGAATATTCAATGCCAGTAGCAGAAATGTTAATAGATTCTGCAGCAGGACATGAATATCTTAGTATGCTGGATGGATATTCTGGCTACAACCAAATATTCATTGCTGAGGAAGATGTTCATAAAACTGCTTTTAGATGCCCTGGAGCCTTAGGTACCTATGAGTGGGTAGTGATGCCTTTTGGTCTCAAAAATGCTGGTGCCACTTATCAAAGGGCAATGAATTCAATTTTCCATGATTTTATAGACACATTCATGCAAATTTATATTGATGATATTGTTATAAAATCTATTTCTGGGAAAAGTCACATTGACCATCTTCGACAGTCCTTTGAAAGGATGAGAAGATATAGTCTTAAAATGAATCCTCTCAAATGTGCTTTTTGTGTGCAGGCGGGGGATTTCCTAGGCTTTGTGGTCCACAAGAAAGGGATCGAAATAAATCAGAATAAAACCAAAGCCATAATGGAGGTGAAAGCGCCATCAACTAAAAAGGAGTTGCAGTCGTTGTTGGGCAAGATCAACTTCTTAAGAAGGTTTATATCCAACCTGAGTGGTAAAACACAAGCTTTTTCGCCATTGCTTCGTTTCAACAAAGATGGTTTTGAGTGGGGGCAATTACAGCAGGAAGCCTTCGACAAGATCAAGGAGTACCTAAGCCACCCTCCAATTCTTTCACCACCTTGTAGAAACAAGAGTATGAGATTGTATATAGCTGCATCAGATAAAACTCTAGGGAGCATGTTAGCTCAGGAGGATGAAAATGGAGTCGAAAGAGCCATTTATTGTCTTAGTCGAGTTTTAAATGATGCAGAAACTAGGTATAACATGATTGAAAAGTTATGTTTATGCTTGTATTTCTCTTGTACTAAATTGAAGCAATATATAAAGCCCGTTGATGTGTATGTTTCTTCTCACTTTGATGTTATAAAACATATGTTATCCAAACCTATTTTGCATAGTCGAATTGGCAAATGGGCATTAGCATTAACAGAATTTTCCCTAACATATCAACCTTTAAAAGTTGTGAAAGGGCAAATAGTTGCAGACTTTATAGTTGATCACTCCATAAATGAAAATGAGTTGAATTATGTTGAATTAAAATCCTGGAAGTTATACTTTGATGGATCAAGTCATAAAAATGGAACAGGAGTGGGAATACACATTATTTCTCCTGAAAAAATTCCAGCAAAATTCAAGTATAAGGTCGAAGAACCTTGCTCTAACAATGAGGCTAAATATGAAGCATTAATTGCTGGCCTTGTGATTTTGTTAGAATTTGGGGCAACTAGAGTCGAAATAATGGGAGACTCAGAATTAGTTATAAAACAAATCACAAAGAAGTATAAATGTGTTAAAGAAAATCTCATTATGTACTTTGTGATAGCCAATAGATTATTAAAGAAATTTGAGGTAGTGGCCATCCAACACATACCTAGAATAGAGAATCAAGTTGCTAACGACTTGGCTCAAATTGCCTCTGGATATAAGGTGTCGAAGGAGAACCTTCAAGAAGTAATTGAAGCAAGAGGTAAAGTGGTGGCTGTTGGATTGTGCCCATCAGACTTAGAAACAACTAAGCTTGGGTGCATAGATGGTGAAAATTTTGAAATTTTTGCCATAGATAATTTAACAGATGAAGATTGGAGGAAGCCCATAGTTGAATATTTGCAAAACCCAACGGCTTCGACAGAGCGAAAAATCAGGCATCAAGCTTTAAGCTATGTACTGTTGGGTAATGAATTGTTTAAAAAGACCCCTGAGGGAGTCTTATTGAAATGCCTTAGTGAAGCAGAGGCATATTTGGCCCTTTCGACAATACATAGTGGGGCATGTGGAGCACACCAAGTTGGCCAGAAAATGAAATGGCTGTTGTTTCGACAGGGCATGTATTGGCCTACTATGCTGAAAGATTTCATAGAATTTGCTAAGGGTTGCCAAGAATGTCAAATTCATGCTGGCATACAGCACGTCCCTGCAAGTGAATTACATTCCATAGTGAAACCATGGCCCTTCAGAGGATGGGCTTTGGATATAGTGGGAGAGATTCGACCAGCATCTTCAAAGAACCAAAGATATATTTTGGTGGGAATTGATTATTTCACCAAGTGGTTTGAAGCAATACCACTGGCGAATATAGGTCAAGAAGATGTTATTGAATTCATTCAAAATCACATTATTTATAGATTTGGTATTCCTGAAACAATCACTACGGATCAAGGATCAGTGTTTACTGGTCGAAAGGTGCAGGAGTTTGCCAAAGAAATAGGTTTCAAGTTGTTGACTTCTACCCCTTATTATGCCCAGGCCAATGGGCAAGTTGAAGCTGCCAATAAGGTAGTGATTGGACTAATTAAGAAGCATGTGGGAAAGAGGCCTAGAAATTGGCACAAGACGTTAGACCAAGTTCTTTAGGCATGTCGAACATCCCCTAAAGAGGCTACCAACACTACCCCATTTTGACTCACTTTTGGTCATGATGCAGTATTGCCTGTTGAGATTTATATACAGTCTGTAAGAGTTCAAAGACATCATGAGATTCCCTCTGAGAATTATTGGGAAATGATGATGAATGAATTAGTGGATTTGGATGAAGAAAGGCTCAGAGCCTTGAAGTTGTTAAGAAGACAAAAGAAGAGGGTCGGAGAATCCTACAACAAAAGGGTTAAGTCTAAATCTTTTGCATGTGGGGAATTGGTTTGGAAAGTGATTTTGCCTATGGATCGAAAAGATAGAACATTGGGCAAGTGGTCCCCTAAGTGGGAAGGCCCATTCCAAGTCATACAAGTTTTCTCTAATGGAGCTTATGAAGTGGAAGAGTTAGACAAAGATAAAAGAGTCTTGAAAGTAAATGGCAAGTATTTGAAAAAATATAAGCCTATGCTGCAAGAGATTCATATTAAAACATAAGCTTTATTTAATAAAAAGAAAGCCAAAATAGGCCAAGTCAGGCTAATATGGCATACAAAGCAAAGAAAACCATTACAACAATTTTTAATCAAGGAAAGGTTATTCATAATCTCTCCTATCTATGGATTTGAGGAAATCCATATAATCTGCATCTGGCTCATCATCAGAGTCTTGGGTGCAGGAGCGCCCTTTCTTAGAGATCTTCATTCTAGTTTCTCTCTTCTTGGCTTGAGAGGTTGCTCCAATGGAGGCTTCAGGTTACTTGGTGGCCTCCATCTTTTTTGTTTCCTCAATTGCCTTTGCCTTTCCAGCCATTTTCTTGGCTGATGGTTTCTCTGAATTGTTCATGTTTGCTTCTACGCAAAACGTGGTCAGGTGGAAGAAATTTATAGAGGCGAAGTACTGATTGGATTGGCCAGTCAAATGGTGGAAACACGTGAGTTATTCTTGGAAGTAGGCCTAAGGGCTATGCTATAAATGCTAGAGGCTTACACCTTGGAATTTAAAGCTAGAAAGGTGACTTTCCAAGAAAAAGATAGAATGCCTTAATTGCAAATTTGACTGATAAAAGACAACAAATAAAGTGCATCATCACGTAATATGGGTCGAAAGCAGTTAAGGGCAAAATAATAATGATTGATTAATCAATGCCAAAAGGCATAAAATTGTCATTACATAAAAAGCCTGAAAAGGCCAAGAAACAAATGATGATTAAACAAACGAAGGTGTCGAAAGTATCAGAAGGGAAGCCTTGACGCCAACTGAGAAAAAGCTTCTATGTGATGTTTGAGGCAATCGTTGCACAAAGATTCGTCAAGTTTTGCTGCTGCGAGCTCTTTTTCATATCTTTGGGCCACCTCAATACGATCAATAGCATTCTTTGTTTCTTCAGCTATCTTAGTGTCGTCGAAATGGTGCAAATCACGGTTGCGTTTTTCAGCATTTTCAATTTTAGCTTGTAGCTCTGTGATTTGTTGCTTCCAGGCTTCAATGTCCTTCTGGTTGGAGGCTATCTCATCTTGCTTTTTATTTTGATTAGCCTCCATACGTTCGATCTCTTCGTACGCCTCTTTTGCACCACACCAGGTTGCACTCTCACAGCCAGATGTTTTCTCTATGGTATTCCTGATAGAGGGAAGCAGTTTTATTTCTGCAGCTATTTGGTTCACCACATCAGTTAGCTCTATCAGAAAACCAGAAACATCTGGATTGAGGGTGGTGAGCTCAATCTTTGCAAGGGTGTCCTTCAAATAAGCAGTTGCAGTTGGATCTGAGGCCAAAACTCTATGAATATCCCCCCTGAAGAATTTTTTCTTGATGGCTTGGAGAATTGGTTGGGCGAAGTCATCTGATGCCGGAGTCGAAGAGACAGAAAAAGAACCATACCTCTGCTCAATAATCAATTTGGTAAACTCACGTGGGTTCGACCACTTGAGTGTTGTCAGTGAGTCTCCAGGTGGTGGAAGGACCACAGGCGAAGGAGTATGGTGGGGATTAGGATCAGTTTGTTCTTCTTCCTCCTCTTTTGATTCTTCTCCTTCTTCATCTTGTTCTTCTCCCATTTCTTCATCAGACTCTTTAGCAGTTTGTTGCATATTCTCCTGGTCATCAGCTGGTGTAGAATGTAGTTCATTTGTCTCCTCAGGCGCAGCCTGATCAGGGTTGGCGTTATGTGTTTGGACTTCAGGTTCATGTCTTTCTTCTTCAACCAACTGACCTTTATCCATGGGGGTAGCCAGATTGAAAGGTGGTGGGCTTGAGGCATCATCATCATCAGAGTTGGCGCCAGCAGCTTGTGCGTTTTGAGTAGTGGTTGGAACTAGTGGTGCGGTGTGTTCTGTAATATGTGGAGTAGGTTGATTAATCTCACTCAAACTAGAGTCAATATCAGAAGATGGGTGATAAGTTGGCTCACCTTGGCTGTTGAGGAGCGTGGTGGTGAAACTTCCTGAAGTTGGTTAAGGAACAGCATCGTCAATTATGGTGGTGGCGAAGTTGCTTGGAGTTGGTTGGGGATTTGGATTGTTGATTATGGGTGCCTAAAGAACACAAGTGGAGAAAATGAGAATGAAATAATAGGCGAAAGATGTCAGCATAATAAAAAAAAATGGTGCACATACCTGAGTTTGTTCAACAGCAGGACTTAATTTATCACTCCCATGGTCACCAAGAGGGGTTCTCAAGGCCACCTTGGAAGGTTCCTTCTCGACACCACTTGTGGTGGGTGCCTTTTCGAGTATTTTGGCCACCTTCGAAGGAGGTGGGCCAGTAGGTCCAGAGGCCTTTAGGGGTTTTCTTCTTTTCCTCGTGAGAACCTCCTCAGGAGATTCATCTGAGGCCTCTAAAGCTATAACCACAGCTGGGGTATCCTTTTTACCTTTCTTGGAAGGTGTTAGGGGGTTTTCGACCAGTCTGAAGAGGCAATGCAAATATAAGGAAGGAATTCATATAGTAAAAGCGTAAGCGGGGGATGTGAAATATACCTGTGTGCTCTCTGGTTCTTTACCACTTTGTAAGGTAGCAGCCCTAGTCGAAGCAGCTTTCCTAGGCACAGCTGAAAGACAGTACACAATTGTTACGAGTTAATGATTACATGGTTAGTTATGAAGCCATGGACTAAGGATTTCAAAACTTCATATATTTCAGATTCGACACGAACGTCCTGAATTCCTATATGAAGGTACCCTTTAAAACTGTCTAACGTATGCTTAGTCGAAACCACTCATTGAGCCTTTGGCTGAGACTGCTGTCGAAGAAGTTTTAAATGCTCCCCACAGACAAACCAATCTGGAAATGGAGGGGCAGGCGCCACTCCAAAATCAGCATTAGGCAGTCGAGGGAACTTTGGAGGAAAAAGTTTAAAAGCTACCTCATAACGTTTCTCACGAGGGACGTTGGGAGGAATTTTTAGTTGATCCAGCTTTTCTAGAAATTTTCTCTTTAGTGTGACAACAGCCTCATGAATGGTTCGACTAAGATCATCTGGTCGATAGATAGTTTCAAAGTATTTTTGAAAAGCCTGTATTTCTTCGATGTGAGTGAACTTACTCTTTTTCGTCTTGTCCTGCACATGGAGAAAAGCTTGGTCAAGTAGCGAAGAAAATGTAGCCACATCAAGAAAGTGCTCACTATAGTGCTTCGACCACCATTGGTGGAATAATGAAGTGCATAGAAAAGAAGGTTCAAAAAACACAGGAGAGAGAATTCTTCTTTTCTCATTCAGGTTGTCGAGTGTATGGGAGATATTTTCCTCGTCGAAGCAGGCGGTGTGAAGAATTACTTGGCCCTTTCTCTCATACAAGCACTGAGGGAAGCTCTGGGCCAGCCCGAATTGTCGAGAGACAAGGTTGGGCTGATAGGCAATCAATGCTGACAAACCTCTCCCTAAGTTCAACCTATGAATAAAGAATCTGGGAATCAAGAAGGCTTCCCAGATAGCAACAGATTCTTGATCCAGAGTTTGATGAGGATTTGGAAATGGCCTTTTAAACCACACAGGGCCATAGCTTCGTCGAGCAAAAGGTGCCATGCTAGGAGTGAACTCATAGCGCTTGGCAAACATCATAATATAACTGGTGAAAGCCCTTTGAAGGTTTTCACCATCATCATTGGGAGTGAGTTTAGCCAGACGCGTCCCTTCGACACTCCTTTCCCTTATTTCAGCAGAGGCTTCATCAACCAGGCCTTTTCTGGGGAGGCTAGCCTCAAATGTAGCATTAAGCCACAATTGAAGTAGCCAAAGAGGTCCACTCAAGTGCATAGGACCTTGGGTCTCCATATTTCTAAGTCGAGAAGCCCCTTCACTGATAGACTCGTAAAGGTTCGCCAGAATGAATTCACTCAAGCAGGTTCCTCTGTTGTGGTGAAGCTGATTCGCCAGGGGCAGGTACTTCTTAGCTACCTGCAAAGACTTGGTACAAAAAACATATCTCGACAGCCAGACTGTGAGAAAAGCAATGTGTTCTTCATCAGACATGTTGTCATCTTCTGGTTTAAAGTGGTGTTTGATGAAGAGAGTATATGTAAGTTTGGAGCCTGAAATATTGATGGTGTCGTCAACATCAACATCAGGGTTGTAAGTAAGGCCATCTGGACGAAGCCCTGTGATGGCAGCTATGTCGAATAAGGTTGGAGTATCCATTCCACATGGCAGATGGAAGGTATAATGGGTGCTATCCCAAAAATATAAAGATGCCGCCAATATATTCAGACAATATGGTATGCTGGTCTTCGACAGCATAAGAAGGTCATAAATCCCTATATCCTTCCAGTGGTCAGCTTTGACCTTCTCCATCTTTGCCATCCATTGGTCGAATTCCTTCAAAGGGTTGATAGCTCTCACCAGCCCGGTGCCATCAGTGAGATAGCCAACGTTGATTTTGGGCAAGGGGGCTTCTTCAGGAGAAGTTCCAGCAGCAGTGTTGATTTTGGGAAAACTCCTTTGCCCTAACGGCCTTGTTTTCTGGTACGAGGGGAGAAACTCACTTAGCCTCTCGTTAGAAACGTCAACCTCAGCTAAAGGACCAGATAGCGCATAGGATTTATCAGAAACAACTATAGGAATCATTACCTGAGATTTGTATATGGCTCTTGATTCTTCAGAGGTGGGTTCCGGCATGCAATGGCGGTTATCTACTAGTTGGGGGCCTGGGATATTAGCGAACGGAGGAATGGAGTGGCTTTGCCTCTTTGAGTTTTCTTTGTTTGAGGATTAGCTTGGAAAGACGCCATTGTTGAAGGAGATGAAAAGATGGTGTTTTTGCTGGGTTTGCGTGAGAGAAACTGAAGAGAAGAAGAGGTTGCTTGAGAGTATGAAAAGTGTGGAAAGTTCACAAAGTGGCGGAAATGGGTATATATAGACATTTGAAAATCCCAAGAGACTTGGATCCACCGTTGAAGCTGAGGGGTTAGTGGGACGCGTGTCTTTCTCCTGGAGACGTGATGAAAAGTAGCAGTTATGTTCAGACTGCCAACGTCTGTTTTCAAGAAAGGTGTTATGATGAATACGGCTGAAAGGATGTTTTAAGGATTTGTCATGATGGTATGACGTCAGGAGCGTGGGTCAAAGAAACTGAACAATTCAGCCATTAAGTAATTAGTGGGATATTCAGTTAAGGCCATGCAAACAGGCGTCGAAATGGTTATTATATCAAGAAATGGCCTTCCTACCAATTCTGGCGAAAGGACATTCCTTGGGGGCAATTTGTTAACCCTTATTTTCGACGCTAGAAAGAATCAAAGCTATTTCAAGTTAAAAAATTATTTTTAATGTAAAGAAGGCTTCGACCCAATTTTGGTGAAGCCTGAGTCGAATAGAGGTTGTAGGAACCTCAAAAAATGGCTAAGTGCTGGAAAGGTTTCGACCATGAGAATATGGAAACAAGTGCTGCAGTTGTTATATTAAGGTTGGAGGGAATTTCCAATTTTTGAAATTTAAATAAGAGCAGTTGTGAACGTGGGAACAGTTGAGACCAAGGAGAAGGCGCCAAAATCCACACGTTCGAAGCAGTAACCACCACTTAGTAGTTATTTCCTAGCACTATAAATAGGAGTTAGTTCTATGTAATAGGGGTGTTCATATTTTTGTACAAGTTACTCAAAGAAACTCAAATTACCCGCGTGTAGAGAAACGAGTTCGTGAGAATGTACGTAATGTAACACCATTTCCTTCATTAATACAATTTATCTTTGTCATGTTTAAGATTCAGCCATTTACTTTCCATGCTTTTACAGTTTCTTGAACTTTATCTTCCATGCCAAATTTACCTTCAAAGTCCTTTAAACTCTCTGCATTTACCTTCGACTGCACTGTCACATTCAAGCATTTAATCTTCAAGCATTTACTTTTCGAAGTCTTTTATTTTCAAGAACGTGGAGTTCACCTTTAATCCATTGCATTTATTTTCAAAGTCCTTTACTTTCCTGCACTTTACTTTCGACAACACTTTTATCATTCCAGCCTTTACTTTTCAAGAACGTGGAGTTCGTCGCATTTTACTTTCAAAGCTTTTTACTTCTTGTCCTTTCCTTTCGACGCCTTTAATTTCTGCACCCTTTACTTACAGCCCTTTAAATCTCAAGCCTTTACTTCACTTTATTGCAAGTAGTCGAACATGGAGTTCAGTTAGGTTTTATTTCAGCATTGTCGAACGTGGAGTTCAGTTTAGATTCGCTTTAGCTTTTATTTGTCATTTACACTTGTCTCTCGAATTTAGCACATGTCCTAGGATTTGTGTGGTTGATCCTGCAAGTTAATCAATTTTCGTTTAAGATTGATAGACCAGAGGTTGTTTACCAACATTCACAGTAAACAGTTACTGAGAGTCTTTAGTTGCGAGGCTTTCCCTGGGGATTTTCCTTAATCCGGGAAAGCGTAAATATCATCTTCAATGGTGAAGAGTGACATTTGTCGAATGTCTTCTTGCCTTTTAGAGGTTCAAGTTATCAAAGTGGTCGAGGACCGTCTCCAATCCAGAAATAAACTGGGGAGAAACTGCTCAGACACTGCATTTCCTAACAAGTAAAGGACTTACAACTCGATTGAGAGGACTTTTATCACTTGGGGATAAGACTGACTAGAGTGATAGTGATGCAATATGAATATGAGTATGAATCAATAATGCATGATGTATGTATGTATGTATGTTTGTGCTGACAAAATTGACGCGACATACAGACTAATGAACATGACTGGATACTCGGCCACTGCGGGGGATGAAAAGTATCACTGGTTTAAAATAGCAATCATGCCTTGCTTAGGAGAGGTAGTCCTTGTGGGGAGAAAGAATTGTTCAATCGGTCTTAAGAGATACGTACTCTGTCGGGGATGTCAGATGAAACATGGTCTCTGACACAGTTGATCCTTTATTCAGGCGTACTAGTTTAGAATGAGTACTTTGATTCTGCACTTTGAGATTCAACCACGTTCGGAGAAGCGATCGATGTTCTTTCGATGCTCAACAGTCAAAAGAATTGCCATCTTTATTTTAAAAGCAGAAAAATTTTGACAAGTAAATTCATTTTCGTTTTATTTCAAGAATCATTTATCATGTTAGAAATGTCATTCTGTAAATCTAAAACAAATGAGAATTGCAAACAAAAGCACTAGGGCTCAAATTTTATTGATACGATGGAAATCAGCCAAGCGCGTGATCCCATAGAGTATTTACAAAGTTTAGAAAATGGTAATTTAAGGGAAAATGGCTATATTGAAACATAATGACTGTTATCCTTCTACCAACTTTGAATTCTGGACATCCTGAGCTTCTGTCGAAGATGACATTGACTGAAGTTTTCCTGATGGATGGCATTACTGCTAGGGATTTAACCTTGTCGATCGTAGTTACTTGCCATTAATCCCTAACTTTTGCCTGGATTGTACTTTGAGATTTCCAATCCATAGTGTTGATTTTTGCTTATGCCTCTAATTTTTGCCTGGACTGCCCTTTCGGGTTTTCAATTCAACGAGACGTTTTTTTTATTTAGGCGAAGTATTTCTTGACTACATCAACATTTGTGGGGTAGGCAAATTCTTCTCCATCCATGGTTGCGAGTCTCACGGTGCCGTCTGAGAAAGCTTTCTTGACCACATAGGGGCCGTCATAATTCGGAGCCCATTTGCCCCGGGAATCAGTGAGGAATGATTGTATCTTCTTGAGCACAAGGTCTCCTTTTCTGAAGACACGGGGTCGGACCTTTTTGTCAAACGCTTTCTTCATTCTCTGCTGATACAACTAACCATGGCACAAAGCCGTTATTTGTTTTTCTTCGATCAGATTCAGTTCGTCGTGTCGACTTTGACACCATTCAGCCTCTGTTAGCTTAGCTTCCATTAATACCCGGATTGATGGGATCTCTACTTCTATGGGAAGCACTGCCTCCATGCCATATACTAGAGAGAAAGCAGTTGCCCCTGTTGAAGTGTGGACAGACGTGCAATAACCGTGAAGAGCAAAGGGTAGCATTTCATGCCAGTCTTTGTAGGTTACAACCATCTTTTGAACGGTCTTTTTGATGTTCTTGTTAGCTGCTTCTACCACTCCGTTCATCTTAGGCCGGTAGGGAGATGAGTTATGGTGTTCGATCTTGAACTCAGCGCATAATTCTTTCATCATCTTGTTGTTCAAGTTAGATGCATTATCAGTAATGATCTGGCTGGGAACACCATAACGGCAGATGAGATTGTTTTTGATAAAGCGGACCACGACTTGTCTGGTTACATTGGTGTATGATGCCGCTTCGGCCCACTTGGTGAAGTAGTCAATGGCTACCAGGATGAACCGATGTCCGTTTGAAGCCTTGGGTTCGATCATGCCAATCATGTCAATTCCCCATATGGAAAAAGGCCATGGGGAAGAGAGAATTTTGAGATACGTTGGCGGTACATGAATTTTGTCTGAGTATATATGACACTTGTGACATCTCCTCATGTACTTATAGCAATTGGATTCCATGGTCAACCAATAGTATCCTGCTCTTAGAATTTTTCTCATCATTGTGTGTCCGTTGGCATGAGTGCCATAGGATCCTTCGTGAATTTCTTTTATCAGCATGTTTGCTTCTAGTCTGTCTACACATCAGAGCAAGACCATGTCAAAGTTTCTCTTATAGAGTGTATCACCGCTCAGAAAAAAGATGCCTGCCAATCTTCTGAGAGTCTTCCTGTCTTTTCGGAATGCCCCAGGTGGGTACTCTTGTGTCCGAAGGAAGCATTTGATATCGTGATACCAAGGTTTGTCATATATGACTGCTTCAATTGCGAAGATGTAAGCAGGTCATTCTAGGCGCATTATGTCAATCTTAGGTACGTCGTTCCATTGACCTACACTAATCATGGAAGAGAGAGTGACTAATGCATCAGCCATGTGATTCTCTTCACGAGGGATGTGATGAAACTCGATTCTGTTGAAGAATGGTAACAACCTTCTCGCGTAGTCTTTGTAAGGAATCAGTCCTGATTGGTATGTGTTCCAATCTCCTTTGATCTGATTGATAACCAGGGCTGAGTCTCCATACACATCCAAGTTCTTAATTCTCAAGTCAATTGCTTCTTCGAAACCCATGATACAAGCTTCGTATTCTGCCTCGTTGTTTGTGCATTTGAAAGTTAATCTGGTAGTGAAAGGAATATGGATACCCTGAGGTGTTACAATGATTCCGCCAATTCTGTTTCCATAATTATTGATAGCTTCGTCAAAGATTAGTCCCCATTGGAAACCTGGTTCTGGCCCTTCACTGGGTAGCGGTTCATCGCAATCTTTCACTTTCAAGTACATGACATCTTCGTCTGGGAAGTCAAACCTGACTGATTCTTGATCATCAATCGGTTGATGAGCCAAATAATCGGCTAAAATACTTCCTTTGACGGCTTTCTGAGCATGGTACTCGATGTCGTATTCTGATAACAACATCAGCCACCGGGCAATCCTTCCCGTGAGAGCAGGCTTTTCAAAGACGTACTTGATTGGATCCATTTCTGAGATTAACCAAGTAGTATGACAAATCATGTACTGGCAAAGCGTTTGGCTGCCCAAGCCAGAGCACAACAAGTTTTCTCAAGCAAAGTGTACCGAGTTTCACAATCGATAAATTTCTTGCTCAGATAGTAGATGGCAGGCTCTTTTCTCTTCATTTCGTCTTGTTGGCCAAGTACACAACCCATGGAGTCTTCCAAGACTGTTAAATAGATGATCAGTGGTCTTCCCTCCACTGGAGGTGATAGGATCGGTGGATTCAACAGATATTCCTTGATACTGTCGAAAGCTTTTTGGCAGTCTTTTGTCCATACGCAGTCCTGATTCTTTTTGAGTAATTTGAAGATTGGCGCGCATGTCGCGGTCATGAGGAATATAAATCTGGAAATGTAATTCAAATGTCCCAGGAATCCTCTGACTTGTTTCTCAGTTTTGGGAAAGACATTTCTTGAATGGCCTTGACCTTGTCATGATCAACCTCAATTCCCTTTTGGCTGACGATGAATCCTAAAAGTTTCCCCGAGTAGACACCGAACGTGCATTTGTTAGGATTCAAGCGGAGTTTGTACTTTCTCAGACGCTCGAATAGTTTTGACAGGTGTGTCACATGCTCTTCTTCTGTTTTAGATTTGGAAATCATATCATCAACGTGCACTTCGATTTCTTTGTGCATCATGTCGCGGAACAGAGTTGTCATGTCCCTTTGATAGGTTGCCCCAGTGTTCTTAAACCCAACGGCATTACCTTGTAACAAAAGGTGCCCCATGGGGTGATGAATGAAGTTTTCTCCATGTCTTCTGGAGCCATTTTGATTTGATTACAGCCCGAGAATCTATCCATGAATGAGAAGACTTTGAACTTTGCTGTACTGTCTACCAGCATGTCTATGTGTGGCAAGGAAAAGTCATCCTTTATACTGGCTTTGTTCAGATCCCGGTAATCTACACACATTTTGACTTTTCTGTCCTTTTTTGGAATTGGTACTATGTTGGCTAGCCATTGAGGATATTCTGAGGTGGCGAGGAAACCCGCGTCAATCTGTTTCTGCACCTCCTCTTTGATTTTGATGGCCATGTCTGGATGAGTCCGTCTCAGTCTCTGTTTCACCGGAGGACATTCTGATCTTAGTGGTAGATGATGTTCCACGATACTGGTATCCAACCCTGGCATGTCCTGATAGGACCAAGCAAATACATCGGGAAACTCTTTGAGAAGTCTTATCAAACTTTCTTTGACAGTCGGACTGAGCAGTGCCCCAATCTTGACTTCTTTTCTCTCTTCTTCTGAACCCAAGTTGACCGTTTCCAATAGCTCTTTGTGAGGTTCAATGGACCTTTCCTCTTGTTTGAGTAATCGGGGGATCTCTTCTAGAATTTCTTCGTCTTCTTCTTCTTCAGCCTCAAATACCGGGAATTCAAAGCTTTGGATCGTATGTTTCAATGGGGTTTAAAACAAGCAATCTGCATGACGTGATGATTTATTTTTAGAAGAGATAGAGAGAAGGCAAGAGTGTGTGCAGTGTATTTTCTGAAAAATGCTTATTTTTATTTTGAGTTGTTTTTAGGATTACCATTTTCTGAAAAAGCAAAAAGTGAAAACAGCAATAAAATGCGGAAATTACATAATGACGTTATTTATTTATGATTTGGTTAATTCTTGAAGTTACAGCCCTATAAAACAAAACTCTGTCGCTTTGGGCGAAGCGAAGAGAGACATTTACAGAAAGTGAGCCCTATAAAAACATCTGTTTCACCTGGGCGGGGTGAAAGGTCAAAACAAAGATGGCAATTAATTAGACTTATGAACGAATTTCGGGACATCGACAACAACCCATTGGCGGCGAACTCCTTGGTGAATCACAAAGTCTAGTACCTTCTTTCTTGGTTTGTCCTCAGAAATGATGTTGATTTCTGGCGGAGCAGGATCGTTGGAGTCTTCCTCCAATACAGAGTTGTCGTAGACGAACTCTTCTGTTGTATCTTGCATAGTGTTTTCATTCTAGGGCGGATCTCCCCATCCAGTTGGTTGGATGTCTTCAAGCCTGATACGAGAGCTTTCAGGAGCGGTGTACTTGACCAAGAAGTCGTACTTGCCACTTGGTTGTGTAACACCTCAAAATTTACCCTTTTGTTCCTAACCTTTTTGGCTTATGCTTCATTTCATTTGCATAGTTCTATTGAGCATGGGATCAATGTATTTTTCAGCAGCTCATGGCGTTATCGATCCCAGTTTGATTTTCAGCAATATTCAGAGCCAAGCAAACAGCTTTCAAAGTCTTTTTGAGCATTTATTTTGCTCATTAGATGATTTGATGATCAGAAACCCTGGCAGACAATTTTTGATCGGTTATTCGGCGTCAGGCATTATTAATACAGTAGGATATCCCGAGGTGCCAGCAAGAATTTGTGTTCTTTTCAGGTGTTACTCAGTGGAAATATCAAATGGCAAGTTTCAGAGGTCTAACGTGGTCCAGAACATGTGGAATCGGGCGATTCTCCAAGTTTCCCTCCTTTTGGCGCAAAATTTGAGAATTTGAATGGGCTAACCGATTAACCAATTGCAGTGCAATTTGGTTAACCGGTTAACCAAGGCGAAAATTGCCTAAATGCTTCATTTTCAGCACTGCATCTTTTTAATCCAAATTTTAATCACCAAATCTCATTTAACACCAGTAGAAGGATCTAGAGAGAGTTGATTTTCCATCCAAATTTAAATTCTCTCCACTCTAATTCCATATTTTCTTTTCCTAATTCATTTTTCACCCCAAATTCCACCCACTTAACCTCACTCCAAACCCAAACTCAACTCCTAACCTAGGGGTTATTTAATCTCATCAATTCCAAACCTCTAGGGGACCTAAATCATTTTTCCCTCCCAATTCTCAGAATTCTCTCAATTCTCTCTCACTTTTTCACTCTCAACCTCCATTTTCAACCACACCCAAAGCTCCTCCATAGAGATTAACAAGTTCTTTATTGGAACTTGTTAATTCTTGAGCTAAAGCCTCTCATCATCACTTCATTCTTGCTTTTCATTGGTGATTTTCGTTTGGATCTAGATCTGGAATTTCAGAAGTTCTTATTAGAAGTGATTTTGGAGCATTGTTAGCTTATTGCTTGGATTTTCAGCTTTTGCTTGCAAGGAGCTCATAGGATATCTGGTTTTCTTGTTTGGATCCACCAATTTTTCATTCACAAATCATACCAAAGCAAATCTCAGCTTTGTAGGTTGGTTTTCCTTAGATCTATACTTGATTTAGCTTATTTGCAATTTATACAATGTAGATCTTTGGTTGTTCTTGATTTTGATCCATTTTGCTTGAATGTGATTCTTGATGTTGGTGATTATTGGATCTAATTGATGTTTGATTACTGTGTTTGAGTTTAATTTTCGTGCATTGTTGATTACATGATCATTGGAGAAGTTTGCATAAGTGATTTTTGCTGCTGGAAGTGATTTTTCAAATTAATTTTTGCTGCTGTAACAGGGTTAACCGATTAACTAACTGCAGTGCAAACTGGTTAATCGGTTAACCAGTGTATTTTGCTGTTTTCTGCTGATTTTTGAGTTGTTAATCGGTTAACACACTTGGTTAACCGATTAACACTGTTGCAGAGTGAATTTTCTGTGCATTTTTGAGCATGTTTCGATCCCGTTTCACTTTTAATCTTCATGGATTGATATGACACATGTTTGTGGACTGTTTTGATGTTGTTGCACCTCACACCATTGTATGTACACAATTTTCCGACACGTGCCTCTTGGATTTTTAATGTTTGTGATCATGTTTGCGTTGTTATTTCTTGATGTGATGAACGCTCTGCACACACGCTTTGAGCATGTTAATTGTGAATTAATGTTTGTGTTACTAGAGTTGTTGTGTTGTGCATGCTTACTTGCATTCAATTCCATGAGATGCATACTTGATTTGGTTTGTTCATGTACTTAAAGTTGTGCATTCTTTCATGATAATTTCAAGGTTGTTTACCATGTGGTGATATAGTTGTGATCATGATTGATTGAATAATATATGTTGTTTGATGCATGTACATTGTGCCATGATTAAGTCATCTTCAAATGTTGCATGCTGCCCTGTTTCTACTGTTGTTTATGTGCATATGTGCTGTTGTATATGCTGCGGCTTGACTTTTTACACCCATTTTTGTGCTAAACATGAGCTGTGGAATGTTGTTTGGTATGTGGTGCTGGATTTACTGCTGTTTTGGTGCAGGTGCGCTGTGGTAGCCGCTATTTTTGTTTATTCACCTCTTTTTCTCCTTCATCTCTTTCACTCCTTCTCTTCCCGTGAATCTCAAGACTTGTTTAAGTCTTGGATTTGTTCCCTTAGAGCTACCTAGTCCAACTTAATTTTTTATTAAGCTTGGAGTAGGATTAGCATTAGGCTTTCGTTTTGCATGCTAACTTAGGTTGACGTTTCCCTTTCAACCTCAACTATAGGGCCACCTTTGCATGATAATATTAGGAATATTTAGTTTCCCCGTAGTGTTTTCTTCTCCTTTGAGTCTTCTCTTCTCATCTCATAACACTTCTAAAACACTTAATAAAGTTAACGTGTATTGCGCATGAGCCTCGCATGTGGGAAGTGAGGAATGAGGGGTTCCCTCTCATTTTTCTAGAGTGTTTAGTGGACGTTCCATTTTGGAACGATTTGCTAAGCATTCGTTCCTATATCATAGACTTCGGTACAATGCAAGTTACGAACTAACTTCAATCCACTTCTGTCTAAAAAACACAAAAACAAACTCAAACCTTTTCATCCTTCGGGATCGTTCAAGTTCAAACCTTTTTTTTCAGAAAAGGGCACGTTATTTCTGTCTCGTCGCAAACAGGCATCGACCCTAACTGCCGGACGCGAATCTAACGTCGCTCATAAAAAAACACTAACCGACGTCGTTAGGTCGAAATATGATTGCTCTTATTTCCTCTTTCTCGTCTGATTGAGGATATGTAGGCACAAGCCGACGATGTCTTGGCGAGCAACCTCCCCCCTTAGTTCGCGTCCGAACTACGTCGACTCTGACTTTCCCATTGCACGAGGGAATACGTAGGCATAGGACGAGCGATGTCCTATTGAGTCACTTCTTTTTATTTTCTTCTTCGTTTCTTCGTTCCTTTCTGTTCCCGTTCCTTCTCGTTTCTAGTAGCAGCGGAGCTCCAGATGATGACACCTTTTGATCGAGACAACAAGCGTGGATCCCATCGGGTACGATGGACGCGTGGGGGTGCTAACACCTTCCCTTCGCGTAACCGACTCCCTTACCCGTTTCTCTTGGTCGCGAGACCATACTTTCTCCCTTCTATCAGGTTTACGCAGTGTTTCCTTTCTCTCTCTTGGGATAAATACACATTGCTGGCGACTCTGTTTCCGCGCCACTTTTGCGTTTGTACCATGGATGAAAATCCCGGGAGCGACAGGTTGTCCCAAGGTGTCCCATACTTCCGTGGAACTAGAGGAGTCATCTTTGTCGATGACGTTGACCTCGGGAAACGCATAGTTGATGAACTCTTGTCCTGCAATTTTTGCAGATTCATCATTGTGCTGGATATTTTCTGAATGCCCTGAGTAATGATCCCATGATTTGGTGGGGACACAGGTATTCTTTTCAATGATGCTCAGCTGATATGCATCGTTTGGCTAACTTTTTTGCCCTAAGTCTTCTGGGTACGGCTGCCAGATAGGTAAGTCATCCATTGGGTCGTAATAGTCATAGTCGAAGTTGTCTTTCATCGGAGTGTCCTCCTCCAATGAGTTTGGCGGAGCACGGCATCCTTCCGGATCACAATCTCTGTATATCATCTTGACGTCTGATCTTGGTATATATCTTGGACTCTGCATGGGAAAGCAAAATGGTGTATACGTTTCTTCCTAAGACATATAACCGTCCTCGTTGAGATAGGACTTCCACTCTTCATCTGTATCGGAGGAATCTCCCTCATTGATGGTATGTACTTCTTGAGACACTGGGTGAAGGAAGCCTCCACTGTGGAAGAAGTCTTGAATGGGATGAAATTTTTCATCGTTAGTAGCAGTCTAGGTACAGGTTGAGGAAAAACCAAGACCTTTCTTTGTCTTGTTATCAGTAGGAATGACAAGCTGTCCCCGCCCTTTTGCGTTGTTACTCTCGATCACCTTGAGAGCATCTTTGTATGAGGAAATCGATGTTACTTTTTCTAATTGATTCTCATTGCTCACCAAAAGTGCTTGGAACTGAGTTCCAACAACCTCCTCTGGTTCTACATAGGTGAATGATGATAAGTTGCTTACGATTAAGGCCTATTCTCCGCATACTATGATTAACTTGTTATTCTTGACGAACTTCAGCTTCTGGTGAAGTGTCGAAGTGACTGCCCCAACCTCGTGTATCCAAGGTCTTCCTAATAAACTATTGTATGTTGCCCGGATGTCCATGACCTGGAAAGTGACTTGGAAAGTGTGAGGATCGATGGTTATGGGAAGGTCGACTTCACCGATAACTATTTTTCTGGATCCGTCAAAGGCTTTGACGATGACCTCACTGCCTCTCATCGGAGATCCTTGAAATGATAGTCGCATCAGAGTATACTTTGGCATAACATTTAGAGCTGATCCAATATCTACCAGTATGTTGGCTAAAGCATCGTCCTGGCAGTTGACTGTAATGTTAAGCGCCATGTTGTGATTTTTGCCTTCTTCTGGCAGTTCTTTATCACTGAATCCTAAATTGTTGCAGGAAGTGGTGTTGGAGAAGATACTATCAAATTGTCTTATCGTCACATCTTGTTCCATAAAGGCTTGCTCTAAGACTTTCTGTAGAGCTTCTCTGTGAGCTTCAGAACTGAGCAATAGAGATAGCATAGAGATTCTTGATGGAGTTTGCAACAATTGGTCTACAATGTTGTACTCGCTCATCTGGATGAGCTTCAGCATCTCATCGTTGTTCTTTGAAAGGTCGGGACTACTGGATTGACTGACTGGTTGATTGGGAACTTCTGTTTGAGGTTCCTTTTCTCTGGTGGGCTCTCCAACTCCTTTGTTGAAGATCCGGCCGCTCCGTATCACTCGACTGATATCGGCAATGTTTACGGCGGAGGGTAATGGAATTTCCTTTCCATTCACGATTGTTGTTGCACCGTACTTGTAAGGGATAACCTTATCGGATTTATACGGTATTGGTCCTGGCAGATAGATAACCACAAGAGCCTTTTGATTTTTCTGACCATCGTAGTCGGCCTCAATTGGTTCGAGGTTGAGAATCTTTCTACTATCAAGAGGAACTCTTGATCCATGGAGTAAAGGGATTATAGTGCATACATCTTTGGCCACTTCCTATTTAGGGATTAAGACAATGTCTTTGCTTTGATCAGGAAGATAGTCTTGCATTACGTTGATCGAACCAGAGCTTGAACATGGTCGACTCTCTTTCCGGTCCAACTAATTTTGAAGGGCTGCTCGCACGAGGTAGCATCCTTGGTTATTTTTTAAGCAAACTCTACAGCGCTCCTAATTATGTGGTGGCACCTAGCCACGTCCGCTTTGTATGCAGTACAACTTTACTAGATCTGTTTCCATCGAGCGAACATCCTGACTTTGATACCTATCAGGATTCTTGTTAGTTATACTGATTTGTTGTATAGATTCATCTAAGTAGATTGGAAGCCACCAGTGGTCCAACAAGTGTTGGAGTGTTCTTTGGACAAGTGCACATCCTTGGTCGTCTTTACGACACACTTTACAGTTCTGATAATCATGTGAAGCCAGAAAACCGAGCCTGACATGCTTAGCGTGTAATTCTACCAGACTGGTATTCATCAAGCGAATATTAAAGATTTGAATCATATTGACTTGATGGCTACTTCTATCATGGTAATCCTGGATCCATCCAAGATCCATCTGACGCTGGAGGGCCTCTTGTACAAAAGAGCATCCCTGATTATTTATTGAGCATATCGGACAGGAATTGTAATCATGTCGTGGCAGATCATGATGTTGGCTTTGCCTTGAGTGCATTGCCACCAAGTTGACATTCATTGCCAGAATGTTGTGGTTCTTGTAGAGCTTATTGCACTACGAAACATCCTTGATTATTCTTTAAGCAGATATCACACTGGTGATAATCATGAGATGTTAAATGACCGTGTCCGCTCTGCCTGCAATGTATCTTGACCAGATTGGTTCCTAATAGGAGTACATCATGAATTTGATAGTTGTGGTTAGATTCTTCCTCTATCAAATTTATTGCAGTTTTCTCATGTTGAGGAAACGGGTTCGTCTGAACATTTGGATTAGTATCTTTGAAAGATAAGACCGCATTCCTGACAAGCTTCTGTACATCAGATTTGAAGCTGAGAAGTTTTCAATGTTATGCCCCGGTCCTCCTTGATGGTAAGGGCAAGTTTGATTTGCTTTGAACCAAAAAGCAGATTTTCCGGTACTGTAAGAGGAGACCTGGTTTAGACGTGCCCCTTAACCAGTAGTAGTGGAAACAGTTATGCGTACAACATCGGTATAGGGTCAAACCCTAATGGTTGCGTTGTACGGTCATTATTGTTATATGGTGTACGAGCCTGCTGAAGAGGCTGTTGTGTCCTTTGTTGATACTGTTTTTTTATCGGTTGGCTCTGAGCAACCTGAGGTTGATAGGTCAGAGTCGGCGCAGGGTTACACTACTAGAATTTTCGCTTTCAGTGACCGAAATAGTGACCGAAATATTTCGGTCACTATAGCCACGAAAATAGCCACCGAAATTTAGCAAATTATAGGTAAAATTTTAGACGTCACTAAATTGGTCACAAAATATTTGGCCACCGATTTTGTGACTGAAATTAGCCACCGATTTTGTGACCGAAATTAAAATGCAGGAAGTTCTAATTTATATATCTGCAGGAAGTTCTATTAATTCACACTATAGTTCTAGAACTATGAATGATTATTAAGCTTTGGATATGAAAGACATGTCAGTTTAGTGTTCAGTTAAATAAAAATATATATACAAATTCACACTATTAATTCACACTACAATTCATAACAATTCATAACAATATATATGGAAGACATATCAGTTTAGTGTACTATTAAAATAAAAACATGTCAGTTTATTAATTCACACTATTAATTCACACTACAATTCATAACAATATATATATATATATATATACAAATTGAAAAAACTGTATTAGATAATTTGTTATATATAATTTGTATTCATAACAATATATATATATATATATATATATATATATATATATCTTGAAACTATCATGTTTTTTAGTGTTCATGACATCTCAGTTTAGTGTTCAGACTTACTTTTATTTAGTGTTCAATTAGTGCTCTTTGGGTGTGATGAATTGTGATGATGATATTTATACTGATATGAATTGTGAACTGGGATGATGTATATACTATCATAAATTGTGCTAACATGTTTTTAAATTCTATTTATTTTATAGACTGAACAAAATGGTACTCCTCCTAATCCTTCGGAATTGTTTCTTCACACGCACCAACACCGCAAGAATAATACTTGGGTTGATAAAAGATCAGAATATGTGCATGTAATGATTTCTTATCTTTAAATTGTATATTCTTTATTATTTTTTATTTTAGTTTCATTATATTTTATTGTCTTACAATATTAATTAGCCTTATGTTTACGTTACCAGAAAAAGTTTACAGATAGATGGGAAGAATTGATCCAAGAATCATCTCAACAAGGGACTCCTCCACCAGCTCAATTAGATGTGTGGTGTGATGTTGCAGGAATAAGAAAAGGAAGAGTATATGGTCTCGGAATGGAATCTACTGTAATAGCAGGGAAGCCAACTTATCGTGGTTCAAGTTCCTCGTCGACAGAGTGGGTTCAACGACATGAATTTGAAGAAATGAGAAATGAAAGGGATCAACTTCGTGAGGAATTGGCTAAAACAAATAGAGTTGTTGAGTATAACAATCAAATGCTAAAACAGTTGATGGACAGTTTGAATTTTCAACCGAAACCACATTCTAGAGATCAAGTTCATAACGATGAGGTTCGTGATAATGATTGCGAGGTTGGTGATAATGATGATGGCACTGATGGTGAGATTGGTGATAATGAAGATGACATCGATGTTTATGTTGCTGATGAAGAGATGGACTTATAATGACAAGTGACTATGAAAATGATATGTTGTTTTGTTATATAATTATTATCTTTTGTTAAAACAAGTTTATTGTGTTTTTTTGAATACTTATAAATATACTTAATCTTGTGTTCTTTTGTTAAATTGAATACATAAAATACTTTATTTTTTGTTCTGTTGTTAAATTATTCCAATAAGTATTTAGTATGATTTCTTACATATTTTTTGAATATTTATTTTGTTAAATACAATAAAATATTTAATATATTTAATTTTTTATTGACACAAAATACTTTAAAGGATGTTAAAAAATATTTTTAACATATATAAGTTAATTTTAAATGGGTTTAAAGGCCCTTTTTTCTTAAATTAAATTAATTTTAAAAATTAAATTAAAAAAAGTTAGAGACCGATTTAGTGACTTTATTAATATTAATTTAATTATTACAGTGACTATTTCGGTTGCTATTGCTAGATCAGAATAACATACAAATGTGTTAAATTGATCACTAAATATAGTATCAGTCACAATATAAGTCACTGAAAACGGTCACTAATTCAGTCTCTATTTCGGTCACAATAACGGTCACTAATAATCGGTCGCGAAGATCGTCGCGAAAACTTAGCGACTAATGATTTTCCAACCGGAAATTGATGGTCACTTTATCGGTCGCTAAACGGTATAGTGACCGATTTTAATGATTTTTCGGTCACTAATTCGGTCACTAAACGACAAGTTTTTAGTAGTGTTAATAGCAGGAGTTACTGCTACTATTGGTTGATACCTTCGCCTTTGCTTTCCGAGAGAGATATTACCAATATCTTGCTCTTTTTTCGTAGGGAAACCACTACCGTATCTTTTGGTACTGCTTGATGGTCCTACATCTTTGACTAAATGTCCTTCTCGGACTGCCTCTTCAAGGCGTACTCCCATGTTCACCATCTCAGTAAAGTCGCTGGGCGCACTGGCGACCATTCGGTCGTAGTAGAATGAGCCCAAGGTTTTCAAAAGGATATTTGTCATCTCCTTTTTCTCAAGAGGGGGACAAATCTGGGCAGAAATTTCACGCCATCTCTGAGCATATTCCTTAAAAGTTTCTTTGTCCTTCTGTGACATGGCTCTGAGTTGATCTCTATCTGGTGCCATGTCCAGGTTATACTTATACTGTTGAACGAAGGCAGCGCCAAGATCTCTAAAAATGACGATCATGGTGCGATTTAAACCCATGTACCATTTGAGTACGGCACCGGTTAAACTATCTTGGAAATAATGGATCAGTAGCTGTTGATTCTCTGTCTAAGTTGACATATTTCGAGCGTACAACACCAAATGACTTTGAGGGCAAGAGTTGCCCTTGTATTTTTCAAAGTCAGGCACCTTGAATTTGTGCGGGATTTTCACATTGGGGACCAAACAAAGGTCTGCGGCGTCCTTTCCGAATAGATCCTGGTCATGAATGGCAAGCAGTTCCTTCTACATCTCCAAGAATTGTTCCTGAAACTCATTCATTCTATCGTACATATCTTTATTTCCACCAGAGATTATTTATGGAATCTGTTCTTCTAGGATAGTGTGTACCACGGGTTGTGGTATAGTCATTACGGCAGTGACTCTTGGTTCTTCTACGCCCCAAAGTTTGTAACCTTTAGGTGTTGATGTCATCACTCTTGTATCTCCTCTTTTCCGAAGTTTGTAACCTTCAGGCCCAGCGGTTCCTGCTTCAGTTTTTTGGTCTTCCGTGACGGGTGAAATGTATCCTTCAGGGATAAAGTTGATAGGCATGCCCCAGGGACGATCTTTAGGCATGTTGTATCGAGGATCATACGTCTCCACTATGGGCGTAGATGTGATCTCTGAGATCACAATCCTTTGTTGTTGTCTCTGAGTTGTTGCCAGGGATTGCATGTCACTGTGAAGTTTTTTCAGATCTTCCTTCAGAGCGTCGATTTCTTCTCTCAGCACTCTGTTCTCTTCCTCGAGATCGTCCATTTTCTTTTGTCAATTGGCCTGAGTATCGTACGAATGAGACAGTTTGACTCTAGAATCGTGACACATACGTGAGATTCGAAGGTAAGAAGAATGCGTTATGTGAGAATGATGAATGCAATTATATATATATTTTTTTGTTTTTGCTTTAATCAAAAAGAAACTTTAACAAACAGATTGCAAATATCATACAGTGGGGAGACCCTGTTTTATTGAATTTGAAAGATTGTGGAAATGGAAATACAGTATTTTACAAAGTACTATAAAAGGAAAAGTCTAAGCTTATGGATCCTGAGTCCTCTCTAAGGAGGGCTCAGGTGTTGGTTCTGGTATTTTCCTTTTCTTTGACCGGGGCTCTTGAGCTGTTGTCGGGTTGTCGGTCCTTTACCAAGTAAAAGGAGCGAGCAAATTTCTTCGGTCTTCTTGATTTTCTATAACATGTTGCTCTAATATCTTAATCAGGGCGTCTTTTTCTTTTAACAGTTGCTGAATTTTGGTACACTCCACATTGAGAATACGATACTTGTTCTTCCAAGATTTCTTTTCCCGTCGAACTTTGTTGAGAGTGACCTGGAGTTTTTCCGCATCAGACATAAAATAAAGGACATATTCCTTTAGTGGAAGAACTTCTTGACGAGGGTAAGGCATCCTCGGCTTGAGGGCTCTAGTTTGTACCCAGTGGAGATAAGGTTCCACAGAGACACAGTCTGGTTTTCCTAAAGACTCTCTTCCTTTCCTCTGAACATGTTTCCAGGCATGCATTATTTATGTCTTTAGTGCCCTGTCATTTTCTTCTTCCTTGAAGAAAAGACCTTCCAGATAAACATTACGTGGGATATGCCTCATCGGGTATCCGAGTTGACGGCGAATTAAAATCGGATGATAGTTGATTCCTCCTTTAGTTCCTATGAGGGGTACACTAGGGAAATTTCCACATTTGTCAATGATCCTTATCCCGTTATATATTCGATTGTACCAATCTATGTTAGAGTTGGTAAGAGACGTGATTCTCTGTGGCCATCGTAGAGTACTCTTATGATCCCAAAAAGCAGCAAACTTGGGTAAATGGGAAGTGAACCATTTGTATAGCAGGGGTACACAGCATGTGATCATTCCTCCGCTGTATAAATTTCTTAAGTGTACAGAATGATAAGCTTCTGCAAGTAAGCTTGGTACAGGGTTTCCAATCAGAAATATCTTAATGGCATTGGTATCAACGAAGTTATCAATGTTGGGAAAAAGGAACAACCCGTATGTGAGTAGAACAAATATATCTTCGAAAGCAGTTATGTTTCCTATACTGGCAAAGTATAGGGCTTTCTCTACCAAAAACTTAGGCGGTAAACCTTGGATTCCTTCCTTAGTGGTCATGTGAGTCCTGACTTCTAACTCGTCCAAATAGATTGCTCTTGCAATGGTTTGATCTTTTGGAATTTCTTCCAGTCCAGAAAAGGGAGCTTGGTCAGTGATGGGTAAATCAGTCAGGTGAGAGTATTCCTCCAGTGTTGGTGCTAGTTGATAATCTGGGAATGTGGAACAGTGATAAACCGGATCGTAGAACTGAATCAGCGTAGACAGGATTCCTTCAATCACATGGACCCTTAATAGAGACAGCAGTCCTCCGTACTTAGCTCTGAAAGCATCAGGGTTGGTGATCATCCTTGCCAACCCCCTTAAATCCTCTAGTTTTAGTGCCTTGAAGGTGTACTTGTGCGTCTTCCTTCTATCGAAATTCATAACGCAATCCTTCTCTCTGATATTTGCAATCATTGTTTTAGTTTAATTTGAAAAAAGGAGAGAAGAGAAAAGAAGATTTTTTTTCTTTAAGAGTTTTTTAGATGAATGCATGAATGCGGAACACAAAAACATTGAAAAAACATGGGTTCAAGGGTTCAACGTCACGAGCATGGATTCATGGCTCTACCCATCCCCAAAGGTTGTATTCTGGTGAATTTTTGTACCTGTAGAACGGGTTAAAAGTTCCCAAAATCATTGACCCCTTAGGGATAACAACAGCAAGCTGGTTCTCCCGAGCAAGCTGTAGCATCCTAGGGTAATCTCAATTTAGTGTAGTATCGCGTGTCAACTATTTTCGATAGCTACCGCACTACCAAATGGCCACATGGTTACTGTCTACTAAATCCTCAGTTTCACGGATACCACATTGGGACAATCTTCCTTCATAACAGAGTCGTTAAGCATTGAATCCGCAAAGGGTATCTCCACTGATTTGATGGTCTACCGGGATAGCTTATTCGGGATTCACTCCCTTTAAGACCACCCATCTATTCCATCACATATCCTAGGGTTTTCTCATACTTTCCACATGCGACATCACTCGCATTCCCATTAGTAGAAAATAAACATGGATATCAAGTAGGAAAAGCAGTATATATATATATAGTATGATTCCTAAAACTAACATCCTAGACCTCCTAGGAACTATAATCCTAGTCCTATACAGACAAAATGAAATCCCCAGCAGAGTCGTCATTTCACTGTAGCGTGCGATTTTTGTGGATGACGCGACCACCTTATCGCCATGGTTTTCTCCTCACCGCAATGGTAGGAGTAGGGTGCTACTTTCTGATTTCTTATTTATTTCGTGAAGCTGGAAGGGAAAGGGAAGCTATCTAAAACTAACCTTGCACGCGAGTGTTTAACTGAACAAACGCTTAAAGAGATTCAGGGAGTTTGGGGTCAGGTTCTACAATGGAGAGTTGTTAATTACCCATCCTATATGTCGTTATCCACAGGTTGTTAGCAATAGGTTCTACTTTTATACTTGATGGTGTTTATCTGTTGATGGGTTGGGAAAGTTTCCTCTTTGGGAGATATGAGAGAGAGTTTTTGATGATTTTGGTGAGGTACTGGACCTCAATTTTGATCGGTGTGAAGGTACTGGACCTAGAGTGTTTGATTCTTATGCGAAGGTACTGGACCTAGAGTTTTTGATTGGTATGCTCGCTAAGATTTTGCAATCTTATGCCTACGTATTTCCGTTTAAAGAAATAGAAAAATCAGAGCAATCGTAGTTCCTCCAATTCTATGGGAGGAAAAAGATGTTTTGGTGTCTTGTTCAAAGCCCAAGATTGAAGCTAAAGGGTTGAGTATTTGTGTCTTGTTCAAAGCCCAATATTGAAGCTAAATGGTTTGAATGAGAGAGAGAATTTGTCATCTCTAAAGGGAGACATCTCGTCTGTTTATCACAACTGTTGGGTGACTGATTATAAAGGGGAATTACTTTAGCTGGGATATGTGAATCCATCAATGCCATAATTTCCTTTATGAGGGATGTTATCCTAAAGGAGAAAACTTTAACTCTGTGTTGAGCAATGCCATTTTTCCTTAGGAGTCTTTCATGCTAAGAGAGGGACAGTGGCGTGAATGTAAATAATCCAGAGGCTTGCCACTTATAGCGATTAGATGAAAGAAAGGGATTTACCAGGATAAGAGATGAACTGTAACTTGGATATTTGAATCAATAAGTGTGCCACTTATAGTAGTTATCTGGGATTAGGGTTTGTTTTGAATGTGTGTTTTGATATGTGATATACAGAGAAGTATCTTTCTACAGAGAGATTTTGATTTCCTCTAAAGGGAATGTTAATTTTTATGTGCCTTGATCAATGCCCAAGGTTGAAGCTTAGAGGTTGATTGACTCCACTAGGGAAGTCCTTATACAAAGCCTAAGAGGAGGCTAGAAAAGGCTGACTCAACAAGAGAGTGTTTATCTATCTTGTACAAAGCCCAAGATTGAGGCTAAAAAAAAGATACTGACTCTTTGGGGGATATCATTATACAAAGCCTAAGAGGAGGCTAAAAGTTGACTTTTTCGGGGCAATATTTTGTCTGTCTTGTACAAAGCCCAAGATTAAGGCTAAAAGAAGATTGACTATGTTGGAGAGATTTATACAGTGTCTTGTACAAAGCCCAAGATTGAGGTTGAAAAGGGGAAACTGACTCTATTGGAGAGTATGATTTGCCTTGTACAAAGTCCAAGATTGAGGCTGAAAAGAGATTGACTCTGTTGACGATATTTTAGGTGTCTTGTACAAACCCCAAGATTGAGCCTGAACTTACCGGGGAAAATCATTATACAAAGCCTAAGAGGAGGCTGAAAAGAAGATTGATTCTGCTTAGGGATATTATTTCTCAAAGCCTAAAAGAAGGATGGGAGGAATTGACTTTGCTGAGGAAGATATTTGTCCAGAGCTTAAGAGAAGGTTATGAAGATTTTGACTTTGTTGGAGAAAGTTTATATATGTCTTGTACAAAGCCCAAGATTGAGGCTAAAAGAATGACTCAACGAGAGAGTGTTTATGTTTTGTACCACTGACTCAACAAGAGAGTGTGGAAAGGTGATTGACTCAACAAGAGAGTACTTTGATTGTCTTGTACAAAGCCCAAGATTGAGGCTAAAATGGGTTAACTCAACAAGGGAGTGTTGAAAAAGTGATGGTCTCAACAAGAGACTGCTTTTGAGGCTAACTCTGCTGAGGAAAGTCATTATACAAAGCCTAAGTGGAGGCTAGCTTTTGCTGAGGATTATTGAGATCCAGAGGCAGGTCCAAGATGGGGAATCAACTCTTGCTGAGGTTTACAGAATAGTTGAGGTATCAGATGCCTTGAGGTTCTGATTTGGGATAGTGTTATGACCCTAGCTGGGGAAATTTTAGGATAAAAAACTGAGTTTTAGACCCTGTGAGGATTTTAACTCTACTGGAGATTGGTTAAATGACCAGAGTTTTTTCCTGGGTTTGTAGAAAACTTGAGAATGTGTTTGAGATGCAAGAGGAGATTAGACTATCTGAGTCTACTGGTATGGAAGAGTGTATCTTTGTATGATGTCCAAGAGGAGGCTGGTTTTTTAAGGGATGAGAATCAACCCTAAATTGGTCTGAGGTTTTGACTCTGGAAAGACTGCTCTAGAAAAGGATGATCAAGTTCTGTCTTATATCTTTAAGAGGTCTTCAGGGTCCTTGTATTAAGCCCAAGAGAAGGCATGAGAACTTCTAGGAAGCCGAAGGGTCCTTGTACAAAGCCCAAGAGGAGGCTGGGATGCTTTTAGGAAGCCTGTGGATCCAAACTTAAGAAGAGTTCAAGAAAAGTTTCACCGGGAATAATCTTTTCTTTAGTGAACGATTCTAGGGTTTGAAGAAATTCAAGAGAGGTTTCACCGGGAATTAATCCTCTATGGGGAAATGAACTTCTTTGACAATTTCTAATAGTGACAGTCAGAGAAAAGTTTCATCGAGAATAATGCCTTTCTCTTTGTTCCATATTGTTTAAGCCCAAGAGAAGGCAAGACTGTATCTGGAAATTCCTATGGGGAACTAGTTTTGATTGTATTTAAGAGTGACCAACTGGCTTTACCTAATTCTAGACTTAGTTGCCGGGGAAAACTTTAAGCAGGTATACAAGTATATATACAGTTGATATATGACAAGTATTTAAAAGGATATGAAAGAAGGACTTACAGGTGAGCAAGCTTCCAGCAATACAGACAAATATATATATATATATATATATATATATATATATATATATATATATATATATATATATAAAAGCATATAAAGAAAGCCGGTAAAAACTTACAGGCGAGCAAACTTCCATTATAAAAGTTGTATGGTTAGTTGTTCAAGAAATTAAAGAAAGTTTTGATAACAACTAGGGGTTTGAACCTAAATCAAAAGGGAAGTTGTTTTTAAAAGATTGTTGGGGATTATACTCAAGGAAAGGCCCAGATGAAAAACAGTAATCGTACCGTTGTTTTGAAAATTGTATCGGGACTTATACAATGACTGAGGCCCAAATTATTGTATTTACAAAGAGGGTTAGGTCTTACAACTCAAGGAGAGGCCCAAAGTTTATCTTTGTACAAGAGATGGGGCTTACAACTCAAGGAGAGGCCCAAATTATTTTGTTTAAAAGGCGACGACCGGGCCGAGATTTTAAAATCGCAGTGGGACTTATACAATGATTGAGGCCCAAAAAGGTTTATATTTACAAAGGGGTGGGACTTACACTCTATCAAGAGGCCCAAAGATGTTTGAAAAGATTTGTTAGGGTGATAATGATCAAAACCCTAATTTTTTTTATTTAAAATGTATTTTAATTCAAATAAAATAATCAAACATGTGAAAAAAGTTTATGATCTTGGATTTATATTTGGAAAATCATGTTTCATTCATGGGATGATTTAAAAATCAATTGAATTTTGCAAAACCAAGAGAAAGAAATATATTTAATGCCTAAAAAACAAATAAAAATATAATTCTTTACAAATATATCAAATATATGAAATAGACAATATTTTTGTGAAATTTTCATGGAATAAAATATATTAATATTTTTGTGAAATTTCAAAAAAAAAAATCAATAAAAAATAATTAAAATTGAGATAGAAATTAATTTTTGGATTAATTATTAAAAAACATAAAAATATTAAAAATAGCAAAAATGTGGAAAGGTAGCAAAAAGGTCTAGGTGGGGTTTGAACCCACGACCTCATACAAAAACACACATGCACGCTACCACTGGGGTGTTGATACATCCGTGTATCAAAACCACCCCATTAATACATAAGGGTGGCTTGGTTTCTAGGCCTGGTCAAGGTAAGAAACCAAGTCATGGTGGATTTGTATGAAGGTTATAACTTGCTCATTTATCCAAGGATTGAGACAAAATTTAGGTGCATCTGACCTAGAATTTCATGAGGAATCCAATGGTGACTTTAGATTTTTCAGAAGATGTCTCTATCTAAAAATCCGATAGTGGTTTCAAAATATGCCAAGATTTGCATTTTTTATGCTAACACATCATATACACACTAATAACATGGTGAATTGATTCAAACACAACATATATGATATGTATGAGGTGTTTATAATCAGTGGGCTTCAAAGCAATGCATAATTCAAAGAGTTTAAGTTGTCATGCACTTACCTCTTGGAGCTTCTTGTGCTAACTGTCAAGATCCTTATGCCAGAAGTAATCCAATGCTTTGGACACTTTTGATTGATCCCTTAAAAGCTTTTAGGATGATCAAAACTAGATGGAATCCTCAGGAATAAGTTTTAGCTCTTTCTTGCAAAAGGGGCAAAAGTAACCAATATGACAACTCTCTCAAATGGTGTTCCAGATGAGGGGAACCAATTGGGACAGTTTGAGGATGATATTTGGAGTGTTTTTTAGGCCTTGTTTGATTTTAGAAGTGACTGAATCAAGGCATGGCTTGGAAAATGCAGAAAAGTCCAATTTTGAGGTTTTGGAGGTGGATTTTCTGATTTTGGCGTTTCAGGTCACAAGTGAGTGTTTGGACAGCTTAGATATAACATATTGGATGTGTTTGGATCATGAGTTATGGTGGAATTGCCCTTTAACTCAAAAACTCAGAGAGGACTTGTAAAAGAAGGCATTTTGGCCTAAAGAGAGAGATTTTGAGAAAAGCATCAGTTGTAGTGATTTGGTGTCCTCAAACTGAGCACAAATGAGCTCTATTTATAGTAGAGCAAGTTTCTTTTGTAAGCAATAGTGAATGGCAGCTGGTACAGGCCTTTGGCCAATGTTGATCCAAGGGAATCTTTAGTCTCCTATAGCCATTGACTTGAGGTTAGGGCAAAGGCCTATGGTTCTTTGATTCGGTTCTAATTCTTGACTCATTCAGTTAGGAATATGTCAGTCCATGCCACCTTGGTGCATCCATTGAATGCTTGGAAACAAAATTGGAGTCTTGGCACCTTTTTAGCCTTTTTAGGTTTGTTATGGCTATGTGTAGATTTTTGGACTTTGAAGGCTTGTGGATCAGATCATTCTCCTTTTGTTTTATCCTCTGATGTGTCCAAGTAGATGACAAGGCTTGGAGTTGTCCAATTTTTCAAATCGAGCAAATGCACAAAATCTGCCTTGTACAAGGCAGTTGGAAATAGTGATTTTGAGAGGATCATATCTCCCTGCTCAGGTTGAGTTATGTGAGGCTCTTGTGCTTTTTAGAAATCCCTCATATGATACAAAACATGTGTGATCATAGTTTGTTTTCAAACTATTTAGATCCAACTGAAAAAACCTCATGAACATTGATGTTCAAGGCTGGTAACTTAGGCAGATTTTCACTAAGTGTTGGAAAAGTGTCATTTTTATGTTTTTGTGATTTTTGATCAATCCATAACTCAAAATCCATGAAGAATTGGAGTCTGAAGTAGTTAAAGCTTTTGTAGAGTGTAGCAAGACCTGCAAATCCAGTTTTGGATCACCCAAAATGGTTGCTTGGATCAAAAGTTATGGTCCTTGGTAGTTGGTTCCAAAACCACTTTTGTTCCATAACTTAGAAAAATTTTGGTTTCTTATGGTTGCCCCTTTTGCAAGAAACCTCACTTTTCTTGATTTTTCTTAATGAATGATGATCAATACCATACACTAAGATTATT